>JAVQMG010000115.1:13637500-14837500 GCA_032878915.1 Castanopsis chinensis | reverse complement strand
TTTCCAAACCCTATTCTTTATTTGACTACCGAGAAAATAACAACAGAGCATAAAAAATAAAAAATAGCTACATCAATAACAATTTCTAACTTTCTTTTTTTTATCCTAATGTCGTTCTTGTTTGGAAATAGCAATTGGCACCAAAAAAAAAAAGCTACAACCTAAATAGCTACAATAGTTTCAATCTACTCCTACAATTGAAGCTCACATTACTTGTATAATTCTATCTTGCTTCTATTTTTGTAAATTGTAACACTACTATACTTCTGGTAAACAATAGTTCAAACGAAGGGAGGGAGAGGAATATCTAGTACATATGTTTTGATGGATGAAACATAAATAGATAACATGCAAACTTTGATATATAGTTGGATCTCAGAACAATGCTAACAATAACTAACTACCATAATTCAGCTAACACTAAGTTCAACAAAAGCATAATGCATATAAGCAACACTAAGTTCAACAAAAGCATAACGCATATAAGCATAAAAGCATAATGCATATAAGCAATACTAAGTTCAACAAAAGCATAATGCATATAAGCATGTACAAAAACAACAATAATGCACAACAGCAAAAGTCATACATAATCAATGAATTTGTGGCAAAACATGATGAAATTATAAACTACTTAGGCCAAAAAGTGAATTTTTAACTTCATAGCCTATTTATTCACAAACCTTTACTTTTAAATTCATAACCTAACGGTTCTATATACATAAAATCAAAACTAAAAGAAATCAACAAAGACCTATAAAGAATCTAATGCTGAAAACATATCACAATTTAGCTTTGAGTATTGTCAATTATCTAAATATCAATAATCTTAATCACAATATCACATAGAAACTATTAAATCAACACACAGGCTTAGGACTTATATTTAAACATGCTGCAATACACAGGTTTAGTTGAAAAAACAATTTATTCATGTCAACAATATTCCTTGTAATCTTCTTTATAATTCATCCAATTTCTAACTCTTTTTTTTTTTTTTTTTTCCAAATCCTGTTCTCTGTTTGGCTAGCAAGAAAATAGCAACAAGGCATAAAAAATAAAACATAGCTACATCAATAACAATTTCTAACTCACTTTTTTTTTTCTTCTTTTTTTCTTAATCTTGTTCTCGTTTGGAAATAGCAATTGGCACAAAGAGAAAATTAATATATATATATATATATAGACAATCTAAAAGAACAAATATGCTATTTGGCAACTAACTGGAACCCACAAAATCCGAACTTATAGGCAAAGAAGTAGGATGTATTTGTGATGAAATTTCAAAAATTTTATAGGTTTTGGTATGTGAAATATTTAAAGGATTTCTTTGTTTCTTTGTTTATTAGAGAGATTCCAAATCCGACCCCTTGCTTTATCTAGTAATTATTGAATACTCTCAGAGTACCACAAATGTGTAATCCCCTTTCTTACATAACTGTGGGTCTCACTAATTAAATTTATTGTGGGACCCACAATTCATATGAGAGGGAAGAGTACGCATATATGGTACTCTTGGAGTATTCAATAATTTTCCTGTTTTATCTTCTCTAAACAAATTCTATTTGAATTATGCATATTTTTTTCTTTCTAAAAATTGTCTAATTTGGCTTTTTATTTATTAATATGTACTTAAATATATATCATATATAATTTTTTAATGTAAATTTCAGTTTATTCTTCTAAATTATTTCATGTAGATGAACAATGATAATCTTGAGCATCCCACATTGATAAAATTAGGAGAAATATTATATCCATAACATTTTTATGCATGCTTGATATCCCTGACCTGGCTAGTCTTGGGCTCACTATTTACTTATGTAGTGGGTATTGGGTATTCTATTATGGGAAGTTCCTGGGTGGGTTTGTTGGAAGGATTAACTCTGAAACCAACCTTTCTTTTTCTCTTTAAAACTCTATTGCATGCTTGGTTGTTCTCTCAATTTTTTCTCTCAATTATCTAATTCCCTTTCCTCGTACTTTCTACTATTTATAGCTTGAGGATGGTGGTAGAATCATGATTACTCTCTGGTTCCGCTCGTGTGGGTGGGGCCCAACTTAATTATTCCTGGCAAGGAATATGCTATGTTGGGAACGGGGGTTAGGATGTTGGAACTAGTGCTGGCCACCAAAAATTGCTCAGCAACGTAATCTCCTAAGGCACTCCCGATCTACCGAGGTACAGCCAGTCATCATCAATGTGTCTACCGATCATGGTGTACTCGAGGTGTGTTCGTATACCGAGCTCAAGAGAGATGGGCCAATGTTTTTGGGCCGCTCATGGACCAACTACGATAGGATGGGCCCATAGTCAGTATTGTTCATAGGCCTATTCTAACTTAGGCTCGAGGGAAATGGGCTTCTTTCCGTATGCTGTACAATATTCACAATAAATTTCAATTGACATGTTGTTATTTGTTGTTATTGGTAGGTATGAAAGTAATTTCAGTAATGAATTATAATTAAAACTAATTATAACTTGCTACTTAACATTTGTTGTGAAAATATTGTGTACATATCACATTTTTGTTTTTTGATAACATAGCACTTCTTTAAAATTAAAACATCTCTCTTTCTTTTACTTATTACTAATACAATGTAAGTTTAAGGATACAAACTTTTTTAATTTTGATATCTATCGCCATGTTTTATTGTGATCATTGCATAATAAAAATAGTGTAAGCAATGATATAAGTACTTGTGGAGTGTGGAGGGTAAAACTCGGAATTCAAGTCTTTAGAAAATTTTTTTACACACATATATATTTAAATTATGTTAGAATAGAATTTCTATCTTGTTAAAAAAAAATTTTTTTTAAATATTAAAAAAAAAGCCGTGTAAGCAATGGCCATATTACATTTATGATTAAAATGTGAATATATTGACTCTATTTTAGTCTTGGGCCAAGTAAATGCCGAAGTGCTTGGGCCTATCATGTTTGGGGAAAGTCTTGGGCTAAGTACATGCCTAAATAAATTCTCCATATTAACATCTCTAACTCTCTGAGCTCCTTCTAGCTATCTCAACAGAAAATGGAGGCAAATGTGTTTGCACTAACGTGCTTAGCTCCCCCGCCATTACCAACTTTCTCGATAGCCCTCGCAAGGCTTACAATACTTCCTCACCCTTCTCCCTTCAAGCCCAAGTACTCACACCGCTCAGGTTAGTCCCCACTACCACAAACACCATTTGCTCTTTCAAAAGTTTTAGTCTTTGCTAATTTTAAAATTTTTGTTTTTATTTTTTTGGGTTCTTTGGTTGGGATTTGATAACCAGTTCTGAGGCGGTGTATGAACAAGGACGAGCCGCTTATAGATGGGCTGCCAAAGGAGTATTATGATGATGTATGTATGTCGTTGTTAATATGTATCAGCTATGGCATTCTTTGCACCCTTTCTTAAATGGGTGTCTCTCATTTTTCTTGTTTTGCTATGTTGACTGGATGATTTTTCGTTTTTTATTATTGGGTATTCAAATTTATTGATTTCCTGAGATGGGTCAATGGTAGATTTGCCATTTATGCCACTAAATCATTAATTTTTAAATATATATATATATATATATATAGGTGTAGTGTTTGTGAAATGGCTAATGGCAATCTCTGTGTGTAACTTTGCTAAAGGAATTTATTAGAGTGGGTCTTATTGATTCATTTTCGAGCTGACAACTAAAAGGCCCACTGATTCTGCTACACTTAGTCCTGACTAGAGGGTTTTGGAATTTTTAATACAAATTAAATACAGTAAAAGAGTGTGTTGGAATCATTTGGCACCACACCAATAAATGGTTTGGTATGTTTTGACAGTGATCACATATTTGAGATATATGTGTGCAAAATTACATCATGCAGGGTCATGTTACACTTGAGCCTCTATTACTATGAAAAATATTAGAATAGCTTAAGAAGTTAGGCTTGACTCAATCTCAGTCAATTTGAAGTGCTTTTCTATAACAGCTTTAATGGAATGCCTTCATGGCTTACAAATTGAGCAATCTGAGTTTATTGTTTGTGAATTTACATTTGACATGCAAGTTAAAAGACAAACCTCTTTTCACAGTTGCCTATTACTAGTTAAGAAAAATTGATTTTGAATTATATTGCAATGTCCATGTCCTCCAGAATTAAATTTGATTTATACCATTACTGTTTCCCGTTTTATTACTTTCATAAATAGCTTTATCCAATGTTATAATTTTCTTAATTCTTGATATATTTTGTTCAGAGTATGATCACCCCCTCAATTGCATGGATAACCGGTCCTGATTGATGGGTTTTGGGGCATCGTGTGCATTCTGTATATAACAATATGTTGCCTAAATGTAAAACCCACATTCTTATTATGTTGAACTCATGTAACCTCTAAGATATGCACTATTTGGAAAGTTGCATTAACCTACTCTAGGTTAGGAATGGCAAGCACGGCAACGGGAAAAGACAAAGGAGCTTCATCGAAGACGTCAACAGGAAGAAGAAGAAGAGGATAGAAAGATTGAAGAGTATCGTGAAATTGGCACACGCTTGAAAGGGTATCCAGAAGAAGATGTCAGAAAAGCACGGAGATTGGTTTCAAGCTTGATCAGAGCTGCTGAAGAAGTTGAAGAGGTAATCATTAATTACAGTATTCAAGCCTCACAAATGGCTTAATCTGTCAAGAGATTAAGACTTTAAAATTATGAGAATGTGTTCATTTCTAAAGAGTTCTTTCTGCATACACATGGGTCGATAGAAGTCCAACTGAAAAGTAAAAGCTCTTTTCTTTTTCCTTTTTTGGCTGCTTTTGTTTTCATTATGAAGGAAATATTTATGTCTTATATCTAAGGACATCTCATTTTGTTGCTGTCCATACTCATACATCCTTTGTAGCTTGTAGCATTTTCCATAAGTGGGAAGTTGAGTCAAACTATTCATGTAGGATAATTGTGACTATTGATTAACTTTCTTATATGCAGGAAATTGAGAAAGCTGCTGAGAAAGGAGAACTCAATGAACTTGTTCTAATGGTCATATGGAATCGCCTTGATCTTGCTAGACGTGATGTAAGTTAGCCTTTTGTTGTCACTAAATTTTGTGTGGCATCTTTTCTTTTAGTGCAATGTTGTTGTAGTGTAATGTTTTGCAAACATTTTTTAGTGTGCCAATGTAAATGATTGCAATCACTGATTATTGTAATGTTCAAACTTGATGGCTGCCTTTATTAATTTCTCTATAGGTGTAGGAGTGTTTATGGCTTTTCAGCATTAGTTTCATAAGTCTCAAAGATTTGTAAATACTTATAGAACCAATTTTTGTTTTTATTTTTCTTATTTTTTTTATTTAAAAGAAAGTTTGTTTTTACATGAGTTTGAAGAAAATAATATGTATCATAGATTAGAATCTGGAATTTTTGAGTATCAAATTCTCAACTAATATTTCTCATGAAGGAAAAGTGATGAAGTTACTATGATTAGCTATTTCTTATAAGCAAGGCATCCATATTGTTTAAGGACTCTGATGACAAAGTTACTCTAAATTGTATATTACTTATGATTATTTGGAGAAAAAGAGAGTTCAAGGTCTTCTTTTAGGAGGTTTCTCTTACTTAGAAAAGAATAAGGTATCAAACAAATAGAGAAATTAAATACCATTGAACTTTCAATGTCATCTGATATCCAACACAACACCTGTAACTTAAGGAAAATCAATCTCATACTGGTCATGGGTTGAGAAAGGGAATTTAAATCAATATCTAATTTCTCATTGTTCCTCAAGCAGTTGGTTGTTTGCTGACTATTCATAGGTTTTACTACATATGTCTAACAAATAAATTTCCTCAAGTCCTCTTAATTTGTATTTTTGTTTTAAGTCAAGAATTGGGAACTTATTTGTCCTTTTTAGCATGAGGCTTTGCCTTGTCCCTTTTTTTTTTTTTTTTTTTTTTTTGTTCCTTGTAAATCTTAATAGTATGAGTTCAGTAGAACCTAATATAATGCAGTCTCTTTATCTCTCTCTCTCTAATGTTGATTTAGATAGTTATCTCATTTTCCAGGAAGAAAAGGATGCTATAAGAAGTCTTGATCTCTTATATAGAAGGGTTGAGGTATACACTACTTTTCATATAATAGTGCCACGCTTAAATTCATTTGTTTCAATACACAGATGCAGGGGCAGAGGTACATATAGTCCAGGGGGGCAAATGCGCCACCCCCCCCCCCCCCCCCCCCCCCCCCCAAAAAAAAACTTTTGAAATCCTCATATAGTGCTATATAAAAATAAATTGGGCCCCTACAAATAATAATGATTGGCCCCTCCAAAAAATTTCATAGAACTTTCTTGCTGTCAATGGAAGAAAATTGGTCTACCATAGTTGGATAGGCCACCTAATACATGAGTCTAGACTGCTCTTAACTCAATTTAAATTATAATAAAAGAGAAAGTAGCCAAGTGGCCTATTTACTTGCAAAACATGCCAAGAACCTAGAGCTTCCAAACTATTGAACAGAAGATAGTCTCTGGTTTTAGAGTTCTAAATAGCTATGAATATTCATCATCTTCACAATTCATGCTATTTTTTTTTTTTGTACTGTTGTTTTGCTTAGTTTTCTCTTTACTCTGATTTTGGATAATGACTTTCCTTTAAAAAAAATGTCATGGAGATCTATTCATTGTTAGTTTTTATGTTATTTCCCTTTAAAATATAACAATGACTGCATTTAGCCATTTACAATTCTAATATTTAGTTAGTTTCTCAAGTGGACTCCACCCAAACAATACACACACTTCTACCAAAATCTTATAAATCCCTAATCTCCAGATGTCTTCCTTTTTATTTTTTCTAAGAATAGAAAAAGGACGTTGTTCCTATTGTTTTCAATTTTTAAATGCAATGAGCGTTGCTCGAATTTGTGTGTTTTTATTTTCATTCTTAGCCTTCAAATTCATTGATTCAGGTCCCATCATCGTCATTTTTTCACAAAATTTGATCATTTTCTCATATTTCCAATTTTTTTCCTCATATGTTTTTCTCTCATTATCATCATCTCATTTTTATATATTTTTAGTTGATTTTTTGTTTTTCTTTAGAATCCAAGTGCCTTATAAGTTGCACCAACATTGATATGTTAAATTTGACTATTATATATAAAATATAATTACTGTAATAATTATGACTTATGACTAGCATATAAATATATAATTCGGCCCCCCCAAGTGGAAAATCCTGGCTACGCCCCTGCACAGATGGGTTTTAACTTTCAAAACCAAATGCTGAAAATTGTCATATCCTGTCCGAAATCGTGCTGATTTTTAGTAGAATCCTTACATAATTATTCCAGCCTAGCACATCTTGCACCATGACACTCCTTTAGGCCCTTTTCATTTTGTAGTTTCCTTTCTTCATTGCCTTACTTGGGAGTTAATAGAATTATAAGCTTTGAATTTTACTTAATATTTTAGACTGAGATTTTGAAACGGGAGGCTACTCCTGCCATGAGACTGCTCAACGATCTTTTGAATATGCATGATGGGTTTGATGATGAAGGCTGGATGAAGGAATGCAAAAAACGCATGGTTGACACCTTTCCAAGAGAGGATCCATTTAGCATTCTTGTTCCAGCAGGATTTGACATTGATAAGGTATGCTGCAAATACACACATTATATTTCCTATGGCTTTGATCAAACTACATGATAGCCACAACTAGCATGTTTCTTGTAGAACTCACGGATCTTTTCTTTTTTTCTTTTTCATCTGTATGATGGTGCCTTTTCTTTTAGCTGTACCGAAGAAATCTATAAGGGTATAGAATGACATATTGGTCATTCTCATAGAAACCCCTCTTGCATGCACAAATTCAAGGAATCAGGAGTGGCTTCAGGCCACCAAGACAATCTCTGCATGTAGGTACAAGCGCATAACCATTCTTTTCATGAAGGCACAGAATGAAAAATTATAGGAGTTGGTATTGATTGTAGGAAGTACCTAGACCAATTAGGGGAACATTCACATCTCTCCTTCTTTGGCGGTAACATAAAAGCATGGCTCTATTATATCCAAGACAATGGAATATTTTTCTAATGGGAGATCATTTAATGTTCAAGATAAAACTAACGAGTCTGGGATTGCTTCATTCAGCTTTGGAGAAGATGATATATGTCCCAACTATATCTAATATAAACACTATATCCTATTGGTCACATTAATTTGTGTTTGATTTAACTTCATAACAGCTTACTTTTCCCCAACAGCATCAAGGGCCACTTCGACCTCCACTTGAAGCTGATGATACACTTTTAAGGGTAGACTTTGTCAGAGAGGTTAATGCATTGCTACAAGAGGTACGGTATCAACAAACTGAAGCACAGCATGGACAAGATTCGTTTGATCCTGAATCTGTTGCGAGTAGGTTGAAGCAACAGGAGAAACAAAGAGCCATACGCCAAGTAGAATCACTGCTGGACCTGGCCATAAATTTGAAATGGTAGCCATACTTTGTCCCTTTTATTGCTAATATGGGGTTTTGGAATCCCAGTTTGCCACATTTGTATGTTTTGCCCGGGTTTATTGTAGTATTTGTATTTATATTAGGACCTTTGTGCGCTTATATTACAGCTGATCTATAAAAGAAATTATGTTTTTTTGTGCACAATTTCAAATTGGAGATTTCTTCTCCTTTCCTTTTCTTCTTTTTTCAATGAATATCAGTTTCCTTCAACCAAACTGGAAAAATACATGAAAGCTTCCGGCTGTGCAAATCTCATGCAGTTAAAGAACGTACCGTGATAAATGAACTCAAGTAGTGATTACTTCTACACTGCTATAAGACACTGCCAACTCATGCTAAAATTTGTAGTGGCATCCAAAGCAACTAACAATGCCTCTCTCCAGTATTAACATATGAAGAAGCAAGCAATATCGACATGACAAAAATAAGGGGGTGGGGTAGGGGAAATGAAAGAAGTATTGAGTGGACTTATCTTTTGCCCATTAAAAATAAAAATAACCCCAATTCCCTCTCTTGACTGGGCTTTTGTCCATCTAATATTGAACTTACTAGTGGTTGACCAAAAATGAGGCCTAGAACTTGAGGCTAAAAGGGTATTTTCTTGTGTAAATTATCCGAATTGTCCAAAGATTAATTCACAAAAGCTACCCTTCTCAAAACCAATAACCGAGATTGCTTCTTGCATCTCTAACTGAAATCAAATTCTTCCTTCACCGAGCAAAATAAAGACAAGTGCATGAATTTGTATTCCTTAAATTGAACACAACTTATAGTTGAGAATAAATGAACCAAGCTAAAGATGAATAATTGAGTTAGTGGTTAATTACTATTATCTTTCATGCAAACAAAGCCCCCAATCTTGAGAAATTGAGGCAATTTATAGCTATGGCTGATTTAGTTAATGGGTTACAATAATAGAGAGTTAAAACCTGCTATTATTGTTATGCAAGCAAAAATAATAGGAATACATCACATCCACATATAAGAATATTATCATCATCTTCTTAGCTGTTAAACACAGTCTTCCAATCACAAAAGCTACCCTTCTCAAAACCATATTGCTTCTTGCATCATTGCACTGACATCAAATTCTCCCATCACCAAGCAAATTAGGACAAGCGCATGGGTGTGAATTAAATTGAACAATACTTATATAACATGATCACCCAAAAGTTAAGATTCAATGAACTAAACTCAAGACGAATATTTGAGTTAGTGGTTCATTACTATTGTCGTTCATGCAAACAAAGCCCCAACCTTGTGAAAATTGAGGCAATATATAGCAATGGCTGGTCATTGCTTTTAGTTAATGGATTACGATAACAGAGAGTTAAAACTTGCTATTATTGTTATGCAATAAAGCCTCTATCTAAGAAAGATTGTCTGTATGAATGTAACCAGAAAATTGATAGTCCAAGCAAGATTGAAAATATGCACATCACTAATCTATGAAAACAGTGCTTTGATGCCTTCAAGCTCAGATGGACATGCATGTGAGATGAATCCATATAAAAAATTCCTATCATTCAGTTAAATTTTAAAATAAAAATGTTTTTAAGTAATTGAATTTTGAACTGCTTACTATAGTTTACACAAATGTTTCTACAGCGTTAGGACTTAGGATTTAACATAACAAGAATTGTTTTTATAATCTTAATTTCAGAGGTTCTGAAATTAAGGCTACATCATGCTTTGATTCCAGATGGATGTTAAACATCGAACTTAGGAAGTTGCAATTGAAATTAAGTAATGACCAACAAAGACAAGAAAATATTTTACATCAAGAAAAAGGTATTATAAAAAATAATAATCTATAATTTTTTTTTTTTCTTTCCTTCTGCAATATAATTTTTTTCTTTCCTTTTGGAATAGAATCTCACTTTTAACTTTAGAAGACATAGCATCAACCAGAGAGGTCCAATAAAACTTACTACTTCAAAAAAACAAAAACAAAATGACAGTCTTAATCGAAGTAACAAGTGCAAGGGTGTGTATTAAATTGAACACAACTCATATAACATGATCATCTAACATCAAGTTAAAGATTCAATGAACCAAACTAAAGAAGAATATTGAGTTAGTGGGTAATTACTATTATTGTTCATGCAAACAAAGCCCCCAAATCATGAGAAGACTGAGTTAATTTGACTATTATTGTTATGCAATCAAAGCCTCAATGTAGGAAAGATTAGCAAATTTCACTATAAATTTCAGGCCTCTGTTTCTCTCTCTCTCAAGTCTCAACTCACCCATCTTCTTCTTTGCATTCTCCACATCTCCATTGTGAAAACATGCCCTCAAGTGAGCCAAACTTGGGCGGCTGGAGCTTCCTCCAAGCTAAAACTGACAAAAATTCCCACACTACCACAGAAATCTTAGGTGATGATACAGGTGTGGTTGTCTCTGAAAAAAAAAATTAGTACTGAAAAGAATTCTCAAAAAAAGCAGCAAGTTTCATCTTCATCAAAGAAGAATGATGAAGAATGTAGGAGTAGTAGTTTCCCACCACCGTTGAGCTCAAGTGCTGTGCTGTGTATTGTGCCTCATCGAAAAGGTGGCCGCCTCATTCTTCAAGCTGTGCCTATCCATGAAGAAGAAGAAGAAGAAGACAAAGCTGAAGAAAAGTGAATTTTAGTAGTGAATTAAAGCTAGCTTTATGTAGTATAGTCTAATGGGTTCATGTGAGAAGAGTTTCCTTGTTATGTTTAATTTTCTAGTTTGTTTACTTGAGTTATGATGTATTATCTGTCAGTTATGGTACTATGTTATTATGGTTATTTGACACAGTAGTCAAAATTGTCGTCCATGTATTATTTCATTGCAATGCTCTGTTTTTGTACTTTAAACAGAGCAAAGTCTCTGTTCTGTTCTGTTCTGTAAGAGAAGAGTTCTGTAACAGGCTTAAATGACACCATTTCAGTTGAACATTAGTTAAGTAAGACGCGTGGCCTGGTAAAGTTAAACAGAAACATCATTGTTCAGCTGTAAATCTCTTCATTATTTGATTCTGTTATAAGCCTAAAGGAATAAAGCTGTGGTCACTTCTACTACACTTCGTAAAGAGTTGACAGAGTTTGGTGGATGTGACAATCAATGGCCTATCCCGAACTCCCCCACAATAAAAGTCAAACTGGTTTCATGATGTTACACAATCTCTACGACACAAATGCTAGTAACAAATTATGTTTGAGTGCTTACTGTATCATGATTATCAAGGAGCAGGTAATGAATCAGAACTCCTAAACCATCATCTGCAATTTTTATATTGTAGTACATTTTTCAAGCTTCATCTAATAAATAAGCTTCAATTGCCTAATGATTAATTATGTAAAAGTGAAGAGATTTTCAAAATCATCCTCTCCAATCAAATTCACTTTTATTCATTTATTGGAACCTTTCTAAAGAAGAGCTAGCCTCTAACCAATAAAACCAACTGACAAGTAAATCCACCTGACAAAACCATTTGCCAGCTAATCTAGGGGCATTCACTATGCAATTTATGTTCATGCCAAATCAATCATTCACTTTAGCACAAAACATCACCTAGTTCAGCACTTTGAGCTTTATTTAATCACACAACCGAACACATCCTCATACACTAAACTAAACACAGCTCTGCTAAAACCAATTTAAACATGGAATGAAAAACAAAATGCATTGGTGAGAGCACTGCCCTTCATTGGGCCTATTGAGAAAATATGTATGGGTTCACCTGGTGTGTACTGAACCCAAGCATACCAGACAGGCAACCAATATTCAATTCTTTTGGCTGAGAATTCTTAAAGGAAAAGAAATTGAACGAAGAAAGGTCTGTTGCTGCATAGAATAGAAGTTTTGCCTCCAAAGTACTGGTATGCATGACTAAACCTTGAAATGTTGACTGAATTGGTTTTTCCACATAACATACTACCATGTGTGATCGTGAAAATGTGTTGGAACTGTGTACATTGGTGCAAGCACTTTAACCCAAGCATGTCCATGCTTAATTTCTAGACATAATCCCTTGAAGCAGCTTAAATAATTATATCTTTAATATAAAACTAAATGGGATTAATATAATTGTCACATCCTTTGGTAAAGATAAAAATAATAATCTCATTAATGAATTTACGCAGGTTTTTTCAGCAGCTATTGACTACTAAAAGAACCTTATGATCTGCAGCACTTCAATTTTATTATTAAATTATTATACAACAAAAGGGGTTCAACTTCTCACAGTTACTAACGTTGCATTGTGGAGGGGGAAGAGTAGGTATGGGAAATTTTCAGTTACTTTTCAGGCTGCTGCTAGCTTCAAATAGAGCACAACTGTGAGACTTCATCTCATAAGCAACTGATTCTGCCATCTGCTCAGGAAGGGGTTCACCACTGGGTGAAAAAAACCCTGGGAATGGAAGAGCTGTGTCAACCAAGCAGCGCCATGACATCCCTTCTGGAGGTTGGGGTAGAATAACACTCTCTGAAAGGTCAGCCGCATTGAAAGCAATAAATAAATCACCCTTCCTTACATGGGAAGAAGATTCAGAATTCAATGGGCTCTCCGCTTTGTCAGCCCTCAACGTCATGGCCAGGAATCTGCAGGATGGATCTTCCCATTTAGGAGGAGACTGGTCACTTCCATGCCACTCAATATTTTCTTCTTTCAGGAAATTCCTTTTCTGAAGAAGATCACTTCGCCTCATTCTCAACGAACTCAAAAATGAGATGAATTGCGAGGTTTGAATACTAAAACCCGTTTTTAGAGTATTCCAATCAAGAGGTTTTCTATCACTATATGCAGGGGAACCACCACAAGATTGGCCACACTCATCTCCCATGTTAAGAACAGGAACACCCAATGAAATATACAGGACAAAGAGAAAATTACGGATTTGTTTAAGGCGTCTTTCAAGGACAGTGGTGTTATCTGTAGGTCCTTCTTCCCCACAATTCCAACTTAATTGTGAAGCTAATGCATCATTACTGAAGCTGACTAAGTCCACAAGAGTTAATCCAAAATTTCTAGCAATGAAATTGAAAGAGAATGCAGGGCCTCGTCCATCTGAAAAGATGTCCCCACTCCCACAAAGCCGTGTTGCAAGGTCACTTAAAAGACCCTCACCCCTCCAAAAATTTCTCACATCGTTACAAAATTTTGTATCAATTTCTGCCCATCTCTTCCAATGAGGAAAACGAGTTTCCTTTGGTAGCATGTCATGTGGATCCCAGCAATCTGCAATGATTTTGGTCTTTGAGAGTAGTGGATCAAAAGCAATTGCTTCAACCAAGGGAGGGCGAGACAAGTATTCTCCATGAAACCCTCTCAACAAAGATGAAGCATTTATGAAACAAAATCCATCAATATGAAACTCAGTCACCCAATGTTGCAGACTATCCAAAATCAATTGTTGCACAATAGGATAATTACAATTTAAATCATTTGTTGCTTCCAAATCCTCACCTTCATTCACATGATAATAGGATAAATCATCAATGCCTTGCAGTGATCCAGCCACAGCAGTATGAGTAACAACAACTTCCAACAAAACTTCTATCCCATTGACATGCAATTTTTTTACCATCTCCTTCATTGAGTTAATAGCAGATACAGAACCACCAGAAGGTCCATACAGATTCATGGGTGAAAAGAAATGACAAGGAAAATATGGTCCATTTTTCTCATCAAATGAGAAAATTGGCTCCAGTAAAACAGCATTCATGCCCAGATCTTTAAAATGCTGCAACTTCTCTGTCAAACCGATGAAGGTCCCAGCTACATCAGTAGCTAGCTGGCTAGATTTGTGCTCAGTAAAGTGCCTCACATTTAACCGGTACACAACTAGTTTTTCCATTGGTAAGTAAGGATGAGTATCATCACCCCAGTCAAAACCAGGTTCCTTGCATAGTCGCCCAAGATACTTCTGAGATCCATCATTACTAGGAATAGAATTTACAATAATCTTAGCATATGGATCCAAAATAATTTTCCCTGCATCAAACTTATTATTGTTTCTCTGAAGTAGAGACCCTTTGCACCGATAACCATAGCTCACAAAAGTCCATGCACTTTCAAACGAGGCATGCCAGATGTCACCAGATCGATTGATGTATGGATCTAGATCAAGCTCTAAAGCAGGTTCATTTGCTTTCGCATCATCATAGAAGCATAAAATTACACCTTCTACATTTCTTGAAAAAATTGCAAAGTTCACGGAACCATCAGGTGAAAAGGAGAGACCCAATGGAGCTGGATAACCTCTACGAAAACCGACTGGCACACAAAATTTTGTCTTCCTATGACTTCTAATTTCTGAGCCACTGGAGCCAGAATCTGATGCTAATTTTAAAATAAATGAGAGATAGAAGGGAATTTGTTTTGCTTCAAACTCTAATTCAAGTGCAAACCTGCCAGCAGAGGTCTGTACGAATGGGGTTTCACTGGTCGATGTTCTAGAATCTGGAACTGAACTTTGAACATCCAGAGGTATGAAACTTGATGAATCAGCTCTGTACCTGCCCCAACTTGATATCAGTCTATCATTGCTGCTTTGTAGTTGTAAAGATGAAACTTCAATATTCACAGCATATTTGACACTTGTCTTTCTAACAAAGACTTTCACCTGACCACCAACTTCTGTCCAAAATAGATAGGTCAATGCCTTTTCCCGATTATCAGCTTCAGTAATTGTACTGACTTTCTGTTCAATTTCCTCAACCAAAACTCGTGATGTAGCAAACACTCTTGAATTAAGATGCCGGCAAGAAGATTTCACCGCATTCTGTGAAACTTCATCACAAATTAGCCTTCTTTCCAAATCCATTTTTTCAAAGCCATATCCGATGCGGTTTCTATACATATAATGACATGCAGGTGACGATTTAGAAACATCACTGATTCCACACTTCAAATAGAAGGACTGTATTGCAAGTGATGGCGGAAGAGTTGCCATCTATTGTCCAAAAAGCATATCCCAAACAAGAAAGAGGGTAAGATGTTTGCAAGCGTGACGAAGATTATCCTCCTAAATTTGAAAGTTTTTTCTGTTCAAATTTCAAAATAGTAAAAAATTAGTTTATTGAATAAATAGATCAAACAGAAAATTTAGAATTGTGGCCATTTTCCCTAATATTAGTTTATATTAAGAAACAGACTAAAGAAATCATGTTTGACTTGCATGAGTTAGCTGCAGGACCAAATTTAAACTGTAGTGTTGCAGAAATAAGCCTGACTGAAAAGCTTCAATTACATGCATTAACAGAAGATAACTTCACATATAGTTAAAGCAATACACGGGAGAAAATTGTATCAACAGATCACCAAAATTATTTCCAAACAAGATATCGATTTCCCTAAGATGTGCTTAAGTAAAAGTCATTCACAACAATGTATAGACTCATTTTAAATGCTATCAATGAACACAAAGTAATCATTTTTAAATTCCACATAATGCAATTAACCTATTCAATGCCCACAAGATGCCGAGAAAAGGCATAAAATTTATTTGACAATGAACTGGACCATCATCAGATTATCGAGACTAGAAAGACATACAAAATAAATAAGCTCGTAAACACTAAAATTGAATTACACCCAGTTGAGGAAAAAAAAGCTAAAAGTACAGAACAAATACTTCAAATCATCAAAACAATGATACCCAGAAGCCAAAATCAAAACTTTACATTCAAACACAATCAAACGAGAGAGGCAATGGAACTTACATCATGGGGTTTCCTCAGTGTGAGAAGCTGAAATTTTCCATTAGATGAGAAAGAGTCAGAGAGAGAGAGAGAGAGTGAGAGTGAGTTTGCGTTGTCACCGCACAGCGGAGCCAAAGCTGATACTAGTGATAAAGATTTGGATGGAACTAGCGCACGAGTCACGAGTGTCCGTTAATGGCACTTCGCTTTTTTATAGGTTATTCAATCCTCACCATTAGATCTGACATGTTGAGAAACAGTTTTTCCTTTAACGGTCAATATTGTACTTTTGTTTTTCTTTTTAATAAGTGATGGATTATTATTTTTTATTTTTTATTTTTGATAACCTGCCATTTCATTAGATTAAGAAGAACAACATGAGGTACAACAATTTTGCCTACATGCTTTTAAGGCAGGGGAATGCAAATCGAAGTTATTATACAAAAAAAACTTACTTTAAGAGCAATAGTATGTTTAGCAGCTGAATGAGCTGCTGAATTTAGAGATCTCTTAACTCAACAAAACTCACAATTATCAAAAGATACACTCATGTCAATAGCATCATGAATGATGGAGGAGACAGTCCCAGGGCCGGTCTTAAACATTTTGGGACCTAAGACGAGAATTAAAAATAGGACTTTTTGTGTACTTATATATTAATTAAATTAATATTTATTTAATATTTTTATATTATAATATATTTCATTTAAAATCTATTTTTCTTGCTTTTTGAGATGCAAATTGACTAATTAAATTTTTGTATTCAAGTTCTTCTAACATCTCCTTTTCGATCGATAGTATAGTTAATCCACTTAATTTTTCTTTGGACATTGTCGATCTTAAATATGATTTTATTAATTTTAATTTTGAAAAACTTCTTTCTGCAGTAGTTACTATAACAAGTATTACTAGTAAAATCCAATAAGCAATGCATGCATTTGGAAATGAATCTAATCTTTTTATATAATTTAGTATGTCAATTGGAGTATACTTTTTTATTTGTAAAATTTCTTTTAAAATCTTTAACTCAGACAATAAATCAAAACCATCAATATCATAATAAAAATCACGTTTGAGGAAATTTTCAAGTTTAAGACAGTATTTTTGTAAACTATCATTATCTAGTGACTTCAATTTTGTGAAGTTAAATAGAAAACCAAAAATATCTTCATATGTTTGAAATTGTTCAAATCTATTCTCAATTGAACTAATTGCTTTATCTACTATATATAAAAAATAATCAGTTCTAAAAGTTTCTTCAGCAGAACGTGTTATCTCATTATGAACATTTTCATCAAATTGTTTCTTTCTATGAATTATACGTTTCTCACGAAATACAGATTCTATTTCCATTTCCAATGCAATTTTTTTAGATGAATTCATTGCAGATATAAATTCATTTTCTCTATATTCCTTAAAATAAGAAATCAAATCTTTTAATTAATCTATAGCAACATCAATGTGCATGTCTTTGGATTGTAAGTTTTTACTAACAGAGTTGACAACAAATAATATGTCATATCAAATAGTCAAACCCAATAAGAACTCAAAGCTTTCAATTTCATATGTTGCTAAACAATCAGCTTCACTTTTTATTTTAGGATCTTCACTTGTTTGTGCTAATTGTAACAAATCATTTCTTATTTGTGGAGCTTGGAATTTTATTGCTTTTACACTTTCAATGCGACTTTCCCAGCGTGTTTGTGATAATGACTTAAGAGTTAAACTTGACACATTATCTTGTAAAATTTTTCATCTTTTTGTAGAAGAAGAAAACAATGTATATATACGTTGTATAACTCCAAAAAATGATATAGCTTTAGGACAAGAATTGGTCATATTGCATAGTACAAGATTAAGACTATGACAACCACATAATGTGTAAAATGCTCTAGAATTTATATCAAGAAGTCTATTTTGTACCCCTTTGATGTTTTCCTTTCATATTAAACCCATTATCATATCCTTGTCCATGTATATAATTAGTATCAAGCTCAAAAATATTTATTACATTTATAATTTCATCAAAAAGACCTTTTCTGATAGTGTCATCAACTTTCACAACAAATTCAACAAAATGTTTTACTATTTTTATTGGACTTGTTGAAATATCAACACGTCGTAATATGAGAGACATTTGTTCTTGATGACTTGCATCTGGTGTACAATCAAGTATAATTGAAAAATATTTTTCTTCTTTGATCTTTTTGATAATTTTATATTTAATCTCATTTGCTAACAGTTGTATCAATTCATTTTGTATTTTATGTCCAAGATAATGTTTATGGATTCCACCATTTTGAATACGTCTTATATGTTCTTGCATAACTGAATCAAATTCTGCAATCATTTCAATTAGACTTAAAAAATTTCCATTATTTTCTTCATAAATCTTTTCATTTTTTCCTTGGAATGCCAAATTATTTTTACCAAGATTCTTTACGACAGAAATAATTCTTAATAAAACCTTTTTCCAATGATCTTTCTCTTTGTTAATTTGTTCTTGGATATTTTTATCTATTGTTTTATTTTTTGACGATCTCATTTCCAAATCTAGCCAAGTGTTCATATTAGTAATATGCTCTCTAGTTATTTCATGCTTTCTAATTTTAGAATTAATATTTTCCCAATCTCGAGTTCCTTCATTCCATAGTTGACCAGTACATTTAGACTTAAACAACTTGCAACAAAAACAAAATACTTGGTCCGTATCTTTTGAATACATTAGTCATTTTCTATCATGCTTCTCCCCATTTGATAATATTCAAATGTAATGAATAGTAGAAAAATGTCTTGTGTCATCACCTTTAGAAAAAATTATATCATTGTCTCTATTTGGACCTCTTTCTACTAATAAATCTCTTAATTTTGTGTCTATTTTTCCAATTACTTGGATCATAAATATTTGAAGGAATATAATTCAACATGTCATTATTATTTTCATTTTCTTCTAAATTATTTTGAAATTCATTATCAAGATTTGTTGTATTGCAAAATTGAACATCATTGTTATCTTGCAATTGTATCATTTCATTATCTTTTAACTCTTTTTGGTGAATTTCTTGCTCATTTGTGATATTTTCATCTAAATTTTGTGTTATATTTTGTATATTACTAATAACAAATTTATCCATTAATCCTTGTTGAAACTCAATTAATTTTTCTTCTTTTTTTCTTTTCTTAAGTTTTTCATATCCAGATGCATATTTCCTAGTAGGCATTTCTAATCAAACAATATATTTACAAAGACTAAAATAAAAAATAACTTTCAAGTGTAGAGCAAATGAGAAATATAACCTAATTTATTTCAAGTGTATAAATAAAGACTTATTAATATATATATATATATATATTATGTATAGATTAATCTTATCTAATCTTATCAGACGATTCAGACTTATCTATAACCCAATACCCAAAATGACAAAAACCCATAGTAGCAGGCTTTATAAAAAATCCTATCTATCTAACCCAAATCCAAAAAGAAGAAAACACAAGCAGCAGCAAGCTTTAATAAATAAATAATAAAACCTCGAAGGAAGCTTGCTGAACGGCTGAACGGAACTGAGGAAGACGAAGAGAAAGGCCGGAGGAACTGAGGAAGCTTGCTGCCAGGGCCGGAGAGTAGATGAGATCAGTGAGAGTAGGGGAGAGAAAGAGAATTAGAGAGAATGAGAATGAGAGACAGAGAGAGGTGGAGAGCAGAGATTAGATAGAAAGGTAAAATTTTTAGGGTTTTGAGTTATTTTATTTGTTGTAATTTGTGATTGTTTTGTGGTTAATGTGTTAGACCAGATTTGTAGTTTATTCGGATGATTTTTGGTTTGTCTGATTTACCAAAATTTTTGTTTTTTGGTTAAAAGGATGTGCCAGAATTTTGTGTTTCACCTTAAACTAATTTTTTTTTCCCTACTGTGTCAGATTGTTATGCTTCACCTTAAACTAATTTTTTTTTTCCCTATTGTGTTAGATTTTTGTGCTTCCCCTGAAACTAAATTTTTTTTTTCCCTACTCCCTCTTATTTTCTAAAATTTTGGGGCCTCCCTTCCACTTAGGGGCCTTAGGCAATCGCCTAACTCACCTAAGGAAAGGGCCGGCCCTAGATGGACCAATCAGATGGTTCTTCTACTTTGGACAGGGCATCAAGACATATTTTTGAATCCCCCTCCACAATGATGTTGCACCAATTTTTAGCAGCAGCCAAGCTTAGAACCCACATAATTGCAGCTGCTTCAGCTTGAGTAGGAGTGCATAAATCATGAATTTTAACCCATACCTTTAACACCTGTCCAAACTCAATTCTTGCTACCACAGCCAAGGAAGTGAAAGCCTGTGAGATAGCAGCATCCACATTCAATTTTATATAGTTTTTAGGAGGGGGAACCCATGAAGTCCATTCCTCACTCCTATCTTTGTCCTGCTCATGGCCCAAAGCATTGAGATATTCATTTACTCTGTTTTCTGCATTGCATATGGTAGAAATGATGTTCACCTCACTGCCATTATGCCAGACCTGATTCTTGAGATGCCAAATAGCCTCCATAGTGATTGTCATTTAAAGTGTACTCAGTTCATCCAAGTTCAAGACCACTTTGAGGATGTCCTTGTTTAATGCAATATTCATTTTGTCAGTTCTTATGCCCCAACTGTAGCCAAACTAGATGACCCTTGCTATTTGGCACTGAAAGAATAGATGATCTGCTATTTTAGGCTCTCTACCACAAAACACACAGTTTGGATCAGATTTCCCTATTCTTATTGCCAAGTTGTTTTTGATTGGTAACATATTGGACCTAATTCTCCATAGTAACATTTTGATTCTGTCATAAGCTTTGATCTTGCATAGTTTTTGCCATTGCACTATGGAACTTCCACAAGGAGGGTCTTGGTTAGCCTTATATGCAGATTTCATTGAGATGTCCAAAACCCAGATTCCCAGATTAGCTTGTCAACTCTGCCTCTTAAAGGAATATGTATTTTTTGGATGGCCTTAACTGACTCAAAATTAAATAGCTCATTTAGCAGGGGTAGATTCCAACAGTGATCCTCAGTAAACATCAAGTTAGACACCATCAAGGGGTTTTGTGGAATTGAGTCATCCTTTGGAGTTGGTTTAAACCCAGCTACCCAAGGAATCCACAAGTCCACCCATACATTAATGGAAGCAACATTTCCAACAAGGTAACGAACACCCGTAGCAATAAGGGGTTTGGTTTTCTCAATTGCTTTCCAAATTGGGGAAGCATTTTTGGAAGGTTCACTTTGAATCCAATTCTCTCTGACCTTGTATTTGCTTCTTAGTAAGTTCATACACAAGCTATGCATTTTTTAGGCAATAATCCAAGCAAGTTTAGCCAAGAGACCTTTATTAAAGTCCTTGCTCTTTCTAAATCCTTTCCCTCCAATTCCTTTAGGTAGACATAGTTTTTCCCAAGTCAACCAAGCCAAATACTTTCCATTTGGGTCCATTTTAAGACTTTTCATTTGTAGAATATGTTTTATGCCCCTATGAGTCTGCTGGTGGGTGAGTTTGGAGAATATGATCCTTGATTTTTCTCTGTTAAGCAACTGCCCAAACCACCTACAATATTTTTCCAAGCAATCATTAATGGCATTAGCTTCCCTCCTACATGCTTTTGAAAATATAACAATATCATCCGCATACATTACATGTGTGATGGGAGTGCTGCCAATACTAGCCTTAACCCCACTAATGTTCTTCTCCATAAATTTCTTCTCTAAGATTCTTGAAAGAACTTCTTGGCATAATATGAAAAGGTAATGGGATAAAGAGCCCCTTGCCTTAACCCTCTTTTAGGTCTAAGCCCTGTCTTTCCTCCATTTATAAGTAACACAAAGGACACTGTTGATACACATTCAAGGATCTATTTCACAAATTTTTCATTAAACCCAAATTTCTTGAGTACTACTTGGAGGAAGTTCCAATTCACTCTATCATAAGCCTTTTGAAGATCAATTTTGATAGCCACTAACCCAGATTTTACTTTTCTTGTCATGAAACTATGCAGCATTTCTTGAACAACAATTTGGTTTTTGGCAATCCACCTTCCTGGAATAAATGCAGCTTGTGTGAGGGAGATAAGCTTATGCAAAATTTTCCTCAATCTAGACACTAACAATTTAGTAATGATTTTATACACAATATTACACAAACTAATAGGCCTATAATGATTAAATTATGTAGGGCTTTGTGATTTAGGAATATGAACAATAAAAGAGTTATTTACCTTAGCTGGCATTCTCCCTGTTTAAAAAAATGATGTGGCAGCTCTTGTAACGGACTCCCCCACAATTGCCCAATATGTTTTGTAGAATAGTACTGGAAAGCCATCTAGTCCTGGGGCTTTTAGAGTTTGCATCTGGAATAGCTCCTTTTAATCTCGGACTGAGTTAGTACTCTGCATAACTCGGTATTTTCTTCTTCAGTTATGCATGGGTTGATTAGATTATCCGAATTTTCTAGAAAGTCCACTTCCTCTTCAGTAAATAAGGTCTTGAATTCTCCCACAAAGTGTTCTTGAATCTCTCTTCTGTCTATGATCCATTCCCCAGAGTCATTCTTTACTGCATCCATTGAATTTCTTCTTCTCCTTATAATGGTAGATAGATGGAAAAAATTTGAGTTCTTGTCCCCCTCCTTGAGCCAAACTTCTCTAGATTTTTGTTTCCAGAGTATTTCATTTCTCGGTAGGCACTCATTCATTTCAACTTGGAGATAAGCTTCCTTTCTACAGTTCTCCGTGCAATCCGCTTTTTGTATCTCTTGGAAATTGGTTAGTAGCACGTCTATTCTCCTTTGGCAGTGTCCAAACACTTCTTTATTCCATTTACTTAAAGCCATTTGGGTATTTAGTTGTTTCATATATAGTTTTGAGAAATCTGAGCCCTCCACCTCTTCTTTCCAAGCTTCATCTATAATTCTATAGCACTTTGTATCCCTTGTCCAAGCAGCCTCAAATCTAAATGGTCTAGGAAGGTAATGAGTAGTTGGCTGTGTGCCCAAAAGGATAGGACAATGATTAGAATTTATGGCACCCAAATGGTCAATGATTGCCTTTGGAAAAACTAATCTCCAGGACATGCTAGATTTACCCCTATCCAGCCTCTCCCTTAAGACATTCTTTCCCCATCTTTTTTTCCTCCAGGTGAATCTACATCCAAAGAACCCCAAATCCATAGCTCCCAATTCGAAAAAATGTCATTCAAAAAATTTAGGGACATTGAGTTCTCAGCTCTTCCCCCATCCTTTTCCTCACTATCCAAAACAATGTTAAAGTCCCCGAAGCAAATCCAAGGCTCTTGAAATGTCTCCAATAAAGCACAAAGGTTCTCCCAAGCCTTTCTCTTCTTTGCTGCATAAGGTGGTCGATAAAATCCAACCAAATACCAGTTTCTACCAGGGTCTAAGATTTTAACGGCAATCATATACTTATTAAACTCCACCACTTCAATTTGCACATTATTCTTCCACATTAAACACAATCCCCCTGCTCTTTGCCTCTACTACCACCTTTTCATTAAAACCAACCCTTCTTTCTACGTATTCCATAAGTTCTTCATTTGCTTTCATTTCGCACAAAAAAATTATATCTGGCTTATGACCTCTTTTTTGAGATCTAAGAGCTCTCACCGTTGAGGCATTGCATATGCCTCTACAATTCCATCCTAAAGCTCTCATATTGAGAGCAATCAGCCCAAACTTCTATTACAACAACCCAACATATAGCCAAACCACTTGAAAACCAAAACCCACAACAACAAGGCACGGAGGCCAGAAGACAGAACATAGCTAGACCACTTGAGAACCAAAATCCACAACAAACAAACACAGAGGCCAGGAGACAGTGTTTTACCTTGCAAGAATCTATGGCCGCTAGACTGAAATAGAACACCCAACTACTATGACCTTGAAGATGACAATGATAGCACCACCAACAAAGTAGCTATTAGACCCACTTGGGGGTAGAAAAGTGATCCACGCCAGTCAAGAAAAATACCCACTGACAGGGCAGAGCAAGCCCTCAATGGTGGAGAAAGCAGCACACATGTGGTGCATGACCCACTAAAAGGGGTAGCTCAGCCCACCAAGGAGGCAGATAAGGTCATTAGAGCATTCTTATCAAGCCTCTTAAATCCTATAAATCTTATTTATTAGCAGCTGAACCCCAAAATACACACCCCATCAAAACTGGTATATTGTAAAAATTTACAATACTGCTACAGTGCGCTCTCATTTTTGAGACTGCACTATAGCAAGCTTCTATCTTTTTTTTAATATTTTTTTTCTCTCACTTCAGATATCACTGTCAATCTCACTCTCACTCTCTCATCTCTCTTTCTCAAATTCTCTCTCTAGTGGGTCTGATGGGTCTCGATGACTGCAAGTGGGTCTGACTGTGGTTGGGGTTGGTTAAGACCATGGGTTGAGGCCGTGGGTTGATGACTAGGGTTGAGGTGAGGATCGGGGATCGGGGTGGAGGTGAGGATTGTGGTTGTTGGGGTGGTGGGTTTTGTGGCGGTTTTGTGGTGGGTTTGTGCCGTGGGTTTTTTCTTTTTTGGTGGTTGGGGGTTGAGGTTGTGGTTGGTGGTGGTGGCTGTGGCTGTGACCGTGGTTTATCGGTGATGAGCTCAGGTCATGGATCATTGAGAGGGAGAAGCTTCTCGGTTTGTGCCATGGGGTTTTTTTTTTTTTTTTGGGTGGTTGGGGTTTGAGGTTGTGGTTGGTGGTGGTGGTTGTGGTTGTGGCTGTGGTTTATTAGTGATGAGCTTGAAAAGCTCAGGTCATGGAGGTTTTGAGAGCAAATATTAGAGGGAGGAAGAAGCTTTACTGGGTTGAGAAAAATGGAAAGACAGTGAGAGAGAGAGAGACAGAGGGAGAGTGAGAAATAATAAAAAAATGAATAAAAAATAATAAAGAAAGAATATTTAAATGAATTGTTAAAAAAATAGAAGTTTTGATGTAAAGGATATTGTAAAGTGGTATGGTATATGTTATAAATATAAGTTTTGAGATGGTAAATGTTAAGTTTTTTAAAAGGCTTAATAAGAATGCTCTTATAATGGATCAACATTTAATATATATCTATACTATTATTTAAGGAGCTTCTCCTGTTTGGACCGAATTTTTTTTTGTTTCAAAATACCCCTACACTCTTAGGTTTAAGTAAAGACAAAACTAAAGGATAGTCTAGTAAAAATACATATCTAACTTGCACTAAAACATTGTCTACAAAATAAGAACACTCTTCCACTAACCTACTTCTTCAAAGTAACTATACATTTATTGTTTTTTTTTTGGTAAATAGAAAAATAAGTTAAACAACTCACATTGCTGCTGTTTTTTTCCTTTAAAAAAAAAACACCCCATGTTTATTAAAAAAAAAAACTCTAAACTAAATAGATATATACACTTTTTTTTTTTTTTTAATTAGATACATCTCTAACTCTCACTAAAATATTGCCTATAAAATAGGGCCACTCTCCTGATGGTTTTTAAATTGCTCTTCTATTTTTATTGTTTATTTTGTAAAGGTTAATAATTTGTATCCATTATAATTTAAAATTACTACATTTTTCAATTACAAAAAATGCCTAGGAGTGTGATGAGTGTTCTGCATTTTGGATGAAATAATTTACTCATCGCACCCCTAGGTTTTTTTTTTTTTTTAATTGAAAAATGTAGTAATCCCAAATTATAATAGATTCAAATTATTAAATTTTACCCAAAAATAAATAAATAAATAAAAGAGCCTCTGACCATGCGCGTGAGCGCGTGTTCAAAGGCTAGTCTATATTACTATTTAAGGGGCTTTCCCTGTTTGGACTAGACTTTTTTTGGTTCCAAAATACCCAAACATTCTTAAGTTTAAGTAGAGACAAAACTGAAGGACAACTTGGTAAAAATACATTTCTAACTCCCACTAAAACATTGCCTACAAAACATGACCACTTTCCTATTGGTTTTCAAATTGCTTTATCTGGTTAAAGGACAATCTAGTAAATTAACCACAACAAAGCGGTTAACCAAAAACACAACACTTATTACCCAACTTCCATATTAAATTCATTTTCGATTTTGACAATTGTGGAAAACTTTGAAGTGTGAAAAGGGGTATATTGCTCAGGATTGGAGGTATGTATTTTCAATGAATTTAAGTAATATTTATATCGCAGTTTAAGTTTTCCTTTATGCGTGTGGTTTGAACTTATGTTTGGTTAATTTTTTTTTTAGGCATGTTCAATGTTTTGTGGTGATTGATGAAATCTTGGGGAAAGTAATTCGAAAATATTTTGATGACTAGACAGGACATTGGAGTAGTGGATTTCAAAACATTATGAGCAGGGTTCATTTCAATGGGCAGTTGTAGTATCTCTTTTCACTATAGGATGCATTACAAAGGCCAGAAATGGTATCAAATGGTCTTCATAGGATTCTTTTGCATTTGTTTCTAATATAGCAACCCGAATCACATAAGTGTTACTGATGTGATCCAAACTTGAGAAGCTGTATTTTCTTGCTAAAAAATAGGATGGAAAAAATTTACTTAAGTTTTATTATTTATGTATCATTCAAGTTAGATAACATTTTAACCAATTAATCATATATGTATTTCTCTTATAGGAGATGCAAATGCAATATTTTTTAAAGTAAGTATAGTTAAGCGGTACCAAAAATTGTGAAAGCCTAAAAAAGTAAAGAGATACTAGCCTTTGAGCACGCATGTGAGGCTCTTCTATTTTTTGGGTAAGAGTTAATTTCAGCACGTGCTCAGAGGCTCTTCTATTTTTTGGGTAAAAGTTAATTTAGAGCATCCATTATAATTTTGGATTACTACATTTTTCAATAACAGAAAAAAACCTAGGGGTATGATGAAAAATTATTTCACCACACATAATACTCATCACACCCCTAGGTTTTTTTTTTTTTTTTTTTTTGTTATTGAAAAATGTAGTAATCCAAAATTATAATGGATGCTTTAAATTAACCCTTATCGAAAAAATAGAAGAACCTTTGACCACGCGCGTAAGCGTGTGCTCAAAGGCTAGTTATTATTTAAGGGCGTCCCCTGTTTGGACTGAATTTTTTTTTGTTCCAAAATACCCTTACACCCTAAGATTTAAGTAAAGACAAAACTAAAGGATAGTCTGGTAAAAATACATATTTAACTTGCACTAAAATATTGCCTACAAAATAAAAACATTCTTCCACTAACTCACTTCTTCAAAGTAACTATACGTTTATTATTATTTTTTAATAGAAAAATAAATTAAAAAACCCATGTTGCTACTGTTTTTTTTCTTAAAAAAAAAACACCCTATGTTTATCCAAAAACAAAACTAAATATAAAAAAAAAAAAAAAGTAGTTATCAAAAAAAAAAAAAAAAAAAAAAAACTTAACTCAATAGATATATACACTTTTTTTTTTTTTTTTATAAGCAGATACATTTTTAATTCCCACTAAAACATTACCTACAAAACAGGACCAATTCCCAGATGGTTTTCAAATTGATCTTCTTCTTTTTTTTGTAAGGATTAATAATTTACATCACACCCCTAGATTTTTTTATGATTAAAAAATATAGCAATCGCAGATTATAATGGAATCAAATTATTAACTTTTACTAAAAAAGAAAAAAAAAAATAGAAGAGTCTCTGAGCACACGCATGAGCGCGTGGTCAGAGGCTAGTTAATTAAAAAGGCTAAATCAGCCTTAAGAACATGAAAAATGTATGGTAGTACATCTTCTATTCAGATGGTTAAATCGGACAAATTAATTGCCCATGTAACCAACCCATGGGCCACATTATTTCCTTGTCAACAAATATGGGTAAAGCTAATACAATCAAAAGAATAGACTATAAGACTAACAGTTTTACATCTTGAATCAAACGTCCGTGTAAAGCCAAAAGATAAATCTCAGTTGATTAGCTCCTTGTAAATGGTGTCCGAGTCTTCTTCTATAGTTGTAGTAGTGATGCTGAGCTCCAAAGCAAATTCAACTGCTCTTCTCGCTGCCATAGCCTCTACCTGAGCCACAGTTGCTGGAAGGGGAATTTGATGGGACAAAGATGCCATAATAGCTCCTTTTGAGTTGCAAATCACCACTCCAATTCTAGCTCTTCCTTGCTCTGAGAAAATAACTCCATCATAGTTCATTTTAAAACTACCTAAGTTTAGCGGCTTTCACTTGGTGTGCTCTCTGTGTAGCAATTTCGGGATGGCTGGATGAGTGTGTTGAAACTTAGCCTTCCTTTCTTTTGCCAAGTTGAGGATTTGGTCCAAAGGACACGTAGCTTCCCTGAATTGAATTCAATTTCTGTGGTTCCATACAGCCCACCCCGTGAATACCGGCAATGTTGTGTCTTTGTTCTCTGAGAAAGCATGTGTAAAGTATCCATCACAGGTTTCCCTTCCAATGCCGAGATCCAGCTTCATTGTGGGTTTGATTTCCATACCTCCTGCACATCAGAACAAAAGAAAACAGCATGTCAACCATCCTTATCCCTCAACTTACAGTATTCACACAGGGCATCTTGGACAATTTTCCTGCAACACAAGTTGGCTTTTGTTGGAAGACCTTCCCTACAAGCTCGCCAGATAAAATTTTTTACTTTGTTAGGAACCTCCAATCCCCATACATTTTTCTTTCTAGAAAACTGATTCTTGGGTTGTCAATTGATCCAGTGCAGCACCCTCATGTAGGAAACGATAACCTGATTTGACAGAGTATTGGCCTGTTGGAGTAAAAGGCCATATTAGCATGTCTTGTTGACTGGATGAACTCAAGGGGATGCTTTTTATAACTTCTACCTCTACCACTCCAAGCACATGGTCAATAACATCAGTTTGCCATCTTTTTGTAGATTAGTTGATCAAAACTGCCATTGAAGAGTTTTCTTATCCATACAACACATGTGAGGTGGTTTTGGCCTTATTTTTATATGGTAATTAATTATCTCCCCATATTTTGATTTGTTTGCCATCACCCACTCTCCAAAGTTCACCTTTAGAGATAACATCTCTTCCCTTGAGTATACTTCTCCATACATAGGAGGCCGAGGATGAATCTTTTGCCTCAAGAATAGACCCTCTAGGAAAAAATCTTCCTTTAAAAACTCTATAAAAGAGGTGATTGACATCATGAAGGAGTATCCAAGGTAATTTGGCCAGCATTGCCTCATTAAACATTGTGAGATCCTTAAAACTCATTCCTCCTTGATCTTTATGTTTTCACATATCATCCCATTTCACCCAATGGATTTTTCTTCTATTTACCCTTTGTCCCTTCCAGAATTTCCAAATGAGCGACTCAATTTCATAACACAGAGTGACAGTAAGCTTAAAAAAACTCATGGTATAAATTGCTTGAATCACTTTAATGAGAACTTCTCTTCTGGTTTGAGACAAAAGTTTTCCTTCCCATCCCTGTAATCTCTTCCATACTTGTTATTTCAATTGATCAAAACTCATTCTTTTATTCCTCCCCACCATGGTGAGCAAGCCCAAATAATCTTCATATTGCTTCAATTTTGTAACTCCAAGATCACTCATAAGCTGATTTTGCATATCAATAGGAGTGGATTTACTAAAAAAAGAGAGTTGTCTTGTCTCTTTTCAGCCTTTGCCCCGAGACCCATTCATAGGAAGAAAGAATCTCCAACCTTTGATATCACCATTACAAGCTGCTTTTTGTATCAATCTATGTAGGCCCTCTGAGCACAACAAGAAAAGGTATGGGAAAAGTGGATCTCCTTAGCGAATACCTCTACTTGGTTTAATGTTTCCATTGGCTTCCTATTAATCCAAATGGAATATGTCACAGAAGTGATGCATTCCATGACTAGAGCCACTCACCGATCATTAAACCCCATCAGCAATATGACATCTTTCAAAAAAGACCATTCAACCCGATCATAGGTTTTACTCATATCTAATTTGAGAGCCATAAAACCAGAACTCTCCGAGTTATGATTTTTCATATAATGCAGTGTTTCAAAAGCCACAAGGATATTATCAGTAATCAAGCAACCCTTCAAAAAGGCACTTTGATATTCAGAAATGATATGGGGTAACACTTTCTTCAATCTATTTGCTTATACTTTTGAAAAAATTTTGTAAAGTACGTTGCAAAGGTTGATGGGTCTAAACTCAGTAACCATTTTCGGATTTTTGGTTTTTGGAATCAAGGTAATGAATATATGATTTAATGGATTAGGAAAAGAACCTAAATTCAAAAAATTCAAAACAGTGTTGATAACATCACCTCTTATCAAGTCCCAAAAATTCTAATAAAATAGGGTAGGCATTCCGTCCAGTCCCAGAGCTTTAAGTGGAGCTATCTGTTTCATAGCGGCCTCAACCTCCCATGCTTGAAATTAACTTGTTAGAATATCATTCATGTCTTCGGTTACAATCTAAGGAATGGAATCTAAATCTACCGTCAATTCTTCTAGATTTGATGAAGTAAATAACTAATGATAATACTCCAAGAAACTTGCTGAAATTTGATCTTGCAGGGTGCACCATTCATTGGCTTGGTTTGGATTCCAACAATGCAGGTTTTTCGTTTTCTTTGAGTGGCTTGGCAATGAACAAAGCGAGTATTTCGATCCCCATTTTTAATATAGAGTGTATGTGATCTCTGCCTCCACATCCTCTCTTCTTTGTCCATATGCAAATTTATTTCCTTCTGCAATTGCACAACCGGAAATGAACCTCCTCCCTATAAAGCTAATCTCTCAACCCGTGTTAGTTCTTTTCTCTTTTTTCTTTTTTTCTTTTTTTTTTTCTCCAGCTTTCTTTGAATATTGCCAAAATAATTCATGTTCCATATAGTCAATTCCTTTCCACAATTTTCCAATTTCCGAATCACCTCTGTATTTTCAACCCCATTGTAGCTAGCTTGCCATACCCCTTCAATTATTTCACCACAGCCTTTATCCACTAGCCACATTTCTTTGAACCTAAACATTTTTTTCTTTTGCTGAAATTCCAAGTCTAATAAATCAACCCATAAAAGTTTATGATCAGAGGTCATGTTATCAATATGATGCACTCGAGTACCTAAAAATTCTATAAGCCACTCATGCAAAGCAACTACTCTGTCCAATCTTTCCCAAATTGACACCCCACTACAATAATGTTTACTCCAAGTGTAATGGAAGCCTTTGAACCCCAAATCCATAAATTCACATTCGTCTAAAACTTCTCTAAATATTTGCATTTGGTTGTGTGGTCTTAATCTTCCTCCTAACTTCTTAGATTGCTTGGTAATCTCATTAAAATCTCTAGTGCAAAGCTAGGGTAAGAAGTTTTGATTGTGTAAATGATGAAGAAGATCCCATGATTTATGTCTTTCTTGGATTCTTTATTGACCGTAACATCAATATGATTCAGTGATGAGGACTTTACATCAATGTTGATATCATCTTTCCAAAACAACACCAAACCTCCACCTTTATTAATTCTTAGAACAAAAAACTTCTTATCAAAAAGAATTTGATCTTTTACATAGTCTAGCCTTGCTTCATCTGCCAATGTTTAGGCTAAGAACATGATAGAGGGAGCTGTTGCCTTCACCAATTCTACAATTTTTTGAACTGCTCGTTGGTTCCCAAGCCCTCTGCAGTTGCAAACTACGCAACTCATAGCTCTTGGTAGGGTTGGAAGCCAGCCTCCGCCAATACAAAGTAATTTTCTTTGTCATTGTGTGAAACTAGAAATTTCTTTCTTGGTAACTTACTATGATTAATAACCATGTCTATGGGCCATTTGGAACCAACAGAATCATCAATGATGAGATGGGTGCCACCAACTGTGCGACAGTAGCGCTTCCATTTGGCCTGGGCAGTGCCATCAAGGGTATCAAATACTTCCAAAGTGCTGGAAATATCGTGAAGGGGTGTAGCATGATTCTGATGGAGTGGAGGAACTAGAGTTGGAGCACGTGACATACTCTGACTTGCATCCTAGTCATCCCCTAACATGCCCAAATCAAACGGTGGAGATGTTTCCTTATGCGTTTTGGTAACCGCAGCATGTGCTAAATTCAAGGGATCCTCATAAATCCCAAGATTATCAATATCCTTTAATTGCTAAGAAAAAGAAACTCCTTTATTTCCAAGATCCTGGAAAACAAGAGGTAAATTGTTTTTTTAAACCATGGACTCGTGGGATTTTAAATTTGGAACTTCCACAAAATCCACTCCCATATCATAATTTTCCTTATTTGTTTGATTCACTGTTTCTAGTGGTGGCACCGGAGTTAGACCTGACTTGCTTGCCCTTCCCTACTGTGTCGAGATATTTTCCCTCCTGTCTTCATAGTACCCTGAAACACTGAACCACATTCTTCTTTGATGAACTAGTCGGAATCGCCTAAATCCATGACCCAAATAGTTGGGAAGTAGTCTGGAGAGTACCCTTACTTTGAATCTAGAGATCACACTCCTTGTCTCCATGATCAAGACAGCCACACCAATAGTATGATATTTGGTAATCATTCATACCTAAAATTGACCCAAATTTTCTCTCCTTCATCAAGCTTGATTATCCTTCCTTGGCGAAGAGTTTGGAAAACATCCAGAGTCACCCTTACTTCGATGTAGCTTCCCCCATCACTCTCCGAATCTTCAATTGAACAGTCGACCACCCCCTCACAAATTCTCTATAGTGTGACATACTTTCCCCGTATAAATCTTAGGATAGATTTTACAAATTTTGTGAGGTGGAATTCTTTAGAGAAGGGAAGATCGTCTGATCGAGGATGATCCATTGATAATGTCTTTTACACAAATACTAAATATTTGGGTGAGTTCGGCCCTATCTTGAAAGAATTATCAATAACACTCCAATGATAAAGTCAATAAATGAAAGCTTAAGTTATGAGTTACTATTAAGTTTTTGAGATTATATTTTCATACTCATATTGTTCAACCCTATTTATACAAGGTAGTTATTCTCTCTTTTTTTTTTCACCCAAAACTAAAGTATTCCCTAACCTCAGGTTTTTGAGTTAATTTGATGCTTGTTATTAAACATATGGGTCAATAGGATACAAATGGCAGCTATTGGTTTGCCCCTAGAAGGGACATTTGGACATACCAAATCATATTAAATGTGATGTAAAGGATCAGGTGCAATACCAAGGGCATTGCACTTGATGTAATTGTAATCTATGACTGAAATTGAAAGTTGAAAAAGTAACTTTCAATCTTAACTAATAAATAAAATATATTAAAGGAAAGTTAAAAAGATAAAGTTAAAAAGTAATAAAATATTAAAAAAAATTGTGGGAGAAAGTTGGTGAATTGCATCAGGTGCAATTCTCTAAGTATTGCACATGAACTCAATCCGCACAATAAATATGATTCTGATCTGGTGTAAGAGCTAGGGCAATAGCTATTGCACCATGCAATACCTCTCACATCATTTATCCTTTTTCAAAAATTTTAACTTTTTAAAACTCTCAACGTTTTTACCTTTTCAACTTCCTTGATCTAATGGATCAAAAGTTAACTTTTTAACTTTTAATCTGAACCAATAACAAGGTATTGCATGGTGCAATAGCCCTAATTATTGCACCAAATCTCAATCGATGACATTACTCATTAGGTGATGACATCGGTGCCAAATAGACTTCTTTAATATCACTTGGTTCCGTCTCTAACTAGTGCCCTCTAGGAGTGGCTTCTATTCCGTTTACTCTTTGTGACATTGCATTTTGTATAACCCCTCACACAAATTTAGTCCCAAAATTATTTGTTAAGCGTTTATTTTGCATTAATTCATTTTATACAATTTTGGAACTTTTTTTTTTTTTTGGTTTTTTGGAGATAAAGTTTAATGTTGTTTCTATTTCCATTTCTTTTCAAAAATTAAGTGATGTCAGTAAGATTGTTTTATAAATTTGAGTAGTTTGACCTGGAAATATTTTTTTTTGAGCCAAACAAAAAAAAAAAAAAAAGGAAAAAAAGACATGTAAATATCTTTGGTTCTTATTATTAATTTTTTTATTTAAAAACTGAGTAGTTACAGTTAGTTTTGACAGCAAGAAAGAGGCCAGGAAAAAATTGAGTTATGACACATAATTAAAGGATCAAAAGAATAGTTTCACCTAAATTTTTTAATCAAATATAATAAAGTGTCTCCAACAATATAAAATGCTAAGAGAGAAGAAAAAGGGAACCTAGTTTAGTATTTGGAGTTTCTGAAGCAATCTGAATACCTTATAACAGGGTTACGGGTTTAGAGTTTAGACCCATTCATTTATGTAAAGTTTGAAATAAAATCGTCTTTTTTTTAAGCTTGCGGTATGATAAGAAGATTCCCTTCCCTTCTTCAATCAATAAACTTGTGTGCCCAAGAAATATTCAAATTCCCAAAGTCTGTAAGTTGGAATTGTTCTTCCAAAATTTTTTAATCTCCTCAATTTGTTCTTCATGTTAAGATAATGTTATCAGCATAAGTGAGGATCACAATGAGGCTATGTCCTTGATTAATTGATTGTATCCTAGAACCCAAACGTGTGAAATATAAATTTGGAAAACTTTCCAAATATTTAAGTAATATTAGAGTTGCAAAATTTTTACAAACTATTAACGTGACAAATTCTTATTTTTATTTAAGCACATTATTAATATCAATATTACTTACTAATAATCACTTACAACATCAATAGTTTGTTAAAAAAAAAAAAAAATTGTAGCTCTAAAATGGGAAAATCAAGGATCACTGATTAGTTTTTTTTTTTAATTGAAAGTAGGTAATTTTTTTTATCGAGGATAAAAATAAAAAATAAAAATTTACATGGTACATTGGTACTTGAGATCAGAAAGTCTAGTTACCGTGTAAAATTTCATTCTTTCTTTTCTGATTCTTATCTCTCGTCTCTCTCGCTAGTTTCTCATTTCAGCTTTAGCAAGAGAGTATGACACCGTCTCTTGTAGGTACATGCTTCTTCTATGCTTCGAAATCTATGCCATAGACTCATTTCTAGTTGCACACATCATTGGAAAACAGAAACACACACACGCACACACTGTTTGACATATGCGGAAAAAGATGCCAGCCAATGTAGTCATAGTTGTAACCTTTGACAGGAGATTAGTGGGTCTAGCTTACAGAATATATAGAATATTAGTACTTGTTTCGTTACAGATTTCCTGGACTTTTATATGAACTAGTCGCAATCCTGTCACATTGCGCGAAAAAATTTGACATCACAATTTTTATTTTGAGACCTATAAGTAACAGTCACAAATTCATATCAAAATAATGTGATTACATTGTAATATGGAGTGGTATATATTCTGTCGGTAAAGAAGTCTATATCTTGATTTATTTATACATGTAAAATGTACCAAAAAATAAAATAAAAAATAGAGTGAAGATCACGAGTATGGTAAGCACATTGAAATTTTTACCTAATTGAGACGACTACTTTTTGTTGAATTGTTATCTCTGATCGAAGAAATCATCTCAATCTTAATAAAGAAAATCCAGAGTTTCTTGATGGGTGTGTGTTCTTTTATTTTCTTTGTGGGTGTGTTTTATACTATTCATTTTCATATGACAATTTTTTTTTTCATAATGCACTTTGGCATAACTTAATATATGACTGTTCAAGAAAATGTGTAAGGTCATAAACTCATAATGCAATGTTTTCTACTATTCTGCTCATATGACAATTTATTTTGCCATAATGCACTTGGGAATAATTTAGTATTCATATGTTCATTCAAGAGAATCTGTAAGGTCATAAACTGATAATGCAATTTTGATTTTTTTTTATATCCAATATTGAATATTTTAATATTTAATATGTTTAGTATTTTATATAGATATATATATATATATAGTGTTAAATATATTGGAGTGTTAAATGGTTTTTATTATTATTATTATTATTATTATTATTATTATTATTATTATAAATAACATATTTTATAAGTACATGTTTTCAATGATAATAAAAATGGCATTATTATAGCCGGTAAGTTACATGTATTTAATTATTATTTTAGAATGTGTAAAGTCATCCTTAAATATTTAGATTTTAATATTTTATTATAGTGGGTAAGTTATATGTATTTAATTATTATTTAGAATGTGAAAAGTCATTTTCATATATTAATATTTTTTTTAAATGTCATTTTTTTTATAAAGATGTTATGACTGCTGATGTGGCTAAACTAGAGCGAAGTAACAATAAATGCTATGCTTCATCTTTTAGAAATATACAGATTAGTTACATACTTCTGTACTATGTTTCATCCTTTAGGTTTTCTTTCTGAAATTGCTTCTGCATTGCATTCTGATGCTCCTTTCATTCCCTTATCAAGCTCAGATCTATGTTTTCCTAACTTTCCATCAGAATTGTAGTTTCTATGTGACTTGATGTATCTTTATTTATGTATTTATTTCTCTATTCTTAAGGCTGAAAATGGTGTTCAATATTGGGTTCAACGTTCCTTAGACAGATACACGGTCGTGTGCATGTGTCTACTGCAACTATAGCCATAATGCCAGAGGTAGAGTGCATTTGGTGTGCCATTTACATCTGGGGTTTTGAATAATACTCATGCCAAATATTTTAAATTTCAAACTAGAATCTTCACTGTCAGGAAGTTGTGGGAGGGAATCAAAGTTTTACTGGGTTTTTATTGTCTGGTCTAGGGGAAGGAAGAAATTTTCTAATTGAAAATTTTGCATGCAATTGCTCTTTGTTAAAATGAATTGCAAATCCTTAACAATGCCCCCATGATGTTGATACTTCAAACTTGGATCCGTAGTTGCTGACTGCTACAGAATCCGGATGCTTGTTCTCTTGTGGATGTGATGTTGTTAATGCTGTTTGTCTTGTATTTTATTTTCTCTCCTTGATGTCTATTTATTTAACTATATATATATATATATATATATATCCTTCGAGCTTATGCTAATTCTTGATTTAGGTGGATGAAGTTGAGGTGGTAAATATATTGAACGGACAACAGGGAGGTCTGGGGGTGCAGGAGGTATAAATCTGCAAAATTAAAAAATGAATATAGTGATTTGCTTTTCCATGCTCCATTTTCCATTGTAAAAACTTCTAGAACACTCTGTCTAAATAAAACTCAGATTTTATTGATTAGAGAAGATGAATACAACCAACTGAATTATAATACATAGCATCTAATCCTCTATATATATATATATATATATATATATATATACTGTCCAAGCAAGCAAAGAAAACAGAAAAACTAACTTCCCTATTACACGTGGAGCTCAATCGCTAACTGCCTTCTAACTTCCTAAACCACGTGGCATCAGCTCTTCAAAGGAATGGATGAACTGTTCACGGTATGGCACTGCTTCAATCAATTCTAAGAACTCCTTGCTAGCCCGAATTGACTCTGCCACTACTGCTTGATCATTGCTCCTCTCCTCTGTAACTTGAACTTTGCTATGATGCTTTGGATTTTCCTTTTCAATTTCAACATCCATCCTCCCTCACGCTGTGTGTGTATATATATTGGATCTTTAGAAAGTGTGTTTCAATATATGTGAAGCATCTTATTGCATGATCATCGCAATGGCTTGGCTCTTTGAGCTTGAGGTGTCCCCCCAACAACATCGCTTTTCCATTGTACTATTTATGATATCACCAAAAAATGCTTTTGAGTTGAATCATCATGTACAATTAAACAAGTTTTGGCATGTATCTTGTAAGTTGAATAGAAAAATATGGAAGATTAGAGTTTGGTGGGAAGAAAATGAGAGGGATTAGAAAATAAGTTTAGGGCTTAATTAATTAGCCCCTTCACCATAGCCTATATATTTATATTGGAGTGAATGATCTCATTATAAAAATACCATTAAACTAACAGACAAATAAATATAAAATAATATTGTTAAGTTAACTGTTAACCTAGAAAGCACCGATGCGGCTCCAAGGTCGCCGAATCGGAGTCTGATGCGGCCCGCCGCGGCGTCCGGCGTCTGACTCACCGACTCTCCCCTTTTTATTTTTTTTTATTCACACCGATTCGCGTTGACTCGGCCAGATTCGAGCCGATTAGGGGCAAAATGGGCCAATTCCGGCCTAAACAGCCACCGAAACAGGCCGTACGGCCGATTCCAGCCGAAACAGCAGCCAAAACAGTCCAAAATGGGCAGCAGCTGCCATTCTTCTGCTTCATGTGGCCTTGTGAGAGGAAAAAAAAAAAAAAAGAGAAGGAAGAAGAAGATGAGAAGACAAAAAAAAAAAAAAAAAATGGATGGAAGAAGAATAAAGGTATGTAACAAAAGAATATAAATTAAATAGGTGGGAATGTCAATTATTTAATGTGGGTGGGCTTGGGAATTAGAAAATGAGTAAAGCAACCTACTTGAAATGTGGTTTTTTGGTTTACAATTATCAAAAATATTGATTTTATTAAAAACAAATCATCAATAATTGTTTTTTAATAATAAATTCTACCATTCATTTGAATTTTTTTATATAAAAATATTAAATTCACTATATAAAAATATTTTTAATAATTTTTTAATCGCCGAGTCGCCCCACACCCGCACCCACCTTTTTCAAAAATTGCCGAGTCACGCACCCGCACCCGCACCCGCACCCGCACCTGCACCTTGCACCCGAGTCCCAAAACGCACCCGTGCTTCATAGCTGTTAACTGTTCCTCTCAACCTGGAGCATACAAATCAAGCACACCCCTGCCCAGCTTGAAAAACAAATACTGGGAGGCAAAAATTAACAGCTTTATAAGAATATCACCTAATTGATCATTCCAGCGAACATAGGGAGTGACAATGTGTCTCCTCATCAATAAATTCTGAATGGAATGTTAGTCAATCTTGATATGTTTGATGCACTCATGAAAAATAAGACCATTCACAATAAAAATGGTTCCTTGATTATCATAACACATCCACATAAGAGTAGGAACATCAACATCAATGTCCTGAACATCAACATCAACATCTGAGCTAGTATGAACTAATAGCTCTACACTCAATTTCAACATTAAAGCGCTCAATAACATTATACTTTTCACTATGACAAATAATAAGGTTACCTCAATTAAAGGATCAAATAACCTGAGATTTTCGCTTATCAAAGAGAATACTAGTCCAGGCAGTATTAAAACCAGTCACAAGAAGGAATTTTTTTTTCATTTAACATTAATTTTCTAAGAATATCATTAGTTGTCCTGTTGCAAAACAAACTGGAAAACTAGCATCTCGAGTTTTAAAAACTCGAGTTCAATTGTAGAACTCGAGTTTTAAAAACTCGAGATCCAAGCGGTAGAAGTTGATGAGGAAAAAATTCCACGTAGAACTCGAGTTTTAGAAACTCAAGTTCCACAATATTTCTCTTCACGTGGAACTCGAGTTTCCAAAACTCGAGTTCCACCATTTTTCCCTCAGATCATCCTTCTTCTTCCTTGCGTTCATCAAAGTTTCTTTGTGCAAATAAGACCACCCAGCGATCGTTCGTCTTCTCCGTTCGTCTTCTCTGTTCGTCTTCTCCGTTCGTCTTCTCTGTTCGTCTTCTCCGTTTGTCTTCCCAGCGTTTAATCAAAAAATCAAATCGTTTTCTTCGTTAGATTGTTGAAGACCACGCAGCGTTCAATCAGATTGTTCATCTTCTTTGTTCGTCTTTGTACACCCAGCGATCGTTCCTGTTCTTCGTCAGATCATTAAAGACCACCTAGCAATCGTTCGTCTTCTCCGTTTGTCTTCCCAGCGTTTAATCAAAAAATCAAATCGTTTTCTTCGTCAGATCATTGAAGACCACGCAGCGTTCAATCAAATCGCTCCACTTCGTCAGATCGTTGAAGACCACCCAGCGATTGTTCCTATCCTTCATCGTTCTTCAGGTGTGAGCCAAAATCGAGTATCTAAGGGTCTTTTAGATCTCGAGTCTTAAAGATTCGAGATCTATGTGGCATTTCCTGTCCAACTCATCCGCCACAAACTCACAAAGCGAGTCTTGGAGACTCGAGTTTTAATATGAATCTCGAGTTTCTAAAACTCGAGGTGCTAGTTTGCTTATTCGATTCAAACACACGTTAACTTACTACATTGTAGACCCTTACACAGCTAGTCTGCAAATATCCCCTCACAAGAAGTAGAAGGCCCATATAGCAATCCATGGCAAAAAGCACCTGTCAGGTAACACAAGTTATGAAAAAGGTATCGTAATGAGGCTGACAGGGAGCATGTATATATTGACTAACCACACCAACGGCATAAATTATTTCAGTACAAGTAACAATAAGATAAATCAACTTCCTAACCAAGCACTGGTATCAACTGACATCAATATATAGTTGTCCTTGCTCAAAATCAAGTTTAACAGTAGAGCCCATAGGATTATCAACAACATAAGAACCCAAGAGCTGATCAATTTCAAACAAAAGATCAAGGACATATTTCCTTTGAGTCAGAGAAATGCCAACAGAAAGCAAATCTGAACGAAATTGAGACTGGCTACTGGAGAGGTCTTTAGATGGTCAACACCATACGTTTGTGTGTGCCCTTTGACAACCAATTGTGTCTTAAGGTGCTCAACAGATCCATCAGAAAAGTACTTAACAGTGTAAACCCAACAGGTAAGAAACTCCTAGCTAGGTTCGATTCATATAAATAGCACTCATTTCCTCTTCCATAACATGTAATCTGGACAAAGATAAGATTTGCTTGTAAGATGATGGAATAGAAATAGAGGATATAATACCAACAAAGGAGTGCAGGTAAGGTGAAACACTGTATAAAACACAAAATGAGCAAGTGGGTGGTAATCAAGATATAAAAGAGAAAATGAAAACTTATAATTCAGAATAGCGAAAGGCATACGATTAATGAAATGGCATGCAGTGAGAACATCACCCCAAAGTCAATTGAGAACCTGGGTATTGAACAAGGTGCAAACTTCTAACAAATAGCACTACTTTTGTTCAGCAACATCATTGTATTTAAACGTCTGTGACAGTCAGCCAAAAAAGAATTTATAACAGATTGTGATTTATCGTAACACATTACCAAATTGAAGAATCTTAATGGGATTATCAAATTGAATAAAGATTTCTCAATAAAATTTAGAAACAATATGAGATAACTTGGCTCCTTCTTTCAATAAAAACAAACGTGTCATTTGAGAATAATTGTCAACAAATATAATACAAATAAGGAAACTCAACGTAGAAGAGTGGGAATGAACATATATGTCCGTGTGTCAACATTGAAGGATCAAGACTGATGACTATGACCACTAGTTGAAAAAGAGCTATGGAAACTGACATGCTTCACATTCTAAATTAAAGACATCACTTAATGTAAGAATTGCAGACATGAGTTTGGCAAAAGACAAGTGATCTATAGAAAGAGATTAGAAAAATCTGAGGTTTCCATTTGTTTGTGCACAATGACCTTAAATGACCCCCAAGCTGCTTTGATGTACACCGAACAAAGTTTTCTTTAGGACCTCCATTTCATGTGCATCTGCATATTTCATTTCCTGGCAATCCAAAAAGTTCACCAAGTCTGATTGAAATCCAAATTACTCATTCTATTCCACCAGAATGCCAATTGAGAGATTGCACAACCTCAAACAGTCTTCTTACACACAGGTTTCTTCGAAGAAACAATAATTCAAGCCAGCAAATAATTTCCCTGGTAAAAACAAAGCTGTCAGAGGGAATTTAGCCTCTAGCATGCCAAAAACTCAACACATTTTCCGCTAGATATGATATCATTAAAATTTAAAAAAGGGAAAGTTTTTGGTCAAGAGGTTACCGGAATTCTCAAGAGGCAATACCACTGTGCTTTCTATAAAGTTGTCTGTCACTTCGCACTTTATGAACATTCATGAGGAGTGACTTTTATCATGCACCTATTCAATTATTGAAAAAAGATTATTAGAATCCCTGTGCTTATGGAATGACTATATGATTCTTTCCAAATATCTCAAAGATCAGCTTCAGAACTGACATCAAAACTATGAATACTACTCTGACGAGAAGTCCTCTTTGTAGGAACAAGTGGATTGTTCTCTTCTTCATCAATGGCTACTGGTATATCCAACTTGCTGCCCTTGAAAACTGGGTGTATGTAAGCATCCTGAAGATAGGTTTTCAGGTTCAGGTTTGGTTCAGTAGCCCTTTCAAGTGTATCCTTCACCATAGCCTCCTGTAAAAAAATGTAATACAGAATTTTTTTCAAAAATTTATGGCCAAGGAAAAAGAACAAGAGTCAACTTCCTATACATTTTTCATCAGTAGCTCATACTAAGGTGGTAGGCTGTACATTGTTCAAGAGACATTCTCTTTATGAGGACTCCATGGGCAAACCGTCAAGTGTATTCGGGTAAATGGCATTCATAAGAAATATAGTGATTTTTGAACGCATACCACCCATTCTATTTAGTATTGAAAGTACATATATGTTTCCCCTAGGTACAATGCAGAAGGTTCTATGTCCATGTGTGATATGTCTCAACATGTAAGGGTTATTTGTATGTGTTGGAATTGTGTCCAGTGCATCAGTTGCTCTGGACACGTTAGGATAAGGATACGTGTCCAGTTTTGGACAAGTGTCCGTATCCCAACGTGTCCAGTGCACTAATGCACTGGACACAAGCCGTGTCCTATTAGTATAAATTGAAGTTTATTTGAGTTGGGGTAGTTTGTGCCTGTAATACCATGTAGAATTGTCTAAGAAGTTGTGTAGCATAAATAGTCTTGTATTTAGAACACAATGAACTCTTTTATGGGTAGTTGTGAATAGGAGGTCACAACATGTGGCAATCTTCCATCTGTGTTCTGTGTTATCACTATCTGACAAAGTACAGAAGAAGTTTGGAATACATAACAGTTCATAGGAGGATTGGGCTTTCCTCAAACCATGACTTCTTTCCACAGCTGGTCCTAAAAAGAAAAAAACATGTGAAAGAATGCTAATTTTGATTTTAGCATCTAATATAATAAAAAATTAGAAGAATGGTCCTTTTTGCAAATACAAAAACTTAAAGAAACCAGAATAAAGCTGACACCTCAACTTCAGGATATGTCAATGATCGCATAAAAAATCCATTACTAAAATTTTGCCATAATTTTATGAATCCACTAATCTCATAAAGATGGAAGACAAATACAGCATAACATATAAAAGTAGCTCTTCACCAAATGTGTTCCTCACTAACCTGCAATGGAAATCTCACAAAAGCAGATTCAAAACGCCCCTTGCAAAATATATAAAACCAGAGTGTCAAAATCGGCTGTGCAATGAGACATGGTGTTGTTGATTTGTCAGCACCTGAAGCACCCAACAAGCCCATATGAATAATTTGAGCTATTATCAAGCCAATAATTATGCGCCGATGAACATCTGGCCAAAAGGACGCCCCACTTTCATACTTCTGGTCATACACATTGATAATCTTGCAAAAGGAAATTAAAAACCGTAACACCAATCAGATAATGAGGTTTGTGCAGGACATTTTGTCCATTGAGTTTTACCAACTCAAGGTCCAAGAAAATTAAAATATAAATAGTGAAAATGTGCTAAAGAAAATTTACAGAACTGAATGAACATTTCACGGCTAAGTTGTCATTGCATGTGTATCACTCATTTCAAGGTGCGTGGAATGCATAATTTAAGGGTTACACTTACAACTTGACTAATGTGGCACTGCACATAGGGAGCCACAACATTTTCCCTTTTTTTTTTTTTTTTAATAGTATGTTAGAACTCATAACATATAAAAAATTATTCTATTAGGTATAATGTTGATTAATTAGAATAAATATAGAAATTTATGTTGTAGCTTGAATCCGCAAGAGAGGCATGCCAGTTGCCAGGGGTTAAGTGAAAATAAAAATGAACTCTTAACTGTGAACACACTCATTCGATTTTTTTTTTTTTTTTTTTTTATGTTCTCCACATCCTAGCTTCTATCTGATGCATTTATACACGTGTTAAAACGTTTAAAGATGACAGCCAACCCAATTTCTTGATGTACCTGATGACGGAATATCAAAAAGGAAAAGGCAAAGAAGGCAACTATGAATGGAAGAAGTACGGGTGTGATGACAGAATAAACAAGCCCCAGTAAGATATACAACTGTATCCGAGGTTCAGAAGTAGCAAAGCTTAAAAAGCCAGGATCCATTGCCTGCTCCCTATCTCGCTCTGTCTTAACCAAAAATGTGTTCTTAAGGTGGAATATAACTAATGGAACCATTCTGAGGATCTCTGCAGCAATCCCAGCCCATCCATCGACCATTATATAGGTGATGAAGAACGTCGCTTTCATTGGGACAGACATACCAATGGTTTTGGCAAACCTGCATGAGCAGCAGAACCTTTGATGTTAGATATTCTCATTTTCAGTAGGACAATCTGTAATGATATGGCACAAGAAAAGGAACACTAGAAAGAATCCCAAGACTTCAACATGCGAGCATAAAGTACTCATATTTTTCAATAAATATTTTTTATTGTAATTAACACATTGCATCATAAATATATCCAGATATGAAAATTATGAACACAAGCATGCTCTGCAGTTTGGAGAGAGCAGGTCCTGAGTTTAGCTCTTTGGAAAGCATAATCAATCACATTAATACAGGGTAGTGTATGATTTATTTCTCTGAAAATATTTCAAGTGGAAATTGAGGATTAAAGGGATCTTCTTGACACAAAATATTGATCTCAACTATGCTTTGCCGTACAAAATATTATATTCTATCCTTTTCCTATTGTGTTGATGGAAAAGACTAAAAAGTAACATATGATGTACTTGTTCTTAGACCATTTTTACAAATGAGCAAAAACAGGAACAACATACTCTCCAGCGGGGGCGTCAATAAACTGATGAAGTTGCTGAAGTGCTGTTCCTGTGACAACACTTCCAAGAAACACGTTAACTAGTATGAATAGATGATATTTTTGAGCAGATCTCCTCTCCAATGATGAGAGTGATGTAAATCCTTCTATTTTGGACATAGTCATAAGAATTTTTGGAAGTACAATAAGAAATATCTTTAATGCAATGCCTGGGAGAAATCCTTGGATTACAGACTTGACAACTTTCCTGCACAAAGATTTCAAGCCTCAGTTATAATTGACACACACGACAATAAAATTTGATGTGCTTTTATACTGTAGGAAATAAGAAGAAGATAAAAGAAGTATATTTTTCCTAAATTTCAGCATATGAATAGGAATAAAACATATAGACATTGAAATCATTAAGTAATATGCACTTTCTCCTTGTCTACATCCTACCACATTCTTTCCATAAGAAAGCCAGTTCAAACATTAGCATGAATTTGTCAATATTGTTAGCTTATAGTTGCAGTGTGCCCCCTAATATTAGTATAATAATAATATAATAATTCTCCTTTAGCTTGGAAAGCTCCCAATTTTGTTTGATAATGAAACCAAGAAAATAGCACAATAAAAGCCAAGAGGTTCAGTATAGCATTTAAAAAAAATTGATTCATTCAATTCAAGAATAGAATGGGTTTGACATACTGAAAGAAGGCATTTAATAATAGAAGGAAAAGGTTCCTACTTTTCTATTAGTGGCTTCAAGAAAGGAAGAACCTTCTCAATGCCCTCAATGTTGGCCAGAGATTGAACAAACGCTATTGGTATCATAAAGAAGAAAATAAGGAAAAATAGACCAACAGCCATAAGCAATCTACGAATAGTGAGTTCAAAATATGGAATTGCAAGATTGTCCCAAAAGACATCACGTGGCTCGGGAGCCCAATCTGTCAACCAAATTGTAGGGTCTTTTGATTGCTGAGTTTGAGCACAGACAGCTGCTCCCCATCGTGTTTTGAATGAAACAAATGCTGCTGGAACTATAGCCTTTGGATCAATAATTACCCTTTCTCTTTCTGCATCTTCCTGAATGAAAGTAACATTGTTAAACATCTAAAGGAGAAAAAAGAGAAACATCGTTATCAATCAGTTCCATTTTTCAGAAAAGAAGAGAAGATCTAGAGGCATCGATACGAGGACTGCATTGCCTAATATAAACGATGTATAATAATAGTTAATTATTAGCACGTTCTGTTATATCATTATATGTCAAGAAAATGTACAGGCATTAAGAAGGTTCAACATTATTTTATCACTTCTTATATGTCATCCTTCTCCAAAGACTGTTTTCCAATAGCAAATATGATATAGCCTGAGTAACACTTTTCCACTAAAGAAAAATTGCAAATCTCTAACCTGTGTTAACAGGGACATTACTCAAACATTCTTAACACCTAGCCATTCCCAATCCCCCCCACCAAAAACAAAATTTGTAGTTCCAATTATATAAACCAAACTAGTAAGAAAACAGAATTTGTCCATATTTTATAGTATGATGCTGGCAACTCTTTAATTTACTCTTAAATTTTCTTAGATGTTCTCATAAAATGTTATCAGGCCTCATCATGTACTTTATAATGACAAACATACTAGCTGAGTTTGAAAAAAGGCTGTACTTTCTACCATCAACATGGAGAATGAGACAGACCATTAACCATGTAAACATAATCACTTGAGCAAATAATGAGGTGGCAAAGCAAAGGACATAAAACAAATAATAGCAAAGCCACAGTAACAACAATAATAACAGTAAAAAAGAATAAAGTACTTACAGAAAAATAACAAGCCTACAAGAAATAGGACACTAAATGTTAAAAAAAATCTAGAAAGATGACACTAAACCTCATTTGCCAGTGCAAAATCAAGACTTACTTCTTGACTCAACTTTGCAATCTCATCAGTGTAATGGTCAATAGCATCCACTCTACTTCCCCAAAGTCCCCAGAAACCTGTCTATATATATATATGGATGTGAGATGAACTCAAGAGTCTTAAATCACTATGAAATTTATTATCATTTTCATTTTATGCAAGTAAGACAAGGGGCTCAATTAGAAAGTTATCTAATTCAACAAGAACAAAAGCCAAATTTTACCATTTGAAGAGAAGTACCTTTATAGTGGGCTTATTCACAGGATTTCTCTCGTACTTATTTTGGTAGTAGACAAGCCAGTTTTGAAAGCTATTTTTTTTTTCAACCAATTTTGCAAGCTCAACTGCATTGTGTACAACCTACAAAATTAAAAATACATGGAGCTTTACATAACTATATGTTATTTCCTGCACCAGTCAAACTATTGACAGAATTTGATACAGTTACTCACTTGATGTGTCAGATAATGATCAGGATGATTTACGCAAAAGAAATGTTCAATGTGCTCACTGACCGATTCATCTGGATCTGGGGGAACATTTCTCACGAGAACCTGCAAAAGGACTTAAGAGTCAATATTACAAACAGAAGGCCATAATGAAATTCGAATATAAGAAAATGATAATGGGAGCAACAAATGGATACACATACACATTTTTCTTCAGATATGCTAGTGGCAAGAATATAGAATGACATTAAATTATCAATTCTACCAAAAGTTTAAGCTTTTAGGAAATGGTTAAGTTAATTATTTAAACATTATTCTAACTCTCCCCTTCACGTATGGGCCTAGACTCTCCCTAAATAAATGGGCCCCAAAAAATGGAATTTTTAACTTTTATATTGGGAGGTAGAGTGGAGACAGGGTTTAAACTTATGCCACTTTCTTTGATACATGATAAATTCTCAATTGTCCCAAAACCTTAAGCTATTAGGAAATGATGAATTTAATCATTTAACCATTATTCTAACAAATACCAAATTAGGAGCATCTTTGTCACCAATAAATAAATTGGTTGGCCAGCTATATGTGAAGGTATATGACGAAGTTTTCACAACAAGTTTTGAAGTGTATGGTATACAAATGCAACATGTTAATGAAACTCTTTGATAGTCGAGATTGCATTAAACAAAATTTCACAAGGTATGGTTTAATACAGGTAAAACAAGGGCTATATGCTACAAATTAATGAACAAGTATGCGCACATGCATGAGAGAGAGTTCTGTAAGTGTTTGCAAGTTTTCATGAATTCTAATTCAAACGGACCACTGAATTGAATCAGGCAAAATTATTATTATTACTTTTTGATCCTGTTATTAAAATGGAGTTATATGCCATACACGCAGAAGATTGATATCTAGAACCAGAACAATGATGACAAATAATTTTTTTCTTTAAATCTTTAGATGCGTTATTAGTAGTGAGTAGTCTTATGTGGAATTTTTTACTGTTTGACTGAATAATTTTTTTTTTTTTTTTTTTAAATAGAAGGTATAAATTCATGGAGAGATAATATGATACAGGAAAGCAGAAAAACATTCTAATCACTTGTGAATAACTCCATTTGAATAGTATGGTATTTCACTTTTTAAAGACTGGCACTTTTTATTCATGTGTTGGAGTGTAGGTTTCAGATAAGCCCTCAACTTTTAAAGCATTAAAGGGTAATTTAAAGAACTATTAATAAAAAGCAAGAGATTAGTTTATCTGATATCATTGTGCACAAGTGAATGTTTCTATATAGAATTCAACGTTTTTCACAATAGCTCAACATGGATAAGTCCCATAATCAGATAAAGATTGAACTTGGATTGAAGGCTTAGCATTTCCTAATACTCATCTATGATAAGAGGCTATAGTATCTCTCCTATTAATTAGTATTTCCATACATGTAATTATTCCATGAATCAAAGTACTTGATTATTTGATTAGTCATAATTTGCTCCTTATAGAATATGTCTACATGCCTGAAGAAACAGATAAACCATAATGTAAGACAAGTTTCTAAAAATTTACAGTGAATTGATCTGGACGACGACATTCAGATGCCAGAAATTCCAACCTCATAGTAGCTATTTTCTTGTATTCCTTGTAAAGAACATAGAATGTCCAAAATGAGCAGACATACGACATTACAAGATGAGCCCAAAACCTGGAAGAGAATAACACAAAATTTCTTAACAGTATGGACCAACATTTCCAAATTGGACTACGTAAAAAAAATAAATAAAAAAATTGAAGAACATCTTTTTCAAAGAAATCAACGAGACAAACTCAAGTACTCACTCACTAAATTGAAAAAACCCAAGATTATGCTAAAAATTAGGATAAGAGCTGTTAATAGTGTTTTGTACCATTCATGAGAAATCAACATTCAAGAAGGTTCCTCCAGGGTACCAAATTTCAATATGGAAACTTAAATTATGAACAAATCTGAGATTTCAATCTTCAATAAGTTTTTCCATCAGTAGTGACGATAAGTAGTACAAGTAATGTAGGTGTAAAGCTTGAGATATTTCAAACTATGTCAAACTTAGTAGAAATAGTAATCTAAATCATATAATTTCATTCAATTTAGATGTAATAGTGAAAAGAATTATGCACCTTCATTCCACTGAACCATAATGAAATTATCAATTTTAGCCCTTTGTACTTGAAGAAAAATAATGTCAAGAAATAAGAAAATAGAAAATCAGCGAGAGAGAGAATTGTTACACAGCTTTACAAAATAACCGAAAAAAGCTTATAAGCCTATAAGAAAAAAATATACAAATTGAGAATCTAAACTGAATACATACATGTTTGTGGAACCAAATCATTTCTCACCTTTTCGATCCCGTAGGAATATTGGATATTGAAAGCTTGTCAATATTGCTAAATGTAAGATTCTTAAACTGTGCCAATTCTAGTGTCTTCCCAGTCCAGTTTACGGGTACCAAAACCACAAGAGTAAGAATGGTTATAGGGAAAAGAATTTTCAAACTGCCAAAAAAAAAAAAAAGAAGCCTTCAAATTAGTTGATCCATCAAAAGAAAGAAAAAAATCAATAAGTAATAGCACAATCATTTGTTAATATGTGTCTTCTCAAAATGCATAACCCATCAAGAATTTAAACACACACACAGAACTAAGTCAGCTCAGTATCAGTGGATGTAATATGTTGATATATGTGTCTCTATTTGTTGCAGTTCCAAAACCTTTCAAAAATCTTGATTGATGTCTCAATATCAGCTAGCAAAGAAAAGTGATAACATAATTAACAGGAAAAAAAGAGTAGTCACAAGGATTAGGGCACCATGCACAATGGAAAATACAGAAATACAAATTCACAGGAACTGTAAACTATAAACTCACCCAAGAAGGTAGATCCTAATATATACAGCAGAATCAAGCCCTGCATGCTCAATAAGCTCAGGTTCTGGCATCTTCAATGCAGCAGGCATCCAATTCAAAAACCTCATGTACATTTTGAAGTCCAAGTTGACAAATCTGCCTAAAGCCGCAGAGCTCTTTGGGCTGCTTCTTAAATCCTTGAGATACCATTTTGGGAAGTAAACCCTATCATTGACAGGTTGTAGTCGCAATATTGCAAAGGCCACGAGAAATGCAAATGCAGACAGAATATTAATAGCAGCTGCAACACAAATATCTTGAAGGGTGGCCATCTGTTTCCTTGAAAAGTATTGATCTGCTAGATTCTGCATGAACAAAAAAGGAACATCTCAGCTGCTAACTACCAAGGAGCTATAGTTGTGAGACATATGGTACTAAGATACCACATATTAGATTTTCCCATCTAAAATTTATTCAACCCCAATGCCACAATGCTTTCAGTGAGTTTTTACTTTGATACCAAAAGTTATTATGTAAGAGTTGATATCCTCCAGGGTATATTACTCAAGTAATTATGCAAGAGTTACTATCCAAACTCCAAATTAAAATTTTTCAAAGCTCATTTTTCCCACAACAACAGTTACTCTAGCTTATTTCACCAATTTTTGGATTAATTAATGCTCAGTACAGGAAAAATGCTGTAAGAGGTAACACAGAAACAAGAAAATCAACAACAACAACAAAAAGGTGCTGTGTTACAAGAAATCCTCTTTCTTTGGCTGGAATAGAAGGGACATAAGTTACAAATTTGCAATCTACAGTCGGAGAATATAAACTATCTTTGTCATTCCATACGCTTATAACAACCACGACATATTAGAAATTTTGCACCAGAGAAGCAGAACTATAGTAATACGACCATCATTCTTCCTTCATATGTGTGTGTATTATATGGTTGGTTCAAATCTTTGGAAGAAATATCATGTGATGGATTGTGGGTAAATTTTTCACAGTCACTGAATGATAGTTGTAAAATTCTTGAAGTCATCACTTTGTAATGTGACTTATCAAATTTATGGCGGGTCATGGCTATATATATATACAGATAAAAATTAGGTATAATTCCTTAGGTATTGTATCTTATAGTCCATTTGGATTGAGAGGGAGAGAGGGGGAGTAAAGTAAAGTAAAATTGGCTCAATATTAGCCTATTTTTAACCAACTCTACTTTACTCTCCCTCCGTCCTCTCTCAACCCAAATGGGCCCTTAAATTTCCCCCAATAAAATTCAGAATTGTGTTTGCATTGACCAACAAATTACATGGTTGAATTTAATTGTCCATTGAGTAGATACCATTTTTTTTTCCTGTATTAATCAATACAACCATCTCGTTAAATTTAATTAGAGAATCTAAGATATATCACCTATGCAACTATGCCTAAGTTTAACCCCACACGCACAAAACTTTTTTTTTTTTCTTTTTGAGATAAATACGCACAAAACATGATTAAGAATTCAACCACTGGTTCTCTAATTCCTGAAAATAAAATTATGGGTAATAGCATATGTTACATACTTGTAAAGATATTATCTTTTAACACATAAAAATATGAATATACCACATACTTAAGAAAATTCACCAGAATCAATGAAAAAAAAAAGCTAGCTTGATAATAAAAGAAAATAAAATCAGAAAACTTTGGTCCCTCTGTTTTATTATATATAGCCCGAGTTTCCAATACATGAAAAGCTCCCAACTTGTAAGTCTCAGCAGACTAATCTTTCTCGTTCTTATCATATTCATGCCCCCCCAAAGAAAAACCCATGTCGTATTTTCATTCACTTTCCCATATTTTCCCTGGAAACAAACAGAATGTAAAAAAAAAGAAAAAAAAAAAAGAAAAAAAAAGAGGAGATTCACAGGAAACAGAAATACCTGGAGATTTGGCCACCCCTGTGAGAGCTTTTTTTTTTTTTTTTTTTTTTTTTAAATGGGGTGGGTGAGACTTGATTTCTTGAGAGGGATTGGATTTCGATGCATAAATAGGATTTTTTTTGGTTTTCTTTTTTTGGGAGAGAGAGAGAGAGAGAGCAGTAGCGGTTGGAATGGCGGCAACAACTCGGAAGCGTGTCTATGGTTTGGCTGTTTCATCTTTTATGTGCTCCATAACGACTAACAAATAACAAGTACTATATTTTGAATCTTATATGATTACCAAACTGCCCTTCTGTATTATTTCTTTGTTTAATTGTTTGATCAAACAGGAGGAGCAATTTGGAAATTAACCAATTTACACACCATCTATCATTTGAATTTTGAAGTTTTTTAAGCTCAGCCCAAGGGGAAAAAAAGACTGCTTCTTTTATTTAATAATGAAATTCGGTTGATCTCTCGTAATATTTTCATAATAAATTATTTCATCGATTCATTGTAAGTCTAAATAAAATATAGGCAGAAATCACATTTTCTTCCCTACATTTTTAGGCGATTCTCATTTTGGTCTCTAGATTTTATTTTTACCGCTTTTAGTCCCAATCTTGAAAAACGATTCCTGTTTTGGTCTCTTCCATTACATCAGAGACGAAATATGCCCACGTGGCAAACGGCAGAATTAAAAAAAATATTAAAAATATTTTATTTTATTCTAAAATAAAATAAAATTTTAGTTAAAAATAAAAATAATTGTTCTCCATGTTCTTGGGAAGAACATGGTTGCCCAAAGAATAAGAAATTCAAGATTTTCTTCTCTTTTATTTCATTTTCTTAGCATCTAAACAAGCAAAAACATATACAAAACCATGATCAAACACAGATACTCTAACACAATCAACTAACAAAACCCAAAGCACTTAATGAAAAAATAATAATAATAAAACAAACAAAACCCAAAACACGGTCAGATCAAAAACAAAATTCCAAAACTCAAAGCCAATCTTCATCAATAAAATACTCCAAAACACAATTATGAGCTAGATCAAACCACGGTGATCGTCTAGGTTTAGAGAGAGAGAAGGTCATATCTCAGAGGATGAAAGACTAAGAAGGAAAAAGATCAGATCAGATCCCCACAGTGACCATCAGGGTTTAGAGAGAGAAGAAGATCAGATTAGATCTCCATGGTGACCATCTAGGTTTAGAGAGAGAAGAAGATCAGATCAGATCTCCATAGCGACCATCTGGGTTCACACGCCCTTACACACTCGGTGAAGCCACTGCCCGCGTCAAGCGCAACCTCGATCACTTCCGCGTGAACTACACGTTCATCGCGCTCCTCATCCTCTTCCTCAGCCTCCTCTAGCACCCAATCTCCATTATCGTCTTCCTCGCCAACTTCGTCGCCTAGTCTTTCCTCTACTTCCTCTACGACCATCCACTCCTCCTCTTCCACATCACTGTCAACGACCGCATCATCTTGGCCTTACTCTCCATCATCACCATCGTTGCTCTAGTCCTCACCAATGTCTGGCTCAATGTACTCGTTTCGCTAACTCTGGGTTGATAATAATATGTGGGACTACTTAAGTGTTTTGGGTTTTGTTAGTTGATTGTGTCAGAGTATCTGAGTAAAATCATGGTTTATATATGTTTTTGCTTGTTTGGATGCTAAGAAAATGAAATAAAAAAGAATAAAATCTTGAATTTCTTATTTTCTAGGCAACCATGTTCTTCCCCAAGAGCAATTATTATTTAAATAATTCAATGATAACTAAAATTTTATTTTATTTTAAAATAAAATAAAATATTTTTAATATTTTTTTAATTTTGCCGTTTGTCACGTGTGCATATTTCGTCTCTGATGTAGTGGCAGGGACCAAAACGGGAAACGTTTTTCAAGATAGGGACTAAAAGCGGTAAAAATAAAATTTAAAGACCAAAGTGGGAATCGCCTGAAAATGTAGAGATGAAAATGTGATTTCTGCCTAAAATATAAATAAATTATATCAAGATCCACCACAATTCACAACAAGATAATTATGAAAATGTTGTAAAATTTTGTTGTGTTGTCGTAATTTTTCAGCACATTTTCTTTTGAAGAGTAGAGATTGGTTTTTCCCAATGATTAAAAAGCTCTTTTATTTTTTGAGGATCTGTGTTTGCCCTTTAATCATACAATAGCATTTGAAGACTCCCCCAACTTAGCTATATATTGTGATGGGTCTAAATCAAGTAAAGATCGTCCATAGTAGTCATCTATTACCAGACCATGGCCATAAAGCCTTTAAAAGAAGAGAAGCTCCGTAAGCATGGGTAAAGCCCGTAAAGCGAGAGCACACTCATCCAAGAAAGAATAGTCGTCCATGTCGCAAGGGCATGGACGACCAAACAACACTTGGTTAATTTTAAAGAAAACTTTCTAATGTTTGATGTGATCAGACCACAATTCACCATTCTAAGAACGTGGGGAGGATTCCCCATAATCCGCTTCACTTTCTCCATTCTCTCCATTAACTGCACACATTCCCCATAATGATAGTGGATCTGAGCAAATAGACCCACTCCTAACTCTCTATAAAAGGATCAAGTCAAATTCAACCAAAGTAAGCTCAATTATTCACCATTTCCTATCCTTGTGTTTAGAGAGAAAACTGACTTAACCGTCAGAGGATCCATGGCCGGTTCACACCGGTCACCCTTCATAATCCTTTCTTTCTCTTCAAGTCACCAAGTTGTCACCGTAATCCAAAACATTTCAGCCTACTGATTTTTGTGCATTATCATATAGTATTTGATGCAATTTATAATAGGCATTTTTTTTCCCAAGAACTCCCCCTAACATTTCTCTTCCAGATTAGCACATCCTTAAACCTTCTCTAACTTCATCATGAAGGAAGGAGGTGATGAGTTTATTTGTAAAATGGAATACTTTTTATAACAAAAACATCACACACGAGAACTCTCTGTAGCACCGTCCCACTCAACCTCATGTAGCTCCTCTCCATAGCATCTTGCTTCCTACAATACCCCTTCCCCTTCACCTTATCTTTTCCTTACAAATCGTTATATCTCTTTCTGCTTATTATACCCTCCTTCAATGGAGGTGTCAGAACTCGTAGCCAGAATAGAAAACTACTCTTGGATAGACGCCAGTTTAGAGCTCCCTTCAAACCAACAAGACCCAAACACCTCCGCCTTCATCCTACTGGGTAAAATCATAACCTATAAGAATATAGGTATAGCTACAGTCACTGATGTAGTCAATAGATCTTGGAGACTAGCCTTTCAAATCCAAATTAGTCGTTTGGAAAAAATCACCTTCATGTTTCACTTTAACCACGAAGCAGATATGACCAATGCCTATCGCAGAAGGCCTTAGTCGGTTAAAGGTGGACACCTGGTTTTAAAACAATAGAACCCATCTTTAGATTGGCAAGAAGTTCCTTTTGCAACTTCAACTTTCTGGGTACAGGTTCATGGTCTCCCTGTACTATGGAGGTCCCCTAGTAATCTCTGTAAAATAGGGGAAAATGCTGGTAAAGTTGTAGAGATGGACCTCGCCGATGAGGATGGCAGTGCGTGGAAACAGTTTACTCGTATTCAAGTTGAAGTCAACTCCAACAACCCCTTATGCCTGGCATCTTCCTCCCAAGGAACAACCTTCCTCATCTTTGGATTAGCTTGAGATATGAGAAGCTAACAGACGTCTGTTATCGTTGCAGCATTATTGGACATGAGACACATGCATGCCAAGGTAAGACCTTCCTCATCCAAAATCCGTTTGGGCATGATTTTCTCGCATTAGGGCCTTGGTTGAAAGCGAAGAACAGCTCCACGCCTCCAGAAATATTCCTTAACTCCGACCGCCTTTTGCCACCAAGCTCCCTCCCCCTCCCCCCCCCCTCAGGAGCAAATTCAAACATAGCCAATCCTATCCTGGTGGCACCAGCTAGCAAGGCCAAGTCAGCCCAGGACAAAAACACCCTCCACGGGATGGAAGCATACCTCAAGAGTACAACACCAACGTGACAGCGCACTACAACGTAGTCTCCCAAGGTAATGTCAACCCAATCCACACTGAGAACAATTGACAAGCCTCTCCAAAAGCCCATAAATCGCCTAAAGCCTAACTCGCATCACAAACCCAAAACCTTTGTTCATTCATTGAGATCTCACAGGACACTGGGCTCCCCTTCCCATCTAGCTTTGTCCCACCCTTTTTTGGCTTAAAACTAAACAGCCCTTCAAGTTCTAATGTCTAGCCGATAACAACATTTGAGCCAATCCATACAAATTATCCTTCCTCAAACTCAGCCACACCAAATCAACTACACACACTACAGAACCCAAACCCCCATCTCCAACCCCTAATCACACTGCCACAACCCAATCAAGATGATCATACCATTACCAACCCATCTTTGAAAAGGAAGGATTCTTGACAAGAACTTGTGTTGCACTCCAAAAGAATCAAAATCGCAGATGCCGCTCCCGAGACAGTCACCCTTGATCCAAAATTTGTGACCTTCAACCCCAAATCTAGTGTTGAGCTTCTCTTCCTAGAGGAAAAGCAAATTGCATCGGGTATAAAGACCATCAGCTATCAAGGTGAGTCTATTGAATCATCCAACCCCAAATACATTGATGTTACTATTTCCCCCATTTTTCCTAACTATGATGCTTCATGCTCTAATACTTCTACTGTGGCCGAAAAGGCGGGCCTTGTCAAGCCCCCAACATCCCTATGAAGGTCCTTGGTTGGAATTGTCAAGGTATCTGCAACGCTGCGACAGTCAAAGCCCTTAAGGCTCAAATAAATGGGAATAGCCCAAATGTTATATGTCTTTGTGAAACTAAGGCGTCGGCCTCTAGGATGGTTTATGTATGAATTCAATAAAGTTTTCTGATATGTGTGTGGTAGAAGCTAAGGGCTCTGCAGGTGGTATTTGTGTTATGTGGAAGTCTGGACTCCTGTGTCAACAGATGGAGTACAATAAAAATCTTATAGCGATCAAGGTCTCTGATGCCATCTGCAGTTGGCTCCTTGTAGGCTTCTATGGCCCTCCTTACTTGTCAAAAAAGCAAAAGGCTTGGGGGAATCTCATAGTGCTTCTTGAGTCATGCCAACTCCCTTGGGTCTTCTTAGGTGATTTTAATTTCACCACAAATGATAAGGAAATTCTTGGAAGAAATAAAGGCGGAGCTGGATCCTTAGTCACCAATTACTTGAAAGAGCTCATCTGAGTTTGGAGCAATTGATCTGGGCTATTCGAGCAATTCATTCACATGGGCTAGAGGAAGATGGGGAAGCTTTGCTATTAAAAGAAGATTGGATAGAGGCATTGCCAGCATATCGTGGAGACTAGCCTTCCCTAAAGCTACTGTATCTCATCTGGGGCGATTAACTCAGATCATACACCAATCCTCCTCAACACAAATCCCAAAGACAGCTTCACCCATCGACCTTTTCAGTTTGAAGCATCTTGGATTAGAGATATTGGATGCAACTCGGTTGTGGAAAAGGCATGGGAGAGTGTTTCATGTGGCTCTGCCTTCTCTAAACTGTATAAAAAGTAAGGTGCAACAAGGGAACTGCTTCGCAAATGGAACAGGGAAGTGATTGGGAGTTGTTAGGATAGGATCAATCGACTCATGAGGAGCATTAAAGAGGTCCAAAGAAAGTCCCCTTCGGAGGAAAATGGCAGAATTGAGGAAGCGCTGCAATTAGAGCTATTCGAATGGCTAATGAGAAGTGAAATCCTATGGAAGCAGAAATCAAGAAAGTTGTGGCTGAAGGAAGGGGACAAAAATACGAAATTCTTCCATCTCTCTACCATCAGAAGAAGGCATAATAGCATTGATGCAATTAAGTCATAAGAGGGTCAGTGGGTAACAAGTTCAAATTAGATCGGGAAGTTATTATACTTCTCCTTCAAGAAAATGTTTACGGAAGAGAATGTAGCATTCCCTGAGTAGCTAGAAAACCTTATGCCTAATTGCATATCTGAGGAGGAGAATACTATACTTAGAAGTATAACTTCTCCGGAGGAAATAAAGGATACTTTATTTCAGATGCATGACATAAAAACTCCTGGCCCTGATGGATTCCTAGCACTCATCTACGAAGAATTTTGGCCCATTGTTGGAGAAACAGTTATCCGAGCAGTTACTTCCTTCTTCGAAAATGGTAGAATGTCTAATGAGGCTAATAGCTCCCTCATCATCCTAATCCCAAAAACCCCAAACCCTTCCTCGGTTAACAACTTCCAGCCCATAAGTCTTGTAATGTAGTTTATAAGACCATATCCAAGTTACTTTTGGCAAAACTTAGACCTCTTTTACATAAGATCATTTCCCCTTGCAAATCTGCATTCATCCCGGGGAGATGGATTGCAGAAAACCAGGTTGTGGTTCATGAGCTGTTGCATAGCTTTAAGGTTAGAAAAGTTAAATCGGGTTTCATGGCTATCAAGATTGATCTTCAAAAAGCCTATGACATAATAAATTGGAGGTTTATCCAAACCGTGCTTTCGAACCTGGGTTTTAATGATACTTTTGTCAACTAGGTTGTGGCCTGTATCTCTTCTGTTTCCTTTGAGGTGGTTGTTAATGGAGGTAAGTCTGATAAGTTCAAACCTAGCAGAGGGCTGAGACAAGGTGACTCACTCTCTCCATATCTCTTTGTTTTGGGTTAGGAAGTACTGTCTAGAATGCTTGATAGGGAGCTTGTCGTTGGGAATATTAGCGGTGCCAAAGCGAGTGCAAGAAGTCTAGCCTTAAAGCATGTGATGTATGCTAATGACATCGTGCTTTTCTCTGAGGCAACCAGGAACGATGCTAGGATCCTATCCAATTGCCTAGACAAGTACTGCATATGGTATGGCCAAAGCATTAACAGATGCAAGTCCGGTATATTCTACTCCAAACACACTACAAATAGTGTTAGACGATCCATAAAGCAGCAACTCCAAATGAAAAAACTGAAAAAAGACGCGGTGTACCTTGGCGCCCCCTTATTCTTATCCAGATCACCATCTAAAGACTTCAAAATTCTTGAAGAAAAGCTGGAAGCTAAGTTGTCCGGCTGGAGAAGCCGACGTCTTTCCTGGGCTGGTAGATGCACTCTAATTAACTCGGTAGCACAAGCCATCCCTAACTACACGCTATCCTCATTCAATGTGCCAGCTAAGAACTGTGGCAAGCTGGATGCGCTCTCGAGGAGATTTTGGTGGGAACTCAAAGATAAGGATAGTAGATTTATTGCATGGAATGCCTGGGACAAGTTATGTCGTCCTAAGAGGCAAGGTGGACTCAGTTTTAAAAAGGCAAAGGATGTTAATTCAGCATTACTAGCTAAGCTTGCATGGATGGTGGTTTCTGGGAAACAGAGCTTTTGCATGGAAGTCTTGCGAACTAAGTACTAGGTAAGCAATAACTGGATTACTGAAGAACCTGTTAAGTCAGCTTGCCCCACTTGGAGAGAGATAGAAGCTGCTAAAAATCTGATAGAGAAAGGCGCGTGATTCTTGCTGGGTGATGGAAAGTCTATTGATATATGGATTGACCCGTGGGTACCATGGATTGCTAATTTTAAGCCTCAACCAAGAGTGGAAGAGTACAAACAATTCCCCATCAAAGCTTTCCAGTTTATTGACTCTACCTCCAGATCTTGGAATGTTGGAATGGTAAGAGAAATTTTCATCCATACTGATGCTCATGCAATTCTCACCACTCCTATACCTTTTACTCCAAAGCAAGATAGACTTATTTAGCTACCTGACTCCAAAGGTGTTTTTTCTGTCAAATATGTCTACAAAGTTGCCTTTAATCATCCCACTAGCAATTAATGATCAATCCCAAACACATTGGTCGAAGGTGTGGAAGGCCAAGTTCCCAGAGCGCCTCAAATTGCTTATTTGGAGAATTGGAGCTAACACGATTCCTACTAAAGCCAACCTACAAAGGAGAATTCCATATATTGATCCGACCTGCTCTCTCTGCAATTCAGGGGAAGAAACCAGCACACATCTGTTCTTTGAGTGCAATTTTGCGAGAGCTCTTTGGGCAGCAGCTTTTTGGGGTCTCAGAATAGATGCCGCTTCTATTAATTCAAATGAAGATATTATCAAAATCATTTTGACACCTCCAAAGTCTCCGGTTCCAGCTCATGAGCAATGGCAGATCTCCCTTAACATGGCCCTCATTGTTGACGAGATATGGCAGACTAGAAACCTCATACAGTTCCGAGATGGCAAAGCCGATGTCCTCAAGGCCAAGCAGAATGTCCAAACAAAATTCCTTGGGATTTTAAAGGTGTTGTCCCCAACCATCCAACCCCCAACGGAACAAGTTTCTGTAAGATGGACCCCTCCTCCTCAAGGTTGGATTAAAGTTAACGTGGATGCCACACTAAATAGCTCCAAGTCAGCATTAGCAGTTGTGGCTAGGGACCATCGTGGTGAAGTCCTGTTCTTGAGGGGAATATGACATCATTTATGCAAACCAGCTCAAGCAGAAGCCGAAGCCCTCCTGTGGGCAGTGAAGCTAGCAATCCAAGAGCAATGGAGAGCTGTCATATTCGAGGGGGGTGCTAAAATATGTATAGATGCGGTGTCAAACTCTGTTCTTATCCCTGATTCGCATTCAGCCACTACTATCTGTAATGTTCGTAGTCTTGCTTCTCATTTTACTGATGTAAAGTTCAGTTGGATTCGGAGACTTGGTAATTTAGCAGCCCATGAAACTGCTAAATTTGCCTTGAACTCCAATTTAGAATTTTGTTTCAATAATGGAAATCTCCCACCCTCCCTTGAGACTGTTCGTAAGGAAGACTCCTCTGTCTGTTCCTTTTCAGTTTAATGGATATGCAGTTTATCCCAAAAAAAAAAAATCACACGCGAGAAAAATCTCATCAATAAGTACATGGTTCCAATTTTCGGCACCCAAATCAATGAGAGCACGTACACTCATCCCTCTTGATGAGACCACCTTACAAGTAGTAGGTAATTGGATCCATTTATTTTTCTAACTGTGAATATGTTCAATCACCCATATATTCCTACTCTTCATAATTGTGTGATAAATTCTCTTTTTTAATTGATAATATGACGAATTATTTAATTTTTCTTGTGACTTAGTCAATCTTATATAGGATTTAATTAATTTTAATTTTTTATTAGAAAATTATTTCAATAAAACAACTATAGCAAGTATTGTAAATAATCTTCAAGAAGTGATGATACATACATTTGAAAAATAGTCTATTATTTTTATATAATCTCTCCTCATCTATTAGACCTAATTTATCAAAGCACTATTACAACTTCACTTAACAATAAATAAATAAATAAACCAAATATAACATCCTTAAACTTCAAAGGCAAATATAAAAATTAAATTCACTTAAAATAAAAGTAATAGAAAAAACTCTTCATACCAATTATATATAAATCATAAATTATAGAATATACTTATTTTCTCTAAATGTCACTCTTAAAAATAAATTTAGGAGTAAAAGGAAAAAAAAGGGTGGCTTTGATAGTGATTTTTTGATAAAGGGTTTTATAATGATTAGTTGATAAGAGATCCTTCTATATAATGAGGAGAAAAAAAAAATCATATATTTTTCTATTCATCCACCACCCCAATTTTCTTCTTCCGTGTCTTTTGCATGATGTAACCTCTATTTATCTTTCTTAATAGGGAATAACATATTTCACAAATATGTGGATACACAGTTTGAGATATTCGAAGTCTCTTTTGGCCATATGTAGGATTTTAGGTATGAACAATAGATTTTAACAATAAAATTTTCTAAAAACTATTAATTCTAATTTTAATTTGGATAGAAAAAAATTGAGTAATTTTTTTATATTGTAAGGACAAATAAACAAGATATACTATTGACCAATCTTTAAAAAAAGAATTATTATTATTATTATTATTATTATTATTACTATCCACGAACTTGCGCGTTGCGCATGATAATTATTTTTATGATGGTTTTATTTTTTTTTTAATACAATTTAAACGAATTTAATAAAGAGCAATGTATTTTGTAATTATATTTTTATATATTATAAAAATAATCATAAATGTGATATAGGAACAATCATAAATCATAAATTTAATAATTTTTGTCGTACTAAAATGAAAAAAATACATTTAGGAAGCCCTCCTGTGGGCAGTGAGGCAAGGTAACGAAAATATTTATTTTTTAACAAAAGTTATTTATAACATTTTTTGAATCATTAACAAGAATATAAAATTTGGAAATTATTCTTTTAATTTTAAACAAACTTTCTCAAACTTATTTTTTCTGCCTACAATCCAAAACACTAAAAAAAGTAACTAAAAAAATTAATAAAACTTAACTATGATTAATTGGACCAATTAGGAAAACAATTTGTTGTTTATAATCTACTAAAGTTATTTTCTTTGCAAAAATTGTAATTTCATCCACCCAAAAAATTTTATCATATAAACAATTATTAGTAAAATCTAAAAATTAAATTTCTATATATGCATTGTTATATAATAATAATAATAATAATAATAATAATAATAATGATAATAATAATAATAACAATTAAAGTAAAATTGTGAAAGACAAAATTTTTTTCTCATCCAATAATTTTTGTTTAGCCAACCTTTGCTTTTTTCTAAATAAATGGCATTATAAAGTACTTCTAATACAATTATTAAGAGTACTTTGTCCACCACAAATGATTAAAAAATAAACAAAAATGATTAAAGTCTCATAGTTTAACATCTAAATTGTGTACTATAAAAATTATGCTATCAAATTACAATAACTACCAAATTAAATTATCCAAATCATGCTATGGAGTAGAATAATATTATATTTTTATATGTTCTATTTAATCCTTTATAACGCAATAGTATAATATTTAACAATCAAAGAGAGAGAAAAAAACACAACAATTAAAAAAAAAAAAAAACAAAATTGAAACGCATTAACCTAAAGTAGATTAAAGAATATAAAAAATTATTAACCTAAAGCGAAGATGCAAGAAAAATAAAAAAATAAAAATCCACCCAAAAATTGTGTGTGTGTGTGAGAGAGAGAGAGAGAGAGAGAGAGAGAGAGAGAGAGAGAGAGAGAGAGCATTTTTTTGTAAGGAAAAACTATGCATAGAATGAAAGAAATAGTAGCAAATTTATAGTAAGAATGTGTGAATAAGAAAAGACAAAAATAGAGGAAAATGAAGGGAAAGATGAAGAATTATATTAATGTAGAGGGTAGTGGGAGATGAGAAGGTGAGGGTAGAAGAAAAGTTGGAGAAGTAGTGGCGAGATGAGAAGGTGAGGGAGGGAGAAAGGTTGGAAAAGTATAAATATGAAATAAAAATAATTATAAGAAAATAGAAAAAAAAATAATGACGTGGACGCTGACATGGCTCAACGTGAGCGTAACAGCATTAAACGCTACGCTTCAGCTTTTAGTAATATCTAGGTTATGCAAAACTTTTTTTAAAAACGTTTTTGTAGGTATATTACTACACAGTACACAACCCTACTACTATTACTAGGACTAGGATAGAACTGGTTTCACCGTTTCAAATTCGAAAATGAAAAACTCTACAGCAATTTCTGAACCCTCTCTCTCTCTCTCTCTCTCTCTCTCTCTCTCTCTCTCTCTATATATATATATATATATATATATATATATCGCTCCCCATTAGCCCACTTTCTCTGACAGTCATACTCGCTCCCAAGTCCCAAGTCTGAAACTCCGTCGTTGTTGTTATTTCACAGTTTCGCTTTTCTAGTTTTCTCGTTCTTCAAGTTTATCAGTCTCTTTTTATTAGTATTCTTCAACAACATGTCTATTAGTACTACGGAAGCACAATCCAATGGCAAGAACGCAGGGTCGGCCCAACAAAATTTGGGATCTAAGACAGAAATTTTATATGAGGCATTTTGATATGTAAACATTACATATTTTTAGTTAAAGTTAAACCTATAGTAAAATTTGTAGTATCTTTAACTTTATTTTAAAAAAAAGTACCAATTATTTAAAAAATGTTATATTTTTATAAAATTTTAGACTTTTACAAATGGAAAAGGAGCTTTTTTTTAGTAGGGGATTTTTTTTTTTTTTTTTTTTGTTGTGGGGCCTTAGGCCTAGGCCTAAGTTGCCTGTGCCTCGTGCAGGCACTGCAAGAAAGTTACTGCATCGATGCAACAATTGGTACCACCATCAGATTTGCAAGTTTACGTGCCTCTCATTGGTCCAAATTCACAGGGAGAAGAGGTTGTTTTTGAATTTCTTGTATCCTCGTCTTCAAGACTCTCAGACTTCGTGTTTCACATTACTACAGAAGAGTCACACACCATGACAGAGACGGAGACGGAGACAACAATAACACTCATTGAAACCATGTCAGACAATGCTGTTGGGGAAGAACAAGAATATGATGATGCTGGTTGGTTGGATTACATGGATGATGAAGATTTTGATGATGAGGAGGAGGAGGGTGATGAAGAGGCAGTGAGGCCAGCGAGTGAAGAATCAATAATGGGATTGGAGGTAGTGAGGATTGAAGAAGGGTCGGTGGATTTTGCTGGTGAGGCTTGTGCAGTGTGTTTGAATGAGTTTTCTGTTGGCTCTGAAGCTAGGCGTATGCCATGCTCACATACCTATCATCAAGACTGCATTGTTCAGTGGTAAGGGAGGAGCAACATGTGTCCAACGTGTCGCTACAGGTTGCCTTAGGTTTGAGTTTGATCAGAAATTAATTTGTGCTTCTAGCTTCTTCTTATCATTTATGCAGTTTTTTTTTTTTTTTGTACAAACAGGGATCAACTTGTATGCCTTTTAAGGCTTTTTAGTTGTAGTTAACCTTACCTGATCTGATTAATTGGATTCATCTTTCTGTGGGCAAAAAGTATGTTTCTTATATTTGTTTTGTTTTAAAGATCGAGATATATATATTTTTTTCTCTTAATGTCGTCAAAGTGAATTGAAAGAAAGTAGAAAATTATGACTACATTAGTCTCACTGAAAGCATTGTATATTGTCATGTAAGACTACTTTTTTTCTTTTTGTAAGTATTAGATCATAGTTCACCTAAGTTTTACGTACTGTGGATTTTGCACAAGACGCAAAGATTAGAAAGAATTTAATGCCTCCGCATACCAGTGCCTATAACACCTATAGAAAAGTAGCCCCTAAATATGTGATGCTAGTTTTGCTCTCTTAATTCCTTGTTTATAATACATGTCTTTCAGACTATTTTCAATTTTGACGAAGGGTAATAATATTTAAGTATATTCACTGAAAAATGCCATGAATATTTGCCAGATTGCCCTGTCATTAAAGAGCAAGTAAGGTTTTATCATAATGAGATCTGCTTCTTCTTCTTTTTTGTTTATTCTACGACCAAGGTGTTAGTTGCATAAGTGGGGCTTATCTTACTATTACTTTGTGGTCTAAGAGTGTGATTGCATAGGCAGGCTTATCATTATTGTGGTTTTGCCGAATTGAAAATTATAAGTTTTTCTGCATTCAATCATCATCGTCCATATATATTTTTTCTTTTTGTCTTTTGGTTTAAAAGGGAGAAACTTGTTCTTTAGGCCCTCTTTAAATCATAAGCACAAAATCCAATTTTTCGGCTAACAAATTTTATAATATTATTATTCCCTTCTTTGATTATTAATGTTATATCTCATGTTCTATCATAGCTCTCTGGAATTTATGATTCAAAATACGGTGGCTTTGTTCTCTGCCCCAAAGTTTCCTAGACCAGTTGAGATTTTGCTGATGCTTTCTTGGTCAAAAAAATTGGGGGAAATTGGAAAGTTGCATGAAGTAAATGAAGCTTTGAAAAAGGTCTTATTTTAACTTGCTATGCATCTCATGAGGTGGAATCCATGACACATTGGAGGAGCCTTTCATAGATGTAGTGAAGAGTGCTGGCATGGTCAATTTTTCTTAAGAGAAAAAGATGTTTAACTCTAATTGATATGGAACCCACATATTATCTTTAACACAAAAAAAAAAAAAAAAAAAAAAAAAAAAAAAAAATACATATTGCACGTAATTAAGAAAATATGCACATATACTACTGCGCACCTTTGGTATAAGTGCTTGTGAGGTGTAGGGGGGCAAAAGTTGGAGTTCAAGTCTCTAAGAGGAAGCTTTAGACACATATGTTTGAGTGGATATAATTAAGAGAATAAATAACAAATTATGTAATTTTGTTAGTATAACATATCGTTGAGTAATTCTAATAGCATCAAATTAAATGTGATATTTTCATATCGAAATAGTGTTTGATTTTTCATTTTTTTGTCTTCTTAAAGTTATACTTTTCTCTCATCATTTTAATTTAACTTGTTCTCTCTTTTTTTTTTTTTTTTTTTTAATGGTTCTCAAGTTTGATTTTTTTTTTTTTCTCAAAGGCTTTTTAAAAAATATATATATTTTATATATAAAATTAGATGCCAAGTAGGATATAAAGTATAAACAACACAATTTTATTAATAATATAAGGGATATTTCTAAAAAAATTGGTACATCTTAATTAAAAGATGATTAACTTGAAGGGATTAGTAAATAATATTTATCTTTTTATTTATATTTTTTAACACTAAATAAACATAAATATTATATATATATATATATATATATGTATTTATGTATGTATTAATTTATATCTTTGTATAACTCTCATTTTTTAAAGGATGATTTTTTTTTTTTGGTACATACTTGAAGATAAAAACCCTTGGTGCTATGGCCACTCTATAAGTATAATTGTTTGTGGGGTGCGGGGGTAAGAACCGGAGTTCAAGTATTTAAAGAGGAGCTTCACACAAATATACACTTAAATTAGGCTAGAGTAAAATTTTATCTTATATAAAACAAAAAATAAAATAAAATAAAAACGCTGGCTTCATCCTTCCACATCTACAACTTTTTAAAAAAAAAAAAAAAAAACAATAGATGCATCATGCATGTGAGATCAATCTTATTTTGAATTGCTATAAAAGAAATGGGTCATTTAAAAAAAAAAATACTACAAGTCCATTTTGCCTATTTTGATTTTTGACTTTAACAAACGATACCCAAAAAAAAAAAAGTGTGGGTGTTTCAGTATTCTTGGAGCCAAAGAATAAATAAACCCTAGATAGGAAAGAACTGTTTTTACCCTACACCAATTTCTTTTGCTCTCTCACTCTCTCTCCATATATAAGCCGACTTTCTCACTCTCCCAAGTCTAGATCTCCGTCTTTTTTCTAGTTTTTCTCGTTCTTCAATTCATTTTTGTTGATCAGTCTCTCTTTTATATCAGTTTATTCTTCAAAAACATGTCCAGTACTACTACTACTACTACTGAAGCACAAGCCGATGACAAGAATGTTAATGCATTGGATTTGGTGCAAGAATTGCCACCACCGCCGCCGCCAAATTGGCGATATAACATGTCGTTATTTGCCTTGAATGCACAAGGAGAGGAGCCTTTTTCGTCTCTTGAAGTCCAAAACTCCTCGCCACCCTCAAATTCGGTTCTCTCTGACTTGCAGTTAGAGACAACACCACCACCCAATGAAACCATTTCAGACAATATTGCTGCAGTGGAAGAACAAGAACAAGAAGATGATGATGATGATGATGATGATAGTGTTGTTAGTTCTGTTTTCATGGATATGGATTATGACCCTCGTTTTAGTGCTCATCGCAATCGTTTTCATGACGGTCGTTTTACTAACCGTCATACTTATTTCATGATAATGGAAGATTCTGATGATGATGATGATGATGAAGAGGGAGTGACGCCAGCGAGTGAAGAATCAAAAATGGGATTGGAGGTGGTGAAGATTGAAAAAGGGATGGTGGGCTTGGCTGGTGAGGTGTGTGCAGTGTGTTTGGATGAGTTTTGTGTCGAGTCGGAAGCTAGAAAAATGCCATGCTCACATGCCTATCATCAAAACTGCATTGTTAAGTGGCTAGAGAAGAGTAATATGTGTCCAATGTGTCGCTATAAGGTGCCTTAGTTTTCATTTTGATCACAAATTCATTTGTGTTTTTAGCTTGTTCTGATCATTATATGTTGTCTTCCATTTTTGTCCCAAGGATTTGGATTTTTTTTTTTCCCTACCAACCCAAGATATGCTTATTGGGCTCTATGTATTAACGAGCGGGAATCGCCGAGGTATTTGTGCAAATAGGTATAATCCATGTAATCGCATAAATTATCAAAATGAAAAAATGGATGCCAATAGCTATAAGTATACGAAAGAAAAAGAACCCTTTTTTTGTAATTCCTATGATGCAATTGGAGCTTATCGTCAGAAAAGAATCAATTTAGATAGTACTTTATGGCTCCGGTGGCAACTAGACCAACGCGTTATTGCTTCAAGAGAAGCTCCTATCGAAGTTCACTATGAATCGTACAATACACCGATAAAGCAATAAAATAAGGCATACAAATAGGAAGAACCAAACCAAATTATTTAACATAATATGCTTCCAAGAAGATTTAACATGAGAGAAAGACAGATCCATAGACAGATTAGGCTTAAGCCCAAGCACAAGAAAGCAACCGGGAAGAAAACCAACACCAACATCATTCACCAAGAGTCCAAGGCCTTTATGTAGTAATAGTAGAGGCTCTTCGGTTCATTTGAAATGGTCTTACTCTAGTTTGAAGGAGACATTAATTCCTTCCATTTCCAATACCTGATGTAGTTCTGATCTTCATCTTGGCACGATTAATATATTCCGAAAAATGATCATTAGCATGATTCTTTTTCTTTGTATCATAAGCGTCATCTTGTCCAGAGGTATTGTGCCTGCCACCAACATTTGTGACAGTCCTGATGATCTTCTTTGCTCGATTAATGTAATCAGAAAAAGTTTTATTATCTACTCCCGGATTCTCACCTTCTTGTTTAACTTGTTTCTCCATGTTCAAAAAATGATGTTGCCTCTCACCATCGCGTGCTTTTGCAGGTGCCTCTAACTTGGGCTTGTGCTTCTCCACAACTACTGAAGTAGCCTTAACTTCTTTTTTAACTTGTTGCATGTTCACACCATGATGTTTCCCCTCACCATTCAGTGCTTTTGCAGGTGCCTCTAGCTTGGGCTTTTGCTTCTCCTCATCTTCTGAAGCACCCTTGACTCCTTGGCCATTATTTTGTCTCTTAAGCATGGGGTGTTCATGAGCAGCCAGTGTGGTTTGGATATCAATGGTTCGCCCATGATGATTATGGATTGGGAGAGAAGAATTTGGAATAGAGGAGGCAGGACTAGAATCTCTTTGGTGACTTAAGAAGCGACGAATTGGACAATCACTCATTGCACCACGGATTTTCTCACAAATACCAGAAGATTTTGAGCTATCTTGATTGTTCTTCATAGATGTTTATGGAAAAATTTAATGAGTTTGGTGTTAGCTTTGGTTGAGTGACAGTGGAAAGCAGTGCTCTGTGAGGGCTTGTGAAGCCTCTATTTATTTGACAACTAGGGAGATTGAAGAGACCATAAAAACAATATAGTAAGGATGGTGCTATTAAAATTAAGGGAGCACCTTTGCTTGATCCTTGTGTGAAACTTACTTTCATCAGTAGCTAGAGTGATTGAGGAAGTTTGGCTAAGATTCCTATTTAGTGAGAAATCCCATATTTTCCAACTGATGTGATGTTTGGGATCATATTCCCAACCTTTTTGTTGCTCTCATTTTCTCCAAAAACAGGAATCTTACGAGTACAACTAATACAGCACAAGCCACTACGTGATTCGAAAATCTCTAGCTGTTTACAGAGTCGCAACCACAACTTAATATGGTAAAAAAATTGGTTTGGATCCAGTGATACTGGAATTGGATTCCATTACTATTGAAGTTTGACGAATAAACAAAGCTTTGCTGCAGTAATCTTCTTTGTTTGTTATGCTGCTACACCAAAATCCTGATTCCACAAATTATTATTGAAATCTGAAAAGAATCAAGAAATCTATTTGTCAAAATGCACCTCTCTGTAAGTAGCGTATGGTCAGGAAAGGAAGGGAAAAGGTACTTCAACTGGAACTCGCTTGAAAACTTTTTAGCTCAAAGCAATATGCTTCTTAGAAATCACATAACATAAAATTGTTAGAGCCGACACAACTAAAGCAGAAGTTCCACAACTACAATGTGAAATCTTATACAGATTATAAACACTCTAATTCATTTTGACGAAGTTTAAGTTGATTTTTCATCTATTTTATTCTATTCCTTATTTGCAATATATCAAGATGTTATACTGATCCTTAAACACCTCATAAACAGATAGTTATATAATATTTCGGGTGTAATCACATTAATTTATTAAATTCATGGTGAGACTCATTATTCATATGAGATGGAAGAGCACGATTTCATTATACACCCAAAACATTGTATAATTTTTCCTTTTAGCTAGGATGTCAATAGGTTGGGTTTGAGAATTTTTCTTTCTGTTATTGGTTTGCAGTTTTATTAAAATTTAACCACCAAATTTCCTTCATCTTAGAAGTTATGATTATCATGCTTGACCTTAGTTTTACATTTAGTCCTGAAATTTCAATTGCATAAAAAGATCTATATCTGAATTGTTCAGGCTCACAAACCAGCTTAATACAAGCACGAAGAATCATTACAGACAAACAACGATGAAGCAATTACCTTGTGGATCATTCTCTTGGCATCTAAAACTGTCTGGCAGAAGGATTTTTCAGTGTCAAGATAAGTCCCAACTCCCAAAGTCCAAATTAGGTTTGTTTCAGTTATTTTAGTTAATAAAACTCACTGAGAATCTAAATTGAAATGATTTTGAAACTATGAAGTATACATTTCTGCAATGAGAACTCCAAGATAAATTTAAAACTATGGTCAAACTTTAGGTGTATTATGTAATTACCCTATATTTATGTTTTTGATAAATCTCATGCTGTTAGCAACATCCATCCTCTTGGTGACAATTTTTATCCCCCCCAAAAAAATATCCTCTTTGTGACAAAGACATACAATTTTGGTATATTACTTTACTCCTATAGTTAGACCATGCTTCAATCGCATATATTATAAAAATAATAAAAATCCCAGACAGAGTATCATGCACTTGGGCATCATGGTAAGGTGGCCGCAAAAAAGAGAGGCACAAAGTAGCGAAGGCACCTCCATTGGCAGCCCAAAACAGAGACAATAGTCAAGGCATAAAAAACTCTATGAATCACATCAATTTACAGGGTTGTCTAGCTGTAAATTATTTACAATTCAGAAGAGCCTAACAATATGCTTATCGATGAATAATCTACATTGTTATCACGTGGGGACCATTTCTCCAAACTGATGTAGATTTCAAACTTGCTAACAGAAAGCTGTAGAGAAGGCTTATCACAATTTTTACCCCATTTAGCAAAAAACTCTCATGATGAAGGAAACTTTAGGCCTTGAGATTCCTACATGTGAACTACTATCATTCAAATCTGATCATCTGGCATGGTTGCTAGAACCTCAATGGCGGAATGTCTTCACTACCTGCTCAATTCGCCGCCGGCAAAGAGGACAGTTGGTCAAGTGTGAAGAGCATGTTATACAACAGCACATATGACCGCACCTGGAAATTATAAGCAATAGGTCATTTGTTAAATTTGATTTTTGAACTGTCAAGCAAGTGAAACAACACTAAATATGGATGAACATAAGAATTTTCAAGATAGCAAAGCTAAATGTTGATTTGGTCACGTCTTTGTATATGAGTCTAGATCATTTGATGCACTATACATCACACATTCACATTCTAGAGGCAATCAGTTTGTTGAGAGCCATGTGCTTTTTATATTCTTGGTAACCTTGCTTTTCCTTCAAAAATTGTAAAAATTTAATCTTTTGTTATATAAATAATTATATAGATTATGGAGACCATATTGTGTGAAATATAATCAAGTCAAAAGTACCAACCCCCCACCCCAACATCCCCAACCCCACAAAAAAAAAAAAAAGGCGGTCAGCTCAACATACTAAGAAAATGTGTGTGGTATCCATCCTCCCACAGCATCTGTGGTGAGTGGTCACAGGGACAGAACAAGTATAGGTAATCATTTTTTAGACAAAGCCAGACAGTCATGCATGGCTAATGGTCCACCTAGTCAATCAGACTTAATTGGGATATGAAAGTGATGAATTAGCAATGAATCAAGAAATTGTTCATAAATTGATGCAAAAGCTTGCAAAGAAAAGAGGGAACTTCCTTTTATTCTCAACATCACCACATCCATCAATAAAAGCTTATAGGATAGAAAGAAAAATATAAATCGCAGTGGCTCACAGAAGATTGACATCTAAATAATTCCTTTTTGCCTAAAATAAGGAAAAAATATTTGGTTTTCTTACGGAACAAAAACAGCATTGTACTCCTGCTCGAGACATATGACACATATATCTGGCATTAGACGGTCTCTTTTAGCACCATCTGACTCATTGTCAGCCTTTTCATTTAAACCTGAAATGAGTTGCAACTTTCAGTACCATATTGAAACAAGAACAGAATATGAGTAAGTTACATAGTTTAGACATGCAACACTTTTACCTTCATTTTCTTGCCCTGATCTCTTGGCAGCGGCAGCAAGAACCCTGCATGTTATAACATTCCCATTGGACATGAATTGATCAGTCACTCTAAGTTGTTTTCAGTTTCCCAATAAAAATTATAAATACTAGTACAACATACCTTCTCTGCAATTCAGAACGTCGCCTTCTTTCCATGAAGTATTGGATAGTGCGCTTAGCAATGAGATAGAAACCAAACACCGTCAAACCCATAGATGCATACTTATACCACCTGTTAAGTAAATTAATTAGATTAAAATAATTAAAAAGAATGGGGGAAAAAGTGTGCAGGTATATACAGACAGAAACACCACCTTGCCCACTTCCCAAGATTAGCTATGAGCTGGTCAATAGATTTGGGAGAAACATAAAATGGCCCTTTATGGGGTCGTTGAATGCGTATTGTTCCAACATCATCTTTTACAGCCTGAAAATCAATTAAAACAACAAATAAATAAATATAGCAGCATAAAATCAAATCCATCAAAGACAACAAGATGTATAAAATGGGTTCTCATCTATGATTTGTAGATCTTTCTTTGCACAAGATTTAGTGTATTGTTTAGGTCTGTTCCTATTTGATTTAAATTTCATGCTCTAATGTGTTATAATCTAAGATTCATGAGTTTTTCACTTCTCTTTTTCATTTTTTCCCCCTTTTTCCTAGAGGATCAGACTCATGAGAAACAAAGTATTCTGCTGCATGTTTTTCTGATAAGATTATCACAAAATAGTTCACCACAAAGGGAATGAAAGACCCAAGTTTAACATATAAATGATCACTTTGCCAAGTGCTAGTGCATGCATGGAACCATTATTTAGCCATTTGTAAAAACAAGACAATGTTTCTTTAACATCAAAGAATTAATAATACATGCATTATTGTACAGCCATGTGTTGACTAAGCAATCTATAAGAGCCACCAAATTGAAGCAGATTGAGTTAAACTGAAATTACAACTTAGAAGAAACAAATAATGCAATTCTATCACACACAAAAAGTAGACAAAATTCTAATTGAAAAAAAAAAAGGAAAAAAAAAAAAAGAGAAAAAGGCTTAATCTATTCATCTAGTTCTTGAGTACATGATGATATAATATAATCCATTTTTTTTGTATGTAATCGAAGTTTTATTGATAAGAAAAGTACATTGTGTTTACGACAGTAAACCCATTGCACTTGAAACGAATACAACCAAAATCAAAGAGAAGAGCTAACATAAATTAAAAAATCAGACATGGTAATACAATGCGTAAAACAACTGAATCCTAAGTTGACAGTGCTTTTCTCCTTCAGTTTTTTTTTTTTTTTTTTTTTTTTTTCTTGATAGATAACGAAAAATTTATTAATAAAAAGTACATTGGGAATGTACTGTGGGGGCAAAAATCAAGAACCAAAATTACAATGATCAAGCAAAATAGGAAGGAAAAAACAAGAAAAATGCGACAGAGCCACACTCCAATCAAGGAGAGTATGTAAGAATTCATAATTATATTCTAGTGCTCATACCTCACCAACAACAGTCAAGGAAGTACCAGTGGGAAGTACTCGTTCAATTCGCTTGACTCCAAGCATCTAAAAAATGTAAACTTCATCACATTAATTGACCCAAAATTTTGCCGGTGTCCTCAAGCATTAAGGGATAAATTGGTGAACAAGGCATACCTTTAGGCCTTGGAGATAGTCTAATGTTCCACGTACCAGGGATCTTCCTGACTCTTCAAAAACCTCACTTCCAACTGGTAGTACAAAACCTGATGCATTTCGAGCTCCCACCACAAATACACGACCAGTTCCATCATCCTGACAGATGAACCAAGGAGCCACCAAGAAATAAAGTAAGTCAAAACTTAAATTTTAAATGAAAGTCAACATCCTTCAACAGAACAATTAAGGCAAAATAAACTAAGGAGACCAAACCACACACAAAGATGCAACCTCAGGGGGGGGGGAGAGAGAGAGAGAGAGCCTATTACCAAATACCATGGAACCTCTTTACTCATGGACAGCATCAAAGCAGAATCCTGTATCCATGACCCAGCATCATTGTGTTTCAAAAAATGTTGTTCTGCCTGAAATAGATATCAATATGATTGTTACATATGGATTACAAATTGAGAGACAAACCTTAATTTTCTTATAAAAATATATGTATGTTATGATCTTTGAATTAATAAATGTGTACCGTTTCCTCTACTATAACACCTCGTAAACCACTGAACTCACAGTTGACCGGGGTTTCAGAGCCAACTCTTCCAGAAATTGTGACAACCAAAGGTAATATACACTCAGCATCCAATAACTGAGCTGAAAAGCGTAAGAACACAAAACTCATCATTAAGGAACATATCAAACCAGCCTAATCACATTAGTTATGAAATAAATCAACCCCAATAGAAGTTCAAAACCAGAGCACATTTAAAAGCCAATATCTTAAGTCTTCAGCACCCTAAGAAGATGGCAAGAAAACTCATCATTGAGGAACATATCAAAGCATACTAATCACATTATTTATGAAATAAATCAACCCCAATAGAAGTTCAAAACCAGAGCACGTTTTAAAGCCTAAGTCTTAAGTCCTCAGCACCCTAAGAAGACAGCAAGAAAATTCTCATATTTTCTTATTTATTTATAAAATTAAAGGCGCCCATGCTTGTAGTGGGTTTTGAACCCAAGACCTCACCCTCCACACATTCTTAAGGGAGAAGGAAGTGCAATTTGGGCTAGAGCATATTGGCAAAGATTGTTGGAACAAGTCACAAATGATATGGTTGAAATTACGAAAGAATCATAATATTACTATACTACAATTAAACATCACCAAGAAATCTCAGTAATTCTTTCTCAAGGACAACAAACTTATTCTAAGATGACTTGTTAATATAACCAGTAATCACTTACCCAAAAAGCATAACTAATAATCGCCTTTTCATGCTCTTCACTAAAAGACATCTTTTTTTTTTTTTTTTTTTGATAAGTAATAATGATTCATTGATAAAGAAAGAGAGGAACATAACACCCAAGTATACAGGGAGTATACAGGGGGGAACAAATCAAAACGAACATTCCAAAAGTCAAGAAAATCCAAAAGAGAAGAAAAAGGTTGGTTTCTCCAACCAGAGAGCCAGTCACGTAAGGTTCAGAAAAAAAGAAGCTTGAAATTAAGCGTGGAACACTCATAGTCTTCAAAACATCTGCTATTTCTCTCCTTCCAAATACACCACATCAAACAAAGAGGAACGGCCTTCCAAAAATCTCCATTACGATGGCAACCAAAATGACCATGCCAACAAGCCAAAAGCCCAACAACAGACCTAGGCATAACCCGACAAACTCCAAATAAACCGAAAACCATATTTAAAGTGTGAGAAAGAGTGTGATTGGTGCAATTCAAAAAATACTTTGAAGGTCTAATGTGCCTAAAACATCAGTGTGTAATATTACCAAAAGATTAATAATCTCAATCAAGAGATCACATCTTTTTTTTTTTATCAGTTCAACAGATCACTTCTACAAGAAGTTTATTTATTTTTAAAATTTTGCATCATATATAAACATATACATACATGCAAATTGCGCTGATCACATTTCACCGTAGAAAGACATAAAGTACCAACAGAACTTGTATAGACACAACTAAGTTCTCATATTTTATCACAAAGATGCGCTATCTGCATATCATGAGCAAAGTTCCAACGTTATATAATCCTTATAGAAACTAATTGGGCAACAAATTCTATGAGTAATCTTGACAAGTATACTTCACAACAAAGCAAAAAGAACAAATGAGCAAATCCACAAACATGACATTAAAATGAATAATTTTTTTCTGAACCCACTCATATGGAGGGAGGAAATGCCATTGGAGTTAGAGCTCACTGGTAGCTTGGAAACAAATTCTATTCTCATTGAAGGTTTGAAAATCCAAAATACATCAATCTAACACACTAGCAGTTTGTCTAGATATTTCCATTTAAGGAGAAGGATTAGAATTTCAAATTTTACTTTAAATGACTTGAATAGAATACGAAATGGACAAATCTTCTTCTTCTATTTCTACTATCAAAATTTATTTATGAATTTGAGCTTTATTAATATGACATAACTACAAACACAACAATCTTCACCACTTGTTAAGATGGCACATTGTGATTAATGCAAATTCATTTTCACTTGACCACCAATAACAACACTTTTATTGTACACCAATCACAACCTACCACCCCAGCAGTTGTGAAATATGTTATCTTCAAACTTAATTTTCATTAACATGTGGATATAAAATGATTAGATGTTAGATAACAATCCAAATTCATAATATCACACAACTGATTTTGTCTGAACAAAATCACCAAAACTCGAATCATCATGTTGTTTAGTTATATCAACCAATTTACACTAACAACTATACTTCAAAACTATTGATTTTAAATCCTCAAAACTCAAACACAACCTAAACAAATGTAAATTTAACACCCACAAGAATCATTTGTATAATTCAAAACAAATTGTAACAAAAAAATATATATAAAAAATTGAACCCTCCAGTTTCCAAAAAGGCGCATACCCAATTCCCTCAACTGATTCACACGAGCCACTGACTTTAGAAGCACTGCATCCCTATCATAAAACACCAAAAACAAATGCATCAAAAACCACATTTAAAAAAAAAAGAAAAAAAAAGAAATAAAGAACACCCATTACAAGCAATTGCCAGATTAAGCAATGTAGGTGAACAAATTGGTAAAACCTAAACTAATTATTGACTCTAATTATTTTCAAATTTGAATAAACAGATAAAACAATTAGGGCTAGAATTAAGCATGTACCTTCCACTGCTTCTTCCAAGAAGGTACAGAGCAGCTGCACTCAAACAGCAACTGATTCCACCCCATGGAATCATCATCTTCAATCAAACAAAACCCTAATTTCACCGCACTCTCACCAAAATTTATTCATTTCACCGTAAAATAAACGCACAGAGTAGCTATTAAGAAAATTCTTTTCGTTTTTTTTTTTTTTTTGGTTTTCTGTTTGTTTCGCGGGAAAATTGAGAGAGAAAGAGAGAGAGAGAGAGAGAGAGAGAGAATTGGATGCGAGGAGTGAAGTGGAGGAGAGGGAGAAGACTAAGTGACAGGGCTTTGTTGCTTGGGCGTTGCTAAGATGCGCTGATTGCGTGTCCATCACTTATCCTGCGCACACTTTTGTTTTGTTTGTAAACGACGGTCGTTTGCTGCTATGCTCTACATTTTCAGGGTTAAAACGATAAATTTAAGTGAATTTTTTTTAATATTTAAATATCAATTTAATATCATTTAATTAATTCTATTATATATTCTTTGTCTAAATATGTTCTTGATTTAACAGTGTAAAATTATTAATTACGTTTTTTTATTTAGGTTTTATTAACATATTTTCACTATTGTTTATAATTAATCCACTAAACGATCTTCCTCAGTAAACTAATGACAACTTTTTTTGTTAAAAATTTTAGGATTTCAATAATGTTTGGGGTATATATGTATTTTGACCTTGTTTATATTATGTTGCTCCTTATTGGCTTTTTTTTTTTTTTTTTTTAATAATTAGTTAGAGATGAGATATTTAAACCCTTGACATTTTTGTTAAAAACACTAGAACGTACCAATTGAGATATACCATTGTTGGCCTTATTAGAACATAACACAGTCCTCAAATCCATTCATCTCACCATTAGTATCCATTTTGTGGGGTAGAGATAATGGCATGTTAGGTTTGCAATTAAACAATAAAGATCTTTTGCAATCTTAGGAATGGAGGTCTTGACAATGTCTATTAGGGAATCTGCTATATATCGACCTCAATCACAAAGTTTTGTAAGGTATTTAAGATAAAATTATCTGACCTTTTCTTTTTCTTTTTTTGATAAAATTATCTGACCCTTTGTTGACGTATGTTCTAAGATGTTTGTGATTAACATTTCTTCCCATCTATTATCAGTCACGAAGTTGTGTTAAGTATTTGAGATAAAATGATCAAATCTTTTCTAGACATATATTCTCATACATGTTGTGATTAACATTTTTTCCCATCTATTATATGTTTGAATGATGCATTTATCATGGACTCTTTTCTTTTTTCTATAATCTATGAGACTTTTTGAGATTGATATCCATGCTCGAAAGTCCAGACTCTCATTGATTAATCCATACTTTCTCACCAACAGGTAATCAGAGTGTGTGTGTTAGAGAGAGAGAGAGAGAGAGAGAGAGAGAGAGAGATCTCACAACACGTGGAATCCATTGATGGAACTCAAGGAAAGCTAAAGACACAAAATTCAAGTGATGCTCAGCCCACTTTGCATGCGTTAATGTCTAATACTTGAGAACAATTATCTGAGTTAAGAGAAATGGAACAGGAATTCTACAAATGCACCAACATAGAAATGAAAATACTGGAATGCATAGAAGTGAAATCCAAGCAAAAATTTATGTATTAGGAGTAAGAACAGGCTTGCTTATTGGTGAATTTGATATTTAACCAAATAAAAATTACAAGAATCAAACAATTAACGTTGTTTTACAACTCATATGGTAGATCGTGCAAGTTTTTATAAGTCAATAACAAAATCAGGTTCTTATGCAAATGGCATTTAAAAAAAATTATAATCCTTAGAAGAAAGCAGTTTTAGTCATTTACTAATGCAGGAAGAGGGAACCTGCTAATTATATTGATTTGGTCATTAAGGCTTCTATTTGCCATGTCATGCGGGGGAAAATTATTGTAAAAGTATTTAGATTTTAGACTGCCACTTCAATCAAAGTACTTAGGTTGTGTTTGGGAACTTAAATTTGGATTTAGATTTGAATTTGGATTTGGAATCAATTAATTTAAAACAAACTTGTAACTCATACATATGCATGCGATACATTAACAAATGAGCATAACTAAATACGTATTTACTTTTTACCAAATTTATATATAATGCTTTTTATATTTGAAAATATAAATTAGTTAGTTATAAAATAAATATAAGTCTATTTGGAAAAGAAAAAAGAAAAAAAAATCATTTAAATTGTTATCTATTAAATTCCCAATTTTAGTTTGTCCAAGCGCTATTTGTATAATAATAATAATAATAATAATAATAATAATAATAATAATAATATAAGAGAAAAAAATATATATTGATAGCAATTTTTTTTTTTTTTTTTTTTTTTGTAGTTTACGTTGATCTAACTTTGGTCTAGATCAAAGTTGAAGCATAAAAGTCCAACATAATATAAGTTCATTTTTGTTAACTGTTTATTTATTTTTCTCCAAACCTTTCTTTTTTCCTTATCAAAGTCAAACAAAAACTCTCTTTTTTCCTTTTTTTTTTATTTTTTACCCTTCAACTTTTGCACTAATAACTCACTTTGCACAAACATTAAAAAATTATATAAACATGTGACACAAAATTATACTGTTAGGTTAATATTTTTATGTAATTAGTATAAACCATAACAAAACACACTTTACTTGTATATTGTTTGTCATTGTTTTCCACATGGTGTGCATAACATGGTTGTTAAATGCTTTCAGGAAAGACAGGTATGGAGCCAATTATAAAAGTCAATCCTAGTTTGTGCTATGGTTTCTCAAGACTGGTTGTTTTTAGATAGGCTAGTTTATTTGAATATGGGTTCATTCATTGTATTCAGGTTATTAATATATAGGGCTTACTCTTGTACTTGAAGTTTTGTTATGGATTGACAAAGGGGGAGATTATTAGGGTCATGTGTTTTGGTATTGTCAACCATGTCAAATTATGTGTCTTTTATTGAATTTTGATATGTCTTAAAGTTGTGATTGAAAACTAAGTTGAAGACACAAAGTTTGCTTAAGAAAAACTCAATAAAAACACATTTTGAACACATGTTCAGCATATATCTTGTGAGGGTCAGTCTTCGAATGGTACCCAGGCCCAAGCTTAAACAAGGACCATAGACCCTCTAGTTGTAGTTTGAAGAGACCGGGCTTAGTCTACCGCAGCTATATAGACTGTTTACAAACCAAGTGATGCACAAGGCAAGACTCTTGCAATGCACATACACTAGCAAGCGAGAGTATATGTATTTATTAACAAGAAAATAGCAAAGGTAGATAAACGTAATAAAGAAAGCACAAAACAATTGTTCAGGATCCTCAGGTCAGCAGAAAATATTTCATTAGTTTTCTTAATTACGGATTATAATGAGCTCACTAAGACTTTATGCGAGGTCCAAATAAGCTCAAAAATTACAAACTTAGATGACTCTCTAGGCCTCTAAGACTTGCAAAGTTTTAATCCTTTTGAATCCAAGCATATACTGTAATGGCTGTTTCTAGGATACCGGGAGATATTCCCTTGTTTCCTTTGAATTTTACAGAGTTTTTCTTTGATGATTTTATCTGATTTTTTTTCCCTTCTACGTTGGCTGCTTCTCCCTTTTATAGTGTCACCTTAGGGTTTTGGGGTACCATTAATTCTTCCCCCTTGGCTCCCTGGGTACCAGAGCCTCTGTTTTTCCCAGTCGTCTTGACGACTGATTCTTTCCTTGTTTCTCATAGTTCTCTCCTTTTGGTGTTTTCGCTCGAAAGTGACTTACTGACCTTCCATTTTGAGGTGTCTTTTAGGAAGCTGACCTTTAACTTTGCTTCCTCCAAGCTTCTCTGTCTTCTCTGTCCAGGCCTAGCCTCTCTTTAGCTGCCCCTCTCCTTTTGCCATTTTTTCTTCGTAAGCCAAGTCTTTTTTTTTTTTTTCTGCCGAATCGAAGGTTCCCTTAGCCATTTCCATATGTGAGTCCTTTTTATTCTAGGTTCCCTGAGGCACTAGCCTATCGTCCTTAAGACGTTGCTCCTCACGTTCTTAGATTCTACGCTACATCGCTGCGCGCACAAGAAGGACGTATCTATCCTTCATTTTTTTTTTTTTTTGTGCCTTTTTTGGTTCCCCCTTTTGAGTTGTCTTAATCTTGCTTTGGTTATGCTGCATGTCCCAGGGATTCTGAACCCTTTAGCGGTCTTCGAGATCCCGGCCCAATTCTTTCTATTGGACTTTCTTCGATCCTTTAATCTGGGCAGGCTGGGCCCTTTTCTTTCCTCTTCATGGATCCTGGGCCTCAGGTCCGTCATCCTTCTTCCTTTTATAGCTCCAATCCTTTGTTCCTCAATTTTTATCTCCCACGAACTAGCCCAATGTCTCCTTTTCTTTAGGCTTTATATCCTGACTTCTTATTATTTTTTTAGACCTCAACATTTAGCCCCCCAAGCTCGTGGGTTGCCTGCAGCCCATGTGTGAGTAATGTGGAGTTCGAATTCCCGTAGAGTTTCCTTTTTCGTTATTTCAACCATCCTCAGGTTCCCTTCTTTCATATTTCAGGGTTCTAACTTTCTACTGACTTTGAGTGCCCTAGTCTTCTTTGCACGTTGTAACTCTCCCTCTCTTCATTCGAGACGTGGCAATTAACCCCTCTCCTTTTTCCTTTTTTTTTTCTTATTTAAAATAGTGGGAAAAGAGAGAGAAAGAAGAAAAATTTCCTCCCATTAATAACTGCCAATAACTTTCTTCCTTGAAATTAAATTTGGCAACTGGCACGTCTTTCCATATATTGTCTTCCCTAACTGCCATTGGTGCCATTATTGCGATTGCTTCATATGTATATATATATATATATATATATTTTTTTTTTTTGAGCTTTTCATTCTCAATCTTATCTTCATCTTCTCAGTTAACTTTTGCCTTCATCCCCTTCTTCTTCTTTTTTTCTTTTTTTCTTTTTTTTTTTTTTTTTTTTTTTTTATATCCCTATGCTCTCTATTCTTCAACCTCTCTATTTCCAGCACGCCTGCTGTTCCGATGGCTTTCTCTTCATCACGAAAAAGGAGGGAGCGTACTTCCAACCCTTCTGAGGGCAAGGGCTCCTCTGGCTCTGCGCCGAACAAATCACAGGGAGTTACAGAGTGTCTTGCCTTCCCTTTACGGGACCTGTGGTATACTCCTAGCCTGTTCTTCCTTGGGGCGTCTCATGATGAGGCCCCTCTGCCTTCTCATGCCTGGGTATTCTTCAGTGAGGCTGGTTTTGCCAATTCCGCTTAAGTACTAGACCCAAGAGAGATTTTAGATCTCCAGATTAGGCAGGAAGTTTGTAAGGCGGTCCCTATTTTCTTCAATTTTGTTCCTAGGAGGATCTCTGGTTGGCCCATTTGGGTGGACAAAGAACTTTCCGATGGGGAGTTCGTGGGTTGTCTAGAGTGCACCGGGATCCTAAAAGCAATGGCAATTTCTAGGAATCTTGAAGATTTCAAAGACGCTAAGGGTCTTAGGCATTTGGTACGCTGTTGGTGCCCTTCCCTTCATACCTTTTTCTTTTCTGTTGGTAAGCTTACAATCATCTTGGAGGATGTGGTCAACAACTTCCTCCTTCCAATGTTTGGGGATGAGAATCCTTTCACCATCAATCCTTCTGACAAGGATCTCGAGGTGGAAGATGGGTTATACACCCATTTTGGTGGGCGTGGTGCTTCTCTTGGCGGGAAACTGGCTAGAATGGCAGATGGGTTAAGAATCTTTCGCAAGAGAAAGACAAGGAGATCAAGTGAGCTGGGTTCCTAGCGCTTTGGCTCAACAAATTCCTGTTTAGTGAGTTCCCCAAGTATGGGGTTAAATCCGTTTTCTTCCCTTTGGTAATCAAAATGGCTCAGGGTGTTCGGTATCCTCTAGCTCCCCTATTTTTGGGCCATGTTTATACTCAGCTGGATCTGCTCCATGGAGTTGAATTTGAAGGTAACTCTTGCTATGTGATCACCTCATCCCTCCACTGTGCCATCCTCCCAGTATTTATGTGGGACTATTCTTCAGTTACTTTAGCAAAGTGTAGAAATCTGAAATTTGTAAAAGATAAGTTTGAGGGGTCCCCTGATGTGGTTAAAGGTCTATGTGGTAGTTCTACTGATAGTCACCCCATTATCTTTCGTTGGGCTAGTTTGAAAGGGGGTGGTCTCAATCTGGTCAAATTATTTGATCAGGCAGGGTACTTAAAGTGGCTATCTCCCCGGGAGTATAGCCACAGGTTTGCTTGTAACTTTGTATTAGATTCCTTTCTTAATCCCCGAGGGAAGACTTTTGACTTACGCCCAGGTGATGAGAGCAGCCTAGCCTACTTGGCCTTATTAGTCCTTCATGGCTTCTAATGCCCTCCTCAAGTGGCCCCTGGTATACCCATTACTCAGCACATTGGGTACTCCGACAATTTGACTTTGATCAGGATATCCCTCCCATGGGGAAGGATGTAGTTCCTTTCCTGCCTTCTCTTGACCCATTTCTAAGACCTCAAGCCTTCTCTTATTGGTCGCGCAGAAGTCCTCAGTTTGTGGTGCCCAACTCCCAGAGAGGAGTCTTTGCTTCTAGTGGTTTTGCTGGATATTGGAGAAGAATACAAGAGTCCTTTGTTGACTATATGAGTTCTGGCAAAATTGGGAGAGTTCCTAGCCTCGCTTTCTTTTCTGCCCCAACATCCAACAAGCGCTTGTCCCTCCCTACTGTTGGTATTGTGTCTACCTCCGTAAGTAGCAAGACAGGGTTCATGGAGTGGCATGCTTCCAGGGGTGGTTAGGTGTGCTATGCTCAGGATTTTCCAGCAGAATGGCTAAGATCTGACCTTATTGTTGGTGCTTCCTCTAAAGTGCCGATTAAAAAGGGGGTAGTAGAGGCGATTGGGGCTGCTACTCCCGTAGGTAAGGATAAAGAGAAAAAGATTAAACAGGAGAAGGTCAAGTAGGCTGAACTTGAAGAATGTGTTAAAGGTGTGAAGACGGGCCATGAAACCAAGAAAAGAAAAACTGCGAGGTCCTAGAGGCAGTTGGTAATTTTTGAGGAACCCGAGAGAGCGAGTTCCCTTGCAATGGGAAAAGAAGTTAGGCATTCTTTAGCCCCCAAGTCTCAAGTGAAGATTAAGGTAGAATTCTCTCCTCTCAGGTTCTTACAAGTTCTTCAGCCCAAGGTTCTTTGGGACCCTCTGGGAGTACCCGTAGTAAGCAAAAGACCATTGAAGGTTCTGTACAGAGAAAGAGAAGGGCAAGGCCTTTTCCTTCATCTCTCTTCTATATATATATATATATATATATATTTCATGGTGTTTTGTCACCGTTATTGCAGTGAATTTCTTTTCTCTTTTAACTGATGCGTGACCATTTTCTTCCTTGTAGTCCAAGCGCAAGTCAGACCCCAAGAAAGTCAAGAGTCAATCATCTGGTGATCATGTGGTGTGGCCCCCTTCGTGCCTTTCTCTGTTTGTTTCTTCCCCTTTCTTTTTTTTTTTTTTTTTGTACTGTATACTTATACCTTATATTTGCAGGTGGAAGTATCCCCTCCCGTGGCAGGCAAGACTTTGGAAGAAGTAGTGGTTACAACTTCTCCTGCTGGTTTCCTGGGCATGGGAGAGAAGGCCCCTGGCAGTGATGTATCTGAGGAAACTGGGAAGCCAATGCAGGATGTCCCATCTACTCCATCTGTTGCTCCTCTGGCTGCTTAAGATCCTAAAGCCCCTCAACTCCTTGCTTCCTAAGATCCCCAGCCTAAGCAGACTCCCAGTCCTGCCAAAACTGCATTGCCTGATCCTACGTTGAGTAGAGAACCCTCGAGGGGCGCATCTCCATCTATTCAAACAAGTAAGCCCCCACTCTTCTTTTATAGACGCTTGACCTTGTCTATATATATTTTTTATTATTATTATTTTCTTTTAGACTTCCCTTCTTTTCTTCTCTTTGTTAGGTCAAACCAGTGCTCGATCTGTCCCTGAGGCTGCTCTTTCTTTGGAATCAGAAGGTTCTGAAGGTGCATGTTGATCTCCTTTTACTGCACTACCTTCTCCTTTCCCCTTTTGTACTCTTTCCTTGCCTCTTTCTCCTATGGCGAAGCCCTCAACATCCTTTCCTTCTTTTAGCCATTTTGCTAAGGTTTCCTCACCCTTTCTTCAACGTGTTGTGTGTTCTTTCACAGAGTCCTCCAAGGAATCAGAAGAGCAAGAAGAGGAAGTCCCACCACAGAAAACTGATACAAGTGCTTTCCCCTTTCGACTTCTCTCTCTCTCTTTTTTTTATGCCTCTTTCTTTCTTGGCTCCATTCTCCCTGTTGAATTATGCCTGTTCTTGTAGGTGTTGACACAGGTGTCGGAGATCTTCGATTCATGGTTCCTGAGGAGGCCTTGGGGTCTGCTCGGATGGTTGACTCTTAGACAAGGACCCCTCAAACTGTTCGGAAGATTAAGAGTTCTCTATCACCCTTAAGTGGAGATGTATCGATGGGGGAAGCTTCAGAAGCTATTGTTTCAGATTCTACCTCGGGGCTTCCTGCCTTCTTGGCCCGTTTTGACTTCTAGAGTTTAACAACCTTCCTACTAGCTATTTTCATCATTTTGAGCCTTCCTATGGCCATTTCTTGCATTTTTTCGTGCCTATGGAGGGCCTGTTGTTGCTGGAGGGGCTGTTCAAAGTCTATGGAGACTTCACCAGTGGTTTTAGGGGAGGTATGTTTCTGGGTAACATCCTGATGGAGCTGCTGTGTGCTGTGTTAATCTCCTTGAGGAATTCCTCCCTTAACTCCTTATCTGAAGAAAAGCTCTTGGAATGGAGGAGAGTGGTGCAAGATCTTTTAGAGGCAAAGTTCAACCTGTCCTTCCTGCTGAAGCATTTGCGTTAACTGGCCCATGTGCTATTCCAAAGGCGGGCTTCCAAGAGTACAGATGTTAAGATTATTGCTGCCGAGGAGGCTCTAGCTCATGCCCACAAGGTCTTGCAGGATTTGAAGGCTAAAAGGCAAAGGGTTCTGTCTCCTTCAGTTGTCCCTGCCATTTCTCTACATAGTTCTTTGCTGACCAGCCTCCTTCCTTAACCTCTTCCTCTTTTTAGTTATGTTTTTTTTTTCTTAACTATTTAGGCTGTATAAGTTTACCTTTTTTGAACACTATTTCTGGCTTTTCTTTCCGTTTTCTGTAATATTTGTATCGTCTTCTTCTTCTTTCCCTTCTTTGTTTAGGACTGCTTCTGCTTCTTAATAGCATATGGATCTGTTTCTCTCCTTTTTTTATGTACATTGTTTTCCCCCTTTTATTTATATATCAAGTCCTGGATCATGGTCCCTGTGAGTCTTACCATAGGGCCTAGACTAGGTACCCTGGTGATTTTTTGACTGCTCAGGTACTAAATTGGGTTCATTAGGTTCTTCCTTCCTTCCCTTTTTTTTTTTAAAAAAAAAGTCCCAAGTCATGAACCAGACAGGTTTTCTTTTGCCAAATACTGGGCTAAGTATCTCGAGTACTTATTATTATTTTTTTTACCCGCAGTCCTAGGCCATGTACTTTTAAACTAATTTTGATGTGGGTCCTGGATCGTATGCCACAGTTTTTGCATCGATCCAGGTATCCTTCTCAAGTTTACCCATGATTGGATCTTTTACAGTATTTAGTTTGACTATAATTTAAAGGAAAATAAAAGAGGCTTCATTGAATCAAAATGTAGTTGCCAATCTTGAAGAACACAGAAGAATTGTCAAAATAATAAGAAACCCCTAGTGTTTTTTTTTTTCATGGGTTCCTGGATAATGCTACTTAAAGAAAAATTTGTGATAAAAAAAAAAAAAAAAAGAGGTCTCGATGTACTGAGAGCCTTGTTTTTCTCCTATGCGTAGTACTGTTTCAACCATTTCCCATTTATGGGCTCTGTTAAGACTGTCTCATCTTCCTTTGTGAGGTAGTAATACCCGCTATCATGGGCTTTCCTAACAATATAGGGTCCTTCCCACTTTGGGGCAAATTTGGAAGGTCTTGGGAGGTTTCTTCTTACATGTTCTGTTGTCCTCAATACCAACTGCCCTTTAGTAAAGCCCCTTGGGCGTACTGCCTGTGCGTATGCCCTAGTCATCCTTTGTTGGTACCTCTAGCTTCTCCTTCTAGCCAGTTCTCTTTCTGCCTCTACCCCTTCCAGATCTGCCAACCTCTTTTCATTGCTTATATCCTCAGTGTCCCCCTGGTTTTCTTCAAGCACTACTCTTGGCATAAGGACAACTATCTCCACAAGACTGATGGCTTCTGTCCCATAGACTAGGGAAAATGGGGAGAATCCTGTGGCTGTCTTTACGGAGCTCCTACAGGCGCAAAGTACGTCAGTCAAATGGTCACTCAATTTTCCCCCATACTCATGCTTCATCTTTTTAAGTATTTTCAGTATCACATTATTAGTGGCATCATCCTGGCCATTTCCCTGTGGGTAGTATGGTGTAGACCTTCCATGCTTGATGAAGTATGCCTTGGTCAGGCTTTTCATGTCTTTGTTTATGAACGGGGTCCCATTGTCGCTGATTAGTCTCCTAGGGATCCCGAACCTTGTAATAATATGCTCTCGAATGAAGTTTGTTACAGCTGCTCCAGTGGCCTTTTTCAAAGGGATAACTTCTACCCACTTCGTAAAGTACTCGGTGGCTACCAAGATCCATATGTAACCATTATAATGAGGGTTTATAGGCCCTATGAGATCAAGCCCCCAAGTCTGGAAAGGCCATGGTATTGTCATGTCCTATAGTACATTTGGGTGAGTATGAATTGCATCTCCAAGTATTTGGCAGGCATGGCAAGTTTTGACAAGTTCTTCAGAGTCCCTTTTCATTGTTGGCCAATAGTACTCTAATAGTAGCAACTGCTTGTATTGTCTCCTTTTCTCTAGGTTACTTCCACAATCACTAGAATAGACTTCTCTAACTACTTCTTTGGCTTCCTTTGGCCCCAAACATCTTAGAGGGTCCCCGTTGTACCCCTTCTTGAATAAGATCCCATTTTGTAAGAAATACCTGACCACAAGTTTCATGAGCCGATGGGTTAATGTCTTGTCAGTTGGTAGGATCCTTTTAGCCAAGTACTCCATAAGTGGAGTTCTCCAATCTTCCATGACAAATACAGTGCAGCTTTCTTCCTTGTCTAATGAAAGTTGACATTTTTGACACTTCTCTTGTATGGTTACCGCCTTTTTGTTCATGTTGGGCCAGTAATACCCCATGCGCTGCAGTCTTCTGTATAGACTAATTTTTTCTGCAACCCCACAGGCTTGGCTATGCAGTTCTTCTAATCTCAACTTCCCTCCGGGCAGTCTCCTGTATAGTTCTCCTTCTATCATAGTGAGGTCTTTTAGCTCTTTGATACTCCCTTCATGTCCTGACCCTTTTATTTTTTCTTTAACCTCATTTCTCCAATCTTGCTGCTCTAGTTCCTCGGAGAACATCTTTCGGGGGACTTCTATGATGGAGTGTTCTTGCCTTACTCACCCTGATCAAGGTGTTTTTTCCTTTAATGGACATTTTGGATCCCAAGGTAGCCAGTGCATCGGCTAACGTGTTTTCACTTCTTTAGGTGTACTCGATGCTAAAGGTTTGAAATTCCTGCTCTAGCCTTTACGCCCAGGTCCTGTAGGCTGCCAAATTATGTTCTCTCAATGTGAAATCACCCTTTACCTAAAAAACTGCAAGATTAGAGTCTCCTAAAACCCTCATGTGCTTTATTCCTATAGTGAGTGCTATGGTTAGCCTGGTCAGATACGCCTCATATTCAGCGGCGTTATTTGAGCAGGAGAACCCAAGTTTGAAGGATAGGGGGAGGATATCCCCATCTTCACAATTTAATACAATTCCCAATCCATTTAAGGTTGCCATTGCTGACCCATCAAAGCTCATCGTCCACTTTTTCCCAGGGAGTTCTATTACTGCCACATCTTCGAGAATCTCTTCACTTAGTGAACATTCCACATTCTCGGGAAACTAGGCCAGCGAGTCTGCTATAGCTTGGCTTTTGACAGCCTTGGGGATCCTGATGCCTACGTCGTACTGAGAAAGCAAAACCAACCATTGTGCTATCCTTCCTGTCAAGAGGGGCAGATGAAGTAGCGCCTTTATGGGGTGAGACTTAGTCACCAAAAGGATCTGATGGGCCGAGAAATATCGTTTCAGCCTTTAGGAGGCGTAGATAACCACTAGGCAGGCCTACTCTATCCTGGGATACCTGGTTTCAACATCCTTAAGTGTTCTACTCACGTAGTAAACGGGTTGCTGATTTCCATCATCTTCCTACCCTAATAGGGCTCCTATCACTCGGAAGTTTGATGCTAGATACTACAAAAGGGGTCGTCCACGTACTGGCGCTTGGAGGGTGGAAAGATGATTCATAATCTGTTAGATCTTTTAGAAGGCTTCCTGTTGCTCAATTCCCAAGGCGAAATTAGTCCCCTTTTTCAACAGCTTGGATAGACCACCTGTGACTGAATCCAGTCCTGGCACAAACCTCCTGATGTAGGAGACCCTCCCTAGGAAGCTTTTGAGCTCCCTTATTGTTGTAGGTCTCTTCATGTGGCAATGGCCATGGCTTTTGTTGGATCCACACTTATGCCTTTGTGGTGTACCAGGAACCCAAGGAATTTCCCAATAGAAACCCCGAAGGCGCACTTCATAGGGTTCATGCTTAGCTTGTACTTCCTGTATCTTTCAAAAACTTGTTCGAGCACTTGAAGGTGCCCTGTCTTGGTTTTTTACTTCACCACAATATCATCCACATAGTCTTCCATCTCCTTGTGCATCATGTCATGGAAGATGGCTGTCATGGTTCGTTGAAATGTAGCCCCTACATTTTTTAGGCCAAAGGGCATCACAATGTAATAGAAATTCCCAATTGGGGTCCTAAACGCTGTCTTTTCTGCATCTTTGGCAGCCATACAGATTTGATTGTACCCACTATATCCATCCATAAATGAGAACATAGAGCTTCCTGCAGCTGAATCCACAAGGAGATCAATATTAGGCAGAAGGAACTCATCTTTTGGGCATGCCTTGTTTAGGTTGCGAACTCATCTTTTCTTTACAGGTACTATGTTAGAAAGCCACTTTGGGTGTTGGATGGGTTTGACAAATCTAGCTGTTAGCATCTTCTTAACTTCTTGGGTTATTTGAGCTTCTACATTAGTTTGAAAGACCCTTGCTGGCTGGACCACTGGCCTAACTCCTGGATCCACATTGAGAGAATGGACCACTAATTCTGGATCTAGACCAGGCATCTCATCATAGGTCTATGCAAACACATCCATGTACTTCTGGAGTAAGGGTACTAGTTGCTCCTTTTCTTGCGTTATTAGCTGACTGCTAATGAAAACAGGCTTCTGGGATCCCAGCTTGGCTCTCAAGTTTATTTCCGTTAGCTCTTCTTCAAGCTGGATTTGAGCATCCTGGATTAGTTCCTTGGGGGTTTCTTCTTGGGCAACCATACAATCTGGTGGTCCAGGACCTTCCTACATAGTGCATTCAGGCCCCGCGCATCTTCACAAACGGTAAATCACCCTTCCTCCGGGTTCTCTCACTACAACACATTTTCGGGATCCTAAGGAGCTGGGTCCCTCTTTTGCCTTTTTCTCTCCAAGAGGTTTCTTAGATCATGGGTACTACCTCCTTCCTCTCCTTCCAGGACAGGTGCTCCTAGGGTCCTTGGCATGAGGCTCTCGTCATCCGGCTCCAATTCATCATAAAACATGGTTTCTACAAAGCTCACCTCCCTTTGGTTGAAAGGATTATGATTGGCAGAGATCCTTACGGGCTTTCCATTCAATATCCCCTTAACACATTAATGGTAGGTGGAGGGAATGAGGCGGTGCTTGTGGAGCCAAGGGCGTCCTAGCAGTATATGGTAGGACACCCCCGAATCAGTCACATGGAATCTTGTCAGGGCCACTATAGGTCCTACCTTTAGAGCCAGCTACACATATCCATCAGTTGATTCCGCCAACCCTCCAAATCCTATTATCTCTATGAGGGCTTTTAGGATCCTTCTACCGGTTAAGCCGACGGCTTCTAAGGTACTTAGCGCGATGAGATTAAGCAATGCCCCTGTGTCTACTAATGCCCTTCTGACTTGGATACCGTTTATTGTGGCCATTAGGTAAAGAGGCCTGCGATGGTGTGAATTTTCCACCTCCATGTCTTCGTCAGTGAAAGTTATTGCGTTAGTTGTCTTCAAATAAGCTTGACTAGCATAGGACTCTGCTGTGAAACATTTCATTCCTGAATTTGCTGCTATACTCATGAGGGACTCTGTGGCCACCCTTCTTGCTTTTGGTCCAAATCCTAGCTGGTTTAATAGCGATCTGAACTTGGGGTTCTTTTGGAGAGTCCTAATTGTGCTTGGGTGGAAGGATCCTTCAGGATCTTCTGCTTCCACTAGGTTCCTGTGAATCACCACAGCGACCACCCCTTTTCCTTTGTGGTTGGGTAGAGGGCTCCTTTGTACCTCTGGCTCCTTTTGAGTGAGTTCAAGGGTTCCCTCCCTTAGCTTTTTGTGAAAAAGTCTACGGAGGGTCCAACAGTCTTTGGTGGAGTGCTTGACATAATTATGAATTCTGCAAAACAAGGGGTTCTTCCTTTCTTCTTTAATTGGTGGCCTAGACACGGTAAATAGCCTGACCATTCCATCTTCAATCCACTTATCCAGGACTTGTTTCAGTTCTTCCACGGTACATGGGATCACCGGTGGTTCCTTAAATATTTTCCCATTAGGCTTCTTCCTTTTCTCTCCCACTAATGCTGTCATGGCCTGGGGTACTGGCACCCTCTTCGTCCTCATAGTCTGCGCTGTTCTTCTAATTCTCTGTAGCAGGTCGACAAACTGAGTTATACATAGGTTTTCGAGATTGAGCCTGTAGTTAAAGAGCATGTTGGATATGCAGGTCTCCACAAGTTCTCTTTCCTCATGGTCTCCGAAACAGTCTAGAGACACATCTTCAAATCTTTTGATGAATTGGACAGGGTCTTCCCCTGGCCTTTGCTGCACCATTTGGAGGCTTTGGAAGGTGACCTTGTCCTCACTTGGGTAGTACTTTACGTGGAACCTTTCCATCATTTCGTCCCAGGTTCTAACGGACCCAGGCTTCAGCGTGGTGTACCACGTGTATGCTCTGTCTACTAGAGACTTAGCAAACTCCCATAGGCACAGCTCTCGTTCTCCTACGTAGAGGTCCATAGTGTGTATAAACCTGCTCACGTGTTCCACAGTGCTTCCACTCCTTCCATCAAATGGGTGGAACTTCGGGGGTTCATATCCGTTAGGATATGGCTTGCCAAGGAGCTCAGGTGGGAATGAGGGATCTTGGGAAAATTGCTTGGGAATCCTTGAGAGTTTTTCCCTTTCCTACTCCAACAGGGCACTAACATTTGCTAACGTCAGGTACTGGGGGTTGGCTCCCGCTCCTACTGTTGATCCTTTTTCTAGCTGAACTCTATCTTGGTTGACCATAAGGGGAACATTATCCCTGATTTCCTGTGTCCTGCCTTCTTTAAGGAGGCGAATCTCTTGCTGCAAATCCTTCAGCATTTTCGTCATTTGAGCCATGGAGTCTGGCTCATCCTGCATGCCTTTGTCTTGATATAACCTCCTGTTCTACCAAAGTCACCTCGTTCCTTTGTCTGGAGGACGCCTTATTTTCTCCTATGGGTTCAGATGCCACAGGTGGAACATTGGTACCTTTGCTGTTCCTTGCTCTTGAAGCTATGCTCTGCGAATGGACTGTTTCTTCCCTCTTCTTTTCCTAGTCCCCAACGGAGTCGGCAAAATGTGAGGGTCAATCTTTGAATGGTACCCAGGCCCAAGCTTAAACAAGGACCCTAGACCCCTCTAGTTGTAGTTTGAAGGGATCGGGCTTAGTCTACTGCAGCTAAATGGGCTATTTACAGACCAAGTGATGCACAGGGTAAGACTCCTACAATGCACATACACTAGCAAGCGAGAGTATATGCATTGATTAACAAGAAAACAGCAAAGGCAGATAAACGTAATAAAGAAAACACAAAACAATTGTTTAGGATCCTCAGGTCAGTAGGAAATATTTCATTAGTTCTCAGGCCAATAGGGATTACAATGAGTTCACTAAGACTTAATGCAAGGTTCAAATAAGCTCAAAAATTATAGACTATATGGCTCTCTAGGCCTTTAAGACTTGCAAAGTTTAAATCCTTTTGAATCCAAGCATGTACTGTAGTGGTTGTTTCTGGGATACCAAGAGATATTCCCCTGTTTCCGTTGAATTTTACAGAGTTTTTCCTTGATGATTCTATCTAATTTTTTTTCCCCTCTACGTTGGCTACTTCACTCTTTTATAGTGTCACCTTAATGTTTTGGGGTACCATTGAATCTTCCCCCTTAGCTTCTTGGGTACCAAAGCCTCTATTTGTCCCAGTCCTCTTGATGACTAATTCTTTCCTTGTTTCTTATAGTTCTCTCCTTTTGGTGTTTTCCCCCTGAAAGTGACTAGCTGACCTTCCATTTTAAGGTGCCTTTTAGGGAGCTGACCTTTAACTTTGCTTCATCCAAGCTTTTCTATCTTCTCTGTCCGAACCTAGCATTCCTTTAGGTGCCCCTCTCCTTTTGCCATTTTTTCTTCGTAAGCCAAGTCTTTTTTTTTCTGCCAAATCGAAGGTTCCCTTAGCCATTTCCCTTCGTGGGTCCTTTTTATTCTAGGTTCCCCAAGGCACTAGCCTATCATTCTTGAGGCTCTCCACATTCTCTGGTTCTGCGCTACATCACTGTGCACTTGAGAAGGACGTATCTGTCCTTCATTTTTTTTGTGCCTTTTTTGGTTCCCCTCTTGAGTTGTCTCAATCTCACTTTGGCTGTGCTGCATGTCCCAGGGATTTCAAGCTCTTTGGCGGTCTTCGGGATCTTGGCCCAGTTCTTTCTACTGGACTTTCTTCAGTCCTCTGATCTAGGCCCTTTTCTTTCCTCTTCATAGATCCTGGGTCTCAGGTCCGTCATCCTTCTTCCTTTTATAGCCCCAATCCTTTGTTCCTCAATTTTTATCTCCCACGGATTGGCCCAATGTCCCCTTCTCTTTAGGCCTTGTATCCTGACTTCTTATTATTATTTTTTTAGACCTCAACATATCTCAATAGCAATCTCGATACCTCTCGATAGAAACTCAAAACCAACTGCCTCCTTGATAGAAGTCTCGATACCTCTCAATCGACCGAGTTTCGTGGATAAACAAAAATCAGCAATGCGAAAAAGCCTATAACTTATTTGTTTGAAGCCCGAATTGAGATCCGTTTAAACCGGTATTTAAAGGACATCGTAAGCCATCTATTAGAAGGCTTTTTAGGGACAGGAACACTTTATTTATGCAGTTAGGGTTTTGTAAACAAGTTTTTTCTATTTCACTAAACCAAAGAGTTTCAAAGTAGATCTAAAGATTCCATTGGTGAAAAAGCCGAAGTCATAGCAACCACCACAGACTTACTACTGTGAGGAAAACCATTAAGAGGTTCTTGAAGTCAGTTAGAGGTTCCAATTATGATTGTGGGTAGAGCGTTCGTATATTAAAGAGTTCAAAGGTTCTGAAGCGGTAAATAGTTTCTGCTATAAGTTCATCTACTAGGATTGTAGAGTCTAGGGACAAAAATTTTGTACTAAATTTGAAACTTTTCTTTATTATAGTAGATTGCTTTTTGGGAAGGTTTCCCCCTAGGTTTTTTACAATAAAACTAATTTGTTTCATTGGTTTTCTTAGATCATCATATCTTGTATTATTTACTATTCCGCTGTGCATGATATTGATGTTTGTTTATTTGAACAAGGATTATTCATAATAGATCTAATTAATAACTTGGTTTTAAAATTTGTCAATTCTATCAATTGGGTCTGTATTTCCCAATAGACTAATTGAAAATTTGATTTGATTACATATATATATATATATATATATATATGATATCTTGATTTCAAATCTATGAATTTATATATCATTTCAAATTCAAGGATTTTAAAGGATTAAAACCTTTATTAGATGTGGTAAATCCAAATCCTTGATCTTTTAAAACAATCCTAATTAAATAAGGTATTTGGATTTCAATCACTTAAATCTAAATCCATATGCCCAAAATCCAAACTCAACATTAATTCATTGATGAACTTGGAATGTGAAAGGCCACAAATGCATTGACCCCTAGTGATTAATTAAACTGATTAATTAGCCAAGTTCTTAATTAATCAGGTTAACATGCAAATTCACGTGGCAGCACAAACAAATCACTAATAACTAAAGTATGCAGTGGAAAATAAATAACACTGTGATTTATTTACGAATGGGGAAAACTTGACGGCAAAAACCCCACTGGGTGATTTAAGGTCACCACTCCCGAAACTCCACTATTATCACAACAAGCGGTTACAAACAAGGAATCCCAAGTACCTTACCAACCTACAATTGAACCCTTACCCCAATACCCAATTGGACTTGTTCTGTAGTGACATTTCTCCTTTTGATGCACTGCTCCCAATTACGTGACTAACTAATTGCGCAGATCCCAGTACACGACTTCAATTCACCAACTAGAGAGAGAGTTGTTGGCTGCAAAGTTCTTCAAATCATCCACACGATGAAGATCAAGAAGATGCTCGATTACAAAACCCTACGGTGCACATTACACAGCAACTACTTCACAAGAGATGAACTAGGGCATGAACTTTGTCTTCGGTCACAAATTGCATGAACAACAATTACTCAATGCTTGTGCAACTTGCATCACTTTGACGGCCCTTAAAACAATCCTTTTATATGTCTAGGGTTAGGAGAAAAGAAGTCCCAAAGACACATTCACGGATTGGAATCAAAACAGAACTTGGAATCTGTTTTCCATAAATCTCGACAGATAGAGGTGTCGAGGATCTGTCGAGAAGCTGTCGAGCCTCGGAGCTGAAACAGCTTCTAAAGCTCGATAGATGCATGTGTCGAGACTAGGTGTCGAGCTTTAGTAACTTGCACTTTTCAGCTTGTTTCTTAGACAGACTTGATGACTTCAACATTTGATCTTGAAACATAGTTTCTTGAAACGTTAAACACATCTTAGATCTACCCAATTACAAGTAAAGTGCGTTTTATCAAAGGATAAGCCAATGGCATATGTTTAAAACCACTTGAACCACATATGTCCTAACAATCTCCTCCTTTGGCAATTCATGATAAAACCACAACAAACAAATGAAGATATGAGAAAAGTCATAAAATACTTAACTCATATTCACTTGTTGAATGCAATAAAATCTATCCTAACACAAACTCTTGAAAAACTTTGAAAGAAAAGAGTTTATGGCAAGTAGACTTTGACAACCTGTATTTCTAAAACACTTTAAACAAAACACATCAAGGCATCTTTATATGAAGTAGAAATAATAGATTGCATACAAATAAAAGAAACATGTATATAAAGACAGAAAAGAAACAACACATGGAAAGGTAGGTGAAAGAAACATACATCAATATATAAATATATATATATATATATAAGGAAATAAGTACAATATATGTCAATAAATGGTCACAAGACTGGGGTACATGATCAATGTATCTCTAAAAGAATGAAAAGAAAAGAAATACATGTAATCCTCACTACATCCCTTATATCAACACTCTACCTATCAAAAATGTCCTATACTAGCTCTCCCCCTAAGTATGACTACTTTCACACATCAAAACTACTCTCCCTATTTGTCACAAGTGACAAAGGGTAGAGTGTCAAGTAGACATCTCATCAGAAGAGCTCGCATCTCCATCATCATCATTGGAAGCATCATCATCATCACCGTCATCATCATCCTCAATCTCAGAAGCGACATGAGGAGGCGGAGGAGAACCCTCAGAAGTAAAGCCGCCCAAGGTCGCCTGTCGCCTGTCGCCTGGCAATGCGACCAACACGAATGTTCACCTGATACAACTCCGTAGAGAGTGTATCGAGGCAAGCATCCATGTGCTGAAGTTGCACCATGATGTCTCCAAGTGTCACATCACTCGAGGAAGAGGAAGGAGCAGATGTGGCTCAAGCAGATCTGGATGGAGTCGAACGGGAGGAAGAAGCAGCAGAATCCGACTGTCTGGACCTGAACTGTGCCTCACTACGTTTTACAGTAGCGGCGTCTATGGTAGACATGACATGAAAAGGATCGGACGATGGAAAAGGGATGGAAAAAACGGCAAAGAATCCTCATGATAGTGGAAGAACTACGTAGATATTATGATCGACGTAGTAAGCAAATAGAAGACAATGAAAGTAGACAAATTCGATTGGCAACACGTCGTGCCAATTATGCAAGACGAAGACAACAAACTTTGGGTGGTGATATTACCTTAGTGAGAAGTCCAACAAATTTAAATGAAGACGCTGTACATTCTAATTCAACATCATCATGTGTATCACTAATACCACCTAATCGCGAGGCTACACCAAGTTGTTGTCTTACGCATATCCGTAACTTGGCATGAAATATTCCAGTTGAGCGAAATGCTATGCAAGAAACTAATGGTGAGATCATAATTTTATACCTTTTAAAAAATATCCATTAGTTGGACTATGATTATTTTGGGGAAAAATATAAATTTCAGCATGTTAGTTTTATGTCAATATCAAGAACAACACTAACTTAATGTTTATAATAACTTTAGGTTTACCTCTAATATATCCAACTATAATGCGAAATGATTTTGAGGCTGGATCAAGTCATATAAATTCTACTGTTAATGATGGTAAGTTTTATGTCAAATATTTATAAACTTTGCACCATTATAATTTTTTTTTAAAAATTAGTGTTTTTTATATTTACATTGCAGATGTGGAAAGAACTGAAGAAGTTGAAAATATAAATGATCAAAATCATGGGGATGGCTACAAAGAACAAGGTTTATTACTCAATGTCACCATTTTTATTTCAATTTACATGTTTCTTATTATTCAATTTTATTATTTGTTTACATGCTGCATATTTGAAACATTATTAATATTTTGCTTATTTCTCAACATAATATTTGATACAATTATTAATATTTTCTTTTACAATTATCATTGCACTCTTTATCTCTAATTTTTTCCTCAAAATTAAAATTAGGTGTTGATAGCACATTTGATAGTACTGCACATGTAACAAATTGCATGCAAGGCAGATACAATTGTGCCAAAGATTTTAAAGAAGGTAGAGAGACCATTAGGTACCAACTACCATAACCAAAGACATGTCACTTTTGTAATGCCTGTTTGTTCCATCAAGAGACATCCTTGATGTGTTGCAAGGATGGAAAAATATCCCTACCCAACACCCCAATTTGTCCTGGATTGATGGAGCTCATTTGTGAGCAAACGCCACGAGACAGACATTTTAGGCAACATATACGATTTTACAACAACATGTTTGCATTTAACTCAATGGGTGTGCACGTGGATGAAAGCATGGCCTCAAATAGTCGAGGAATATATATACATTTCGTGCCCAAGGTGCCATCTATCATAGAATCGGTAGTCTTTTACCACATACACCTCTAAGTGTGCAGCATATACAATTGTATATCTAGGACACCGATCTTGAAATACAATTCAGAATGTCTCAATCAGTAAAAGCTCGCTAAGATATTGTGCGACTTATTCAAAGGATCTTAAACATGCATAATCCATTTGTGGAGAGATTTCGTCAACTATCTCGAACTCCAAATTTACATCAATGTAAACTCCTTATTAAAGAACAACCTCTAAACCAACCTCAATATTTCCTTACCAGTGCTTCCCAAGTGGCAACTATTATTGTAGGAGCTGAAGAAACTGAGCGTTTAAATGGTAGAGAAATTTTGGTTCAAACGTTTGGTGGTAATTTGATCAATGTTCAAGATATAGCAGGATATTATAATCCATTGCAGTACCCAATACTTTTTCCATTTGAAACATATGGATGGGATATCAACACACACGACGCTAATAGAAATAAAGTGTCATGTCGCGATTATTATGCATACGTCCTTCAAGTAACAATTTTATTATTTTCAATCTATTACTTCAAAATGCTGCTTACACTATGAAATAACTGAACCTAAATCTGTTTTTACTATTGTCGAAGATTCACCTTGATGATCTATCAATGATCTGGTATGGAGGACGCCTTTCACAACAGTATGTTGTTGATAATTATGTCAAAATTGAAACACACAAGTTTAGATGGTTTGAGCACAATCAAGATTCTATTAGGGCGGATCTATATCAAGGCCTATAAGATGCTTTCCACAAAGTAGAGTGTGATACTGGTAATGTAAACTTCACACTTGAAATTTACATTACTTCATTAATGGCGAATTTGCATCAATATTTATTAATGGCCGAACTTTGTCATCTTATATATAGGAAATGTTGGACATCGAACCATTTTACCATCATTATTTGTGGGAAGCCCACGCGATATGATCCAAGGATTTCAAGATGCAATTTCATTGGTTCAAAAGTTTGGAAAGCTAGATTTATTCATCACAATGATGTGCAATGCAGGATGGGAAGAAATCCAAAATGAGCTTTTACCTGCACAAATTGCTCAAGATCATCCAGGCTTGCTTACAAGAGTTTTCAAATCAAAATTTGAAGAATTGAAAGATGATATCGTGGTTAAGGGGGTTCTCAGAAGAGTTATTGTATATGTGCAGGTCTTTGAGTTCCAAAAAAGGGGTTTACCAAATGCACACATGCTTATAATTCTCGACGAAGATGATAAATTGCATAATCCAAAAGATTATGATCAGGTTGTTAAAGCAGAAATACCGTGTAAAGATGAACAACCTCAGTTACATAAAACTGTATTGAAGCATATGATACATGGTCCTTACGAAATACAAAATCCAAGATCACCATGTATGAAAAATGGGCAATGTAAAAAATGATACCCAAAGCCTTTCTCGCTAGAAACCTACCAAGGCAATGACTCATATCCTGTTTACAAACGATTTGATACTAATAATCTCGTGCCATTGAATGATCATTGCAGGATAATGGTAGATAACACTTGGGTTGTTCCATATAATCCTTGGTTACTATTGAAATATAATTGCCATATTAATGTTGAAATATGTTGTAGTATCAAGAGTGTAAAATACTTATATAAAATATGTGTATAAAAGCCTAGATCGTGTCTCTATGGAAGTTAGACCAGGCCCAAATTATGATGAGATCCAACAGTACATTGATGCAAGATGGGTATGTGCTCCAGAGGCATGTTGGAAGATATTTGCTTTTCCTATGTATCGAATGTACCCTGCTGTTTTTCATTTGCAAATTCATCTTCTAGATAGACAACAGGTACGCTTTAGACCACATAAGCCTATTGTTAATGTTTTGGAGCGCAATAAAAAGACAATGCTCACTGATTTTTTTATGTGAATATGATTGATCATAATGCATGAAATTATTTATATAGAGAGCTTCCTGAGCATTATTGTTAGGATTATAAAAATAAAATATGGACATGAAGAAGATCTTTTAAAAAAGTAGTGGGTAGGGTATATACTGTTTCACCATTTGATGGAGAGAAGTTCAATCTGCATGTTTTTCTTAATCATGTCAAGTGGCCAATAGGACTTCACGCTTTATTGACTGTCAATGGGATAACCTATCCAACTTTTAAGCAAGCAATTGAACAAAAAGTTTTACTAGAGAATGATAACAGTATACGACAGTGTCTGCTTGACAAGAAGCATTCAAATGCCGTCAGCTTTAAGAAGATTGTTTGCAATAATATTGGTACTTTGTCTACCAACTGGAGTAAGAGAATTGTGGAATGAGTTCTACCCATATATGGTAAAAGATTACCAATCAACATCTGTTATAACAGTGACACGTTGTACAAATAAACTTCTCAATGATTTAGAGGCTTGCTCTTACAACAAGGAAAGCACATCACGAAGTATGATTTGCCAATTTCAACTGGAGAATGTGACAATGATTCAACTGTTCCAAGACTCATACATGATGAGCTAACTATTCCTAATGTAGATGAAGAACTCACTTTAATTGAGAAGTTGAATAACGACCAGAGAGTTGCATATGAGACAATCATGACAGTTATTGATTGTAAGGAAAACATGATATTTTTTGTCGATGGGTCAGGAGGAACTAGAAAACATTTTTGTATCGCACAATATTGGCAACCTTGAGAGAAACCGGTCACATTGCAATTGCCACAGCTACATCTAGTATAATAGCAATATTACTCCCTGGTAGAAAAACAGCGCATTCCAGGTTTAAGATTCCTTTAACTCTCGATGCTTCATCTACTTGCTCAATAAGTAAACAATCAGACTTAGCTAAACTTATTAGACATGCCGCCATAATTATTTGGGATGAAGCCCCAATGGTAAATCGACATACACTTGAATCTTTAGATAGAACATTTAAAGATCTTATGGAAGTAAATTAACCTTTTGGTGGGAAGGTGCTAATTTTAGGGGGAGATTTTCGTCAAGAACTTTCGGTTGTTCCAAAGGGTACAAAGGCAAAAATGATTGATGCATGCGTAATGAAGTCCCCATTATGGAAAGACGTCAAAGTATTACATTTGAAGCTAAATATGAGGTTTGTCAATGATGAAGAGTTTGCTAAGTATATACAACACATCAGTGATGGGAATGAACCATTTATAATGGATGATTTGATTAAACTACCCCCTTCAATGGCAATGCAATGGGAGGGTTAGCATTCTATATAGCATATACAACTTGATTGATCAAGTTTTTCGAAGTTTGCAAGAACATGCCAATGATGCAAGATATATGGTTGATAGGGCTTTGCTAACACCTATAAATGATGATGTTGAACAGCTTAATACAAAGATAATTTCTCAATTCTTAGGGGATGAGTTTACGTTACATTCTTTTGATGAGGTTGAAGGAGATACACAATATCTATATCAACAAGAATGCCTAAATTCTATATCTCCAGGGGGTTTACCACCACATATATTAAGGCTAAAAAAAGGTGCTCCAATTATGTTGTTATGCAATATAGATCCAAAAGCAGGATTATGTAATGGTAGAAGATTGATATGCCATGGATGTTTTAACAATGTCATTGACGTTGAAATTTTGACCAGACAATATGTGGATACACGTGTTTTCTTGCCAAGAATCCCTTTGAAGACAACAGAAAATGTACACCTGCCATTTGTAATGATTAGACGACAATTTCTTGTACATTTAAGCTTTGCAATTACAATAAATAAAGCGCAAGGTCAGACAATTCCAACTGTTGGAATTTATCTTCCTGATCATGTTTTCAATCATGGCCAATTATAAATGGCGTTATCAAGGGGAGTCTCCCAATCCACCACAAAACTATTGGTGCAAAAAGGAACAATACTTGAGGAGGAAGGTGTTCACACAAGAAATATTGTGTATAAAGATGTTTTGTTCCCTTCATCATAGGTATTAATTAACAATTGGAAAGAACAGTCTTACATATAGATTTATTTTAATAATTTACAAATTTTAATGGCTATGCAGTCTATGTTTTAATATTTTATTTCTTGATATTTTTTATGTATACAATTAATAGGTAACAGGAAGGATGCCTAACCCAAATGTGAGGATCGAGTTCACTATTCTAAATAATGGAGAGCATGTTGTTCCTACTACTCATTGAGAGAATTGGACGGATGATCAATCAATATTAAACATGGAGGCCATTGATAACAAGGTATATTTCTTTTGAATGATATCTTTAATCAACATCCTTTTCTATTATTTTATAAAAATTAATATTAAAAATGTCATGCTGTGTATGGGTTAGGTTCGCAAATTGGAAATTTATTCACCTGGTTAGGGATTCACTATTCGAGCTGACAAGAAAGAGCTTTGGAAAGAAGTGTGTTGAGGTTCAAAAAATCATAACACAAGGCCCAAAGAAATAACACATTGGGCCAACCCCATGGAAAGTAAAATTGAAAAGAGGTTGAGCTCACAAAAGAAAAAGATAGTAGGCCCAAAAGATTTGAAGCCCAAGATCCATGAAGGGGCAGGTTTTAGAGTCCAAGAAACAAAGGGAAGAAATAAAAAGGCTCAGCCCACCAAGATCAGACGACCAAAGAGAGTACAATAGACAGGACTGGGCCGAGATCCCGGAGACTGCCAAGGGCCCAGGATCCCTGGGGCGTGCAACACAACCAAAGCACGATGAAGACAACTCAAAAGGGGAACTAAAAGGCACAAGAAATGAAGGACTGATATGTCCTTCTCAAGCACTCAGTGACATGATACAGAACTAGAGGGTGGGGAAAGCAACAACTCATAAGCAAAAGGCTGGTACCTTGGGGAACCCAAAAAGATGAACCATAAGGGGAAGTAGCTGGGAAAACCTTTGACTTGGCAGGGAGGGATGCGGGCTCCCTTGGGAAAAATGACAAAAAAGGAGGGCGGCCAAAAAGCTGAGTCTGGGAAAAGGAAAACAGAGAAGCCTTGGAGAAAGAGAAATTGAAGGTTAGCTCCCCCGAAGACATCTTAAAATGGAAGGTCAGCAAAAAGAATTTTGGAGAAAAGGCATCAAAAGAAGAAAAATGTGAGAAAATAAGGAATGGGTTAGCCACCAAAGCCGCTGGCTCGCTGCGCACTCTGTTACCCAGGGGAGCAAACAAAGAAAACCAACGGTACCTCGTAGCCCTGAGGCGACGCTATAAAAGAAGGAAGCAGCAACAGTAAAAGGGACAATTATTCAGCAATAGGGAAATCATATAAAATCAATGAGAAAAACTCTGTAAAACAAGGGAACCTTTCTCGGTATCCTAGGATTAGCCACTATAGTATAATACTTAGATTCAAAATGATTCAAACTTTACAAGTCTTAGAGGTTTATATAGCCATCTAAGTCTGTAATTTTTGAGCTTATTTGAACCTTGTAACATGATCTAGTGAGCTAATTGTAATTCATAATTAAGAAAAACTAATAGAATATTTCTATTTGATTAGAGGATCCCGAACAATCATTTTGTGTGTTTCTTTATTACATTGCCTTCCTTTGCTATTTTCTTGTTGTTCAATACATATATTCTCACTTTCTAGAGTATACGTATTGTAGGAACCTTGCCTGTGCACCACTTGGTTTGTAAACAACCCATTTAGCTGTGGTAAACCAAGCCCAGTCCTTTCAAACTACAACAAGAAGGCCCCCGGGGTCCTTGCTTAAGCTTGGGCCTAGACTCTGTAAAAATAAATGACCCTCACATTTTGGTGACTTTGTTGGGGACTGGGAAAAATGAGAGGGAAGAAGCAGTCCTTTGCAAACATGGCTCTAAAGCTAGGAAATGCCAAGAGGAAGGAAAGTTCTTCTTAAAGTGTGGGTTCCTCCAAAGAATGTCCCACCAAGAGACTCTGTATGAAATTTTGGGGAATTTCCTAGCACAAGATAAGTTTTATGCATCATTATTCTCTCCACTTTACAATTTGCACATAATGGATCATTGCCCTACTCTCTTTAAAAAAAAAAGGGTCATGTTGTAATATTTAAATAATCATAACATTGTCTCATCGCTAAAAAAATGGAGAAGTGAGAAAATAAGATATATATATATATATATATAAAGACTGATGAAATGCAAATTGTATGAGCTGCATAATAAAGCAATGGCCCCACATTTTGGGGGCCAATGTATTTTATTAAAAAAAAATTCATGATATTGCTTCATTTGTTTAAAAAGAAAAAGAAGAAAGAGAAGTAAAAGAATCAAAGAGGCTTGATGAAATGTAAATTACAAAGTAACAACAATTGCCTCACATTGTGGGGCTAAATAATTTTGCAACAAGCGCAGGTTAGTGAAATGGACAAGTTCCTTGGCTCCGCCCATGGATTTGGCAAAATGGAGTAGTTTCATAATCCCAGCAAAATCTAAGAGATCCTTGACTCCAGAAAAGTAAAGCCTAGGAGATCCTTGATCCCAACAAAGTTGAGGAGATCCTTTATTCCAACAAAACTAAGGAGATCCTTTATTCCAGCAAAGCTGAGTACACTCTCAATTCCAGCAAAACCTAGGAGATCCTTAATCCCAACAAAACTGAGGAGATCCTTTATTTCATCAAGGCTGGGTACATCCTTAATTCCAGCAAAGTCTAGGAGATCCTTAACTCCTGGAAAGTAAAACTTGGGAGATCCTTGATCCCAACAAAGCTGAGAAGATCCTTTATTACAACGAAGCTGAGGAGATCCTTTATTACAACGAAGCTGAGGAGATCCTTTATTCCAACAAAGCTAAGTACACCCTCAATTTCAGCAAAGCCTGGGAGATTTTTAATCCCAACAAAGCAGAGGAGATCCTTGATTCCAAAGAAGATCCTAGATTCCAAAAAAAAATTTCCTAGTTCCAGCCATGGTTCTAGAAAAATGGAGTAGTTCCTTGGCTCCCAAAAAAAAATTCGAGTTATTCCTTGATGGAATAGTTTCCTGATTCTAGCAAAGTGGAATATCTCTTTGATTCCAACAAAGTTGAAGTACTTCCATGGATCCAACAAAGTAAAAAAAAATGGAGACATCAGGACAATGGACAGAAGTTCCACAATAGCATCAAGAGAAGGTGGATCAAGCATGATTCAACAACTGCCTCGTGTAGTGGGTGCTAAAGCCTATTGTGTGGTGGACCTTGAATATATTTTGAAGAAAATCAATAAAAACACTATATTGCAAGTCAGTAGCAAAATCAACATTATTAAAAGCTCAACAACTATACAGTGCATCTATCATTTCTTGTAGCTCAACGATTAGGCTCACTCATGGAAATAACAAGATTTGAAGAAGTTATAGAGTCCACTAAAAGACACGTACAACTAGCTCTAAAGGCCGACCATGGCATCAAAAGTATCGCTTGGCCCTCACAAGGTACCAATGGTACGTGAAAGAGGGACTAAATAGGAAGCCTACAAAAATTGCTGCCAATTCTAGTCCCTTCATCTAAGCATGAAGTAAACTTTATGGAAAATATATTCTATGATAAGTCGACTCCAGCTGAAGAATATCCCATCTCTAGGATCCCAGGGGGCTCCTATCCCAGAATAAGAAGAAACCTGGGGGGAAGGCTAATCCACTGCTTATGAAGATCTTGGATAAACTTATGGATATGGAAAGAAAGGCATAGATCCCACCAAAAGAGGAACTCGAAGAAAGGAACCTGGGGACTAACCCAAGGAACCCCGAGCCTATCCTAATCAGCAATCTATTATCGATACAAAAAAAAATGATAATGTTTTCATATGGGGAGCTAAGCATCCAAATTTCTTTCATAAAATTTTAACAGATCATGAGTCATTTGCCTACCTTATGGGTACTAGTCCATGGCAAGATCATTATTGCTGTACCTGGGATCTCGATCCCAAGCATACAGAGCATTAAAGGATAGCGGGATGAGGTATCCCAACATAAAAAAGGCGTGTTTGGCGGTCATGCATCTCAAGAACTGAATCATTATTTTTCATCCCATCAAATCCTATTGGTGACGAGCTCTCACCCAATAAAAGCCCTCCTTCATCAGCCCTTGAAGAGTGGCCCAGTGGCTAATATTAATTTCCCAATACAACATAGGTCTGAAGGATCCCTAGAGCTGTCAAGAGCTAAGCTGTAGCAAACTTACTGGTCCAGTTCCTCGAAGAAGAGGAGTACCTATTAAGTACAAAGATCTCTAAAAAGGTAGTAGCGGTAGAGATCCTTGTAAAGAAATAGACTATAAGGTTTGTGAAGACAACCTCTAACGAGCATGCCTAGAAAAAGCCTTCCTCTTCCAGGATCCCCGTAAGAGGATCCCCCACCTGAAGAAAACACCATGACAAAATCATCTTAGTGGAGCTCCTCCTAGCCACCAGTTCACCAAAGAGAGTAACCTTAAATGGCTCGTAAAAGAAGAGTTTTTTCATGAAGTATTTGTTCACAACCAAGAGAGGATATTTTAAAAGATCCTTTGAGAAGGAAACAAATCCTTAACCCTTTGGAGAAAAGAAAAGAAATCAGTTTAGCAACCCCACTTGAGAATGGGAGGCTATGAAGGAACTTTTTTTAAAGATTGAAAAATGCAATGGCCATGAACAAAATTTCCAAGTGACATGGCCTAGGATTTGGAAAAGAGCAAATTTTCCATGTACCTAGCTCAGGACTTGATCAGAACAAAAAAATTTTCCAAGTGACATGGCTCAACACTTGGAAAGAGCAAACTTTCCATGTACCTAGCCCAAGACTTAGCCAAAACAGATTTTTTCCAAAGTGGCATGGCCTAGGACTTGGGAGGAGCAAATTTTCCATGTACCTAGCCTAGGACTTGGCTAGAACAAATTTTCCAAGTGGCATGGCCTAGGACTTGGGAAAGAGTAAATTTTCCATGTACCTAGCCCAGGACTTGATCAGAACAAGAATTTTTCAAGTGATATGGCGCAGGACTTGGAATGGAGCAAGTTTTCCATGTACCTATCCTAGGACTTGGCTAGAACAAATTTTCCAAGTGGCATGGCCTAGGACTTGGGAAAGAGTAGATTTTCCATGTACCTAGCCCAGGACTTGATCAGAACAAGAATATTTCAAGTGACATGGCTTAGGACTTGGAATGGAGCAAGTTTTCCATGTACCTAGCCTAGGACTTGGCTAGAACAAATTTTCCAAGTGAAATGGCCTAGGACTTGGGAAAGAGTAAATTTTCCATGTACCTAGCCCAGGACTTGATCAAAACAAAATTTTTCCAAGTGACATGGCGCAGGACTTGGAATAGAGCAAGTCTTCCATGTACCTAGCCCAGGACCTGGCCTAGAACAAATTTTCTAAATACATGGCTCAGAAATTGGCCAAGAGCAAAGGTTTTCAAGTATGACTAAGAAACTAGTCAAAAGCAAAAGTTTATGGATACAAGCCATAACATGTCCCAATAATGCGTGCAGATTGTAAGTATATCCTAGTAATGGCTACAACCTGTAGCACGTACTAGCAATGGGTACAAGCTGTACCATGTACCAACAATAGATAAAAGTCGTAGCACGTCCCAGCAAAGGGTGCGAATTGTAAGCAAGACCCAATGAAGGGTACAAATAAAAAAAGCCTCGAATGGGTATGGAAACCCAAAGTGGGTGTAGAAAGTGCACAAGATTGATCTCCTTGAAAGAAATTGGTTCAAGGGAGCCTAAGGAAGCAAGGGAGGCATAGCTTAACAAAAATTCCAAGAGTACATCATTCAAAGCCGCAAGAGCATGGATACCTTTGCAAATCTCTGTATAAAGAGATTAGTCAATGACATTGCAAACCAACTAGCAACATTTCCCTCCTCCTACAAGGTGCAAACTCACCAAAGGCTTAGAGGTACTTTGATTCAACAAAAGAAAAGTACCCTTTCGGTAAGCCCACTCCTTAATACCATGTTTGAATATATCAAAACACTACAAACTGTTGTGCAAGAGGTATCACCCAAGCACTAATACTTTATTATTCATGTAGATTAAAATGAAAATTCTAATATTTTGGTCTTCTTACTTGACCAATTATCAAAAATTAAAATTTGGAATTCTTGTGTGGTTGAAATCCTCACATGGTTTCATATACATGAAATAATTTTATTGCTACATCTTATTTGGCAGTTGGCTTTTCCGGTGCATACACTGGGGGATAAGATAAGATTGAAACTTTTCCTTAGATATATCTTTCACTTGATAAAAATTAAGAAGTCTAGTGCAAACTTTACTGTACATAAGTTCAACTGCTGTTATTTTCTTTGGCTCATGAACTATATGGTACATAGCAATACAACAACAATATAATTGGTGGCATGATATGTGAATAATTTGCTGCAATTTGAAATTTTATACAATCTCTCAGAATCTGAAAAAGAATATGGAAAAGATCAAAAGCATCCACCAGAAAAGCAAGGTCTTTAGCTAAAGCAAGGTGTGAAGATGTTCTTAAGCCTTCTAAGTCACGTTCTCAGGGAAGTTTCTATCTCTTAATATATTTTGAAAAGAATAGCTAGCCTTGATTAGACTCTAAATTAGCATGTTTATATTATTCAATGACTTATAATATCATGGTCCCATATGGCAAACAACCTGGCGTTATTCACCTTAGCCATAGCAAGCATGTACTACAATGCATAGAATATCTTTGGCAAAGTTCATGGGGGCTTCCCTCACTCAACCTATTTTGTAAAACAAAAAAAATCTTGTTGACAAAGCAATGCTATCTTATATTGAGATTTAATATGCATCCAATGTAATTTTTGTATGCTACTTTCAAAAAGCATCCTAGAATTGCTAGCAAAAAACATTAGTGCTAGAAATATACTCTTAGTATAAAATGCAACACCAATGTAATTTTAGCTTTATATGAATACTTCATTATCGGCTTGACAAAATTGATTTGTTTTATGGAAAATTGAATACCAATTTACAGCTTAATACTGACATGAAGGTGAATTCTAATCTTTGGCAACACATTAGTTCATTCCATGAAGGAAATGTAGCAATTCCTTTGGAGTTTCCCTCAAGAATTATATGATCTACACATTGGTTACACAAACCAGCAAAGTGTCCAAGAACAATTTTATTTTCTCACGCGTGGGCTGCAAGCAACCCACGAACTTGGGGGGCTAAATGTTGAGGTTCAAAAAATCATAACACAAGGCCCAAAGAAATAACACATTGGGCCAACCCCATGGAAAGTAAAATTGAAAAGAGGTTGAGCTCACAAAAGAAAAAGATGGTAGGCCCAAAAGATTTGAAGCCCAATATCCATGAAGGGGCAGGTTTTAGAGTCTAAGAAACAAAGGGAAGAAATAAAAAGGCTTAGTCTGCCAAGATCAGAAGACCAAAGAGCGTCCAGTAGACAGGATTGGGTTAGGATCCCAGAGACTGCCAAGGGCTCAGGATCTCTAGGGCATGCAGCATAGCCAAAGCAGGATTAAGACAACTCAAAAGGGGAACTAAAAGGCACAAGAAATGAAGGACTGATATGTCCTTCTCAAGCACTCAGTGACACAATACAGAATTAGAGGGTGGGGAAAGCAACAATTCATGAACAAAAAGCTGGTACCTCGAGGAACCCAGAAAGATGAACCATAAAGGGAAGTAGCTGAGAAAACCTTCGACTTGGTAGGGAGGGATGCGGCTCACTTGGGAAAAATGACAAAAAAGAAGGGCAGCCAAAAAGCTGAGTCTGGGAAAAGGAAAATATAGAAGCCTTGGAGAAAGAGAAATTAAAGGTTAGCTCCGCCAAAGACATCTTAAAATGGAAGGTCAGCAAAAGGACTTTTGGAAAAAAGACATCAAAAGAAGAAAACTGTGAGAAAACAAGGAATGGGTCAGCCACCAAAGCGGTTCGCACACTGCGAGCTCTGTTACCCAGGGGAGTAAAGAGAGAAAACCAGCGGTACCCTGTAGCCCTGAGGGGAAGCTATAAAAGGAGGAAGCATCAATAGTGAAGGGGACAATTATTCAGCAATAGGGAAATCATATAAAATCATTGAGAAAAACTCTGTAAAATTCAAAGAAAACAGGGGAACCTTTCCTAGTATCCCAGGAACAACCACTATAGTATAATACTTGGATTCAAAAGAATTCAAATTTTGTAAGTCTTAGAGGTTTATATAGCCATCTAAGTCTGTAATTTTTTAGCTTATTTGAACCTTGTAACACGATCTAGTGAGCTAATTGTAATCCATAATTAAGGAAAACTAATAGAATATTTCTATTTGATTGGAGGATCCTGAACAATCATTTTGTGTGTTTCTTTATTACATTGCCTTCCTTTGCTATTTTCTTGTTGTTCAATACATATATTCTTGCTTGCTAGTGTATACATATTGTAGGAACCTTGCCTGTGCACCACTTGGTTTGTAAACAGCCTATTTAGATGCAGTAAACCAAGCCCAGTCCTTTCAAACTACAACAAGAGGGCTCCCAAGGTCCTTGCTTAAGCTTGGGCCTGGGCTCCGTAAAAAAAAATGACCCTTACAAAGTGAAACGAGTTTTAGAGTCACAATAATTAGAAATGTTTGTTATGCTATTTTTTAAAATATGAAAATAACTAATTGATAGTCTTAATATACAAACAATTTTTTTTTCTTCATTTTGAAGTTCCAAGAACGAAGACAAACAACAAATCAATGTCAAGAGCAATGAGGTTTCCAACATCCATAAGAATAAAGACGAAGGAAAAATGAAGGACGATGTGATATCTAACACTCATGCCAACAGTGACAAACGGAGAATTAAAATCAAGGACAATGTGGTTTCCAACATCTAAGAGAAAAAAAAAAAAAAAAAAAAAAAAAAGACAAACAAACAAACAAAAAAAACCAAGGATGATGCAATTTTCAACATCCAAAACAGTAAAGACAAAAAAAAAATGAGGGTGAAGGACGATGCAATAATAAAGCAGGTACAAATCATTACCACATCTACTTTTTAAAATAAAGAAAAATACTTAATTACATAGTTTGGATATAATTTTTTTTTTTTTTAGAATTTTGGTAATTAAATGATAATTCTTCAAATCCCAAGTTGAGGTAGACCATTTCACATACATGGAACTATGCAATATCATCACAAGGTCAGTTCAAATATTTCATTTCACAAGTTTATGCTTCGTGTTTATTGTACTTATCATTATTGTGTACATTTTAAAGTCTCTATTAATAACACAAACACACACATTTTGTATCATAGGTGTATGGCAAATGCTGCTGGAAAGCAATTAGAATGTGGAATAAATAACATTGCTCCACCAACTTCTCCACCGTAGCCAGCATAATATTAATTAGTTCACATATTCCATGTTTCATATGTAGTGAATTATTTTACAACTTTACCTAATGTAAATATTTCACTTTTCTACATTGATCCATCAACTTTTCATAATAGCTTTCGTAAAGGTCACCACATGTATTTTGTAAGTAGTTTTATTGTTACGAATTCATAATGCATTTTTATTATATGCACTATTTATAAGATTTATTCAATTGATATTTTTTTCCTCCCCCTATAGGTTAGTACTAAATTATAGCACCATCTTCCAATTAATAACACGTTGATTACTACATAACAAAATTGTCAAAAATGGATAATAATTACAGAATACCAGCCTTTGCGCGTGTACTCAAAGGCTTTTCTATTTTTTGGGTAAGAGTTAATTTAGAGCATTTATTATAATTTAAGATTACTACATTTTCCAATTACAAACAAAAACCTAGGGGTGTGATGAAAAATTATTTCACCACACATAATACTCATCACACCCCTAGGTTTTTTTTTTGTGATTGGAAAATGTAGCAATCCCAAATTATAATAAATTCTCTAAATTAACTCTTACCCAAAAAATAGAAAAGCCTCTGAGCAAGTGAATGAGCGCGTGCTCAGAGGCTAGTAGGTATAAAAATTGTAAAGCCTCATCAGGTTAACCAAAAGTTAAACATTTTCAATTTTATATATGTTTAAGTCAGTAGCCCATACAATATACTAGAAATTTTACTAATAAGAAATTCTTTGTTTTCTTTTTCTTTTTTTCTAAATATGAAATTTGATACTTATGACAATTATTAATGAGCAATTTCTATGATTGTGTTTGTATAATTATACATTCTTCAATTTAATTTTTTTCAAAATATGAAATTTGATAATTATAGTAGTTATTCGTCTAACAACATTTTGCTTCCACTTTCATTTTTTTAATTTTTTTTCAATTTAACATTAATGCTCCATTTGTTTCAATAGAAAACCTTAAATGAAGATAGTTTTTCTCATTTTCTTGTGTTTGGTAAAAAAAAGGGGTTAAATGAAATTATCTCTTAACTTCTCTTATTCTAACTTAATTACATGAGATATAGTTGTTTTCTACTAATTTTTTTTGGAAAATGACAATATATATCTCATGCAAAACTAAATAGGGAAAATAGCTCCATTTTAAGAAAAGTCTAAGAAATAGTTTTCCAACTCATTTTAAAGTTGCTATCAAATAAAAGAAAATTTGATAGTTTTCTTGAAAATCCTTTTTGAAACATGATTTATTTTTCTCAAAATGTTAATGCCAAAACAAACAGAAACGTGATATAGAAAATCCAAATTTTCTACAAATTTTTAAAAGAGAAAGGCATGCACGTTTATTTTTGTCATGGGGGGACATAACACTAATGATAGGGGCATTACATAATTAAGTAAAATGCATAATCGGGAGAGTTCAGATATCCATGCAAGCCATAAAATCCAAGCTATGTTCAAATATTTGAAATCAAAACCACCCCATTAAAATAGATTGATCAAACATTCAAGTAAAGTACCATATATGCATCCTACAAAACCTAATAAGTGTAGGATAAATACATGTTTATATAGAATACGCAGCAGAAAAATAACAGATCTACTTTATTCATAAATGTTAACATTTACTATGTAAGTTTCAGAATATAAGAACAATAGAGTGTACCTTGGTACGGTGAATTTAAAAAATAAAAAAAATAATAATAAAAAAAAAAACGAAGATCAGAAGCACTTGGGAATATTTTTAATCTTTACTCCAATTCCACTAACGCCTAAGAAGTGTGGTCTTTCAATCAGTTTTCCCAAGGGAGAAGGTCAAAGTGTCTAACACTTCTTACACACATTTTCACAATAGTGTTATTATTTTTCACACACAAAAAATTCTATATGTTTCTCCCTTTGTATCTAACTGATTATCTAATTAGGCTAGCCTTTTGGGCATTTCCAATTGGGCTTAAGTGTATGGCTTGGCATGGGACCAATAAGACACTAGCTCCAATGTGCCTTGGGCTTTTCTGTCAACTCTTGACAAGTCCAAAGTTAACTATATTTAATACCACTATATAAATATACTTGCACTCTAGGCCTTATTTCTAAATTATATCCGAAGACTTTATTGTACATGCAACGCCTTCATAAAATATTCGTAATAATACAAAATCATGAATATAAACTGCCACTTTGAATATTACTATATCTTAATTCCTTGAGTCCCCAGTTTAATCCTTTAAAGTTATTCATCATATATTTATGAAATCCAATTTCATAAATATATACTTCAATAACTTTTTACCAAAGTGGTTAGGCCTAACTCTCTGAATTACTGAACCCATTAAACTTATCTTGAAAAAAGAGGGAATATTTTATATCTCCATTAAGAGATTATGAATTCCATCTTAAGAATATATGTTCCATCAACACTAAATGTGATTGTCCAACATACTGAAGTTTTGATTGTTTCTTTAGATCTCACTCATGATATATCAAAGCAACCTACACTTCACGAATAGGTCCATTACCCTCTCAGGATTAAGAGTTCATGTAAATAGAAATCGTGAGTTTATTATTCATTTGACAGTCGTTAGGAGAATAATAAATCTCACAGCGGTCCAGTTCAATATGTTTTAACTCTTAAAACATATCAACATACCAACTAGAAATCTCCATTTCCATGATCAAGACAAATTATCTTAGTTGATATGTTATAGTATTCACAGATGAAATACCCAATTTCATCATCGACTACGAACTAAAATTCTGAGTTTACAAATAACTTGTGATTTATATCTTCTATAATTAAATCGCATACTATGCATTTCATGGACTATATGATAATGTCTCAATATTCATGTTACAATTATTTTTAGATAATAATAAAACAACTTTATTAACCACAACATAATGCCATACATAGCATTATACAATAGGATTTAAGGGCACACATCCTAACAATAGGTTTTGCTAAGAAACTGGCCAACAATTACCACACTTGGTCCAGCCACGAGCTCATTCCAAGCCTCATCAGATTCTTTGCCATTTTTCTTAAACACTTGTGTTGCATCAAGGCGGTGAATATTCCATCCCTTTACATCTCTGAGCCTATAAATTTTCTCCACTTGACGACATGCTAATTTGTATGTATTTTCCTTCATTTCATTTATTGCCTTTTGGATTAACATTTCATTGGTTTCTTTGTCTAAAGAAGATTCATTTCTAAAATATTGGTCAAATTCAGGAACCCCAATTGACCTAAAAATCCCTTGTGAATAATCCACATTGGGATCAAACATTTTTCTCAACTCATCTACCATGCCATTTTCAATCATTTTATCAACACGCTTTGATAAAAAAGGGCCAAGCACTAACATGGGCACATCCACCCAAAGGAAGCAACAATCATACTTTGATCTAAACTTGTTATCTTCATCATCAATTAGGGCCTCGATATAGGTATTAGACCCTCCAACAATGATTGGAAGCCGGCCACAACTCACAATTGACTCAATGGCACGTACAACCATGTCACGAAAATGGTCTACTGTAAAATCAGCATAGGGATCAAGTATCCCCAGCAAATGGTGTGGTACGCCACATTGCTCTTCCATGGTGACTTTGTTGGTGACAACGTCAAGTCCCTTATAAACTTGCATTTTGTCTGAGTTTATGAGTTCTACCTTATAACGACTAGCTAGATGAAGAGACAATTTTGACTTGCCAGTTCCAGTTGCTCCCATGATGATTACCACCTTTTTTTTGTGTTGTTTCTGACTGATATTCTTTTCTTTAGACCAAACATCTTGTTGGGTTACAAGCTTGCAAATGGTCCTGATCAAGTTATTGAAAGAAACGAAATTAATATAAATAAGACTATAACAAAGCGTAGAAAACAAGAAGTAAGGTTACTCTCGAAATTGACCAAAGCACATGGAAAACTAGAAACAAATAATATGAGGCCAAAATGGGCTTTTGCCCTTTTCAAAAAACACAATCCAGCATTTTGCCCCATTTTCCAAACTAAGTAGGAAAATGCCCCTCTTTTAAAACTCGATTTTTTTAAAATTGAGTTAAGCCCTATAGTGGCATTTTTAAGGAGCCTATAGTGGCATTTTTAAGGAGCCTATAGTAACGTTTTTAAACTCATGAATATCTAGTTTAAAAATGTCAATATAGGTCCTTAAAACGTTACTATAGGCTTCTTAAAACGCTACAATAGGGTTCCATAAATTTTTTTTTTAAAACTCGATTTTGAGAAAATTGAGTTTTAAAAGATGAGCATTTCCCTAATTAGTTTAGGAAAGGGGGCAAAATACTGGATTGTTTTTTTAAAAATAGCAAAAGCCAATTTTGTTCAATAATATGAACATGCAAATGTAGCATACCTAAGGAGTCCTACGAAACATTTTGTCATGTGTCTAAGGACCAACATGACTGTGTTCAAAGAATGCCACTGAGTCAAAGGAAAGGCAAGGCAAGGGGTTGATTGGGCTTGTTAATGTGAAGGAAGCAAAATGGGGGTGGTATTAATACTACTTTTGAAAGCTTTTTTAGTAACATGATATTAATGCGAGAAAAAATCAAGTTGCAATTACTCATTATCCCGATTCTTACGGGCTCCAGATCTGACCATTGAAGAATAATTCGCTTCCCAAATTCTTAATTTATTTATAATTATAAAATAAAGGGTTGTGTTAACGGGAACCTTACGGTGCCCGTTAACAACACATTTTTTGGTAATTTTTTAGATAACTTTTTCAGCTTTTGGCAATTTTTCAGTTTTTGGCAATTTTTTTTTATCTCTATTGGCAATTTTTTTCCTTTTTTTAACTGAAACCCAAATAGGAAACGTTACGATCACAAATTATTTTACATTTCCCTAAAATAAATAATGTTACAGTCACAAATTATTTTACAACATTTTTATAAATTATTATTGTATCCAATTTTTATTGTTTTTCACCAAGACCTACTACTAATATCATTTTTTCATTTATCAATATTCTCTTTTGAGTAAATCATTATATACAAAAAAAAAAAAAAAAAAAAAAAAACAACGACGACGACGACACACACAAGAGAGAATGAAAATGAGAACCATGGGAAACCCCACTCTGTAATAAAACCATTATAACTGCATGAATAAATGCTTTTTGGTGCACTATAAATACTAAGTACTTGGGAAGATTAAATTTTTGTTAGATTGGGATGTTAAAATTACAATAATGTTCATTATGCGGAAAATTTATATATATATATATATATATATATATATATATATATATATATATGTGACGTTGGAACCATTCAATGTAACTAAAAAAAAAAACTACTAAATATGATATTAGTATGGAGTAATACTATATCCACAAACTACTAAATATGAGCGTCAAAATTCATTGCAGTCCGATTACATGTAATAACTCTCCAAAGGCAACAAGGTCCAACAGTCTTCAACCTGCTAAGAGCATTTATTCTGATCCCTTAAATCTGCAAATCACTGAATTACACCTTAACAAGATTGGCAGGGCATTGAATGAGTTTGAGCCCAAAAAGAATTCCAGCCATATCGGTAACTCCTCAGCCCTTCCTTTTTCGGACCATATGCATCCATGGAGAATATTACTACAATCCCAGCCTAATAGGTAACATCTTAGCAGCATTTAATTCGGATTTATACTCAGAATTAAACACGCACAAGACAATTAATTCTGCACATGATAACCAAGGTCCTAGGGCTTCTACGTTTGCATCCAAGCCATGATGGACTAGGGTTTGCCATGTATCTTCAACACCAAAGGAGGAAGTGCCCCAAGGTAATTTGAATTATGGGAAAAGGTCCTTTACACTCAGTGATGATCACTCCAAGTTACCCAACAAACGTTGCCAGGTTTCAAGGAGCGAGGAATATGATTATACCGAATTGGCAGAGGTTGATATTTAGCCCTGCCAGTTGCCATGAATTGCTTAGTGTGGAACTGTCGTGGACTTAGGAACTTGCATACAGGGAAAGAGCTTAGTGATATTATTCGAGCTAAAGATCCCTCTGACATGTTCATTGCCGAAACACTAGCAGATGATGCAAGGCTAGACATGATTCAAACAAATTTAGAGTTTGAACACAAGTGGGTGGTACCAAGGGTCGGGCATGGAGGTGGTTAGTACTTTTTTGGAGGTCGTCAGTGAATTTGGTAATGATGGACTCATCCAATTATTGCATTGATACTTGGATTGATAAAGGCACTTCCAATGAGTGGAGGTTGACTGGTTTTTATGGCAAACTAGAAACTTCAAGACGGAGTGAAGCATGGGACAATTTGAGAACTTTAAACCATATTTTGGAGGTGCCATAGATGTGTGCAGGTGATTTCAATGAAGTAATTAGATAGGAAGAAAAACTTGGTGGAGCGCTTCTGCACCATGGGCAGATGCAATTATTCTGGGATGTGTTGGATGAGTGTGGATTTCTTGATCTTGGGTTTGTGGATAATAGGTTCACATGGATCAAGCACTTTGCAGATGGCCAATCTATTTGGGAAAGACTTGACCGAGGGGTGGCTAATGCTAATTGATTCCTTAAATTTCCAAGTACAATTGTTCATCATATTCATTGTACTTCATCAAATCACCTGCCTTTTTGTATTAATCTGTCAAGTTTGGAAATTCCACCATGGAAAAAGTTGTTTAAATTCGAGGAGATGTGGCTTTCATATGCAAGGTGTGCTGAACTGGTGGAGGCTTCATGGTCATCCTATTCCCATGGGTATGAGGACGGGGCAATCATTAAAAAAGTGGAAAGATGTGGTAGAGACCTTGCATGGTAGAACCACAATGTATTTAGCAAACGTGAGGAAGGAATTGACAAAGAAGAAAGAGTTGTTGGTAATTGTCGAAAATGAGGCACAAGTACATGGGCAGAATGCACGGGTTAAGGCTCTTAAAGAGGAGATTAACTCTCTCTTGGACAAGGAAGCACACATGTGGAGCCAACGATCATGCACACTTTGGTTGAAAAATGGAGACAACAACACCAAATTCTTTCATTGCCGAGCCACTGAAAGATTTAAAAAAAAAAAAAAAACCTAATCTGTGGGATCATGGACGAAGAAAACAATTGGAGAGTGAAACCGGATGAGATTGCAACTCACTTAATCAACTACTACCAAGAACTCTTCACCTCCTCGAATCCGACCACACAAGGGGCAGCCCTAGCACATATCCCTAGCACACCTGGACCCGATGGCATGCTACCATTGTTCTACCAAAACTTTTGGGGTATAGTTGACAATGATGTAACGAGTTCTATACTATCATGGTTCAATTCATTTACTCTTCCATACCTGCTAAGTCATACCTTCGTCACACTCATTCCTAAGACAAAAAACCCTGAATATGTCACCCAATACTACCCCATTAGTTTGTGCAATGTCCTTTATAAAATTTTCTCTAAAGTTCTTGCAAATAGACTTAAAAAAATTTTACCCACCATCATCACTGAACACCAATTAGCCTTTGCCAAAAATAGGTTGATTCCGGACAATATACTTGTTGCATTTGAGTCACTAAATAGTATGAAAAATATGAGTACAGGAAAAACAAGTTATATGGCCATTAAGCTTGACATAAGCAAGGCATACGATTGGGTGGAATGGGAGTACCTTGAAAATGTCATGAGAAAAATAGGCTTCAATGAGAGATGGATTGGATTGATTATGGTATGTGTGAAACCAGTCACTTATTTCATCATGGTCAATGGGGAACCCCAAGGATTAATTCACCCCACTAGAGGAATTCACCAAGAAGACCCCTTATCTCCTTTCCTCTTTCTTCTTTGCACGAAAGGTCTCCAGGGTCTCATCCAACATGCAGCAAGTGTAAGGGAGAAAAAAGGTTTTTCTTTTTGTCAAAGGGATCCAGCACTAACCCATCTTTTGTTTGCAGATAATAGCCTCCTTTTTTATAAGGCAACGAGAGATGAATGCAGGAAACTTATTGACATCCTTGAGACTTACGAAGGAGAATCGGGCCAAAAGGTCAACAAAAACAAAACAGACATATTTTTCAGTAAATCAACCAATGAAGCAACCAAACAAGAAATTAAGGATGCCTTGGGTCTACAAGAAATTGTACACTTTGAGCAATATCTTGGGCTGCCATCTTTGGTGGGTAGGAGGAAGAAGGAAATGTTCAATTTTATTAAAGAAAAAGTATGGCGTAAGTTACAAGGTTGGGAAGGACAGCTCTTGTCTCAAGCCGGTCATGAGGTCCTCATAAAAGCGGTCATTCAAGCCATACCAACATATGCTATAGGATGCTTTAAACTCCCATTGGGTCTTTGCCATGAAATTGAGACCATGATTAAGAAATTTTGGTAGGGCCAAACGAGGGATAAAAGGAAGACACATCGGTTGAAGTGGAATGAGTAAACTAAATCAAAATCGGAGGGGGGTATGGGATTTAGAGATATTGTCATGTTCAATGATTTCTTGTTGGCAAAAAAAGCTTGGAGACTCTTGAAAAATCTCGAGTCCTTATTCCACAAAGTCTTTAAGGCTCGCTTCTTCCCAAATTGTACAAATATGGAGGCTAAACACACTAGTGGTGGTTCACACGCTTGGAATAGTATCTTACATGGAAGAGATGTCTTACTTGGGGGCTGCTGTTTGAGGATTGGGAATGACAAGGCAGTGAGCATATGGCAACACCATTGGTTGCCAAGGAAGCATCCACCATAAGTTCTCTCACCTATGGTTGATTCTTTGGCAGATGCAAAAGTGGCAATTTTGATTGAGGAAACTTCTAGGTAGTGGAACCATGAGATGATAGATGGTATCTTCACCCCTATAGAGGCAAAGTTGGTCAAAGCCATCCCACTCTCACGGTGTGAGGTAGAGGACAGTTTGTTTTGGCCTTTCACAAACAATGGCATTTATACTTCCAAGTCCAAGTATAGGTTCTTGAAAGCTAAAGATTAATCCGAGGTTGAAGAGAAGCAAAGGGCACTAGAGAGACATCTGTGGAGGACAATCTGGTCTGTCCAAGTTCCCAACAAAATCAAAAACCTAATCTGGAAGGCATGCTAAAACTCACTACCCACAAAGGAGAATCTGGTGTGTTGAAAAATCATTGACAACCAGACTTGTGATCGCTGCAAGCAAGCTTCAAAGTCATCACTCTATCCTATGTGGTCTTGCCGAGAATTAGATGTGGTTTGGGAGGATGATATGTAGTGGCAATGCAGAAGAAACCACACCTTTGTGGACTTCAAGGAGTTATTATCGTGGCTCATTACTAACCAGTGAGACCTTGAGTTTTTCTTCACCTCGGCTTGGCTGATCTGGACTCAAAGGAACCTGCTACGTTTGAACAAAAACACCATTAGCTCTCATCAGATTGCTACAACAACAAAAGAGCGTCTCACCGAGTTTGCACAGACTATTCCTAGGCCACCATATGCAACCACACCCTCTCAGACCAGATGGCTGCCTCCATCACAAGGATTGGTGAAAATTAATTGTGACGGTGCTACATTCAAAGACCAAAAAAATCGGGCATAGGCGTGGTGATTCGAGATGAAAACGGTATGGTTTTGGCTTCAATGGCTAAACATTTACCAAAGTTATACATGGCTTTGGAGATAGAGGCCATGGCAGTTTCAACAACATTGACCTTTGCAACACAGGTGGGATTCCACAGTGGCATCTTGGAGTAAGATTCACTGGTGTTGACTACGGCGTTGATCAATAACAGCACCTATCTCTGCACGGATGGTTTGTTAACGGAGGATATTAGATTTAATGCTAGTTTTTTTAATCAATTACTTTACTCTCATGTAAAGAGAAAGGGTAATAAGGTTGCGCATAAGTTAGCAAGACATGCTCTTTGTATCTCAGATTTTTTGGTGTGGATGGAGAATGTTCCACCACCCATACGTTATGTTGTACTAGATGACATTGTTGGATTTTCTTAATAAAGTTTGATGTGTGTTCCATCTCAAAAAAAAAAAACAAAAACATTTTTACAAAATGTTAACATGGCCAACCTCTTACTGATTTTCATTAGTATGATCATATGTGATATTGTTAATGCCTAATGTGATGTTCGTATCATTTAATATGATAATTTGGTTACTTGTTATATAGCAAGTTGACTACCTAAAAGAACCATACCTAGCAAAAAAATAGGGTTCGATTCGATCAATAATGGGATTCTTGGCTAGAAAGAAAGGTTTTATGACATGGACCATAGAATTTCTTGTTTGATTGAGATCATCTAGATATTTGAAGATAATTTTGTTAAAGATTTCTTAGTATCTCTTAATTCATGATTAAATGAATAAACCTAATGTTATCATATCATCAACATTTAAACAAGTATCGTTTAACACTATTTTGGTTTCTATCAAAGTACTAATTATGTGACACAATATGAACATTTAATTTAATGATTAATGGTTAAAATTTTAAGAACTCTATGGTTCAATTATCCCAACTTTTTGTTTTTATTAAAGGAAAACTTTATTGAACCAACAAACAAATACAGAGGAGCTCCGTTAACCTTACAGGCTTAGCCTCCTCATAAATCACATTTACAAGAATTGAAAAGTCATGCCCTAAATTATAAGAGTCAAAGTAGGTATTAAGCATTGACCACTGAGCTAAGGTATAAGTAGCTATGTTTGCTTCTCAATCAATGTTGTTAAAAGCGCACCTATTGAGCTAAGGTATAAGTAACAATGATTGCTTCTCAATCAATGTTGTTAAAAGCGAGTAAAGTGTATTTAACCTTCAAGCTTGAAACCCCAAGCTCTCAACACTTCATTAGGCCAAAAAAAAACTCATTTAATGTAGCACGCTTTAGACACATTTTTTTGGAGCTTTTTGAAAAAGCACAAAGCATTCCTAGATAGCTTTTTTATTTTATTGCTAAAAAAGATATGGATCATCAAAATTAATTGCTTGATCTTGAACGAAATGATATGGACCAATGAATTACTACACAACTACTATCCTTAGGTGTTGAATTACACAAACAATTTTTTTTTTTTTTTATTTACATGTCATATAACATACGAACAAGGTTAATTTATATTTCTTATGTTTTTTGGTCTTTGAATTTTAGATATACGCTGATTGAACCATATACATTATTTTATTACTAGCTTCTAAGCACGTGCTCACGCGCGTGGTCAAAGGCTCTTCTATATTTTTGGGGATAAAGGTTAAAAATTTGCATCCATTCTAATTTGGGATTACAAATGTTTCCAATCACAAAAAAAACGTAAGGGTGTAATGAAAAAATTATTTCACTTACAAATACATAATATTCATCACACCCCTAGGTTTTTTTGTAATTGAAAAATGCCAGGCCACAAATGCGTTGACCCCTTGTGATAACTTAGATTAATTAATTAGCCCAGTTTTTAATTAATCAAATTAACATGCAATATCACGTGGCAGCACAAACAAATCACCAAACTAAGTTAAGCAGCGGAAAAATAAATAACACGGTGATATGTTCACGAATGGGGAAAACCCTTACGGCAAAAACCCCACCGGGTGATTTAAGGTCACCACTCCCGAAACTCCACTATTATCACAACAAGTAGTTACAAGTAAGGAATCCCAGTACCTCACCAACCTACAGTTGAACTCTTACCCCAATACCCAATTGGACTTGTTCTGTAGTGACAGTTTCTCCTTTCAATGCACGGCTCCCAAGTACGTGACTAACCAGATGCGCGGATCCCAGTACGCGACTTCAAATACCAACTAGAGAGAGAGAGAGTTGGCTGCAAAGTTCTTCAAATCATCAGAGATGAACTAGGGCACGAACTGTCTTTTTTTATCACAAATTGCATGAACAACAAGTTCTCAAAGAATGTGCAACTTGTATCTTCTGCTTTCTTTTTTGACGGCCCTTAAAATAATCCTTTTATATGTCTAGGGTTAGGAGAAAAGAAGTCCCAAAGACACACTCACGGATTAGACTTGAAACAGACTTGAAAATCTGTTTTCTTTAATTCTCGACAGATAGAGGTGTCAAGAGGTGTCGAGAAGCTGTCGAGGATCGGGCAAAACAGCTTCTTTAAAGCTCGATAGATGCATCTGTCGAGGTATGTGTCGAGCTTTAAAAACCTGCACTTCCTTGCTTGTTTCTTGGACAGACTTTGACGGCTTCAACACTTAACCTTGAACCACTGTTTCTTGAAGTGTTAAACTCATCCTAAATTTACCCAATTACAAGTAAAATGCGTTTTGTCTAAGGATAAGCCAATTACATAAAATAGCGACATATTTTCACAGACTTGAACTACATATGTCCTAACAAAAAATTTAGTAATCTCAAATTATAATGGCTTCAAATTTTTAACCTTTATCCCCAAAAATATAGAAGAGCCTTTAAGCATGCACGTGAGCGCGTGCTCAAAGACTAGTATTTCAATCAAAGTTCTTGTTTTTTTTTTTTTTAACAAAGTTCTACGTACTGCAATATTGTATTCAAAGAAAAATGAACAAATGCATGTCATATAAGGAAAAAAAAAAAGAAGAAGAAGAAGAAGATGAAGAAAGATAATGATAAGGTTGAGGTATGTACATTAAGATACCATTGAGATAGAAAAGCTTTTTTTTGTTTGAGCAGGAACAATTAGAAAAAATCTTTTGTTTTTGTAAGTAAAGTTTCTTTTTCCTATATCTATTTCTATAGTGACTGTAAAACTTTAGTGACCCTGATCAAGAAAAATAGAAATTATCACAAAGAATGTAAAAATACATATCATGTGTAAATATTTATGTAAAATTCAAATATTAGTTATATTCATTGAAAAACAAATACCTCGTACACAGTACCCCTCTTCACACTTTCAAGGCACTTTCTACAACCGAAAAAGAAAAATGAATTTTATATGTGATCTAGAGGTAGGGGTAAGTATTGTGATTTTGGTTAACTGCTTTTATAGTGGGCTAATTGAATAACCGATCAAGTAATGGCTGATAGTGGGGAGAAATTAGTGGAATGGTAAAATTTGTAGCTAAAATTGAGGAGTTTTTAATTTAGATGATAACTTAAAATTTTGAAATATATGTTTAAATGGCTTCTAAAATAAACAAAATATATGTTTAGCCAAAAAACAAAAGCAACGTGATTTTAACTGCTTAATGATAATGCTTCCCTAAAAAAAGAAGGAAAAAAAAAAAAAAACCGGCTAATGATAAGGGGGAAATTTAAAACTGTTGGGTAGATAAACAAAATATATGTTTAGCCAAAAAACAAAAGCAACCTGATTTTAATTGCTTAATGATAATGCTTCCCTAAAAAAAGAAGGGAAAAAAAAAAAAAAAAACGGTTAATGGTGAGGGGGAAATTTAAAACTGTTATGTAGAAATATGGAGTTTGTGTCCTAAATTTGTGTACGGCTGTGTGTTTTTTTTTTTTTTTTTTTTAATCAGTAAGGTGTATATGTTTTTACAAAGATAATTATGCTTTTTTTATTCAAATGTTTTATTTTGAAATTTTAAAAAAGAAAAAGAAAAAAAAGACAATTATCCAAAGTAGTGATAAAGATAGGAAAATAAGGAAAATTTTTGTTTTAAATTTTGCGTTTGTTTTAATTTTAATTTTTTTTTTTTATAAATGGATAAAGTAATTTGAAACCCATTAGAAGAGTGGTCCTATTTTGTAAATAGTGTTTTACGTGGAAGTTAAAGAAGCACTTTTACCAAGTTTTGCAAAATTTTTGCCCCTACTTAAACATAGGCTGTAGGGATATTTTGGAACAAAAAAAATCCGGTCCAAACAGGAGCAACTCCTTAAATAATAGTATAGATAATTATCATGATTATGTTCTTTTAAAGTGCAAGAAAATTTTCTCAAAAAAAAAAAAAGTACAAGAGAATTATATAAAATATGTTTAAAGTATCTATGATTAGATCATTATGATATTAACCACTAATAATTGTTATTAATTTACTATATAAAAATTTTAAGAACCAAAAAACTTAGGTAAAATTTGAACTTACAAAAATTATATAATTTTTTTGAGAAACAATTATACAATTGCATCTATCAAATAGGTAAAATATACAAATTTTGAGACTTATTCTCCTTCAATTTATGATCCACCAATTCCTTTTCCGCAAAGATTAAGAAAAAACAATGTGGATGATCAGTTTTCTAAATTTCTAAGTATATTTAAGCAATTGCATATTAATATTCCTCTCATTGAAGCTTTGGAACAAATGCCTAAATATGCTAAATTTTTTAAGGATATTATATCAAAGAAGCGGAAATTGGAGGAGCATGAAACAGTAATGCTGACAAAGGAGAGTAGTGCAATCTTTCAAAAGAAGCTGCCGCCTAAGCTAAAAGATCCGGGGAGTTTCACTATTTCTTGCACTATAGGAAAATCTTATTTTGATAGAGCGTTATGTGATTTAGGGGCAAGTATTAATCTAATGTCTTTCTCTATTTTTAGGAAATTGGGTCTTAGAGAAGTAAAGCCGACCACTATCTCTTTACAATTGGCGCATAGATCCATTAAATATCCAAGAGGAGTCATTGAGGATGTATTAGTAAAAGTTGATAAGTTCATCTTCCCGGCTGACTTCAATGTTCTTGATATGGATGAGAACGAGGAGATCCCTTTGATATTGGGTCGACCTTTCCTTACGACAGGGAGGACCTTAATTGATGTCCAGCAAGGAAAACTTGTTTTGAGGGTCGAAGAGGATGAGGTCACTTTTGATGTATTTAAGTCTATGGAATTTCTTTCCGAGACACATTCTTGTTTTCAAATAAGTGACCAAGACATGATCATGGCTGATGAAACTTATGCAATTGATTTTCTAAAGTTACCACTTGAGGTATGTCTTACTCGCTCTACACCTGTTAAATTCAATGATGAAGAGTTTAAGGAGTGTGAAAGATATTTGGAGGCCACACCACTCTTTTCTCGTTCAATGCAACCAAAAGTGGAAGACTTGAAATCATGTCAGCCAACATCTCCACCAGAAGAACCACCTAGACTTGAGCTCAAACTGCTTCCATCAAAGTTAAGATACGCTTTCTTAGGTCATGACTCTACTCTTCTAGTTATTATTAATAGTTCTTTGAGTGATGTAGAAGTGGAAAAGTTGCTGAGAATCTTGTGGGAACACAAGATGGCTTTAGGTTGGGCCATCTCTGACATCAAAGGAATTAGTCCTTCAATTTACACACACAAGATTTTAATGGAGAATAAATATAAACTGATTATCCAACCCCAGAGAAGATTGAATCCATCAATGCAAGAAGTGGTGTATAAGGAAGTGCTGAAGCTATTAGATGCCGGAATTATTTATCCTATCTCGGATAGTGCATGGATAAGTCCAGTACAAGTCGTCCCAAAGAAAGGTGGAATAACCATGATCAAAAATGATAATGATGAACTTATACCAACAAGGACAGTCATAGGATGGCGAATGTGCATAGATTACAGAAGGCTTAATGATGCAACTCAGAAAGATCATTTTCCTTTACCTTTTATTAATCAAATGCTGGAAAGACTTGCAGGGCATGCTTACTACTGTTTTCTGGATGGATACTCTGGTTATAATCAAATAGCCATCGTGCCTGAAGATCAAGAGAAGACCACTTTTACTTGTCCATATGGAACATTTACATATAGGCGGATGCCTTTTGGCTTTTGCAATGCACCAGCCACATTTCAAAGATGCATGATGTCCATCTTCTCGGACATGGTGGAAAAATTTTTAGAAGTCTTCATGGATGACTTCTCTGTCTTTGGATATTCTTTTGATAATTGTTTGTCTAACTTATCTTCAGTTTCGCGAAGATGCAAGGAGACAAATTTAGTATTGAACTGGGAAAAATGCCACTTGATGGTAAATGAGGGGATAGTGTTGGGCCACCGCATTTCCTCTAAGGAAATTGAAGTTGACAGAGCAAAAATAGAAGTGATCGTAAATCTCCCACCACCAGCCAATGTGAAGGGCGTGAGAGTTTCTTGGGACACGCCGGATTCTACCGACAGTTTATTAAAGATCTTTCCCAAATTACTAAATCTCTTTGCAATTTGTTGATTAAAGACACTCGATTTGAATTTTCTGATGAATGCTTGCATGCTTTTGAAACACTAAAAAAGAAATTAATTTCAGCACCTATAATCGTGTCACCAGATTGGAATTTACCGGTTGAATTAATGTGTGATGCCAGTGATTATGCTATAGGGGTTATTTTAGGGCAAAGAAAAGATAAAAATTTTCATGTTATTTATTATGCAAGTAGGGCCTTAACAAAAGCTCAACTGAATTATGCCACTACTGAAAAAGAATTATTAGCAGTTGTTTTTGCTTTTGACAAATTTTGTTCTTACTTGATAGGTTCAAAGGTGATTATCTACACCGATCACTCTGCTCTGAAGTACTTGCTTGCAAAGAAGGATGCTAAACCAAGATTGCTTCGATGGATTTTTTCTTCTACAAGAATTCAATTTGGAGATTCAGGACAAGAAGGGTACTAAAAATTTGGTGGCAAATCACTTGTCTCGAATGGAGCTTCAAGGTACGGATGATGAGCAACAAGTTCAAATAAAAGAAGCATTCCCGGATGAGCATTTGATGGCTATACAAGTTGTTCCATGGTACACCAACATAGTCAACTACTTGGTGTCGCAAATTCTGCCTCCTAAGATGACATATCAACGAAAGAAGAAATTCTTCTCCGACTTGAAATATTATTTTTGGGAAGAACCTTTTTTATACCGGCACTGTGCAAACCAGATAATCAGAAGATGTGTGCCCGAGGAGGAGATGGAGAACATTTTCAGACATTGTTATTCATTGGAAGTTGGCAGCCACTTTGGTGGTGCAAAAACAGCAACGAAAATTCTACAATCAGGGTTTTATTGGCCATCTATTTTTAGAGATGCATTTAAATTTGTTAATTTGTGTGATCATTGTCAAAGAGTTGGAAATATTTCTAGGAAACATGAGATGCCTTTAAACAATATTTTAGTTATTGAATTATTTGATGTTTGGGATATAGATTTCATAGGTCCTTTTCCATCCTCATATTCTAACAAATTTATTTTGGTGGCTGTAGATTATGTCTCCAAAGGGGTGGAAGCAATTGCTTTGCCGACTAATGATGCGAGAGTCATAGTGAATTTCTAAGAAAGAATATCTTCTCTCGATTCAGCACTCCAAGGGCAATAATCAGTGATGGTGGAAAGCATTTTTGCAATAGCCAATTTGAAGCACTACTAACTAAGTATGGAGTTACCCAGCACGTGGCAACACCATACCATCCTCAAACGAGCGGGCAAGTCGAGGTACCTAATCGAGAGCTGAAGCGTATATTGGAAAAGACCGTGAATATCTCTCGTACAGACTGGGCGAGAAAGTTCGATGATGCTTTATGAGCCTATAGAACAGCATTTAAAACACCAATCGAGATGTCACCATACCGGCTTGTTTATGGAAAAGCATGCCATCTACCGGTGGAACTAGAACACAGAGCCTATTGAGCGACAAGGATACTGAACTTTGATCTACAAGTAGCTGGCGAGAAGAGAATATTGCAAATCAATGAGATGGATGAGTTCTGCAATGATGCTTATGAGAATGCTCGAATTTACAAAGATAAAACTAAGAGATGGCATGATAAGCATATTCTAAGTAGGGAATTCAAAGTCGGGCAAAAAGTTCTACTATTTAACTCAAGACTTCGACTCTTCCCAGGAAAGCTGCGCTCTCAGTGGTCAGGACTGTTTGTGGTAGCCTAAGTTTTTCCCTATGGGGCGGTTGAAGTCCATCATGAACAAAAAGGGACATTTAAAGTAAATGGACAGAGATTAAAACCCTATATGGATGGAGATTTTACCTTAGAAAAATACTCTATTGATCTCATCTGTAAAAAAGGATGAAAGGATAACGTCTAGCTACAGACATTAAATAAAGCGCTTTTGGGAAACAACCCAAGTTTTTCTTTTTCTTTTTTTTTTTTTTGTGTCTGTTTTGATTTTTTTTTTATTCATTTATTTATTTATTTATTTATTTCTTCCATTTTGTAGGAACAAAGAGACCACAGAAACCTTCACTGGGTACACAGCTGGACCTCAAGGAAAAATATTCAATTAGAAGTCAGGGGAGCATCTCTTCTCCTTTCTCATTCTTTTATTTAGTTTTTCTTCCTTTTTCCCATTGAGGACAATGTGAAATTTAGGTTTGGGGGTAGGGAATTTATTTTATTTATTCAAAAAAAAATTTTGATTTTCTCTGTTTTGTTTATTTTAGTATTCATTCTCAGAATTTTGTGGGTATATTCCCTGAAAACCCTCACGAGACTACAACTCGTCCACTAGTTTAAGCTAGGGGTTTAAAGGCTTGTTGCATACGCTAAATGCAATCAAAATTTCCAGCAAAAGTGGATTAGTTAGGATATTTCTATGTTTTGTTTTACTCTGTTTTGCTCGAGGACTAGCAAAATGTAAGTTTGGGGGTGTTTGATGTGCATGAAATATATACAATAAAGTACTCACATATCTACATATTTAACCTTACTTTTATGTTATTTTGTTAGTGATTATATAATATCTTTGTGTTGTAGGTAACAAGAGCTTTACATGCAAAGTGGGGCTAAGCCAATTGAATCAAGCCAACTTACATCCAGCCAGGCATGAATTCAAGAGAAGACTAAGCCAATTAAATTCAAGTCCAAGTGGAGCAAGGAATCAAAGGAAATTTGCACCAAATCCAAGTCCAATTCGGATTAGGATTCCAGCCTGCACATTAGTAGTATTTTTCGCATAACTTTTGGCTCAGATATCTAATCAAGATGATTCAATTTGAGATGGAAAGTTAACTTAAAGGGCTACAACTTTGTAGTTTACCAAAAGTCAAAATTTTGACGTTAAATGGGTCCAAATTGTCGGTTAAGTGAAGCCTAAAAATCTGGGATTTTCTCCAAATGGGAATAGGACTCTTTGACCTATTTAAAGGCTCTTTAGGAAAAAAAAAAAACCTGGAGGAAAGTGGGGCGCTGCATAGAAGAACTTGTTTTTAAGGAGTCATTATGAAGAGGAGGATCTGAGGACAAAGGCAAGAGCTTCAAGTTGATCAACCAATTCAGATGAAAGACATAAGTTTTATTTGTTTTCTTTTCAACTTTATCATGAACTAAATTTATTTTCTAGAGCGTTGATGTAGTCTAGCAATGAACACAATTTATTTTCTGAGTTATTTTATTTTTAATGTTTTCATGATTGAGTGTTTAATTCTTATTCTTAATGCTTACTATTTTCTTTACGAATTATTGTTTGATCAATTGAATTACAATGAGACCGAAAGGTGACTTGTTATTTTAGTTCTAGAATTAAACATCATTAGTTGAGCGAAAGTGGAGATGCTTTACCGTGATTAGTGTGATTTTTCAGAAAATTCAAAGTACGTAATGAGTCTCCAATTAATTAAATTCACATAGAGATATAGAATTGTTAGTTGAAGATATTTCTGATATTATTCGAGAGAAGATATTGAATACTTAAGGAATTTTTAATTATCAACAAGAGATTATTAGAATTTAATAATTAGGAGGAATAAATTGTGTAGGATTTGTTAGGTGAAATCAACCGTTCTAGATCCATTCTTATCATATTTTTACACTTTTAGATTTTTGCATTTTGTTAATCTTTTATTCGTAGATTTATTTTTTTAAAATAGTTTAATTTAATTTAGATAGTAAAACGTTCCATTTATTTTCAACTTTCCAAATAGTAATTGATTTAGTGAATTTCGGTATTCAATAACATAGTTAATCCCTGTGGGTTCGACATTCGTTTTCTACAAACACTTTACTACTTATTACGATTTTGTGCGCTTGCAGATTATTTTACGCGAACAAACACCTATAAATGATGATATTGAACAGCTTAATGCAAAGATAATTTCAGTTCTCAAGAGATGAGTTTACGTTACATTCTTTTGATGAGGTTGAAGGAGATATGCAACATCTATATCAACAAGAATTCCTAAATTCTATATCTCCAAGGGGTTTACCACCACATATATTAAGGCTGAAAAAGGGTGCTCCAAATATGTTGTTACGCAATATAGATCCAAAAGCAGGATGATGTAATGGTACAAGATTGATATGCCGTGTATGTTTTAACAATGTAATTGACACTGAAATTTTGACTGGACAATATGTGGGTACACGAGTTTTCTTGCCAAGAATCCCTTTGAAGACAACAGAAAATGTACACCTGCCATTTGTAATGATCAGATGACAATTTCCTGTACATTTGAGCTTTGCAATTACAATAAACAAAGTGCAAGGTCAGACAATTCCAACAGTTAGAATTTATCTTCCTGATCAAGTTTTCAGTCATGGCCAATTATATGTGGCATTATCAAGAGGAGTCTCCCAATCCACCACAAAACTATTGGTGCCAAAAGGAACAATACCTGAGGAGGAAGGTGTTTACACAAGAAATATTGTGTATAAAGATGCGCTGTTCCCTTCATCATAGGTATTAATTAACAATTGGAAAGAATAGTCTTACATATAGTTTTATTTTAATAATTTACAAATTTTAATGGTTATGCGGTCTACGTTTTAATATTTTATTTCTTGATATTTTTTATGTATACAATTAATAGGTAATAGGAAGGATGCCCAACTCAAATGTGAGGATCGAGTCCACTATGCTAAATAATGGAGAGCATGTTGTTCCTACTGCTTATTGGGAGAATTGAAAGGATGATCAATCAATATTAAACATGGAAGCCATTGATAACAAGATATATTTCTTTTTAATGATATCTTTAATCAGCATCCTTTTCTATTGTTTTATAAAAATTAATATTAAAAATGTCATGCTGCGTATGGGTTTGGTTTGCAAATTAGAAATTTATTCACCTGGTTGGGGATTCAGTATTCGAGCTGACAATAAAGAGCTTTGGAAAGAAGTGAAACGAGTTTTAAAGTCACAAGAATTGGAAAGGTTTGTTACACTATTTTTTAAAATAGGAAAATAACTAATTGATAGTCTTAATATACAAACAATTTTTTTTTCTTCATTTTGAAGTTCCAAGAACAAAGACAACCAACAAATCAATGTCAAGAGCAATGAGGTTTCCAACATCCATAAGAATAAAGACAAAGGAAAAATGAAGGACGATGTGATCTCTGACACTCATGCCAATAGAGACAAACGGAGAATTAAAATCAAGGACAATGTGGTTTCCAACATCCATGAGAAAAAAAAAAAGAAACGAACAAAAAAAACCAAGGATGATACAATTTTCAACATCCAAAACAGTAAAGATAAACAGAAAATGAGAGTGAAGGACGATGCAATAATAAAGTAGGTATAAATCATTACCACATCTACTTTTTTAAATAAAGAAAAATACTTAATTACATAGTTTGGATATAATTTTTTTTTAAAAAAAATTGGTAATTAAATGATAATTCTTCAAGTCTCAAGCTGAAGTAAACCATTTCACATACATGGAGTTATACAATATCATGACAAGGTCAGTTCAAATGTTTCATTTCACAAGTTTATGCTTCATGTTTATTATACTTATCATTATTGTGTACGTTTTAAAGTCTCTATTAATAACACAAACACACACATTTTGTATCATAGGTTCATGGCAAATGCTGCTGAAAAGCAATTAGAATGTGGAACAAATAACATTGCTCCACCAACTTCTCCACCGTAGCCGGCATAGTATTAATAAGTTCATATATTCCATGTTTTAGATGTAGTGAATTATTTTACAGTTTTACTTAATGTAAATATTTCACTTTTTTGCATTGATCCATCAACTTTTCATAATAGATTTTGTAAAGGTCACCATATGTATTTTGTAAGTAGTTTTATTGTTAAGATTTCATTATGCATTTTTATTATATGCACTATTTATAAGATTTATTTAATGGATCTTCCCCCCCCCTATAGGTTAGTACTAAATTATAGCATTATCTTCCAATTAATAACACGTTGATTACTACATAAACAAAATTGGCAAAAATGGATAATAATTACGAAATACTAGCCTCTGAGCACGCGCGAGGCTCTTCTATTTTTTGGATAAGAGTTAATTTAGAGCATTTATTATAATTTGGGATTACTACATATTTCAATCACAAACAAAAACCTAGGGGTGTGATGAAAAATTATTTCACCACACATAATACTCATCACATCCCTAGGTTTTTTTTGTGATTGGAAAATGTAATAATCCTAAATTATAATAAATACTCTAAATTAACTCTTACCCAAAAAATAGAAGAGCCTCTGAGCACTAGTAGGTATAAAAATAGTAAAGCCTCACCAAGTTAACCAAAAGTTAAACATTTTCAATTTTATATATGTTTAAGTCAGTAGCCCATTCAATATACTAGAAATTTTTACAAATAAGAAATTCTCTATTTTCTTTTTGTTTTTTTCTAAATATGAAATTTGATACTTATGACAATTATTAAGGGGCATTTTCTATGATTGTGTTCGTATAATTATACATCCTTCAATTTAAATTTTTTCAAAATATGAAATTTGATAATTATAATAGTTATTCATCTAACAACACTTTATTTCCACTTTCATTTTTTTTAATTTTTTTCAATTTAACATTAATACTCCATTTGTTTCAATGGAAAACCTTATGTGAAGATATTTTTTCTCATTTTCTTGTGTTTGGTATTTGGCTATGATTGCATCCTCCACATTCATGAAATTTTGGGCTGAATGGACGAGTTTAGCCATGGTTTATGGCTCTTGCTCATAAAGCTTATAAATGAATAAATCGGAGTTGACTCCATTATGGAAGGCTGCCAATAACAACTTGTCATTCATCTTATCCACCATCAAGGCTTCCTTGTTGAACTGGGTAATGAAGGACCGCAGGCTTTCATTTTCCCCTTGCTCTATGGTTAACAGGCTGGACGAGGAACGCTTATGGTGTTGTCCTCTGATAAAATTGTTAACAAACAACTTACTCAATTCTTACGAGCCCACAATGTTTGGGGGTATCTTGCTAAACCACACTAGCGCTGGCCCCTTAAGGGTGGTAGGGAAAATCCTGTACATAATCCGTCCAGAACCCCCTAAAGGTGCATGGTAGTCTTGAAGGTGGCGATATGATCACACGGGTCACGCACTCCATCATATAAATCCAAGGAAGGTATCTTGAACTTTAGGGTTAAGGGGAAACTATTGATGGAAGCCATGAAAGGGGTGTCCATTCGATGAACTAAGTCATCTACTGGATTTGCCCTTCTTATGTTCTCCCTCGTAACTTTCCTCATTTGGTCCATCTTCTTCTCCAAGTGCAGCACCCTTCTTGAAGTGGTACCCCTTGACTGGTCTTAGGTTCAGTATTTTCTCCTCTACCTTCTTGACTCTGAGCTTGCCCTTCCACGTGTCTTTCATGATGTTGCCTCCTTAGACTAATCTCCCTAGTCAACTCTTGGTTCTGATGGGTTAATTCCGCCATGGCGGTAGCCATGGACTATATCTGTTGAATGGAAGGTGGTTGCATAACAGGTGCTTACTGGCGATCACGGTGGGGATTACTAAAAGCATCCCTACTCTCCTGGTGGCCTAGGCTAGTAGCCTTTGATCTTGTCTAAACCATGCAACCTTTTGTCGAGGAAAGGCGAATTGTCAAAACACAAGTAATCGAATTTCCACAAACTACACCAACTGATGTGCAAGGAAAATCAGTAGGCTGGATTCTTCGGGTTTCAAAGGACCAGTAATTGCTTGGAATGCCTGAAGAAAAGAACACACGATCAAAGGTGACCGGGGTGGACCGGCTAAGAACCCTCCAATACCAAAGTTGTTTCTTTCTTTTATTCTAGAATTCTAACTTTTCAAGAGTTGCTTTGTACTTACCTTTATCTGGTCTGAATGGGTGTTTATATAGTGCGCCCTCGAAACAGTTTTTAGATTTGTAACTTCCCCTGTATTTGAGGAGTTCAGAGGGTACAAGGATAACTTCCACAACCGCTATAGGAGTTATATTTTTTTCTATAACTGTCATTGGATGTTAAGTATTTAGTAAGAAGTTGTAACAATGAACTTGGATCTTGCTTATGCCTTGGAATAATAACATGTGGTTCAATCACCAGCTCTTGTAGGCAAATCCACACTTGGAAATTTCCTAAGTGTTAAGGGGTCATCTAGGAGCTTTCCTAATGGACGACCCTCACGGCCATAGACGATCGTCCTGCTATGGACAACCTTCTTATGTGGGATAGTCTTTCTGCTTTGGATGGCTCTTATGGACAAATTGGAGTTGGTTTAATTTTTAATTCACCATCACTAATGTTATCATATCATTAACATTTAAACAAGTATTGTTTAACACTATTTTGGTGTCTATCAAACTAATAATTATGTGACAAAATATGAACATTTAATTTAATGATTAATGGTTAAAATTTTAAGAAATCTATAGTTCAATTATCCTAAATTTTTTTTTATGAAAAGAAAAACTTTATTGAACCAACTAACAAATACAGAGGAGCTCCGTTAACCTTACAGGCTTAGCCTCCTCATAAATCACATTTACAAGAATTGAAAAGTCATGCCCTAAATTATAAGAGTTAAAGTAGGTATTAAGCATTGACCACCGAGCTAAGGTATAAGCAGCTATGTTTGCTTCTCAATCAATGTTGTTAAAAGTGCGCCTATTGAGCTAAGGTATAAGTAACTATGATTGCTTCTCAATCAATGTTGTATTGTTGTTAAAAGCGAGTAAAGCGTATTTAACCTCAAAGCTTGAAACCCCAAGCTCTCAACACTTCGTTAGGCCAAAAAAAAAAACTCATTTAATGTAGCAAGCTTTAGACACATTTTTTTGGAGCTTTTTGAAAAAGCACAAAGCATTCCTAGATAGCTTTTTTATTTTATTGCTAAAAAAGATATGGATCATCAAAATTAATTGCTTGATCTTGAAAGAAATGATATGGACCAATGAATTACTACACAACTACTATCCTTAGGTGTTGAATTACACAAACACTTTTTTTTATTTTTTTAAATTTACATGTCATATAACATACGAACAAGGTTAATTTATATTTCTTATGTTTTTTGGTCTTTAAATTTTAGATATACGCTGATTGAACCATGTACATAATTTGATTATAATTATCATGGTTATGTTCTTTTAAAGTACAAGAAAATTATACAAAATATGTTTAAACTATCTATGATTAGATCATTGTGATATTAACCACTAATAATTGTTATTAATTTACTATATAAAAATTTTAAGAATTGAAAAACTTAAGTAAAATTTGAACTTACAATTATATAATTTTTTTGAGAAACAATTATACAATTGCATCTATCAAATAGGTAAAATATACAAATTTTGAGTTCTTATTATTTTATTATATGTTACCAATGTTTCTATTAGAAAATAGTGCTCTTTACTTCAATCCGGCATGTGCTTGCACTCTGCGCCTAGGCTCCAAGAGGCCTATGCGCGCTTTTACCAACATTGTTCTCAATTGGCCCAGCTCACATTAGCATCAACAAAACTTTACAATACCATTCTGGCACCAGCAACAAAGTTTTTAATTGTCCAAGAAACTTTAGAATCATGGCTTCTTAGACTTCAATACAATTGCTCCCCTTCTATATATAACCAACCTTCCAAGATTTGCTTAGGAAGCCAGTTTTAATTCTCACAGGATAGCCTCAACTTCAGCTTGGATAGGGGTGATGGTGTCCAATTTCTTTGTAATGAGTCTAATGACAAACACTAGCTCTCCAATCTCTGGCTCAGCAACAATAGAAGAGTTTTAAGACCCCAATTGCTGCATCACAATTAAGCTTGATTGCACTTGATAATTAATAAATTAAAATAAAAAGAAGCTTGATTGCACTTTGTTGTGGCTTAGCCTTGTCATAGTTCAATGCTCTTTGGAAAATCTGGACTTCGAACTTTGCCATAATGCCTAAGAAATGCTCTTCGAACTTCAATTTCAATTTGACCTTTTTGCGGTAGGTGAAGAATAAAGAGAGACAAAATCGGGTCATAATCTTCTATCACCACCTTTCTATTATCGTTGCTAGCTAGATAATATTCCAAAAAACAAATTTATTAATAATGAAGCTAAAATATAGACACATCTCTGCTGTCAAAGCAGCAGAGAAACATCTTGACAAATCAAATGACATATATTTGAGGATTGAGCACTTAGCAAATTTACATTTGTTTGTTTACAATAAATATGGTACATATAATAATCATATAAGCTTTTATATATCCTGACTTTCTTAAAAAAGAAGAAATCTCAACCCTCCAAAGATCCAACCCCATATTCTCCTGACAGTCCATGTAATTGTCAATACTGATTACAAAGAAACACAACAAATGTCAAGTTGTCATCAGAAAAACAAAATTTTAAAATTAAAATCCACTTCGATATCACATGAACAACAAATTTTTTTTTTTTTCCGATAATAAGAAATCTTTATTGAACAGAAGAAAATTAAGAACTGGATACAAAGGAAGCAGAACCAATCACATGAAACATAACAGCATGATTCAACTCATACAAAAATTGAAATGTAACAATATAAAGGAAGGGTCAAAAATAGGGTAATTTGGGTGTAGTACAGTTGCCCAATTAAATTCAAAGTTTCAAACACCATTTATATTTCATCGGCTAATGCAACAAAGCGTTTGACTTTAGTTAAGAAAAAATATTGGTAGTCCTGGAGCAATCTTCCAAATTATAAGAGTCTGGAGCACTGTTCTAAAAATAATTACCCAATAATTACCCTTTTGTTAACCTACTAATACACTACACCTTTGTTACTGCACATAAATTTTCCCATATCCGAAACTCATGTATATTGACCTGAGAAAGTCAAGGTAACCCAAAAAAGAAGCACACTGAAAAAAAAAAAAAACTAAAAAAAAAAAAAAAAAAAAAAACCCAATATTCCACGTCAAGCTAACTCCAAAATTCACATCATCCACTCCCCATGTCATCATTTCCCACCAAATCACAGAATCAAAATCATAGCCCCCCACTTGCCACGTGGAAGCAACAGAAGTTAATTTTCCTCGCGTGAACTCGCACTCCCGTTAACCACCATGTGATCAACCTCATGGGCCCCAGTTTCATCGTCATCATCACCGTCCACGTCATCATCAAGATCAAGATCTAGATCATCATCCTCATCAGACGACAGAGGGACGAGCCAGCACGTACCATGCAAATGGCCATTAACACAGACAAAATACTCCAAGCCACCGTGATGGGAGCCGAGCCGCCGAGCCGCGCTTTTGGGAACAAGCCGAGCCGAAGTCATGCTCCACACCGGGGCCCCACAATAAGGACACCTCACCTTTTCCTCGAGCTCTACCTGCCGTCGGATCAAACACGCTCTCGTCCTCGATTTCAAGAATCCCTTAAATACCCCTCTATAAACCCCCAAATCATCTTCCTTACCACTGCCACTCGGGTTCGGGTGCTCACACGGGTCACTAACGTACAACAAATCGCCCCGGCATTTCTTGCTCAAAAAACTCCGACCCGAAGTTTTCGAAAACCGCGAGGCCTTCACGAAGTGACCCGGCAAGTCCCGACTCAGCTTGAAATTCCGAGTCGACTCGCTGCCGCAGCAGAAGAAAAGGAGCTTCGCCAGCGCGTGCCATCCACCGCCGATCCGGTTGTTGGTCGACCCGTTCGCCAATGTGGATACCATTCTCGGAGCGCGATGAACGCAGAGCTCGCGCCAGAGAAGCCGGTTCGCTATGGCCCGGAGCTTCCGGTTCACTGAGGAAGTCGAACACAGAGTATGTATGTCCCATTTGATCGACTCGAAGATCAAAACCAGTACTCGCTCGTTAATAATGGCTGACTCGTCCGACTCGGAGCCTTGACTCGGTCTGAGTCGCCTGTTGGCATTGGCACTCATCCTAATCCTAATCCTAATCCTAATCCAAGTTTCCAACGGTTTCTTCTTTCCTAACGGGCTTCCTATATATACGGTTATTTTTGGGAAAACGTGGCGTGCGTGGATTGGTTCGTACAGTGCCTTAGATACTGGTTTAGGAAATACTAACGTGTCGATTGTTTATTGGCTTAGGGACGCGTGTTGGTATTGTATTGCTGAGACGCTGTGATAGAGAATCGAGGAGTTACGTCAGGGTCTGGATTTGAAGGCCCAGAATCATGGACACGTGTCCCACTGGGGGCTCTGATTCGAAAAAGATCTTTTTAAGTGGCTCAAAAATATCTCAGGTTCTACGTGTTGGACTCTTTTTGCGCGTTTTGACACGAGTCCACTTGAATTATCCGCTCTTTTTTTTTTTGGCTCTACTAGCAATATTCCACACGTGGGTATAGGGTTGGTTACACGTGTAATTCGTAGATTAAATTTATTATTTTGGAAGTTGATTGTGTTTTGCACTTTTATTAGTAGTGTTTTTTTAGATACACAACGTTTTCCTCAGTTTTTTCTTAGAGCATTTGCATCCGTAGATACATAGTCTTGCGTAATAAAAAAAATACAAATTTTACACATTTTATTTCAAATATACTTCACATCAATACTTTTAATAGTGTGCATATTTGCACATTTGCTACAGTAACCGTGCATATATGCACAGTTACTGTAGCTCTTTCATTATTATTTTAGTATTTGTTTCTCTCTCCTCCCTATTTCTCTCTCAGATTAACTCTTTTTCTCTCTCCTATTTGTACCTAACTCACACATCACCCCCTCTCTCTCTTGTCTCATAAATTGCTGGAGGCGTCAATCTCTAACTTAAGCTTCAGGTCGGAGGCGTCAATCTTGTTGCTCAGGGCGTTGATCTTGTTGCTCAAGGTGTCGATCTCGTTGTTTGATCATTGGGTTCGATCTCGAACTCAAGCTTCATCATCAACTTCGGCATCCGCTCTAATCTGCGTGTTGGGTCATCATCGTCGCTCGCTGCACGTTGGGTCATCGTCGTCCCTCACTCTCTCTAACCTTTACTGCTATCCCTCACTCTTTCTGATAAATGGGTTTTTGGATCTTTGGATTTGGGTAGGTTGATGATGGTGACTCAGTTGAATGGGTATGTGAATTTCATTGATGGTAGCTTGGTTGAATGGGACGATTGCTGGGTTGTTGTGTGGCTTGATGATGGTGGTTGGGTTGTCGGATGATGGACTAATGGTGGCTGTGTGAGTTGTCTTGGGTCTGTAAGAGAGATGACAGTGGGGAAAAATGAATATTTTATTTAATAAATGTGTAGAATAGATAAATTGATGTAGGCATTTTGTAAAAATTGGTTTGTAAAATAGAAAAAGTAGGTTTTAAATGTGCAAATTTATAAAAATTTTGCATCAACTAATGCATATGCTCTTAGAGGCAAAAAAAAAAAAATGATATAATTTAGCTTGTTGGTTTGGCTGTAACACTGGAAACATTTTTGATGAAAAAATTTTCAAATATTTAGTGTAACATACAAATGTTTAAGTACTACTAAAATTGTTGCATTCTCAATTATTATTGTTGGTGACAATCTAGTCACCAAATGGAGAAGGAACGAATTCACCTCCATATGACTAACTTGCAATTATTGCCCTTCTAACTATCGATGAAGGTGGCCTATTTAATCACCATATGAAGAGAGAACGAATTCACCTCCACATGACTAACTTGCAATCACTAGTGATTCGAGAGTCACACATTTATTTTTGTAAGATATTTTATGAAGGAGAAACATTATTCTAATAGTTTTTTTTTTTTTTAAATGTTGTTATTACCCACTATATTTTTTAGATCATAGGTATTCTTGATGACTAGGTATGCTTGATTTTTTGAGTCTAATGTTTAAATTTTCTGACATATTCGATGATTGCAGTTATTTGAATCCGAGGTAAACACTAATTTTATTAGGCACCAATCTAATTTAAATATATACTGTAGCAAATTTTTTTGCAAAAAATATAGTACTAAAAAAGAAAAAATAAATGTTCCTAAACATACATATGGTAATTTTATTAGTGTCTATCACGTGGTTAGGGAATGGACGAAAAGTCCAAAAAGTGAAAAACGCGCAAAAAGAGTTTGGAGTTTGGTAAACAAAACAAGAGAATGGGTAGGTGTGCAAAAACCAACGTTTACTTTGTCAGGAGACTCAGGACCATGACATGGGATGGGCTTGACCTCAAAAAGCCTGATGATCAGTTTGGTCTATTGTAGATTTTTTAAACTCTCATGTTGGCCTTTTTCGTTTCGATTATGCGATAGAATCAAACGTACATCATTGGGCCGCGTGTCCAAGAAAAAAAAAATTGACTCTTTAGGGGGCACGTGGCACATCAGCATCTTCTCGTTGGGTAATGATGTTATTGACTGAAGTGACTGTGCGTTGTAGTTCGGAGGACACGTGGTGGGCAACGAAGCTACCCACTAGACTTTGTCTGGACACGTGGCTAATTTTTTAATTTAACAATGGACAACTTTTTTTATTCGATTCTCTGCCTTTTATTCCTATTGTTGTTGGGGTTGGGAAAACATATACTCCTTTTGTTGCTTTTGTACGATCACGATGGCAACAAAGTGGGGTCAAAACAACGTGTATCCTACACGTGTCCTGATTATTATTGGTATGGTATGAACAATCACTTTCACAACACAACAGAGGTATTGAAATAAAAATCTTCTAAGTTCTGGAAGTGGATTAAAAATATTCATTAGATTAACATTTCAATGTAGACCCAATTCATTATTTCGAAAAAAAATTGCTTAGGCCAGCAATGCATCATCAAGCAATCCCATGTTTGATCCCAATGAATATTTAAGTTATAGCTAAACATTGTACAATGTTTTTGGTGAATGACAATTCATAACAAAAATGTCCAAACAAACTAGTTCACGTAACATTGAACAAAGTAAAATGACGATGAAGGGTCTGAAATAATCAAGTGAGCCGAATAAATGGGTTAGATAAGTTGGCTAACAAAAAATAAATAAATTAAAGTTCTGTAATATTATAACTATTTTTATAATTTTAGCTATTCAGTAGTTTGGTTATGTTTTAAATATAGAGAATAATCATTCCTTATATAGCTAATTTTTAAAATGAGGAATTACTATTTCTCTCTAAAAGAAATGTAATAGTTATTTCTTAGTGTGTTTAATAATTTCTGAAATTAATATATTTCTTAATAAACAAATTTTCCATATGCACGTAATACTTATGGAAAATAAATCATCAAAAAATAAACCATCTCTCTCAAATTTAAAAACATATTTTTTTGAAAATATAATTGTTTGAGTAAGATATTTTCTAAAATAGATCTTAAGTTTTATTCTAATGTTATAACTCACAATCAAACTTATGAATATGTTTAGTTATTCCATTACAACACATTTTATTCCTACTTCCCAGTAATAAAGATTACAATTCCAATTGTAATCCTCATTCAATATACCAAATATGCCCTAAATATAATTACACAATGCAATTGTGAGATATAAAAGTTTGGAACGTAAAAAGTAAAAATTAAATAAAATTTGAAAGGTTTTTTTTTTCCTATCCAAGAGCTGAGTAATAACAAAGAATTTGAACATTTAAATCCCACCTTTTTTTTTTTTTTGGTTGAGAATCTCACCTATTGAATCACTATTGCATGGTGCAACAGTCTATTGCACCAGATGTAGTTCCAAGAGCAACTATTAAATTGTTTTAAAAAAAAAAAAGGAGCAACTATTAAATTCAACGCTTTGGTGAGTTCATTATAGTTGCACAATTTCTAACCCCATGGTTTCTAAATATGGAGGCCATAGCAAGAACCTTCAAACAATTGTGGAGATCCACGAATGGTTTCAAGATTCGCAACCATAATGATCACAGGGTTCTAAAAGTCTCCGTGAAGTTGTCGGTGAAGTGCAAAAATCTACGAAAGCAGTGGACGATTCAAGGTCATTTCATCCAGGTTCAAGTTCTAATAGATATTATAGGTCCTCTTTGCAGAGGTAGGGTAATCACAATGGAGAGTGGAGACAAGAACTGGGTGAGCTTCAAATATGAACGATTGTCGAATTTTTGCTTCTGGTGTGGACATCTGACTCACAGTGACAAGAATTGCGATTTGTGGCTTGATAGCAAAGGCACACTCCTACCAGAACAGCAACAATTCAGCTCTAGTTTGAAGGCAGCTCCGTATACAACAGTGGGAAAGTCAGACATTTATGTCCCTGGTTTTTACGAGGGCAAGAAATTAGGTACACGTTGTTAGATATATTTCAATAATTTACTTTTGTAATAAAGCAAAAGAAACAATACACAGATCTAAGAAAAAAACAATAATACAAATAGATGTGATTGGCAAAAACAATAAACAAATACTAAATATATTTAAGAAGAAATCCGCAAATAATTAAAAACTCATAGACCAAATGCGTGAAGAATAGATGATTTAGATCAAGTCTTGTGTTTGACACAATCTCCTTAAAGTAGATTACACCCCTCACACAAACACTGTGGTATTTTGAGACTTACGGACGTCTGCCTTTCAGGATAAAATAATCTACAACACGAAAACAAGGCATACAATGTTATGCTTTACGAACTACTCAATGTCTCTTTCTCTCTCTTTGACACAAAATGAAATGCACAAAAATATTCTCACTGGGAGAGTTTTTTAAAAGATATTTTTCATGAATGAGGAATTATGAAAAATTATACGTAACCTAAAACTGAAACACTATTTCCAAGATAACTGCTGTATACAGACTTACTAACTCAAAAATAAAATAATAAAATATTATTATTAATTGGATAAGTGGGCCTAGTCCACACATGCCTAAAGCCCAACCTAATATCTAGCCCAAAACTAATATTTTCTATCATTTCCAATGTGGGACTCAAGGATTTTCACCACTTTAATATCATGTTCAAGTGGTCACATTAGGAGTCAATTTCTTATTCACTCCATACTAACAATCCCCCACATGAATCGGGAGAGGTGGCTTTTAGCTTTGAACCTTCCTTTGTGAAAGACTATCAGATATATTAGCTAATCAGTGAACACAATGTTTTTGAACTGTCAACCGTTTTTGTATACTAAGACAATAAAATTCTCGCAACTCCTTTTCAAACATTTTTCATTCTTATAGTTGTGTTTATTTCGACTCTGAACATATTCTGATAAATTCATGAAGTGCTTTAGAGAATTCAACCTTGAAACTCTCATGGAAGTGGCCTACTTTACATTCATATAGGCGACTCTTATTAACAATATTCTGCTATATCCCACTTGGAATTCCAAGATATAAGAATCATTAAAAGCAAAGCTAAACTTGAACATCGCTTACAGACATCACTATTGCATCATAGGAACGGGTGGGAGATGTTATCTCCATAGTGATAAAAGTAGTCTCCATAATTCGGTTGTCCCTTTGAACCTAGATCTTGGGATCTCTAGTCAGCTAGGTTAAGTTGCCATCCCGGAGACTTTTATGTCATAGGCTTTAACCCCATTCCTCTCGATGAGCAGTTTACTTGCTCTTTACTCAAACCTTTGGTTAACAGATCCGCTATATTCTCTTTCGACTTTATAAAGTTAATGGAAATAATTCCATTAAAGAGTAACTGCCTCAGGATATTATGTCTTCGACGTATATGTCGAGACTTACTGTTGTACATGACTCTGTGCACTACCAATAGTCAATTTGCTATCACAATATATACAAATAGAGGGCAGAGGTTTCATCCACATTGGCATATCCTCCAGGAAATGACGAAGCCACTCTACTTCTTCTCTTGCTTTGTCCAATGCGATAAATTCTGATTCCATTGTGAATCTAGCAATACATGTTTGTTTAGAAGACTTCTAAGATACCGCTGCACCACCAAGTGTAAAGACATATCCACCGTAGATTTGGTGTCTTTTATGTCAGATATCCAATTAGCATCACTATACCCTTCTAGTACAGTTGGATACCAAGTGTAGTGAAATACATAGTTTAGGGTGTATTTTAAATATGTCAAAATCCTAACTAATGCCTTTCAGTAGTCTTCTCCTGGATTACTAGTGTATCTACTCAACTTGCTAACAGAATATGCTATGTTCGGTCTAGCGCAGTTTATTATATACATAAGACTGCCTATTATTCTCGAATACTCCAATTAAGATCTTCCTTGCCCTTTATTCTTAGTTAGATATAAATTTACATCTATATGTATTCTCACTGGACTATCATCATATTTCTTGAATTTTTCAAGAACTTTCTTAACATAATGTGATTGAAATAAGACAAGTCCATCAGATTTTCTAGAAATCTTCATTCCTAGTATCACATTTGCAACACCTAAATCTTTCATGTCGAACTCACTAGTTAACATTCTCTTGTTAGCTTTAATGATATCATTGTTGCTACTTATAATGAGCATATCATCAACATAGAGACACACAATGACATAGCCATTTGTAGAATCTTTAATATACACACATTTGTCACACTCATTGATTCTAAACCCATTTGACATCATTACATTGTCAAATTTCTCATGCCATTGCTTTGGAGCTTGCTTTAATCCATAAAGAGATTTAACAAGCCTACACACTTTCTTTTCTTAACCAGGAACAAAGAACCCCTCTGGTTGTTCTATATAAATCTCCTCATTTAATTCACCATTTAAGAATGCTATTTTTACATCCATTTGATGTATTTCTAGGTTATGCAACGCTGCAATAGCCACCAACATCCGAATGGACGTTATTTTTGTAACAAGTGAATATGTATCAAAATAATTCACACATTCCTTTTGTTTGTAACCCTTTATAACAAGTCTTTCCTTATACTTGTTAATAGATCCATCAGCCTTTAATTTCCTCTTGAATATCCATTTATATCCTAGAGGTGTACAGCCTGGTGGACGATCCACTAGTTTCCACGTATGATTTTGAAGGATGGATTCTATCTCACTATTGACAGCTTCTTTCCAGAAAGGCGCCTCAGGTTTAGAGATAGCTTCCTTAAAGTTTTGAGGTTCATCTTCAAACATATGAGTTAGAAAATTTTGACCAAACGATTTTGACGTCTAACCCTCTTACTATGTTTAGGCTCAACCTCATTCCTCTCTTCCATCAACTCTTGATCATGAGAGGTACTAGACGTAGACTTAAAGTTTTTCTTAAGAAAACTTGATACTTGTATGGATTTGTAAGTTGTTTTTTCAAAAAATACTGGATTCCTTGATTCAATAATAATATTCGCATTTATGTCAAGAATTGTCAGATTTATGAATTAGAAACCAATATGCTATGCTATTATGAGCATAACTAATGAAAACACAATCTACTGATTTTGAACCTATCTTTATCCTTTTAGAAGTAGAGACAACCACCTTTGCCAGACACCCCACACCTTTAAGAATTGATAGGAAGGCATTTTATCTTTCCATCATTCATATGGTGTCTTTTTGGTTTTCTTTCTAGGCAATTTATTGAGAATATAATTGGCGAAATAGCTTCCCCCCACAAGTTCTGTGGTAAACCGAAACTTATTAACATCACATTCATCATATCCTTCAAGGTTCTATTTTTCCTTTCAGCAACTCCATTTTTGCTGAGGTGAATAAGGTGCAGTGGTTTGATGAACAATACCATATTGTAAACAGAACTCACCAAAAAGTGATTCATATTCCCCACTTTTATCACTCCTTATAACCTTTTTTTTTTTTTTTTGAGTTGATTCTTAGCCTCATTCTTATATTGCATGAATGCCTCAATTGCCTCATCTTTGCTCTTTAGCAAGTACACATAACAGTATCTAGTACAATCATCTATGAAAATGATGAAATATTTCTTACCACCTCTAGTTTGTACAGATTTCATGTCACATACATCACTATGTATTAAATCTAGAAGTTTAGTGTTTCTTTTAACTGATTTAAAAGATGCTCTAGCCATCTTAGCTTCCACACAAATTTCACACTTATAATTAAAATCAATTTTAAATTTAGGCAATAAATTTGAATTTATCAATCTATCTAAAGTAAATAATTAACATGACCCAATCTACCATGCCAAACATTAGATAACTCAAGCATGTAAACAGAAGATGTACTCTTATTATTATCAATAGTAGTCATTACATTCATCTTAAACAAGCTATTGCTCAAATATCCTTTGCCCACATACATTCCACTCTTAAAGAGTGAAAATTTATTAGATTCAAACACCAAATTGAACCATTCTTGCTCAACAATGAGCCAGATACAAGATTCTTTTGAATTTTTGACACATGCAATACGTCTTTCAAAGTAAGAAACTTGCCCGTAGTCATTTTGAGCACAACCTTTCCAATTCCTTCAATCTTAGAGGTTGAGGAATTTCTCATGAAAATTTTTCCTCCATTACCCACAGGATTATATGTAGAAAACATTTTCTTTTCTCAACATACATGTTGAGTAGCCCTAGTGTCTACCTACCATTCCTTGGTATTTCCTCCTACTAAGTTCACTTCAGAAATCACTGCAAAAAGGTTCATGTTTGTTTGAGCCATAACAAGATTCACAACAATTTCGTTTGACATCTGTGTTCAACAAAATTCAAATAAATTGAATCCTTAAAACCAGCCAAGTTTAAGAATTAAATATAAAAATTAACTTCCAAAAGTTACTATGCAAAAAAGAAAGTTAAGCAATTTTTTTTTTCTTTTTTTTCCAACACCAAATTGCAGAAAAAGAGCAGCACAATACACACACACTAAACTACAAAATCTAAATAATGCCCAGGCAAGCAAATAAGGCAAAAGGGCTTAATATTATATAATATAATCAAAACCACCAACACTGTCAAGCATGAAATCAACTTCATCCAATGCTTATAATAATATCAAAAACACTAAACCAATGAAGTTATACAAATATCTACAATCAACCCACGGAAACAAAAATCTACAAACAATAACAACGGTCAAACCGACACCAAAATGTAATGGAAGACAAAGATCAATAACTTTATAGAAAAACAAAGAAGATAGATATTCACGATAAGATAAACACAAACCTAGTTTTGTGCAATAATACAAACAATTGCCGATTTAGCGTTTTTTCAACAAACACAAAAATCCCTTTCACCGTAAAACACACAAATAAATTAAAGAAAGTCTGCTTTAAGATTTTTGGATATATTTTAACAATTTACTTTTGTGATAAAGCAAAATGAACAATACACAGATCTAAGAAAAATGCAATAACACAAATAAATGTGATGGGCAAAAGCAATAAACAAATACTAAATATCTTAAAGAATAAATCTGCAATTAATTAAAAACTCACAGACCAAATGCGTGAAGGATGGATGATTCATATCAAGTCTTGTGTTTGACACAATCTCCTTAAAACAAATTTCACTCCTCACACAATTATTGAAGTGTTTTGAGACTCACAGATGTTTACCTCTCAGGATAAAATGATCTACAACATGAAAATGAAGCACGCAAGGTCGTGTTCTGTGAACTACTCAATATCTCTTTTTTTCTCTTTGACACAAAATGAAATGCACAAAAATATTCTCATTGGGGGAGTTTTCTGAAAAGTAGTTTTTTATAAATGAGGAACTATGAAAAATTATACATAACTTAAAACTAAAACACTGTTTCAGAGAAAATTGTTGTATACAGACTTACTGACTTAAAAATAAAATAATAAAATAATATTATTAATTGGATAAGTGGGCCTAGTCCACACATGCCTAAAGCCCAACCCAATATCTAGTCCAAAACTCATATTCTCTATCATTTCCAATGTGGAACTCAAGAATTTTCCCCACTTTAATATCATGTTCAAGTGGTCACATTAGGAGTCAATTTATTATTCACTCCATACTGACACACATAAACCGCAGGAAGCTCAGGCACAATTTGAACCGGTGGTGGGAACACCAATGAGTGGTCCATCGGAGGTGATTTCGTCAAACATGGAAACTAAAACCGATGAGGAATGAGGGGAAGACATTAAAGTTGGTGATCTGACAAATACTGAAACCAATAAATTGGAGAATTTGCTACCACCCAAAATTGATTCCTTTACAAATAGGGACTATATCTCCAACGAATCTAGTCCAAATTTATCTCCAATTAATCTAGTGGTACAATCAAAAGATGAGACCTCATCCCTACTTTAGTTACATCGGCAGAATTATTTGAAATTCAAATAAAGGAAATGGATGATGACCTGATTAAATATGGACAGCATACTGGTGAGGTGATGAAACTGCTGTCAGCAATAAGTGAGAAAATAAATCTTCAATCTCAGCATGATTCAATCCTTGAAGGAAGCAAGTCACTTGAGGGGAGTAAGCAAGTAACACGTGAGCCACAATCAGAAAATACATGTGGGAATAACCTAAAGGATTCTCCAAAAATTAACCCTACCTCCAACATCAACCCGAGTGTTAGAGGGAGATTCAAGAAAAAAAATAGGGTAGGGCTCAGGGTTGGCAGCACCAATAGCATACTTGTTTGTGGCAAGTGAAACAGAGATGATCATTAGGAGTTACCTGGCAAACGTAGATTGGTTTCAAACAATGATGAGAATTTTTCTTATTCAATGGTGGAGACTGTGGTTCAGCCTCGCCAATCGCAATGAGTTGCTTAATATGGAATTGTAGTGGGCTTGGGAACCCATGTACAGAAAACAAGCTTGCTGAGATTGTGCGGGCAAAAGATCCATCTGTCATGTTTATAGTCAAAGCATGGGCAGATGAAGCAAGATTAAAAGATGTGAAAAGGAAGATACAATTAAAGAATATGTTTGTAATCCCAAGAACAAATAGAGGTGGCGGCTTGGTGCTGTTTTGGAGATCATTAAATGTTGTTACAGTTGAGGGGTTTAATAAAAATCATATTGATGCGATAATCAATAAGGATATGGAAGATGAGTGGCATTTCACTAGCTTTTATGGTGAACCAAAAACTTTCAAAATAATTGAGTCTTCGAACCTTCTTCAACGTCTAAATCAGAAGTTTTAAATTCCATGGCTTTGTGCAGGTGATTTTAATGAGTTGATTAGAAATGATGAAAAAGTGAGGGGGAGTGGGAGGAGTCATAGTCAAATGCAGCTCTTTCGAGAAGCGGTTGATGCCTATGGCTTTATGGACCTTGGCTACTCGGGTTCAAAATATACTTGGAGCAAGCATTTTGCTAATGGTAGGTCAATTTGGGAGAGGTTAGACAGAGCCTTTTGCACAAATGAGTGGCTCCAACAATTTGCAGGTACTAAGGTCCATCTCCATCACCTAACTTGTAGTACTTCTAATCATATCCCAATATGGATAGTGCCTGATGGTCTTAAACCCCCTCCTATCTCAAGACCCTTCCGCTTTGAAGAAATGCGGCTAACAGATAAAGGTTGTGGAAGAACTGTAGAAGCAGTATGGAGAGGCTCAATTCCATGTGATCCCAACATCAAAGTGATGAGAAAAATTGATAAATGTGGGACCAAATTGACTCAATGGAGTCAGAAGAATTTTGGGAAAGTGAGAAGAGAGGTGATTGAGAAGTGGAAACTACTTGCTAGGGCCGAAAAGGAGGCCAACCAATTTGGTGTCAATTTCCGAGTTAGAAGCTTTCAATGGAGATCAATGAGTTGATGATAAAAGAAAACAAAATGTGGAGACAAAGAGCAAAAAGTTTCTGGCTGGTTGGGGGCAACAAGAATTCCAAATATATTCATAGCAGAGCAACACAAAGGCACCGTCGAAATAGAATCATAGGCATCAACAATTCACTTAGCAGATGGGTTGATCATCCTAAGGAGATTGCCGAAGCTTTCATTGAGTTTTATCAAAATCTCTTTACCTCATCAAATCTAGTTATTGGAGATAATGATTTGAGCTCAATTCCAACTCCTGTCATAGCCGAGATGAACAACCATTTGTCACAGGAATTTATGGAATGGGAAGTGCAATCGGCGCTAAAAAAAATGGCTCCTCTAAAAGCTTTAGGTCCCGATGATATGCATCCCCTTTTTTTCAAATTATTGGAATCTTGTTGGTGAAGATGTGACAAATACTATTTTATCTTATCTCAATACAACAACTCTACCTCACCCACTGAATCATACTTTCATCATCCTAATCCCCAAAATAAAAAACCCAACCTCCGTTTCTGACTACCGACCTATAAGCCTTTGTAATGTCCTTTACAAAATTTTTTCAAAGGTTTTAGCTAATAGACTCAAAAAAATTTTATCGTCCATTATTTTAGAACACCAAAGTGCTTTCACAAAAATTAGGTTAATTTCTGACAATATTCTTGTAGCCTTTGAAACCCTTTATAGTATAAACAATCATAAATCCTGCAAATATGGCTATATGGCGGTCAAATTAGACATGAGTAAAGCATATGATAGGGTGGAGTGGTCTTTCTTGGAGGAGGTTATGAGAAAATTGGGGTTTAATGAACAATGGATAACTCTCATGAGGATTTATGTAAAATCAGCTTCATATTTGGTTCTAGTGAAGGGTGAACCAAAAGGGATGATAAGGCCTTTAAGGGGAATTAGCCAAGGCGACCCCTTATCTCCCTTCCTATTTTTACTTTGTATAGAAGGTCTTCATAGCCTTATTTCTAAGACAGCAGGGGAGGGGATTATCCATGGATTCGACTTGAGTAGAACGAGTCCAAAACTAACATATCTGCACGTTGCAGATGATAGCTTACTGTTTTGCAGGTCTAGCAGGAGTGAATGCCAGAAAGTTTTGCAAATTCTGGAGTCCTATGAAAGTATGTCGAGCCAAAAACTTAATCGAGGCAAAACTTCCATCTATTTTAGCAAATCCACCACGGAGATTGTGAAGGAAGAGAAAATGGAAGCTTTAGGAATGCAAGAAATAAAACACTATGACAAGTATTTGGGCTTGCCATCACTTGTAAGGAGGCACAAAAAAGCAAGCTTTGATTATATCAAAGAAAGAGTTTGGAGGAAATTGCAACGGTGGGAAGAAAAATTATTGTCACAATCTGGAAGAGAAATCTTGATCAACGCGGTGGTCCAAGCAATTCCAACCTATATAATGTGTTGCTTTACACTTCCACTCGGTCTTTGCAATGAAATTGAAGGGCTTTTTCACAAATTCTGGTGGGGGCAAAGAGGCGATCGAAAGAAGATTCATTGGGATAAATGGGAGGATATGTGTGAGCCAAAATCTAAGGGTGGTATGGGTTTTAAGGAGCTTCCCCTCTTCAATGACGCACTTCTTGCAAAACAGACTTGGCGACCCTTACACAATAAAGTCTCTTTGTTCTATAGAGTTTTCAAAGCTAAATTTTTCCCAAACTGCACTATTATGGAAGCTAAGGAGGGTCATGGTGGATCTTATGCATGGAAGAGTATATTGAAGGATAGAGAGGTCATTAAACGAGGGGCCAAATGAAGAGTGGGAAATGGGAACTCCATTAAGCTTTGGGGTGATCAATGGCTGCCCTCGCTTATTGCCCCTAGCTTGCATGGCCCTTTGCTAGTTGAATTGCAAGATACCACTGTAAGTTCACTCGTAAATCCTTTCACTCATTCTTGGGATATTTTTATGCTACCTAATGTGTTCAGCCAAGAGGTGTCTGAGCAAATTCAGAAAATACCTCTCAGCCAAAACACATGTGAAGATGTCCTCACCTGGCCCTATGTTCGATCCGGGCAATACTTAGTAAAGTCAGGTTATTTTTTCCTCAAAATTGAAGCTCGGAACAACACTTCATCGAGAAAACAGCAGACAGGACTAACAAACTCTTTGTGGAAAAGTATTTGGAAGTTAGCACTGCCTTGCAAAGTGCGAAATTTCCTGTGGAAAGCCTATTGAAATGCTATTCCCACGAAGTCGAACCTAGTTCGTCGCTGTGTGATTGAGGATTCAACCAATTCTCTATGCTCCCATCATCAAGAAGATGTCCTTCACGCCTTGTGGTCATGTCCAAGTCTGGCGCAAGTTTGGGATGATGATCCACAATGGAATTTCAAGAACACAATCAGGTTTTAACATTTCTCACAGCTATTGCATCATGTTCTAGAGTCGGACTGCAATGTGGAATTTTTCTCAATGCTGGTATGGACAATCTAGTATAGATGAAACAAGGCCAGAACCTCTCCACCAACTATGCCTTTAAACCTGGTTCCTTAGCGAGCTTTTGAATCTCTAATGGACTTTCTGTCAGCCCAGCCAAGGAAAGTTTCAGCTCCAATCAGACCTCGGGTTAGGTGGTCTCCTCCGCCTGATGAATTCTACAAAATAAACTTCGATGCAACTATATTCCATGAAGGTAACAGAGCAGGTATTGGCATGATTGTCTGTGATAGTAGTGGTTTGGTAATGGCATCCCTTTCTCAGAATATACCTCTCCAAAATTTGGTTGAAGAACTAGAATCATTGGCGACCTGCAGAGCTCTTGAATTAGAGCTCGAATTGGACAAAGCAATTCTAGAAGGTGACTCTTTGACTGTAATGGCTGCTCTTAAGGATGACTCATCATCTCTAGCTTCTTTTGGTCTTCTAGTTTGAGATGCCCAAAGTTTGGCAGGCTTGTTTAATTGTATTAGTTTTTTTACGCGTTGGTAGGGATGGCAACTTTGTAGCTTACAACCTAGCTAGACATGCAGTCATGTCACTGGTTTTTCTATTTGGATGGAAAATGTTCCTATCCATACTCTTGTTGCTTGTCAGGCAGATTTGCCTATTAATAATATTCATGAACTTCTTTCTCAAAAAAAAAAAAATCGGCTTATTCATTTTTGCCTTAATTCCTACATGTGTGCAAATAGTCTCCCTGGCTCTCAATTTTGTTGCCTCAACTCTCTTTCTATTGTGGTAAAGGCATAATCATTATATAAGAAAAATCACATGCTTTAATTGTACATTTTATTTTCAAGAGTCTTGTAACTTAATTAACTCAATTGGTAAAGACTCTGATGGTTGAATAAGAAATTTGGGATTCAATCCTCGCCTATACCAAAAGCCAATTGGTGTCTTAGACTGATGATAAAGAACTATCATCAAGAGCGAATATCATAGGTTGAAACTTTCTCAAAAATAAATTAAAAATCCTACTTTCTCAACAAAAAATTAACAAAATGCAACCATATATAATTCAATTAAAACAATTTTCTATTGGGGAATCAAGCTTTGAATCTTCCTAATAGAGACACCAAAACCTTGTGGGGGTACTATTTAGGCAATAATAGATGCTAAATGCAGGTTGAGTAATTGTGAGACTTAAAAAAAAAAACATTTAATGTTGTTTCAATTGCCAATTAATAATTATGAAAAGAACTAAATTAAATATATATATATATATATATATATATACACACACACAAAGATAAATAAAATTAATAGAATTAAATTAAAAAAATATATATACACACACACACAAAGATAAATAAAATTAATAGTTTAGATGTTGTTTCAACTTAAACCTCACATCTTTCTCAAAAAAAAAAAAAAAATACTTAAACCTAACATTTCCAAAAGTGTTTAATTAAATAATATGCTTTTAAAATCTTTAAAATTCAAACCACAAATTCAATTAGCGGGGGGAGATTGGATTTGGGGTGCTCCATCCCTTCTTTCAAAAAAGAAAAAGGGAAAAAAAAAAGGGTGCAAGACAAGTCAGGGGCAAGGTAGGTTAGATGTATTTTGGTTTCCTAATATATAATTAAGGTGGCTTCAACATTAATAAAATAAAAATGGAAGAGAAATGGAAGGGGACAGTCAAGAGGATGCTAAAAGAGAGAGAGAAAATAAGTACTATTTAGAGATCTGTACTATCTATAAGAGAATTCCCCTCTTTGAACTAGATTTTTTGTGATTAAAAAATAACTTCATTAATGAATGGTAATTTATCTTAAAAATTGGATCATAGACGTCAAATAAAAATTTTCAATTTTTTTTAAGAAACAAATTGTTAAACACACACACACACACACTTAATCACACTCTCTCGCCAAGCTCAAACAGATTTCATTTTGAATTCAAAAAAATAACTCGTAAAATTTATGAATTATTTGTTCCCTAAAATTTAGTCATTTTTATTCATTTTTCATTGGAATACAAGTAAAACACCGTAGATTTAAAAAATATAAAATAAAAAACTATGAGAACCCCTAAAATTTATCATTCTTTACCCTCACGTTCATCTTATTTTTCCTTCCCAAACTTTTCTCTATATCACTACACTACTTTTAAACACATGTTTAAAAAAGAAACTAAAGTTACTGCATATCTCTAAAGTTTATCATTTTTATTTGTTTGAAAATTTTTAAAAAAATTTAAATTATAATAGATACAGATTATTAATTTTTACCCTAAAAAATAGTAGTTGTGGGGAGTGAAAAAGTCACCACTTGGGCCAAAAGCCCAAAAAGTAACTGGCCCACGAGAAATGATTTGGGCTTGCCCATTGGAAAAGCATAGCTTGTATCGCATACAAAATATATGCAACGGAATATTAACGGATCTATTTCATTCGCAATTGATAACATGTACTATGTAAATTTCAGAATTTAAAAATAAGAGAGCGTACCTTGGTAAGGTGAAATTCAAAACCAAATATTAGAAGTACTTGGGAACACTTTTAATCTTCACTCTAATTCCACTTAATGCCCTAGAAGTGTGGTCTCTCAATCAGTTTCCAAAAGAAAATAATAGAGTGTCTCACACTGACATAGACATCATTTCATTCGACACAATATCAAATTATGTATGTTTCTCTCATCATATCTAACTGATTATCTAATTGAGCTAGCTTTTTGAGTCATTCCAATTGGGTTTTAGTATGTGGATTAGAGTAAGACCAAAAGGGAAAAAATAAGACTCTAGTTCCAATGGGTTTTGGGCTTTTCTGCCAACTCTTGACAAGTCCAAAATTACCATTAATTATATTTAATACCACTATATAAATATAATTGTACTCCAGGCCTTATTAATAAATTATATCCCAATATTTTATTATACACCAAACTTTTTCATAAAATATTCATAGTAATACAAAGTCATAAATGTAGACTGCTACTTTAAAGATTACTACATCTTAATCCTTGAGTACTCGATTTAATCCTTTAAGTTATTCATCATATATTTATGAAATCCAATTTTATAAATATATACTTTAGTAACTCCTTACTTAAGTGGTTAAGCCTAACAATCTGAATAACCAAACCCATTAAACTTATCTCAAGGGAATATTTTATATCTCCGTTAAGAGATTATAAATTCCATCTTGAGAATATATGTTTCATCAACACTAAATGTGGCTGCCCAACATACTAAGGTTTTGATCGTAATTTTAGATCTCACTCTTGATATATCAAAGCAGCCTACACTTCACGATCATGTTCATTATTCTTTCAGGATTAAGGGTTGATGAAAATAGAAGTTGTGAGATTTATTATTTATTTGACAGTCGTTAAGAGAATAATAAATCTCACAACGGTCCAGTTTAATATATCTTAACTCTTAAAATATATCAACATATCAATTAGAAGTCTCCACTTCCATGATCAAGATGAATCATCTTAGTTGATATATTATCGCATACTATGCATCTCATGGACTATATGATAATGTCTAAATATTCATGTTACCATTATTTTAAATAATAATAAAATAATAAAATAACTTTATTAATCACAACATTAAGTCATACATAATGCCATACATAGTATCATACAATAGGATTTAAGAGCACTAATTCTAATACCTGTGTACTGAAAGGAATGCTCGAAAATATAGAAACCAATTCCCATGAAAAAGGGAAAACACTAATCTATTCGAGGCATGGAGCACAGATAATCAATGTATGACTTTTGGAAAACATTGGTAATCACAGGAAGCTTCTAGAATACCCAATAAGGGAGAAGATTTTTGCCCACATTAATGAAGTTCTTACCTAACCTCTACCGCATTAAATGCACATAAGACAATTTGAATAGTACACGCAACCCCTGGAAGTCAGAATTCCAGGATAAGAAGGAGAGGATACCGAAAAAGTAAGGAAAAATATCTTTGAGACTCTGGATGGGTGCAAGACAGTTGTAGTTATAAGTACAAGGACTAAAACTATAAAAGAGGTGAGAAGGCAAAAGAAAAGGCATGCAGAAAAGAAAGGAGAAAAATAAATAGATTTAGAGAGAGAGAGAGAGAGAGAGAGAGAGAGAGAGAGAGAGAGAGAGAGAGAGAGAGAGAGAGGGTGACACCACGGGAATAAAGAAATTTCCTAAGAGTCACATCTGGAATTGTAATTGAAAGGTTTATTGTTGAAGGAACCCATTATTTGTGTTTCCCATTATGGAGTATTTATTCCTTGTTGTTTGCTTATATTTAAATTGTATGAATTATTGTAAGATAATTCTAAGGAGTCTACCTTGGGGGCCAGTTTCTATGTCCTTACAGTAGTAATAGAATATGTTAACCAAAAATATTTAAACAAAATGATCTAACATGGTTATATCAACACTTGTGATTGATAAATATATATATATATATATATATATAAATGATTTCACTCAATAAGCGGTACAACGTGGCTTTGTTTAAACATTTCGACAAACAGCTTGATGTGAAATTAATTTATAGTTTGAATGAGCCTTTTTGGCACTATAAGTTTTGTTTGAAACTTTGGAAAATGAATAATTTAATTTAAAACTAGTTCTAAAATGTGGGACTTAAAATGTAATTCATCCTAAAAATAATAGAAGAATAACAAAAAATCTAATTAAGCATTGAATTCATCGTTAGTCAAACATGATTATTCTTCAAGAAAGTCGAGAAGAAAATTCATCTCCTTCAACTTCTCATCTTAATTGTAAGGTCATAATTTGCACCCAAACCCAAAATTAAGATTGGGATAGAGCCAAAAAGCCCGATATAATGAATTTGTAGAGAGTAGGCTTGAAACCTAGGTTCTAGTGATTTTAAATAACAACGATGATGGGCCAGATTGCAACATCATACACATAGGGCAATTTATATGACAGAAATCATCCTTGAACTCAAGCTGAGGATCCTGGATCTTATATTTCACTTTTCTCAAAGACAGATCTCAAGTGCTTTTTTCTCTCTCTTTCTCGATCCCCTTTCTCTGGGGCACCCTCCTTCTTATACATCTTCTCCCACTTCCTTCTCACTCTCCACGTGTAGCTCTAGGCAGCTCACCTGGATCATTGTCTCATCAGCACCTTCTTGAAATTTTTAGATAATAGCTATAAGGCTGATGGCCACTGTTCAGATATCACTTTCTCATTAATGCAGCCAGAAACTTAAGTACAGAGCATTTAATGCGGTGGTAACAGTTTTCTCTAAGATATTTCCTATCCATTCTTCCTCTCTGTGCCTTTGGGAAACATATCTTCATCCACTAGACTTTCATAAATATCATCCTAGTCAACATGACATACCATCTGATTTTCATTTATTTTGGCCGAGGATACACCCCTCCTCGAATTACTTCCACTAACCTATTTCGCAATAGTCAGCTTGTAAGCCTTTAAGTTTGACATCTTTATTACCATCAATCCATCCTCGGATAGGTAAGTATCCTCGGATCAAGACCAAGGCCCAAAAACATGCCTTGAGCCTTTTATCCTCAAACTAATTTCCACCATTACTTGTCAAATACGTAATGGGTTTTCCAAGAACTTGCTAACAATTTCTCTGCTCATGTTTTCCACCAATATGCTTTGCTCACATGTTACATCTCCTTTGATTTTTCTACTGAACTTTTGTATCTCCAATTCCATGACACTCTCTACAACTGTTTCCAACCTCTGAATTACATGACCTACCTTTTTCTCTAGCCCTTCGTGACGTTCATTCCCACCATTTGGATCAGAAAACCAGCTTTGACAATCACTCTCACTAGTATCTTTCGTCAAAGTTGGGTTTGCAACCAACTTAATTTGCCTCTCAGAGAATTCTTGGAACGTGATGCTTCTAAATGAGTTGCTGACTAGGTGAAGATTTTTGGTTGTTGAAGCTACATTGACATGAGCTAGGCTTCTTCTCCCTGTAATGACCAAACTCGCCTTGGAAGCTGGCTTATTTGGATGCAACTTGATTGAATATGGCATGGGCAAGACTGCCATTAACTTGCTTTAATTAATTACTTCTTTGCAATGGCAAGTCTTATTTAAATTCTAATGCAATGTGTGGAGCAGAATCAAATGAGGAGATTATAGGGGTTTGAACTTTTTGAAGTTGAACAATAGCTTTTTTTGAAAGCAAAGGAGGGGAAGAATTAATGTGATTGTGAAGAGAAAAAGGTTCTAGGTATATATACACACACACACACACATACAAGAAATTAATTGAGTTTGTTGACTGGGGTACGTATGCGTTTGGACTTTGGATTTTTATTTTTAAGAGTGGTCCATTGTTTGACTTTTTAGACCACAAAAATGATCAAATGTGCGCCAGTATGTGTATGGGTCATGCTAATGAGTGTTCTTGGAACAATGATTAATAATTCATTTTAGGAGATTTAAAAAAAAAAATCATTTTAGGAAAATTTTGACATCGCTTTTATGGGAAATGAAAAAAGCTATCAAGACATTAATTGCTTTTTTTTTCTTTTCCCATAAAAACTTTTTTTAAATGGATTGTTAACCAATGCCATAAGGGTATTTGTTAGCATTTTCCTATATATATATATATAATACTAGAGAAATGTCTTTCATATTTCATTGAAAATTCAGAAGGAAAAAAAAAAAACTTTGACATACCATTAACGTAATTACATCTATAACTATTTAAATCATTCATGATATCTATTTCTTATTGATAACCATAAAAATTACAACTAGTGAAGGAATATACAAAGTAATAAAGAGTATATGAAGGAAGAAAAAAAGAAATGAAATCAAACGTCAATTAATAATCGTTATTTGGAAAATAAAAAGGTGGTCAAGAGAATTAAAAATTAAAATAGGGATGGTTATACAGAGGACATTGAAAACTTTATAGCGCAATAAAATCAACAATTACATTCACTTAATTAAATCAATAATCAACAATTAAATACAATAAGAGATCTGAAGTTCAATTCCTGCCTATACAAAAAATCGATTGGTGTATCGGTCTGATGATAAAGAGTAATTATTAGAAGCGGACGTCATATGTTGAAACTCTTTCTAAAAAAAAATATAATAATAAAAAATTTAACCTTAAAACTAATCAAACTCTAATTAGGAAAATTATATTTCCTATCATAACTAAAAATGAGATGTTATTCAGTAATTTAGAAATTATATTAGAAATAAAGTTTTTTTTTTTTATAATCTCATTTTTTAAATTTCATTTAACCTTATATATATATATATATATATATATATAATCATAATCTTCATCCACCATAATTTTAAAAAAATTTAATAAATAGTTCTACCTCTTGTTTAATGTCTATATTATGCAAATTATCAACCAATAATATATGACAATGGTAAAAAACGTTATAGATAAGATTATTAAAAAAAAAATATAATAAAACTATTTATATATAAAAAATTAAAAATTAAAAAAAAAAACTCTTTATAAAGTCTAGGGACTAAAATAATATTTTACTTAAAAAATTATCACGCACAACGCATGGTCTGCGACTTGTAAAAATAATATTTCAATATATAAATGAAAAAAAAATTATTGCATTCCTAACATCACTAAATGAATGGCTAATCGAACTAGTGTTCATTGCAACTTAAGATAGATTACTAAATGGATCTAACACATATCTTGTTTTAGCTCCAAATTAGTCCACTACACACTGTTTTTCATAGGAAAAAAAAGTCGAAAAAAGGGTACTACTTGGTACAACTTTTGTACGTTTGTTTGGTGTAGTATGGATTTGAACCATTTAGTTATACTAGTTAGGACAGCACGCGCAAGGCACATGCCTATTGTGAAATAAGAGCAATGATTAAGGTTAATTCTAAATTTTATTTATATCACAAAACAAAAAAATATATCATTTGATTTTTAAAGTACATAAAGATTGTACAGTAGACCAACCAAGGCATAGGAGAGTGTCGATGTGACTGGATTTGGACCTTACACGTGAAGTAGCTATGAGCAAAGGAAAGGAAACGTTGACTATAAGATTTTATCCTTAGCCCATGCCAAGGGCATGACTGCCTTGGAAAAAAAAAGTGAGATATACATCTGACATGGGTGCTCAAGCACTCACAAAAGGGAGATAGTGATCTTTGGAGGTCAACAACTATAGAAACACCCTGTGCATGTTGGACCACTTCAGGGACATGTATATCGCCTGGATGTCCCTCTCATTGCTCAAGAGTTGTTCCCCAAGCAGTGGCAAAGTCACCTACCCCTGTGCTACAGTGCTAATTTTGGTGTACTCTCACTCTCCTCCAGTCACCAAATAGTACCCTAGCTATAGTAAGTCTAAAATAAGAAAATGATGATTTGACACCAGTCTTTGTACTCAACCATATTCCTCAAATTATAAGAGGAACATGCAACTGAACTTTAAGGGAAGAGCCCAAGTAGATCTTTCGATAAAAGAGTAGAAAGTTGATAAAAAAGTGAGGTAAAAAACAAGGTTTCTCTTTTAAGAAAGAACGTCCTTATTGCACAAGAGATACCTTTTTTTTCCATACATATACAAAGCTGAAACAAAGCAAGAGCAATTCCCCCTTGCCCAAACCGTGGTTTTTCATTCATTTCTTAGGGTTTTTCACATACATCTTGTGTCCACTTTACATCCTTACAATCACTTTCTTCTTCTCTAGACATTATGATGTCAAAGCTTGCATTTTTGTCTCCCATGAGCTTTCTTATCGAGATGTACTGTTAGATAACTCATTTACTCTCCCATATAAGTTTAAATCTAACTTGCACGTACAAAGATTTACATGAATCAAAAAAGACATTAATTTTAAGAATTTTGATAATTATGTCGTAAAAAGTTAATCTTATTCATATAAGAATCATGATCACATACAAAGTTAGGGTAGCTATTTAATATATAAAAATCTATTTTACTATAATAGTTTTTTAATACCTATTTGCTAAAGGCAATATATCCACTCTGTAAAAACTTCTAAGAATAATAACGAATATCATCATCTTCTAACAATAAGAAACTGAGCTTTGCTAAGAAAAGAAAAAACAAAAAAAAACAAAAGACACATGTCATCGAATTTTCCATTAGATAAATTTAAAGTTTTGAAAATTTAAACCTAGAAAATCAATGTTCTTTGGATAACAAATAAAACACCTTATATTATCATTCCAACTTTTCAAGCATCACTACTATCTAAAATTCAAAATGTGTGAAGAAAATTTTTGGAATGCTAAAATTTAGTGGGAGCATTTTAGACATTACACAAAAAAAAAAAAAAAAAAATTTAAATCATAAACTTTCATTAGGATTTAGCTGAGAGAATTACAATGTGACATATTTGCTCTTTTCCAAAATATTAAAAGAAAAATTGTTTGATTTTAAAGTTAAAAGATGAATTGTAAACTGCCCCAAACATAAAGGGTAAAAAGTATTTTTATCCTAAGTTTTTGTTTGTTTGTTTGTGTGTGTAAAACTATGTGTTTTTACTTAAAATGATGTGTAAAGAAAAAAAAAAGTCAACCTAAGAAAATTGTATGTGAAATTGTGAATTTTGGCTCAACAATGTTGATTAAATTAATAAAAAAATTCTAGAAACACAACAAAATGGCACAACTATTTCATAATACCTTTATAATTTTGTTATATTTTATTTTGACTTGCAAAAAATTGATAGCTAGCAGTTTTAAAATGTTGTGACGACAATAAGATGTCTTAACATTTTCACAAAAGAAATGTTATATCCATGACATTTTCATAAAAGAATTATAATTAATAGGTTGTTACAAGTTATTATTGGTAGAAAGAAAGTAATTTCATTAGTAAGTTTAAATTAGAACCAATATCAATTTACCATCTATAGTTTTTTATGAATGTATTGTGAAAAATGTTGTAGATGTAGTATTTTTTTGCACAATAACTTTATTTTTAGTAGTGGTTGATTCCAATATGATATTTTATTACTTTATTTTGAACTATAAGAAATTAACACCTTAACAATTGTGAAAATATTGTACCAATTTGTTGTATTAATATTTTATTATTTTGAGAAACATTGCGAATTGAACAAACAAAAAATACGGTAACTTCAAGGCTATATAGATAATATAACATAAAACAAAAACAAACTGGTGTACTTGAGAAAAAAAAAATTCATCTCACCAAATTGGCCAAATGCCTTGGATAAATATGAAAGGTTTTTTTTTAGTAGTATTAAAATGAGTCTGAAAACTTGAATAAAACAAAATACTATTATTAAGACTATTCTTAAGCTTATTGACTCTTTTTATATAGTTAACTAGTGAAGGCATCATGTGCAAGGCACGTGCTTGCCATGAAAAAAAAGTATTAATTAAGGTCAATTATAGATTTTATTTGTATCACAAAATAAAGATATAAATCATTTAATTTTTACAATACATAGAGATTTACTTCAATCAAAAGAAACATTAATTTTAAAAATTATGTCATAAAAAATTAATTTCATTTGTATAAGAATTTTGATCAACCACAAAATTAGGATAGCCATTTAACATATAAATATCTATTTTACTATTCATAGTTTTTTAGTACTTATTTGCTAAAGTCAATATATCCACTCACTAAAAACTTCTAAGAATGATAACAAATATCATTGTTAGGACATATGTAGTTCAAGTGGTTGTTCACATATGTCGCTATTTTATGTAATTGGCTTATCCTTAGACAAAACGCACTTTACTTGTAATTGGGTAGATTTAGGATGTGTTTAACACTTCAAGAAACAGTGTTTCAAGATTCAGTGTTGAAGTCAAAGTCTGTCCAAGAAACAAGCAAGGAAGTGCAAGTTACTAAATCTCGACACCTGTCTCGACACATACATCTATCGAGATTTAAGAAGCTGTTTAACCCCGAGCCTCGGCAGCTTCTCGACGGATCCTCGACACCTCTATCTGTCGAGAATTAAAGAAAATAGATTTTCAGTTCTGTTTCAAGTCCAATCCGTGAATGTGTCTTTGAGACTTCTTTTCTCCTAACCCTAGACATATAAAAGGACTGTTTTAAGGGCCGTCAAGGTGATGCAAGTTGCACAAGCATTGAGAACTTCTTGTTCATGCAATTTGTGATCTGAAAGACAAAGTTCATGCCCTAGTTCATCTCTGATGATTTGAAGAATTTTGCAGCCAACAACTCTCTCTCTAGTTGGTGTTTAAAGTCGCGTACTAGGATCCGTGCATCTGGTTAGTCACGTACTTGGGAGCCGTGCATTGAAAGGAGAAACTGTCACTACAGAGCAAGTCCAATTGGGTATTGGGATAAGGGTTCAACTGTAGGTTGGTAAGGTACTTGGGATTCCTTGCTTGTAATCGCTTGCTGTGATAATAGTGGAGTTTCGGGAGTGGTGACCTTAAATCACCCGGTGGGGTTTTTGCCGTTAGGTTTTCCCCATTCATAAACAAATCGCCGTGTCATTTATTTTCCGTTGCATACTTTAGTTTTAGTAATTTGTTTGTGCTGCCATGTGATATTGCATGTTAATTTGATTAATTAATAACTGGGCTAATTAATCAATCTAATTTATCACAAGAGGTCAACGTGTTTGTGGCCTGACAATCATCATTTTCCAACAATAAACAATTGAGTTTTGTTAAGAAAATAAAAAATAAAAAATAAGATAACAAAAAGCATGTGTCATCAAATTTTCCATTAGATAAATTATAAGTTTAAAAATTTATACCTAAAAAATCAATGTTCTTTAGATAACAAATAAAACACCTTATATCATTATTCCAATTTTTCAGGAATTACTATCATCTAAAACTCAAAATACATGAAGAAATTTTTTGGGATATTAAACTTTAGTGGGAGTATCTTAGACATTACACAATCAAATATTTTAAGAATCATAAGCTTTCATTAAGGTTAAACTGAAAGAATAACAATATAACATATTTGCTCTTTTCCAAAATATTAAGGGAAGAATTGCTTGATTTTAAAGTTTAGAGAGGAATTGTAAACTACCCCAAACATAAAGAATGAAAAATGTTTTTATCTTGAGTTTTTTTTTTTTTTTTTTTGTAAAACTATGTGGATTTACTTAAAATGGTGTGCAAAAAGAATAATAAAAAAGTTAATCTAAGAAAATTTTATGTGAAACAGTGAATTTTGGCTCAACAAAACTAATTAAACCAACAAAAAATTTATAAAAACATAATAGAATGAAATAACATTTTCAGAATACCTTTATAATTTTGTTCTATTTTATTTTAACCCGTAAAGAATTGAAAGCTTAACAATTTTGAAAATATCGTAACGACAACAAGATGTCTCAACATTTTCAACCCAAAAAAAAAAAAATGCATTGTCCACGAAATTTTCACAACAAATCATAAATAGTACCATTATTAGTGGGTAAAAAAGTAGTTTCATGAGTAAGTTTAAATTAGAACAAAAAATAATTTACCACCTATGTTTTATTATGAAAGTATTGTAAAAAATATTGTACTAAATTGGACTAAACCAACAAAAAAAGAAAAAGTTTATAAATACAACAAAATATTACAACGTTTTTACAATACCTTTATTTTTCAACCATGTTAGGTCCTAGTCTAATATTTTATTAGCTTATTTTGACCTATAAGGAACTTACACCTCAATAGTTGTAAAAATATTGTAATAACAAAAAAAAAAAAAAATAACAGCATTTTCACAATATTTTCATAATATCTTTATGTATACATTGTGTTTACAGTGTAAATTTATATTGTAGACATATAAAAATTAGAAAATTTTGTACACAATTGCAAAATTGGTACAATATTTACCTTTTTTTGTGCAAGTATGTATAATATATGACATTTTTTATATATCTACAATGTAAACATATAAAAATACTTAAAAAACAAAAATCAAAAAACAAAAAACAAAGCTCCGTACTTGAAGGAAAAAAAGAAAAAAAAAAAAGTGCAACTCACTAATGTGGCGTTTGATATGGGGGAATTCACATTACTCCTGACATTCAGATTCCTAGGAATGTAACTATTTCTATGTTTGGTTTGATTGAAAGATTCCTAGGAATGTGAGATGATAATGTTTGGTGTATTCCTAGAAATCTTAAATGAATTATTTATTTTTCCCATTTTATCCTTAGATTTGAATGTAATCTACCAAGTCCTTTAAAAAGAAAAATCTTCCTATGAATAAATACAATCTTCCTATGAATAAATAATGAAAAAAATACAATATAAACTATTAATTAGTCCTTTAAAAAAATATCTTCCTCTAAATAAATAATGAAAAACAAAATATAAACTATTAATTAGCAACACATTTATTAAAATTGTAGTCTAACATTTCAAAATGACAATTACAATATAAAAATAATTATTTAAATTCCCAAATGCTTTATTCTTAATAATAATTTTAAAAATAACTTAATCCATAACAAAACCACCTAACAATGTTTAGGTCTATAAGACCATAGAAGTAGCAATAAAAGTAAAAGTAGTTCATCAACAATGAAACAAATGCGATCTTTGATAGGCCTGGGTTTCATTAAAGTTTTGTTGAACAACACACACAACAGTAAAAGTGAATACCTGACAATAATGGAGAGTCTCCTTCAAACTTTTTTTTCCATACGTAAAATCTAAATAGAACTTTATTAAAAAATATATTAACAGAGTTGTTTATCCTATTTATGTTATTTTGGCGGGAAAAGATAGAGACAAGAGAGAAGATAATGATAATTTGTTTTATAGATTATCTTAATTGCTTAAATGATAAGGAAAAAAGGGTTAAAATTGTCAATTTATAAAAAATAAAATTTCTTTTAAGCTGGGGAATCTGGATTCTCACCTATTTTAAAGGGAATCGCATTCCCACTGAGAGGGGTTTAAGGGGGGAATCCAGATTCCCCTGGCATCTGATTCCCAAGCGTAATTTGCAACCAAACATAGGAATTTTTAAACATTCTTAAGAATTTTTAAACATTCCCTCGTACCAAACGCCACATAATTGAAGAAATCAAAAACACCATTCATGAGCTATTGGCCCAAAGAAAAAGAAAAAGTGCAACTCATTAATTGAAGAAATAAAAAATACTATTTATAAGATATTGTCGCTTTTTATATGGTTAATAAAAATAGAAAAAGGCATACTTAGACGCAGTCAACCCAGCCATGCAGTAAAAAAAACCTTGCTAAATGAAAAGCAAATCTCGTGAGCCAGTTGCCTTTTACAAAGTCACAATTTTTTTTTTCTTTTTGGTTAGGTACAAAGTCACAAATTTGAATAGTATCATGTTCATTAATTTCTTTTTGGAATATCCGAATAAGTAGTCAAATACTGTAGTATATCGTTTAGTGGAGCTTTATTTACATGCGTTGAAAAGTATGACCTTCGTAGAGCATTCAAATTAAGGAGATCTACATCCTCGATTCCTCGTTTAGAGGATTTTTTTTTTTTGGGGGGGGTAGGTAAGAAAAACTCGTTTAGAGGGAATATAGGGATCTTTATAATCTTTCACACCCTAGGAGAAAAAATTGCTATATTTATATATATATATATATATATATATGTATATGACTCGGTATGACTTTGTATAATTGAAAAACAATATTTTTTTTTTATTTAAATGAACATCTATAAAAAAGTTATAAAGAGTTGTTGTGAAATATAGTTTTGAGCTTTAAAAATATAACTTTAGACTTCGAAAACCTCTAATCAAACACAGCTCATATATAGGTAGGAGACTTTTTGGTTTTTGGCAAATTTGATTCAAATGAATTAAAATTAGAGATATTACGTCCATAATATTTTTATAACATTTTCACAACAAATTACAGGTGATTAGTTGTTATTGGTTCAAATTTGAACCTAACACGAAGATTACTTTTTTGCCCCAACAATAACAACCAATAACAACCTGACACTTAGGATTTGTTGTAAAAATGTTGTGAAATGTTGTGGACATATCATTTCTCTTAAAATTATCCTATTATCAATTTTTTCAAACACTCTGTTTTGAGTGCAATTAATAATGTTACCAGGATTCTTCTAAAAATAATAATAATAATGTTACCAATTATGCAAGTGAATTGTTTGATTTTCAACATTTTACGTATTAAAATATTCTCACACAATTCTTAAACTCTCTAAAGTACTCCACTACTCCTATCTTTTAGTTAAATAATTTTAAAGAGTAATTTACTATAAAAGAGTTTCTAACTTTTAGGTTTTCAAATTTTTATCAAAATCCTAAATAACTAAGACATTATCTCTATCTCACTTTTATACATATTCACTAAACCTAAAATAAAAAATAAAAAATAAAAAAGAGCTTTATTGCACTTGCAAAGCACGTGTGATGACTCTAGACTATATATAAGAGGATTCTTTTTTTTAACTAGACTTTTATATGATTCAAATTAAAATACCCTCATTAATGAAAGGTAATTTCATTTAGAAATAGATTCATAAATGTCAAATAAAAAATTTCATTTTAAATTCAAAAAGTGAATTCCTAAAATTTAGGATTTTTTTTCCTTCACATTAAAAAAAAAAATTGCAGTTACTGCTTATTTCTAAAGTTTATTCTTTTTATTTGTTTAAAAAAAAAATATTTCTCAATTATAATATACATATATATATATATATGCAAGTGCATGTGACTTTTTGTTGAATAAGTTGAGGATGAGTGTTTGAACTTGGTAGGATCGAACATTTGAACTGTCACCCTCTGCATGCAACCGTTACGCAACACATAGCCCATAGGGGTTATCGGAAGAGATGAAAAAAAACGAAACCATCCCAAAATAAAAACCGCAAAACCTGAAGAAGTAGAACAATTTACTTATTTTCCAAAGTCATTGTATCCAGATTTCACTTTGCATATAATCTTTTTGTCAAGAGGCTATAATAAGTATACTAGCCTTCTTCACACACACAATGCAAATGTTCTTCTGTTTTTTTTTTTTTTTTTTTAATAATATAATACAAATTTAAACAATAACAGCAAGTAATCTTCTCTATATATTAAGAGAATTTAAAAAATTAGTTATCGTCTTTTTTATTTCAAAAATACCCATAATTTAATTAACTTATTTTTATTCCTAAAACATAAAAGTAAGGTTAAAATCGTAACTAGATTAAAAAAGAAAACTACCCCATATTCCATAAAACTTCCCACTGCCCCATGTACACAACCAAAACTACCCTCATGTTCCTATAAAAAAAAAAAAAAAACTACACCATGTTCTAAAAAAAAATAAAAGAGAGCCTCATTAGACGTGAAAAGCGTGTGTGATGAGGCTACTATTAATAGTTTAAGTATAAAATATGTGTCTTAATTTTATATAATTTAAATTTTAGATTTCTCAATTAACCTTTATAACCTTAATTTCTCTTATTGTTAAATCATTCTCGATTAAATAATATGAGTATTGATTCTAAAAAAAATAAATATAACATTGTTATATGATATAATTTAAATCTATAATATTCGCTTTATAATGGTTGGTTTTTAAGCTTTTATCACCGCCAATATTCCTATTACCACACATAATTTGTTATACTGTATAAATTATCATTTATCGTAGTCCTATTTCTATTCCTAGGCTAAGATTCCTATAGCCAAAAATTTATAGGAATGAATATTCTTCTATATGTTTATTTATGAAAAATATTATATCCACAATATTTTCATAATACTTTTACAACAAATCATATGTTGCTAAGCATGGATAAAAATGTAATTTAATTTCTAAATTTAAATTAGAACCAATAACAACTTAGCATTTATAATTTTTTTAAAAAATATTATGAAAATATTGTAAACGTAGCACTTCTCTTTATTTATAGGAAATATGTGTGTATCCTTGGGACCTTGGTTGAGGTTGAGACTAGGTTATGGCTCAACCGCTGAAAGGAGCGCTCGTAGCTCCCTCACCGTCTAGACAGACACCTTAGGAGGAAATACGCATGGACACAAGAAATTCAATTTGGGTCCAAACCGCTTTAAAATTAAGCACTTTTCCAAATCAAGCCCAGATTCCTATTGCCACACAAAAAGGGCCCAAAAGTTGCTAGTGAAACAAAAGTTCTTTGCCAATTGCCACCCACGTTTCATTTGAGCCACACAATCTACACAGTAGCCCACAAGTGCAGGTCCCATTATGAACCTTAAGTGGGCCAAATAAACCCAAGGACTAAGCCCACACTTCTGAAAAAGTATGTTCTATAACATTTTCATTAAATTCAAAGCCTTTAGTTCTTTGAGTTTAAAAGCCCCCTACAAGCACGGGGCCTCTTAGATACACCATAAGAGCAATCAGACTGCAAAAATAAATAAAGTGGTAAGTTTTACACATATTTATTCAATCTCTTTATAGCACTGTTTATATACATTTCTACTATAGTAAGAGCACTTGCACCAATCCCTCTCATTTTCAAAATTACGACAGTAACTGTGTCTATTTACATGGTTATTATAACTTTTTATTTTTTTTCTCTCTCCTCTATTTTCTCTCATCTGATTCTCTCTCTTCCTCTACTCTCATTCTCCTCTATCTTCTCTTGAATCCAACAACAAATCTATACAAATCATCAAATTCCTCAAACTTATTCTAAATTTAGATCCCAAATCCATCAAACCCTCTCATCAAAGAAAGAAGAAGGAGAAGGAGAGAATGAGAAAAAGAACGAGAGTGTTTAGAGAAATAAAGAGTGAACTTGGAGTGTGTTAATAAGGTGGGTGGGGCTCATGGGGTAGGTGTGAAATAATAAAGAATAGTGAGAAAAATATTATTTAAATAAAAAATGGTGTATAATAGATAAAGAAAAAGTTTAGCTACAAAATTAGTTATAGTCTAAAGTTACAATCTTACTCAATATCTTCTTATTGGAGGTGAATTTTGAAAATTCTACTATTGGATTACATTTTCTTTTTATATCCTTCATGTTTGTAAAATTTCTAAAAAATTAAAAATTAATAGCTATGTCATCAATAGATTATTTGAATTGTTATTTTTTTGTAATTTAAAATTATGCATAAAATTTTAGTTTATGGATCATATAGTATATAAGATCCGTTTAGGAACAACTTATTTAGCTAAAACTGAAAATTTTTATTGAAAATACTGTAGATAAAGGTAAAACTAGATGAAATAGTATAGTATGACTCATGAATAGTATCAAAAAGTGAAATAGGACCTATGAATAATACCTAGGAGCAACGTTGTTCTTATCCAGATCTCCTTCCAAAGATTTTGCATTTCTCCAAGACAAGCTCAAAGCAAAATTGATGGGATGGAGAAGCAAGTGTTTGTCATGGGTAGGGAGAAGAACCCTCATCAATTCTATAGCACAAACTCTACCTGTCTACACCATGTCCACTTTTAGCATTCCCAATAAGGTGTGTGACAAATTGGATTCCCTAACCAAAAGGTTTTGGTGGAAGCCATGTTAGCGAGAAGGCAGATTTATTGCTTGGAACTTGTGGGATAAGCTTTGCTATCCGAGGAGTGTTAGAGGTCTAGGCTTCAAAAAAGCAAAGAATGTGAATTTCGCATTGCTAGCCAAGCTGGCCTGGATGATAGCATCCAAAAGGGATAGCCTTTGTATAAGGATTCTAAGGTTAAAATACAAGGTCAAGGAAGATGGACTCATGGCTGAAGCATCGAAGCATGTCTCACCTATCTAGAAAGCTATTGAGAAAGCTAAGGCCACTGTTTCAAAAGGAGCTTGTTACATTATCAAAGATGGCAGCTCGACAGATGTTTGGCTAGATCCTTGGGTGCCATGGATCCAGGGCTTTATTCCAACCTCAAAAGGTCAGTCCACGCCTCAAACGGATCTCACGCCTCAAACGGATCTTAAGGTGGCCTACCTCATCGACTTTGATCATCACAGATGGAAGGTTCCTTTAGTCCTTGACCTCTTTGACCCAAACTCTGCCAATGCCATCCTCTATATCTCTATTCCCTCTACACCTCGTCCTGATAAGCTGGTTTGGATTCCCGATTCCAAAGGGTGTTTTTCTGTAAATTCTGCCTATAGAAAGATAGTCAAGCTCTCATCCCATCCAACCACCCCTAATGTGGACTGGAGGAAACTTTGGAAGATTAAAGGCCCTAAGAGGATAAAATTATTTCTTTGGAGAGTTGCTGTCAATGCCTTGCCTACGAAAGAAAATTTGATGTGTCGGATGCAAGTTGAGGTTCCTTGCTATGTGCTGTGTAATCAGGGGGTGGAAACATTTGCCCATATCTTCTTATGTTGCCCTATGGCCAAAGCACTTTGGTTCTCTATTTGCTGGGGATTCAGGTCTGATGAGTTTCCATTGGTAACCTCAGTAGACATCATCAACCTGATTTTAAACCCTCCTGAGGCCCTTTGCCAAGCCCAAGAACAATGGTTGGTCTCCCTCTGCTTGGCATTCACTCTTAAAGAGATTTGGCGCATTCGGAATGTTATGCTCCACCTTAAAGGATCGGTTGACCTCCGAGCTTCAATCCACAGTATACAAGCAAAGCTATCTGAATGCTATAACATCTTCTCCAATCAAGAGTACCCCCCCCCCCCCCGGGCGGCTCCTCGCTCTACATCATGGTCAACCCCTCCTCTAGGTACTTTCAAGCTTAATTTTGATGTGGCTATATCTAGCTCCAAGTCAGCCTTAGCAGTCATCGCTAGAAATTCTCAAGGTAACGTGATTCATGTCTGGACTAAAATTCTGCCTAAACGAACCCCTCTCTAAACGGAGACAGAAGCACTGTTGTGGGCGGTTCAGATTGCTAGACGAGAATGCTGGAATCATGTCATTTTCGAAGGAGACTCCAAGATCTGTATTGACGCGGACTTGGATCACTCTGGCAGTTCTGTTTGGGCCATCGAGCACTTGGTTTACGATATTTGTCTCTTTACTATGTCCTTTTTATCTTGTTTTTTTGTTTGGGTCAATAGAAATTGCAACAATGCTGCCCACACAGTAGCAAAGTTCTTGTTTGAGTCCAATGTGTCTTGTTTTTTTAGTTCGGCGAATCTTCCCCCCTGTTTGGCAATTGCTTGTAGGGAAGACTCCCCCTTTTGTCTCTTTGTTTCTTAGCCAATATATTGCAGATTATTAAAAAAAAAAAATAGTAGTAAAAATAAGTTAAATAGTAAACTAAGTTAACTTTAACCTCTAATTTCAAACGTAACCATAATATCCAATTGACACAAAATTTGATATGTGTATAGTGTAAAGAACATGTAATTCAACGATTAAATTTTCAAAATATGTAGTAATATTTATTTTATTGAGTAAGCTTGTAGCATTAGGTTACAACCAATTTTGTAAGTAAATTTTGTCCAACAAATAATCAAATGTGAGTGTTTTTATAGAGTGGTTGTGTCAAATAGAAAAAGTAGGTTGTTATGGTAAAATAGATGAAAAGTTATGTGAATACTCTAATTGTGCATATTTTTACGGTTATTGTAGATTTATATCTTATTTTTTAAATAATTTTTTCTCTCTCCTCTTCCACCAGATTCTCTCTTCATTTCTCCCACCTAGTTCTTTCTCTTCGCTTACCTTCTTCCCTAATTATTTTTTTGTCAAACACATCCTAAATTAAGATCCCAAACTCATCAAATCCATATATAGATCTATAAAGAAATCATCAAACCCATATTGCAAGAAGAAGAAGAAGAAGCAATAACAATAGCGGCGAAGAGAGAAAGGCGAGTTGCATGAAAGACTAGATATATTTTAGATTTGAGAGAGAGAGAGAGAGAGAGAGAGAGAGAGAGAGAGAGAGAGAGAGAGAGTAAATGAAAGAAAAAGAATAAAAATTATTATTTAAATAAAATAGTGTATATAATATACGATTCAATGTGCGTTTTTTAAAAGTGATTGTGTAAAATAAAAAAAATAAGTTCTTATATTAAAATAGACAGAAAAATTTACATAGGCTAATGTGAATACTCTAAGTGTGACATTTATAGAATTAAGATTCTTACACATACATATAATTCAAGCATCATTAGGTGAAATTGAGATTAGGTTATGACTCAACTATTATTAGGAGCACTCATGGTTCCCTTATCTTCTAGACACCTTATGAAGAATACACATAGCCAGAATTAGGCTCTTAGTAGTAAAAAATGAGATCTAAGTGATAATCTAGTGGTAATAATATCATTTGTGATATATTGTATGTGTGGTTCGAACTTCAAAGCTCATCTCTAGGGATGGCCATACCCATTGGGTAATGGATATCCAACCCGACCCGATCCAAATATTTCGGGTAATACCCGATTTTCATGGGTAGAGCTTAACCGGGTAGGGTATGGATATTAGCCGAATTATTCGGGTAGGGTATGGATATTATCCAAACCCAACCCATAAAAAAAAAAAAAAAAAAAAAAAAAAAAAAAAAAAAAAAAAAAAAAAAAAAAAACTGTCTCACTCACCTATGTCGTGCACAGCGTCGGAAACGCTGAAGAAGCAAAAAGAATACAAAAAAATTAACTCAAACCAAAGCACGTAATTGTGAAGCTAGAAATTAATCAATTATTAAAATGAAATCATTCAATTTCAAATTTCAAAAAGAATGAAAATTTCACCTCCGAATCGCTAATCTAATACTGAACCACCAAAACAGAGCGACGTCGTCTCGGATTACTTTCCGAAACTACCCTTCCTCTGCCGGATTTATTACACACACTGCCCCTCGCATCTTCCCCACTCGCAGCTCTCGTGCTCTGCCTTGACACCGACCTCCCTCACCTCTGCAACGTCGTTGTCGACGATGAAGATTTCAATTCTCCGGTTACGCCGTCGGAGATTCTCTTAGCCGAAAAGCGCCCTCGATCGCCGGAGGAGTCGAAGAACTCGATGGCGAGGTCGTCGAGGCTGATCTGCGGGAACCCGGAGCCACTCGTTCTTTAGCTAATTACTAAAAAAGGCACCGCCTTTAATCAAAAAAATAAAACTAAAAAACATGAGTAAAAAAGCTCTTAATCTTAGTTTGTTGGGCTCACTTTATTCCTTATGTATATATTCAACTATAAGAGTTTAGAGTAGTGTAAATAAAGAATACAAAAAAAAAATTTATTTATTAGTTTTTTCTTTTTTAAGATACTTTTTAAGTTAAAATGTTTTAGATTAAAAAAAAAAATTAAATGGGTTTCGGGTAGGGTATGGATATCCATGGATAATAAATCCGGATAAGATTCGGGTATGAATATTAATGGGTATTGATATTCGGGTATCCATGGGTAAACTTTTCGAGTAGGGTATGGGTATACCCGATCCATACCTTACCCATGACCATCCCTACTCATCTCCTCCATCCCCTACTATTTAATTGGGCCCAAAGTTCCAAAGCAAGCCCAGAATCATATTTCCACACACAAAGAGCCCAAATGTTGGTAGTGAAAGAAAGAAGAGCATATAGGCCACACAATTGACACGCTGGCCCACACATTGAACCTTATAATCATGCCCAAGCACCAAGCCCACATATCTGAAAAGTAAATTATACAACATTTAAAGCTGAGTCAGAGCTTTAAGTTATTTCGAGTTTGGAAGCCCACTCCACTAGAAGCACGACGGGTGGGGGTCTTAGATTTTGAAAAAAAGAGCCAGGTAAGTAATAAGTAGGTCACACGTACATTGCACACACACACACACACACACACACACACAGTATCTAAAAGCCGTAGATTGATAGATTCATCTATACACACACAGAGTGCGCAGGTTAACCCCACATTTCCTGTCCTCAATTCAAATCATTATCCTACACCCCCTAGCGCACTTTAACTTGCCCTCTACCTAACGAACTCTCTCATATCCCTTTCTCTCTCTCTCTCTCTCTCTCTCTGTGTGAATCCGCTTCTTCCACAAAAATACATTAAAAAAAAAATAAAACTCTCTCTCTCTCTCTCTCTCTCTCTGAGACAAATTAGGGTTTCGTCACAGACTGAGAGTCTCTCTCTCTCTCTCTCTCTCTTTCTATCTGAGAGCTTTGTGTGATTTCAATGCCTGGGAATCCATTCCCGGAATTCCGTACAGTGTGCCGAACCGCTCAATTTCAAGGGCTGTTTGGGCGTGAATCTAGAATCTTCTTCTTCTTCTTCTTCTTCGTTGTTGTGTTGGCTATCGGTTTGGCCTACCCGATTCGATTTTAATTGGGTAAGGTTTTCGAGTCCGATGGCGCCGAGCCGGAGAAAAGGCTCGAGTAAAGCGGCGGCGGCGGCGGCGGCTCGCCGGCAATGGAAGGTCGGTGATCTTGTGCTCGCTAAAGTCAAGGGCTTCCCTGCCTGGCCTGCCAAGGTATAAAGTTTTGATCTTTATTGTTATTTTTTGGTTTTTCTTCGTTTTTTGGTGGTTTCTCTGTTGAATGGATTTGCTTTAGTTAGGGTTTCGGATAGCATGTGAATGTATTCTATGATTTTGTGTCCGATTACTGGTGTGGAGTTTGCGATTTGAATAAAAAAAAGTTAATATATATGTGTTTTTGAGGGTTTAATTGGATGATTATGGATGTGATTGTTTTGTAAATTTGGTAAAGCTTCGGTATTTGTTTCTCTTTAGATTTTAGGTTTATACCGTTGTACAGAATTTCCAATAATTGAGATTTGTTAATTTAGAATTGAATTTGGGGGTGGGGATGTTGATGTTCATTGTGTAATTTTCTATAAAAACTTTTTGATAATCGATGAAATTTCACTATCCTAGAGTATACGTAAGGGTAGCTAAAGAATTCAAAAGGAAAAAATACAGTAAGATTAACATCTAAGAAAATGAACCATTGTGGAAATCCATAAAATCAAAAGAGTAGAGAAATGGATGGTAGTTGATGCGTACTCCAATATTATCTTGGCGAAAGCAAACTTGAGTAGTGCTACATAGTGTGGTTAAAAGCATCAAGCACACCTAAGTGCATAGGCTTCTTGAAGCCTAGTTGTGCCCAATTGAAGTAAACTGCACATTATTCAAATATTATATATAAAACTGTTATTTGAAAGATTCATATATAATAAAAAAGTTAATGCACTCAAAATAGTTATATATTTGCCTATTAGCTAAAATGAATAGTGCGATTGCACAAAGCATGTTAGTTCAAATTTTACATGAGTTATGTCAACAACAACAATGACATTCTCAACAATTTACATATGTTATTTCAATTTCTTAAAATCTGTAGACAGTAAATTTGAAAACAATTGTGTATTTTTTGATAAATGTAAATTTGGAAATAATTCTTAATGGATGATAGTCATGATACGATTATAATCTAGTCATAAATAGTTTAAACGCAAATTTCTATATAATTATCTTGTGCTTTGTAAAAAATACATAGCTGTGATAGCTATGATGAATCAAATGTATAATATAGTCGAATTTAAATATATCCCAAAGGCATAGCCTAAAAAGTACAGGAATATTAAATTTATCATTGCTCGTGTGTATAATAAATTAATGGTCTGTGTCATTTCATTAAGATTGAGTAGTTAATTTTTATGATTTATATATTTTTATAATATCTAGATTGTTGTTTGATTGGTCTAGGGCGTGGGGTTTTACTAACTGTAACTCCATTCCCGAGTGTTTAGAATCATTTTCCTCTAGTGCATAACATTTTGTAATTCTTTAGGCAACTTTTTGTAACATTTTTCTATGTAAATGAAGTAGGCTCATTTTATTAATTGATTAATACTAACTAAAAAAAAAAAAAATGAAAGCACTCCTAGGCGTGCTTTATGCTTCTTTAAATAGCTCAAAGGTGCAGTTCACTAAATGAGCTTTGCTATGGCCAAGTAAAGTGTGAAGACCTTGGGATTTTGATCTTTAAGCACGTTAAGTGTGCTTTTAACAACATTGGTGCCACTAATAACTTCTTTCCTTTGAAAGTATGATTATTCCTCTCTCTCTCTCTCTCTCTCTCCACAAGCACTATAGATGACATTAAGGAGCCACCATCCAAATCTCCGCGCTATTGAGTTTGCCAAATTCCCCATCCTACGAGCCAACATAGCAATTATTGAATTAGGCATGACCCAACTAGCTCCAAATTGGCATAAAAGCAAATTCATTAGCTCCTTAGGTGTGGTGCAATGTGTAAGATGATTCATTGATTCCCCTTTGGTTTACGCATAAAACACCAATCTACAATTTGATGTATTTAGGAAATCTTTACAAAATAAGGATGGGGTAGCTGAATATTCAAGTTGGCTTACTAAGTTGATTGCTAATGGCAGGTGGGGGAGCCGCAGAGTGTGGGGTTTGCAGCTGATTGGAAGAAAGTAGTGGTCCACTTCTTTGGAACCAAGCCAGAGCAGATGTAAGTACTCCAGGCCTGGAATATATGGCACTCAGTATGTTATGTTGTTAAATAAATATATATTTTTTTATTTCTACTCTTTTCAATATAGATTTTAATTTTTTTTTATCACTGTTAATAAGAGTTGAAAGAGGTTGAAACTGAAGTGCAGTATCAGCGTATGTTGCTATTTATGCTGTATTGTGACTTTTGTTTTTTCCTATTTCTGCTCTTTTCAATTATGTGTAACGAGGTTTGAAACTTCTTTTGATAAGTATTTGAGATTTAATTTTTGTCACTGTTAAATGAGAGATAAAGGATGTCCAAAACTGAGGTATAGTAGCAGCATGTGTGCTATTTATGTTGTTCACTAGTTTCCTTTTCTTTCTTGTTTTTAAATTTTCCGATTTCTTCTCTTTTCAATTATGTGTAACATGGCTGGAAATGTCTATACATTTTAATTTTTATCACTGTTAAATGAGAGATTTAAGAGGTTTGAATCTGAGGTGTAGTATGGGCATCTGTTGTTATATATGTATGTATCTGCATCTTAGAAAGAAAATGGTGATTAAGATTAACTGCTTTATTCTAGGCTTAGGACCCTCGATCTCACCTTTATTGAAATGAATGGGGTTTTATATATTAGAATAAATTGAAATGAATGTGTCATCCTGAAGGTACCATTGTACTATATATTTTGTTTGTAGTTTTATAATTATGAAAAGGTTGGTTGTTTTCTTGGCTCAAATAAGCGTAATTGGTTTCTACAACAATAAAGATTAGTGATATAGTTTTCCCTGTTTTACTTCTAGTAGGAAAAATAAATGGACATTGGTCTTGAAGTTTGTATTGATAGTATCTTGTCATTTGCCATTATTCAGTCTCTAAATGGAAAGGGATCTTTTTTTTTTTTTTTTTTTTTTTTTTTTTTTTTTTTTTTTGGGGGGGGGGGGGGGGGGGGGTGCTGCTTGGGCAGGGTCTGAATTGGAAGTTACCAATACTTGTTGAGGTTGGGGTATAAGATACTGTTTTGACTTTTGAGTGACTTTGTTTCTGAGAGGGTTCATTAGTGGTCCTTGGCCAAGTAGTAATGGGGAGGTTGTTTTCCTTCTATTGATGGATTGCTTCATGGTGCTGGGGTGGTGATTGGTGAAAGTCTCTTGTAGAGCTTGACAGGGTTTCTCTTTTGCACATTTTAAACGATGGTCTACATTATTTTTTTTGTGTTTTAGGGTTTCCAGCAGTGCAACTGAGAAAATTTTAAGGTTTTTTTTTTTTTCATTACACTTTGTGCACACAGGATTATTCATTTCCTCACCTTCTGCCCCTTACTTCCAAGGATCATTGTTATGAAAACACGCCTACGTTTATGTTTAGTGCTCATCCTTACATGGTATATGGGATGGCTGATAATCCGTTCATCTATTATACTTAAAATGGGGATTCCTTTCTTTTGTGGTCCTCTTCCTTAAAATGACAAAAATTCCCACACATCTTAGTTTGAATACATTTAGAAGATACAAAGGGTTGTAGTGGTAAATTACTTCAACTTGACTTCCCAACTCATGTTCCCTGCTTTTAGCCACAACAATCTACTTTCAGCTTCCTCCTCCCTCTTCCCTTTTCTTTACAAACCAACTAGTGTTGGTAAAATCGTCAAGCACACAAACGTCTTAGAGAATAGGTGCTAAGCGCAAAATTGCACCTGATTAAAGTGAAGCACAGTTTTCCAAATATAATACATAATAACATCTAAAAAGAAAGATTCATTGCCAATTGATCCTCCAGTGATGTGAGTGATGCTGTGCAGGCTAGTGGATGTGGGTTGTTTGAGGTGGGGTTTTAAAGGTGGTTGAAGGGATGGTTGGGCTAGGTTAGGTTAGTGGGTGTGGTTATCTGACGTGTGGGCTTAAAGGTGTTTGTGGATATTTGAATGGTAGATTGTGGGCAGTAGCCTCAATTGAGGCTCAACGGCACTGTGAGAGCATTTAGGTGCATGGGTTTAGGACTGTACTTCAGGTTGGTTTCTTCATCCACTGTAATTTTTAAGTATATAACTTGTGGGGTCATAAGTTTGCTTGTAATAAACAGTTTTGTCTTAGGAATATTCAATACATTAGGTAGAGCGTAGGGTGGGCTGTGTGTACTGGTTTTTTCTTTCTACCCAGGTACAATACAAAAAAATTAGTATATTCTTTTAACTATGTTTTTATTAGTAAGCTACACACCTTGAACCCCCAACCTAACCCCCCATCCCATTATTATGGGAGGAGGAAGTACCCAAGTACCATTTGAGCTAGAACTCATTGGCAATTCTTTTTACTACTGCTGGTTGGATACATCTTACACTATTTTTGTATCCCCAATTCAAATATCATGTTTATATTACTCACCATATTTGCAATGATGATTATGTTTGCTTTGGGCAGTTCAATCCGTAGTCTTCATTTATGATTTGAATGCTTTTGTGTTCCTTCACCTTATATGAATGCCATAATCCTTAGATGTTTAGAATTATTAGGATTCATTGGGTATGTTATGGTAATAAGTTGGTGCCCTTTTTTCTTTGGTTCAGTGCATATGAAGGTCTGACCCGCCTGATTTATAATCATCACTTGTACTTTCATTTAAGATTTCTTTATGTGTGTGTGTGTGAGTGGCAACCAACTTATCAAAAAAGAAGTGTGTGTATGTGAGGATCAATTTACATTTGGTGTAACTTTTGCCCAATGTTATGCTGCTCAATAATTTCTTATCAAATTAATATTTTGAAGACCCAAATGTTAGATTGCAACATGTTCTTAATATTCGTAAGGCTTAACATGCATTCTAAATTTCATGTCAATTGGATATTATAGGATTTAGACTTGCCTGTTTCTTCTATAACTTTTATAAGTAGAACTAGGGTCAGACCCCCTCCCCACATAATTTTGACAATTAAATTATAAGATTTAGACTTGGACTATAATATATATATATATATATATATTATATATGGGATAATGACATGGTGCCATTTACACAAAAAACCTTATATATGTTATTATGTGTTACATTTGTTAATAATTTTTTACTTAACATTTAGACATTGTAAAGTAAAAATATAAAAACGAAAAAACTCTAAACAAGTGCGAAGTGCATGTGAAGATAGTCTATATTGATTGGATTTGATATGAATTTGGTTCTGCGGGACCTTTGTTGATTATGGATCAAATATTTAACTTCTTATTACTGGATGAAAGCTGATTGTGTTTTACTTGGAGAGTGTTCTCTTTAGGACTTTTTTTTGAAAATATTCTGCTTACAAAAGAAATTATCATCTTGTTCATCGAATAGGCATTGCCATTATCCTACAGGCTGTAGCAGTTTTGAAGGTTTGAACTCCCTGGCACTGCCATAGGAGCAGTTGATTAAAACCATTGGCCCACAGCACCATTGGAATCCATGGAGATTTTTGCTAGCTGTGTGTTTAGAGCTCCAATTCAAAATAGCTTATTGACATGCATGCATTTGTTTGATCTTTTCAATTCATGTGCTGCAGAATTAGTCTCTATTTAGTTTTAAGTTCTTTATATGGTTGTAACTTCTTAAGGATATGTTGAAACCTGTTTGTAATTTCCTAAGTTCATGAATGCTAGTCCATGAACTTCCTTGAGTTTCTAAATATTTTGAATTTGAGAAATCAATTATTTTTCCTTTCTTTTGTTATTTTAAAAATTAAAATATTCAGTTTTGTGTTTGGATTTTCTTTTTATGAATTGGTGAGCCAAGATATCGAAAGCACACACTCATTTGTTTCCATCAATCCCTTTTTGCTTTCAACCAAATGGGGGAAAACTGGTTTATCCAGTCCATTTTCTTTCCCCTTGTTTCTTTTTACCCCTAAAATCTACCCAACCAAACACACTGTTAGTAAATCATCTTTTTAAGAGCTTCCCTTTATTTTCTAATAAATTTCCATATTACATTCCCTTTATTTTCTAGTAAAATTCCATATTACTTACAAAAAGGAAAATAAATTTTCTAGGCTTTGAGCTTATTTGTTGATCAATTTATCAATTGATTGTTAGGGATGTGGTTGGACATTGCGCTTATTATTTGGTTACAGCTGAAGCTACTGCTATGCTGACTTTTTAAAAATCTGTTTGGATTGACAGTTGGCCATCTGAATATGAACTTTAAGGCTTTTCGAGTTCTATAGTTATATGGTTGTTCTCTTTGTAGTTGGTGGACCATAATCGTGTATTGCTTTGCCCTATTGTATGGAATGGAGCCTTAATTATGTCGGTTAGAGAGGACAAAAATACTCTACCCGATTTGACCTGCCTTGTTCCACCCCACATGGGAGGTCAGGTTTTCACCCTGAGTGTATGCATCTGTGTGTATCTCATTTAACATATGTTTAAATTGTTTATACATATCCTATTCATACAACAAGAACCCTTTTGGTAGTTTTGTTTAGTGGTTCTTTATTTGATTGGCCTGGAGCACGGGGAGTAACTGGTAACAGATCCATTCCGGAATTTATAGTCATTGTTGTCACTATGTACATAGTTTTTTTTTTTTTCTCCGAATTCTTTAGGCTCCTGTATGTCTTTTTTTTTTGGCAATAAAACATATCTATAAAAAAATTATTCGATTTATATTTTAATTTTTTATGCATATTTTATTATAATCCCAAAACACTTCTCTCAACACTCTTGACCTCACCTCTCCTTTTTATCATCAGACTCTGTCCCTTTCCATTGCCCTTAATTATCTGTGAAACATTAAAGTGCAGAATGTTTTTCTTTAATTTTTATTTTTCTAAATTACCCTATTTTATATCAAAGTGCAGTTGTTAGGATATGAAGGTTTTAACTTCATTGGATTGATTAAAGTCTGGAAAGACGTAATAATATTAAATGACCTGAAGTTAGACAAATAGTTTATTAATATACTTGTTCTTTATATCTGTATCTACTGATTAAAAGTACTATGGATGAGCTTGTATGTCTTAAAGGTCAGAGTTGCATCTCAAATGTGGAGTTGTAAATTTTTCTTTTAATGGGAGGTGATAAACTTCCAATTTTTCATTGGAAAACTATAGCCATTGGCTTCTCTTCAATGTTCATGGCCGGAGAACTTTTACTCTTCCTTCTGCTTTTTTCTTTTCCTATGATATTTTCTTTTAAGGGAAGCAAGAGAAAGCATACAAATCTTTTACTTTAAAAGTTAAAACATTGTTACATAGTCTTCTGTGTATGTTGTATGGTCTTGACACATTGATTGTTCATTTCATGTTGGCATTATGTATTGTTTCTTTTTGAAATGTAGCATGTATAAATATGACATTTCAATGTGTTATACTAATAGTTATGCCTTCCACTTCTATGTTCCAAGTTCTTTTACTAATGTGTGAGAGTTAATGCAAGATGGATTTTGCTCTTCAAGCTTGGCTTTGTTCTGGTTCCACTCAATTTATATCTTTGTTTTACTTTGTCAACATTTTCTCTTGTTCGGATCCATTGTGGTGATAATGAATTCACTTGTTTGCTATGGACATCCATTGTTTTGGTTTATTTTACTCAGTGTTGTTCTTGTTTTCTCTAAGTGTGCCTTATGAGAGTTTAATTTGAAGTTAGCAAGCAACTTAACCTTATTCTGATAACAATACCTTGTCATTCAGAGGCTACTGCAATCCTGCTGATGTTGAAGCATTTACTGAAGAGAAGAAACAATCTCTTCTTGTCAAACGTAATGGCAGGAGTGCTGATTTTCTACGTGCTGTCCAGGAGATTATTGATAGCTATGAGAAATTAAAGAAACAGGATCAAGTCAATGATTTAAACTCTGCTGATGAGGTTGCACCTGCAAAGGGTGGGAATTCAGCTGACTTAGCAGCCAACTTTGAATCGAATGATCATACAGAAACTCCTGAAATAAATCAAAATTCACAGTTAAAAACTTCATTTACCACAACAGATAAAAATGGCTCCGGTGTTCTTGTTAAGGATGCCTTAGCTGCAGCACCTGCTGATGCCTTGCTTGATAAAGAGGCCTTAAGGGAGGAATCTATTGATACTGTGGCGGTTACAGCAACACCTTTGCTAACTACTTACTCTTCAAAAAAAAGATCCAGTCTCATACAGCCACAGAGCTGTGCCACTCATAGAAAGGCTCAAAGGTCTAGAAGTTCATCAAGGTTGGAAACGCGTAGATCACGAACCTTCACAATGTCGTGCAATGATGGTGGCAATAATGCTGGAGACAAATCAGCCAATGTAGTTCGGGAGGGTTCTTTAAGAAGGAATAAGCGAATCAGGAAGTCACCTGATGCATCTGAGTCGGATGATGTTGATTCCTCTGCTTTTGTTTCAAATGGCAGTGTTGAAGAAAATAGTTCTGAAATTGCCACAGTTGATTCTGACACCTTTAGTCTAAATGAAGGCAGTACGATCGAGTCTGGTTGTAAACTTGAGCACTCTGATACTGTTGTTGAATGTTTGGATGGAGATGTTGAGTTAAGCAAAGGGCTTGACCTTGAAATAAAGGCTGTTGTCATCAAGAAGAAAAGGAAACCAAGCAGAAAGCGAGTGACTAATGATTCAGCTGTGCCTCCTTCCACATTGGACAAGGAGATGGGTTTGGAGGCTGGGTTGCAGAATACCAGTATAAATTCACAAAGAGATTTTGAAAAGATGAATGAGAGATGCTTGAAGGAAGATGGAGATGAGCACCTGCCATTGGTAAAACGAGCAAGGGTACGGATGGGAAAATCATCATCTGCAGAGGAGGAATTCAATAGCTCTTCACAGACAGAAGAGAGAACCATAAAGGAATCTACAGTTAATCCATCAGAGCAGATCAGCATGCATGAAAAACATGATGATGACAGTGTTACAGACAGAAACTCACTCGGAGTGAATGGAGCTCTGGATAATGTATTGTCACCTTCCAAGCATTGCTCTCAAGTCTCAATGAATAGACCTCAGCCTTGGAAAGTTAAGAAAGAACAATCACTTGGCTGCTCGATGGATGGTGAAGCAGCTTTACCTCCATCTAAACGCCTTCATCGTGCTCTGGAAGCTATGTCAGCTAATGCTGCTGAAGAAGGTCAAGCATGTAATGAAGCATCACCAACCTTGAAAACTGTAGTTAGTGGGTGTTGTATTTCTCCAATGAAAAGAAGCCCTCATATGGCTGTGGAAAGCAAAGCAAGGACTTGTCTGGGACTGCCAAGTATGGGTTCTCTTTGCAATATTTCTTCTCAGGTATGTGGTTCTGGATTTTCTACAAGTCGAAGCCCAATAATCTCAGAGGGAAATTGTAAATTATCAATGGAAGTGGACTTGTGCAATCAACCAGTTGAATTTTCAGAGATCCCAAGGCATGAATTTTCCGAGGATGTCTTCCCTGATGCTAGGGACAATGTTGATGGCGAAGATATTAGTGGTTCTTTTGATAATCATGCTGTTAGAACTGCAGACCCAACTCAAAATGCATCATATGTGTCTCCTAGTCTTGATGAAAGACAGGCTAACCTCAGTTTTAATGGGACTTCAATTGATCCTTTGTTGCCTCCAAGGGATGAAGGAGATGTTGAAAATGTTGAATTGACCAATTGTAAAGCTGAAATTTCTGATAAAGAAGTTGATAATTCAGATAAAATGGGGATGAGTTCCTGTCCTGCCTCCTGTCCTAATGAGAGTCATAAAGTTTCACCTAGAAATGATAATATTACGCATCGGTGCAGTGCAGATGATACTGGTTGTGAGGATAGCATGTGTTTGTTGATGCCTTCACTGGAGGACAAAAGCAAAGTAAATGGCATGTAAGCACACTTTTTATACTTTACTGCAGCTTCACAACAATATAATTGATACTATCTTGTGCTATTAACCCACAAGGGTTGAGTCCTTGCAGTTTCTTTTTCTCATATCCATGCAGACTCTTGCCATAATCATAAAGCAGGTTGTCCTCCACTGTGGCCTCAATTGTCAGGGGACAACAGTGAGAAAAAATAGAAAATGAATAGTTGAGAATTGATTGTTAACTTCTTAGAAAATGAAATTTTTAAGTGGACAATTTTAGTAGTATGTAGTGTGTAACAAATTTTAAAAGGCTATCTGGACTCTTTTTCTTCGTCGTTCTTATAACTTAATTTATAGTATGTTCTGCTCTAATTGTTCATTACTATTATGTTATTTTTGTTTTAGGTGTGAGGTTGTGAAAGAGATCAAACCTTATCATACACCAGAGGGTCCAAGTTCGAATTCTTTTTCTGATGATCACCTTGGTGAAAAGGATATCTCTGTCATCAGGTCAAGTCCATCTGTAACCGATGCGGGAGATTCTCTTGCTCAGGCATCTCCACCTCACACCTCAAACTGCCACATGTCTACTTCAGATAGTAGTAATATTGTTCAAAATAATGGCAGTTGTAGTCCTGATGTGCATTTACACCACAAGAAAACCTCTTTTGCTCCACTTGTTGATGAAGAAGAAAAACTTGAATCAGCAGTAACTCAAAAACCAAAATCTATAGGCAGACATGGGGAAGCACATGTTGCTCTATCATCCTTTGAAGGACAGCTTGGATCGTTGACAAGGACAAAGGAGAGCATTGGTCGAGCAACACGCATAGCTATTGACTGTGCAAAGTTTGGTGTTGCTGCTAAGGTATGATAATGTCATTTTAGATCTCCTATCTAATTTTTAGTTCAGTACTTGATTAAATTGTGGATATTTTAAATTTAGTGAGAAAGGGTATTTGAAAAATTGTCTACTATGTTTTCTTCCTTTTCCTACTTTATTTTAAAAATTGTCTACTCTGTTAACTCATGTAGGCAATTGATGGAATAGGATCCTCTCCATTTCAAGTGAAAAAAGAGAGGGTCCATTTCACGGTGAAGATTTTATCTCCTGAATCGACAATGTAAATAATGTCATGTCATTTAAAATTTTAAATGATGTGGCACTAGATACGTAATATTTAATCTAAACCATGAAATGAACCATGAAATGAATCCATTTCAAATGGAGAGGATCTTAATACGCAATTGACTCCATTTTGTAAGGTGGCAAATTGTCAGGGATGAGGTAAATAATATTAAATTTTTGTACAATGGCTTTTGCCTTGAAAGGGTTTATGACCATTTTCTTATTACTGTGTCTACCACCTTTTGAAATTTCGTATGCACGGTAATTGACTCAGTCTATCTTTTGCAAAGTTCTTTCTAGACCAAATTATCTATTTGCAATTTTTGGGAGACTATTTCCTTAATGTGTAGAACTTCGGAGGGGCTAGTAAACTATGCTCCTTGTTTGTAAAATTGCTGGCTGGTTGACAAGAAATATAAATAGTATGATTGTGTGAAAATATTTGAGTAATTGCTAAATTGTAAAATATTTTATTTTGGTTAATTTTGAAAAGCAGAATAAATTTGCATTTCTACTTGTTATATTACCAGGTCTTTGCCAGTAACTTAAAAGATTTGAGGAGCTCTGGTTTCATACTTAGAAATTTGTTTTTTTATATCGTTTTTTGATGAGTAAAATTAAATTTTTTATACCTTTTTGTTTGTATTTTAATGTTTCTTTAGTATCAATTTGTTGGTCAACAATAGTATCTCTGTTGAAGAGTCACTAATTTTTTGGATAGGATTATCCTGACATACAAGGGAAGAGAGATTCCAAAGTATTTCAGGATAGAAGTTTAGTTTAACAGGCTATGATAGTACATGTTTATGTTTACATGACTTCAACCAGTGGTGCTCATATGTGAATTGCATTCGTTGTAATGTGGACTATCTTTTGTTTCACTTACATCTATGGTAATATATCCCCTGTTCTGCTACACTGTTAGTCTCATGGAAGTTGATCAGTTTTGTTTTCCTTGTTGAGGGTGAATTACATAATGCCTAGGATGATTCTAGTTCTGTTGGAATGTAGGAATTGGAGGTCTGGGTTGCAAACGAGTTGTTTTGCTTGGGACATTATTCTTTTTGTTGGATTCTATTTTTTCAACAGAAAAGAACAAATGTTCTGTGACAAGTTTTGGAGCATCCTTTAGGCTTAAAGGCTTTTTGTTGGATTCTTTCTTTCTTCCTTTTTTTTTTTTTTTTTTTTTTTTTTTTTTTAAATTTAAGAAAAGAACAATGTTGTGTGACTAATTTTGGAGCGTCCTTTAGGCTTAAAAAGGCTTTTTAAGTTCCCTATTCAATGCATGGTTATCAAAAATGAAGATTTCTTGGATACATTAAATCTTAGTAGTTGACTTTGTGGTGGCGTTGGGATTTATTTAATACTTATTGTATTCTTGGGCTGTGATTTCCTTTTGTGCGTGTGTAGCATTTTTTTCCATTTTATGGTCCATTTTCACTTTGGATTTTAATTGCTTCCATAGGTTAAAGGAGATTGCTTTAAGACCACAGTAATTTGCTAACCTTAACCTGTGATATCCACCTTTACCATTGAGAACTATATATAAACTAGCTCAATTTGGTAAACAAACTACTGCGACCTCTGTATGGACTCATTCCACAGTTTGGAGATAGGCCTTCCACTATTGTGACTGAACATCTCTTTTAACAGAGCAACCAATTGCAGTTTTTGTGCTTGAATATCTCTAGGTATCAAATTTGTGCTTTGTTCAGTCCACCGGAATGATGGACTCAATTTAGTAGTGTTACTTCTTATAAAATTTGTCGTTTCCTGCAAAACATGGAATCCATTCAGAATAGTGAAGACATTTTGCATGGTCTTTCTTTCCATTTTAGGCTGCATTTGAAGTATAAGCATTTGCCATGTGTTTTTCTTTGATGTATTTTTATTTTTATTTTCTAAATAGGTGGTGGAAATTCTTGTCCGTAATTTGGAAACTGAGTCAAGCTTACATCGGAGGGTGGACTTATTCTTCCTTGTTGATTCTATTACTCAATGCTCTCGAAGCTTGAAAGGTAATGCATCTGTTATCAAGTTGTGATCCAACGTATGAAAGCTAGTTAACAAAATGTGAATTCACTGATGTTAAAACTTAGTTTGAATTTTTCAGGTGATGTTGGTGGTATCTACCCTTCCGCTATCCAGGCAGTGCTGCCACGGCTATTGTCAGCTGCTGCTCCACCTGGAAGTACTGGGCATGAAAACCGCAAGCAGTGTCTTAGGGCAAGTGAAGAAACTTTCCTTGTGAAATAAGGGGAAAAAATCTTATTAGATTAATATCCTTGTCTACTTCGTAGTTTTTCATTATTTTGGTTTAGTGCTTAACCCTTCCTCTTTTTGGGTATAGGTTTTGAGGCTTTGGTTGGAAAGGAGAATCCTTCCAGAATCTGTTGTTCGTCACCATATGCGAGAATTGGACTCCCTAAGTGGTTCATCTTCTGCAGGTCCCTATGCTCGTCGCTCAGCAAGAACAGAAAGGGCTTTAGATGATCCTGTTAGAGAAATGGAGGGTATGCTTGTCGACGAATATGGAAGGTTTGAATTTAATTGATCTGTTTTCTTTTTATCTCACATTCTTTTTTTCAAATACCTTTTTCTTGAGACTTTCGACATTTTGCAGCAATTCAAGTCTTCAGCTTCCTGGATTTTGTATGCCCCGCATGCTTAAGGATGATGATGACGGAAGTGATTCTGATGGAGAGAGTTTTGAGGCAGTTACTCCTGAGCATAATTCTGAAGCCCGTGAAGAACATGAATCAATCCCATCAATTGAAAAGCATAGACATATATTGGAAGATGTTGATGGTGAGCTTGAAATGGAGGATGTTGCTCCTTCTTGTGAAGTTGAAACAAGTTCATCTTTTCATGTTGCTGAAGTAAATGCCATACAGACTTCGAATAATCAGTGTGAACAGCATGTTCTTTTGCCCTTTGCTCCGCCACTACCTCAGGACGTGCCTCCTTCATCCCCGCCACTGCCCTCATCCCCTCCACCTCCACCACCTCCTCCACCCCCTGTTCCTTCTGCTATGTCAGATTCCTACGCCAATGGTGTGGATAAACATGTGTGTCCTCCTTCCATATTGCCTTCTCTTTCTTTCCTTTTAGCATCAATGTAGAAGAAAGAAACTAATTATGTGCTGTTTCCTTTTGATTTTTGTGTTCGCATGCAGAATATGCAAGACAACATAGTTCAATCTGTGGCTCAGGAGCCTGTTGTACAAAGAGTTGACCAAACAATGCAATATCGTTCTCCTGAATGGAGAGATCCATCAACACAGATGGCTGAGTCTGCTTCTTGCTCGATCAGCAATTTCTGTGGGCAGGCAGTGAATAATGGTCGACAAACTAATGGTGCTACATTGCATAATAAAAACTACGGTTTACGGCCACCTCATCCTGCACCATCTAATCAGTTCTCATATTTTCATGGGGACCAGCGCGTAAGGCCTCGGAGGGATGCCCCACCACCTTCCTACTCCAATAGATTCCACTTTGGGCAGAATGTTGATAGAGAAAACTCTTACAATAACCATGAGAGAATGAAACCACCCCCATATGAGCATCATGATCAGTGGAGGTTTCCTGCACCTCCTTTTTCGGGTAAGTTTTATAAGTAAAATTGCTAAAAAAAAAGCTGGGTTCTATTGGCAATGCCATTGTTTGCTTTGGTACTATCTTGTCACATTTTTCTTAATTAATATTTCATGTTTTCCTCTCCACGTAGGTCCAAGATATCCCGACAAAGGCAGAACTTCTTATACACCTGGTCCATATGTTGGTCCTCCATGTGAGCCCACAAGGTTACCAGGCCAAGGATGGAGATTTCCCCCTCGGACTATGAATCATAGAAATGCCATACCTTATAGACCTCCATTTGAAGGTCCAATTCCAGTGGCAGGCAGAGGTGTGTAATTTTTTTCTTTGGAACTTTTATTTAATGAGTTGAGTAAATTAAAAAAAAAAAAAAAAAATCCTATATGGCTTAGGTGGCCAAAGGGTTGGGGTTGGGGGGATAGGAACATTTGGTTCAAATCTTACCAAATAGAAAAATTGCTAGCTCTCTCCTCCTTTTCTCCCTTAGCCATTTGATTTAGTATTTATATTTCTGTTTCGGTTCTTTAGTCTCCTCTATACATGTCCTGTGTACAGTGGCTGTACTATTTTTTTTCTTTGATTGAATAAAGCTTTCCATTTACCTATTAAAAAAATTCCGTGTAAGTGCTGTTTAGGCACCATCAGATTAACCTTAAAAAAATTTCAGTGCTATCAGATTTATTGTAATTGGATCACCAATTACACTGCTCTTGTAATGCACTGTAGGTAGGTTGCTAAATTCTAGGCTAAGAATATCCTGTGTCATGTTTCAGGTCCAAGCTTTTGGCAGCCAAGATGAGATTTAACGTAGCTACTAGGACTGGTATGTCAATGTCATATCTCAAACTCTGTAAGTATCCTTAAACTAGGATATCCTTGGAATGCTAAATTTTTAATAATCACATTGTTTGTCCATAATTGGCAGGTATGACCCATTTTTTTTATCTGGGTTATGCTGCTTGTTCAATAGCTTCAGTTATTTATTCTGGGCCGTTGCTGTATACGCTGCAAGGCACTGATCTTCAGAAGAAGAGGGATTAGCACAGAAGAATGGCATGCTGGCATGCCAGATTTGTATATAAGCATTCTGTTCTCTCTTCTGCAAATGCAGAGCGGGAAGACGGTCATTGTAGAGACAATTGAGAGTTGTAACTTGCTAGCTGTGATTCTTTTTTTCTTCTTTTTTTGTTCGTTTAAATTTTCTGTTCAAATTTTTAGTATAATTTTTTCCCTGGAAGCCCTTCATAGGAATTTCATCAATATATATTTCTGGGGCAGTTGTTGAAACATTCTCTCCAATGCAATCGTTTTTGGGTATTTCGGATTGATCCATTTATGCTAGTGCGAATTTGATGGTAGTACATGTTCTAGACTTTTGAGAGTAATAGGTTGCAGGAGACCGGTGAGTGGTTCGCTCATTTTTGTTAGTGGCTGTTACTTGCATTAATCAATTTATTAAATATATAAGCCAATTATAATTCTCATTTGTTCTAATTATTCCGTATGTAAGGATTTTCTATGAATAAATTTAAGTCGGTGTACCGAACTTCCAGGAGCTTTATATGCACTACTGGCCAAGTTCTGGCACCTGCTTTCGGATGGTCTTCCTTTTTGCCCTTTTTTTTTTTTTTTTTTTAAGTGTCAGCATCTCAGTGTTTACATATGCTTTAGCACACTAGGGATTCTGGTTGGTTCTTGACTCTGTCAAATTTTATCTTTGATCTTCAAAAGTCATTTTCCAATAAATAGTTTTAATATCATATACACGGAAGCTGAGTGGTCAATAAAAAAAAGTACCAGGGAGTTAATGGACCAAAATTTCCGTCACGTCAATGACGAGATTATTTATTTTATATTGCAAAATGGGAATGATTGAATTTCCTATTTTTAACATTGGCAGAAAAACACTTTTGGTTCTTATATTTTAGCTTTATTTTTATTTTGGTTCCCATTTTTTTATTTTATTGTCTTCAGTTTTCAAAATGAAAAATGCAGATTATTTTGGTCTTTACCATTAGCTTGCTAACGAAAATTACTTATGTGGTAAATTGAGTGTATTGCTGACACATTAAACACTGATATAACTATTAAAAAATATTTTAAAATATAACTTTGTCTCTTAAATGCCATATTAGCATTTTAATTTAAAAAATTAAAATAACTTCTTTAAAAAAATCATTTTTCCATCCTCTTTCTTCTTTCTTTTAAAATAAACCAAAAAAGAAAACTAATTATCTCTCCCACTTTCTAGTGTGTGTTTGTGTTTGTATCTTTCTCTTCTTTTCATTTTCCTTTTCTCTCTCTCTCTCTCTCTCTCTCTCTCTCTCTCATTTTCCTATATGGGTTTGATTTTGGTTAAAGAGAGAGAGAGAGAAGGGCTTAGATTGGTGGTGGTGGAGGCAGTCGAGGAGCTTAGATTAGTGATGGAGTTGGATAGAGGGGCTCAGATCGATGGTGGAGCCATGGAGGTAGTCTCAATGGAGATCGGCGGTGGAAGTGGAGAAAAGGGCTCATATCAATGGAGATTGACAATGAAGGTGGAAAGAGAGGAATGGGTTTGATGGCTGCGCCAAATCAATAGAGGTGGAGATCGTGATGGCTGGGTCAGATCAGTGGTGTTGGTTGGGTTTTTTTGGGTTTTCTTGGTGTATAAATCTGGGTTTTCTTGGTCTGGATTGGCTCCTGGGTCCATTGGTGTCCACAAAGGTAGGAATTTAAGCTCAAAGGCTAAAGATTTTGAAATTGAAACCCATTTAGTTCTTGAGTTTGTTGTAGCAGAGCTTCATACTCTATCATGGATGACTGTTAGCCCTGCATACTTAGAGCGATTAACTGCATTACCTTTCCACTATGACATGGTTTTAAGACTCAAAAGACTACTTCATTCTTGAAAGTTCAGATTTGTGCTAAAACACAAGAGCTTGTTCAAAACCCCCAATAAAAAATACAACTAGATTGCTTCTACAAAGTGCGGAACAAGAGAAAATTTGCGCAATGAACCGATAACACTACTCTAAGCCATATCCATCCACAATTAACAATTAAATGAAAGTTTAAAGAGTAGGGAAGAGAGATGCAAATACAAGATAACACCAAGACGTGTTATTGAAGAGGAAACCGAAGAACTCGGCGAAAAACCTCTTTGCGACCCTCTAAGTAGAAATCGATCCACTAAAGAATAAAGTTGGAGTACACGAATAACAAAAGACCCTTCAAGCCTCGTCTACCCCATGTACTTGAGCCCTCCAAGCTCTTACTACCAACTGACTTCTCAGAGTTTTGTCTTCTCTAACTTTTCAGATCCCGCAATTCAGCCCGATTGCATGCATCCGCTACTAAATGGCTCCTTCCAATACTTCCCAACATCACTAAAATCTCACTTAATACTGAGAATGAGTGTGGTAAGTGTTTGGGCTAACAACCTCTCAAGGATCTAAAGATGGAGAGGTAGGAGTTGAGGAAAACCGCAAGGAAATGTGTAGATAATTGTGGGTATAACAATCTTTAACTCTTAAGTGTATTTGCTAGGGTTTTCTCTCTGAAAAACACTCCTTACAATTCATGGATAATGAGGGTATTTATAGTGTGGGTAAATAATTTGGTAAAGCAACTTAACTTTTTGCCAAATAGAATGTTTCATAGGTACTTCGCAAGATGATCCTTTTCGCGAAACACTCACGAAATTGACAGTCTAGCATGACTCTTCAGCTTTCAGTCATGTGCTTCAAACGTGGCCTTTTCATGGGTTGTTTCTTGCAAACTAGTCGCGAATTGCACTTATTCATCTTTTGAAACTTGATTCTTCACTGATCTCTCTCACACTCATCCCTTACAAATAAACCCACATACATACAGGGAAAATGATTGAAGAAATTAAAATCAAATTTGGAATGAAATTAAAGCCAACACAAGCTAGTTGGAATCACAACTTTACAATCTCCCCCTTTGGTTATTTCGTGACAAAACCCCTAAATAGACTCTAGACTTAAACGTGAGTTTGGGAACATAGGCAAAGCTCACTCACACCTAAATTTTAAAGCTGTGAAGCACTTGAACCATATACATCTGTATACTGAAACACTTGCACATAACAAATAAACTTCATTAAGCGCTAGATAAGTAGAACACAAGGCATGTATAAAGAGCAAGTAAAATGCAATCAAGATACCAATTGAAATGTAAGACATAAAGCATAACTTGATTAAACATGAACAATCATTAGAAAATAACCACAATGAACATTTAACTAATAAATGATCATCCGAATACGCAATGCATTTAAGAGCAATGCTAAAATCAATTGCATATCCAACATACCACATGATGCATTAAAGAAACTAAGGCAAGAAGTAATAGATAACTATAAGCATCAAGAACAGCTATAAAAACCAAGATACATAAAGTACTAAAGAAAATTATGTTTTAAACTGAAGTACTTGAAAGCTTTAAATAAAGCATTGTAAATAACAAAAACTATAAAAGCATAAAACATAAACTAGACTAGCCAAACAATGGTTAGACAATCCAAAAGTGTGTGTGGTTGTAGGTTAGCTTCCTCCTTTTGAGCCTACTGATCTCCTCCTTTCAATATGCATACCTTCTTTCCATGTGATGCTCTCCCCCTTACTATATGCTATAGTCAAAATATTCACATTAAGTACTCTCCCCCTTTTTGGCATGAATAGCTAAAGGCTCTCCTCTAACTTGCGCTGAATCTCATCCAACTGTGTCTCAATGGTGGCTAGACAAATCTGAACATGATTGTTGGTAAAGTATATGACATTAGCAAGACTAGAAATGAGCTCATGCAACCCCTTAATCAAGGTTATTAACCTATCTGAATAAGAGATAGATGGTCCCGGCTGAGTGCTAGCAGGCTGAGGCTCGGTAATGTGAGGAGGTGCTATCTAGGGTTGCTCGGGGATAGTTTAAGTGGCATGTTAAGAGGATTCACTTTTTGGAGGCTTAGGAGGACTCTTCTCATTTTTAGCAAATGAGTGACCCTTGCTCATTTGAAGAGAGTGCAATGAGATTGGTCTTTGATGAGGCAGGGTAGTTCCTTCTTTCGGAGGACGAACACCCTTAAGAGTCATGATCTTCATGGCAAACTGATCTTCTCGCTGTATTTTTCCATGGTTTGAAATATGTGAGCACAAATATCAATTTGAGCTCCCTTAATTATATCATATAGTAATTGTGCTCTTTCGAGGTTAATGAAACCTATGTTAGATAGAGGGTACATGTTGGAGAACATGATCAATGTGAAAGTCTTCATCTCTAGTCCAAAGTTTGAAGTCCCAATGGAAGTGCCCGTGGAGGAGACTTCATGATTAGCTCCTAAAGTGTCAAGAATCTCAGCGACTGGTGCTAATCTGTCATCATATGGGGAAGTGTCTACATTTCCGGACGATTGATGTGAAAAATCTTAGCTAGGTAGTCTGAAGTGATGACAAAATCCTTTTCTCAAACCCAACGCTTCAATTCGGCCCCAATGAACCATGCATTAGAGTAGAATTCTTTGACCAACTCTTCGATGGGATCCTCAAAGTTACCAAACAAACTTGCTCAATCCTTATCTGCAAAGATCTTAGGGATAAAGGTTGATTCCAATGTGTCAAACCTTGCAATCCTTTTCACAACAGTAGGTGCATTCTTGAAATTGTTAAAGAAGGATTGAGAGTCTAAATTGAACCTCTTGTTGTCAAAGTCTCCCCTTGATTGGCAAGTTCTCTTTGATACAGGAGATGATTTGAGATCAATCAAAGGTTCCTTACCGCGTGAAGATTGATGAGACATCTACAAAATAACACACAAGCAAACAAACCAAACACAAACATGGTAACAAACTTGATTAGATACAAGTTAGTCCATAAACACAAACAAATTGTCCTAAAATTGGAAAAATACAAGCAAACATAGTTACAAGAACATGTTATAAGTGCTAAAGGTCTAAATGGGCTCACATAGCATGAGTTAATGCAAAACATGTCAAGTGATAGAGTGTGTGCATCAAATGTGTTTGTGGTGTGCATGTGAGATGCATAAGCAATGCATGACATAGCACTCATGGGGCAAAGTTTGTAAAACACACAACCAATGATCAAAACATGTTAAGTATGCATAAACATGGTAATCCCCAAAAATTTGTACTTAATGGAGTCCGAAACAACAAGAAAATACCATATTGACATTTTATTAAACATTTAAAGTTCACACTTATATGTGAAACAATGCATGAACATAAGAAAATCTTGCCTAAATACATGTTAAAATGCCACTTGGGGCCAACACAAACACAAAAAAACACAATGTGATATAGTCCAATGAAGAAAAATCAAAAGATTTAACAAGAAATTAAAATTTATCCAACCCTTTTCAAAATAACCTCAACCCTAGAAATCCTAAAATCCAAGGCTTAATCTAAGGATTCAAAGATTAAAAAGTGTTAAAACATACCTTAGATGAGTTTAGAGTTGAAATCCCTTGAGTTGTGGTTGAAATTTTAGAGAAAATAGTGTTTTGGGTTGAGAAAGGTGCGGAAGGCTAAGTGAGGTTTTTAAAAAATTGTCATTGTTTGGCCTTTAAAAACTGAAAATCCGCTCATTTTGTGGATTAGCTACTTGCGAGTGTTACAACCAAAGTACTCATGAGTTACTCGCGAAATGCCTCAAATGCATAAGGCTAGTTTCGCGAGAAGCTATTTCTCGCGAAGGAGTCGCGAGGGAGTCGCGAGAGAGTCATGAAACTCTGTGTAAATTTTTGGAAGAAATGAAAATTAGCTTCCTCATTTTCATGGATAGGCTGCGAGATGTCTTACTCGCGACTTACTTGCAAAATTGCCTCTAAAGGAGATTTTCTAAAGGAGATTTTCAACACAACAGATTTGACTTTTTGGAAAAACTCTTAAAACAAAAAATTGATACACAAAAACACTTTCAAAAACAAATAAAATACTCAAAAATCTTTTTGGGCTTGATCATTAAGCAATTGAGTATACACAAATCACATTTGAACATGTCCAATCACACAAATGAAATAGACATTCATTGAACATTAGTCTTGTTTGTTGTGTGTGTGAATCAAGTTGAATTAGTTTACAGTCTAGTATGAAGCTTCAATGATCAATTCAATCAAGTCATACACAACTATCACAAAGTCAACTATCTCACTAGTAGAAATGAACATATATGACCCTCCCACCAAAGTGTTTACATTTGATTGAAAACTTTTCATTTGGCTTCCATTTTTTTTTTTTCATACTTTTGATCAATACAACTCAATTTTTGAGAAGCGATGCCATAAAATTTTTTATGTTTCTTTGACAAATAAGCCTTTGGCTTTGACACCATACATTTTGAATACATATTTGCTCCACATTTTTCTAGTCAAACTAATTTTCGAAGCAAAGCTTTTTCAGCTCTTTCTCTTTTAAAGATTGGCATTTGAAGAGCTTTTTGACCAAAAAAATAAAATGTGATGAGATATATAGGCACAAGTCTACGCATATATCAAGATTATTGACTAATCATTCATGATAAGCTTGAAGATCTATTTACAACAATCAAACGTAGATTTCTAGATGTTGCTCACACTTAAAGATGTGCATGTATAACAAGCTAAGCTCATAAATGCACTACACCATTAGTACGGAGGTACTGGGTCAAATTCAACATGTGATATACACAACACAAGCGATCAAACTTTTTGAGATTTTTTTTTTAAAACGTTTTATGGGTTTTTGAATTTTTCAGCACAATAAAAAACATAGCAATAAAGTAAGATCAACAAAAACAAGGTAAACAAAATAAAGACCTATAAAAGAAACATGCTAGGACGGAAGCAATGACACAAGAAGATTGCACATATCATGATACATGAAACTATGACCCTAATACATTGGAAGTATTAATGCATGGACATAGTAATTGATCAGGCAAGAGTACCCTTCTTCACCCACACTGTATGAGTGTTTTGAGTGAGGTCTTTAGAAGGAGTGGTACAACCGACATAACTCTCAAATCTCTAGGTGAAGCTAGCTAGGCATGATGAAATGCTCTTCGACATTTCCATAACATCTCCAATGAGTTGCCCCTCATTTTCTCCTTTAGCTTGATTTCCTTTGGTATTCTTCTTGAGTTTTCTTGACCACATAGAGAGTCACCCCTTTTAAGAGCTTGAAGCTTGAATCAATTTGATCTTTTATGCCCTCGTATGCCATAATGATGACAAAAATGCTTTACTTGAGGTCCCCTTTGACTCTTGGGCAATGACTTCCCTTTTGCCTTTGGTTTTGGACCAATAATTCTTTTTGCAATAGTAGGGGTCTCAACCTTGGACTTCCCCACTTTGGGCTTCTCTACCTTGGGCTTCTCTACATTCTTGACCAACACGAACTTCACTTCCTTTTTCGGTTTGCTGCTTGAGCTTCCTTCACCGGTGTAGCCTAAACCAGTCTTATGATTTAAAGGTTTTTCAGAAGAGAGTATGCTGTCAAGCTTCATGGTGGAGATGCGTTCCACTTTGAAATTTGCTTGAATTATTTCAAGTTCAAGAAACTTGATTTTGGAGTAAGCATTCAGCAACTCTTCCTTTAGCTCTTTAGCACTTGGCATCCTTAAGTTGAATGGATTTGTGCTCTTCTTCTTTCTTCATCTTCTTAACAGCACTACCTTAGCATATTTGCCACAATCTTCAAGTAAGGCATCATACACTTCTTGTAGATTCTTCTCCCCTTTATTGAGGTACACGTCCTCATCATCCAAAACATCGACTTCTTCACGTTCAGAATGTACACCTAGTTCATCAATCAAGTTGCTCAACTCATTTCTAGAATCAACGGTGATAATTGCCATGAAAGCTAAATAGTTTCTATCACTATCACATTCTCCTTCCGCATCGGAGTTTGAGCTCTTCGAGTCATTAAGTGTAGTAGTAAGTACTTTACCATTTCCTTTCAAATAGTTTGGACACTCTTTCTTTAGATGCCCATGGTCATTGCATTCATAGCACACGATTTCTTGGGTTGATAACTAGTCTTTCTCATCCTTCTTCTTAAGCTCTCTCTTGTCATTTTTGGAAGATGAGAATTTTCCTTTGCCAAACGACTTCCCTTTGTTCTTCATTTTGAGAAATTTTTAGAAGTTCTTTGCAAGAAACACCTCTTTATCAACATTGTCTTCATTGGAGGAATCACTGATTCTATCATTTATGGTCTTGAGAGCAAGTGATTTGCTAAACTTGTGAGAGGGCAGTCTGAGCTCATAAGTTTGGAGATACCCAACAAGTTTTTGAATCTTGGTCTCGTCCAAATCTTTGCTCTTCTCAATGGCACTGACCTTAGCCTAGAAAGTTTCGGGTAAGGATCTCGAGATCTTTCTCACCACTTTGGCATCTTCAATCTTCTCTCCAAGATTGAGCTTAACAATCAAAATCTCATTAAGTAATCCATAAAAGGAATCAAATGACTCATCGTCTCTCATCTTCACTTCCTCAAATCGAGTAGTGAGCATTTGAAATTTGGTGTCCCTGACCTTCTTGGTTCCTTCGTAAGTAGTCTCAAGTATAGTCCATGCCTCTTTAGCGGTCTTCACTTGAGAAATCCTATGAAATTCATCAATAGAAACACCACAGAAAATAGCATTAATATCCTTGCTATTGACGTTTGCCAAAGCAAGAGCAGCCTTGACCCATTCAGATTTGGTTGTTGTGGGTCTCACCCATCCATTTTCAACGGAATCCCAAACAATCTCATCAATAGCACATAGAAAAGCACGCATACGTACTTTCCAAAAAGCATAATTACTCCCATCAAAGTAAGGAGGTGCGTTGAGGGATTAATATCTATCCATCTCAAACGGGGTCTTGGATCACACAAGGATATTGAAATCTGACAAGTGTATTTACTCTAATACCAATTGAAAGCTCGGATTTATGTTAAAACATAAGAGCTTGTTTAGACCCCTCAATAAAAAATACGACTAGATTGTTTTTACTCTAATTTAAACAAAGCATAAAACAAGAGTAAATTTGCGCAATGAACCGATAACACTACTCTAAGCTATTTCCATCAACAATTAACAATTAAATGAAAGCTTAAAGAGTAGGGAAGAGAGATACACGGATAAAGTCTTGTAGTTTAGTGGTACTATATAATAAATAAATAAAATTACAACATAACAATAAACTAGTGAGAGAATTATTATTGAATTGTTATTATAAAATGGAAAATAAGAAAAAAATGCTTACAAAATTTTACACACATTATATAATTTTGTGTTACTTGAAATCTTATCTTCCATTCCTGTAGATTAAAAAAAATTAAAATCAAATCATATTGGTCTATCTCAAATCAAGATGCTACAATGACTTTTATAAAATTGGTATTGACTTTTTCTTATCAATTTTTAATAAATCATTGTTTTAGTTAAACTTAGGTAAACAAGTTATTTCACACATATTTTCACAACTTATCAAAATGAAAAGTTATGATTATTGAAGTTTTATTATAATGAATTCCAGATATTATAAATTACAATTTACAATAAAACCTCTTCTTTTCGAAATCGGCAAAAGAGGTCAAAGTTTGTTTGGTTTTTGTTTGTTTTATTTTTTCTTCAAATAGAATTCTTACTTTAAACTAACTTGAACGTAATCTGACAAGAGATGTTATTATAATGAATTCTAGATATTATGAATCACAATTTACAAAACAACCTCTTTTATTTGGAATCAGTAAAAGAGGTCAAAGTCTGTTTGGTTTTTTGTTTTTTGTTTTTTTTTTTCCTCAAATAGAAATCTTCCTTTAAACTAACTTAAGTGTATAATTTGACCAAGAAATGTGTTACGTCCACAACATTTTTACAAATCATAAATGGTTAGTTATTATTAGTTTAAATTTGAATCTAATACTAAGATTTCTTTTTTGCTGCAACAATAATAACCTGCCACTTAAGATTTGTTGTAAAAATATTATGAAAATGTTAGGTTCAAATTTGAACCAATAACAACTAAACACCAATGATTTGTTATGAAAATGTTGTGGACGTAATACCTCTCTTGATAAAAGGTCAGTTTATTTGGTTTTTTCCCCCCCTCAAATAGAAACTTTACTTTAAAACTAACTTAATGTGACATTTGGTATGAGATAATATTTTAAGATTCTCATGTTTGATTGCAAATCACGCTAGAAAATCAGATACTAGGGGAATCTAGATTTCCCTTTTAAACCCCCTCAATGTGGACTCCCTTTAAAACAAGTGGACATCCAGATTCCAAAGTTTAAAGAAAATTATATTTTTATAAATTGACAATTTTAATTCTCTTTCTTTATCATTTAAGCAATTAAGATAAAATATAAAACAAATCATCGATATCTTTCCCTTGTCTTTATCTATTCCCGCCAAAATAATATAAACAGGATAGACAACTCTGTTAATATATTCTTTAATAAAGTTCTATTTAGATTCACGTGTGGAAAAAAAAAAAAAAAAAGTTTGAAGGGGACCGTCCATTATTGTCAGGTATTCACTTTTGCTGTTGTGTGAGTGTTGCCCAACAAATTATTAATAGTTTATATATATATATATATATATATATATATTTAGAGGAAAACTTTTTTTAAAGTACTTGGTAGTTCATATTTAAATTGATGGATAAAATAGAAAAAATAAATAATTGATTTAAGATTCTTATAAATAAACCAAACATTATTATCTCACATTCTTAAGAATCTTAAAAGATTTCCAATAAAACCAAACATAAGAATAACTACATTCTTAGGCATCTAGATTGTAAGGAATCACATGTCTAGGAATCTAAATGTCAGGGGTAATGTGGATTCTTCTGTACCAAATACCACATAAGTGTAATCTGATCTTATTGAGATGCATTTATAACATTTTCATAATATTTTTATAATAAATCCTAAGCGGTTAGTTATTATTGGTTTTAATTTAAATTTATCACTTCTATTACTTTTTCATATGCCTATAATAATTACTGACAACCTAATATTTAAGATTTGTTGTTAAAATATTATTGACTTGGTATTTCTCTAAACGTAAAAGATAAAAATGAAACCATCAATTGACCCATGAGTTCCCAAAATAAGTTAGAAGTTCTAACAACATGACAGAGCAAATCAAGCTAGGCCTCTGCCGTACGTAAGACCATCTCATTTGAAACCACTGCTTCTTCTTGGTAGTCAAAATAAAAATAGGAAAACCTATTTTCTGTTTCCATCAAACTCAGCAAAATGGGTGGTAATCAGTCTGTTCCAGAAAAGTCTATCCATGAGTTCACTGTCAAGGTAATTTTTTGTTTTGTTTTGTTTAATTCGATTCCATTCCACTCAATCACAAAAACTGAATCTTTCTCTGAAAATTCTGGTTTTTTTTTTTTTTTTTTCCTATGGTTGTGGGAATTGGTGCAGGATGCTAAGGGCAAAGATGTGGACCTTAGCATTTATAAAGGCAAAGTGCTTCTTGTGGTTAACGTTGCTTCCAAATGGTTCATAAACTTTTCCTTGATTTACTTCTTTGGCATTAGATTTTGTGTGTTTTTTTTTTAATTAATTGGGAGGTCTTTGTATAACCAAATAACTAACTAAGTTTTAATTTTTGCTCATGGGGTTGTTGATTTTGAATGAATAGTGGGTTTACAGACTCGAATTACACCCAGTTGACTGAGGTTTACAGCAGATACAAGGACAAAGGTTTGGGCTTTTTTGTGCACTTCTATCACTTTTTTCGATTCCTATGTGTGTGTGTGTGTATTTATGTACTTACGTGTATGAAAATGAGCTTTGTGATCCACCTGTTATTGATTTAGTTGGAATTTCCTATTTATATGATGAATTAAATCTCAAAAAAAAAAAAAAAAAAATTCCGCTTTGTTACCTTCGTTCTTTGTCGTAGACCCATGTTGGATTTTTCTGGTTGCTACTATTATCTGCGGTCTTACGAAATAGTTCCCATCAAAATGTTGTTAATGTTTTTGCTTTTTAAAAAAAAAAAAAAATTTATTATTATCATTGTTGAATGGAAATTACAGTGTGATGACAGTCTCATAAATAGTTTTTGATATGGCTTGTTTAATATATTCAGTAGTGATTTAGCTTTGTAATTATCAGTTAAGGTACAAGTCAATAATTTTAATTTTATCCATGAGTGTTACAGTTGACCATATGTTTTTGGGTGATTTCAGGTCTAGAAATCTTGGCATTTCCATGTAATCAATTTTTCCAACAAGAGCCTGCTACAAGCCAGGAGGTAGAAGAATTTGCCTGCACGCGATACAAAGCTGAATATCCAATATTTCAAAAGGTAATTCTGTTTTTTTTTTCTTCTTCATTATAATGGGATTTTCTGAATTCCATATAAGACATCAGTATTACACATGCGTGGCATGTGCGCACACACAGTCACTGTTTAGGATCTTGTAATGTTTGGAGTTCTTTCGCATGGATTGCAAATTGAAATATAATTATTGCCTTTTGGTGTCATGTTATGTTCTCTGAAAGAAAGCAATTTTTGGAACTTGCAAATTAAAAACCTGTAATAGGAACTTGTGCTTTTCCCTGCAAGATGCTGCAAGAAACATGAATTTATTAGTCCGTGTGAATAGATCAAGTTGTTAGCTTCACTCTGTGGAATTTCTTAAAAGAGGGTGAGTTTAACTGATTAGAATGAAATGGAGAGGGAAGTGGTTGCTAGATCCCTTGCTGCCTTATCATTCCCCCAGCAGTTGGAATGTTCTGCGGTTTCTGTTTTTTGAAGAAGCACATCATATCCCAAAGTATCTTGAGGGGCATGATTGATACTGGTCAGTTCAAATATAGATGTGAGAATGAGGAAAAAACTTCATTCTAAGAATATAAGTTCATGCTTTGGTTAATCCAGAGAACCATCTGGGAAGTTAAAAAATAAAGATCAGTTCATATTCTATGTTAAGAATTGTCTAGAATTTTGAAAAATATTGGATTATTTTGGGTTCCAATTTTAAATGAAGCATTGGAGATAATTTTGGAACTCTTGGGTATGGACTGCAATGTCAAGTTTTCTTGGGAGTTGATAATCTGTCTCTAACTGAGGTTGGAAGTGACGGGAAACAGCATAGAAGTTGACATTACATCAGAGCTACATATATTTACCTTTCATGTATACTGTTGCTTATATCCCATTTAAATAATTGCACTATGTTTGTTGGCTTTTCATCCATAAATATTGTTTGCCAAGTAAGTCAGAACTTTTAAGATTGACTATTTCACAATCGGCAATCTACCTAATAGATCTCTGCTTCCCTTTATATCTAGATACGTTGCAATGGATCAGATACTGCGCCTGTCTACAAGTTCCTCAAATCAAGTAAAACTGGATTTGCGGGGTCTAGGATAAAGTGGAATTTCACCAAGTTCTTATTGGATGGGGAAGGCCGTGTCATTCATCGCTATGGCTCAACCACTTCTCCTTTGTCCATTGAGGTATCATCTCGCTCTCTCCAAGAGAACATTGTTAGCTTGCTTTCTAGTATTCTCATTCCTCCCCCCTTTCATTTGTATGTTTGACGCAGGGTGACATCAAGAAAGCATTGGGAATTGCATGAGACTAGTACTCAGTTCTGCTAGTAAGAATAAGTTTATTCAAAGCTAATACTAAAATAGCATATACATTATATTGGTGCCAGAAATTTTTGATGGTAATTATGTTTTAGGTATTCCTGAGTCTATATATCTGTATTTCCCATATAGGAATTTCACTTCCTTTGTCTTGTGTTATTGTAATTGCCAGTTTCTGTGCTTATGTATTGTTAAATAAATAAATAAATATACATACATATATATATATATATATATATATATATTGATGGGATGTGTTGTTAAAGATTTAGTTGTTCAATTGAGTGAATCACTATGTGCGGTTGAAAAAACGCTGAGAAGTATATCTATCCATTTTTAAAGGGTTTTGTTAAGAGCTTTTCCTCCACCTTAATCACATGATTTGTATGTCGAAGTGTCACAAGAATGTTTTTTTTTTTTTTTTTTTTGATGGTGAAAACATGTCTTAAATTCATTACTCAGGACAATTGTCCACTGCACTTACATCCAGACCAACCTAGTTTGCGATTACAGAAGGAGTATCCTCGACCCAAACTACACAATCACTTACATTCCAGGCCTCCCTAGCCATAATGTGTGCTGCCATGTTGCTTTGTCTACGGACATAAGAGCAGCTCCATGATTTGAACTCTGTCAGCCCTGCCTTGATGCCTTCCACCACTTTCTGAACTGAGCAAGGGCCTGGGTCATGGCCAGCTACTGCCCCTACCACAACCTGCGCGTCACTTTCGAAATCTGAGTCCCTAAAACCCAAGTCCCAAGCAAGCTGAATTCCTTCCTTTAGCGCCTTTGCCTCAACCTCCGTAGCACCTAGAGGGCAGGGTATTTTCTTACTCATCGCACCCATAATCAGACCCTCTTTGTTCCTAATGACTACACCGACCCCACAACATCCCAAATTCGCAAAAGTCGCCCCATGCACATTCACTTTATACCTCCCCTCCCTTGGTGGTTTCCACTGATTGCAGGTTGAGGCCTTGTTGCGTGGACAGGGCAGCTGGGATCCTTTTATTTTCCTCCCATACTCTCGCACCTCCCTGGCAATTCTACTCAGCTCTTTGCTTTTACCCTCATGTTTGAATTTATTTCTGTTGTTCCATATATTCCACGCCGTAATTGCAAACAACACCCAATCCATGTCCTCCTTCCTCTCCTTCATCGGCCAGACCACTTCCACAAAGTCCCTCGTGGATTGGGGCAACACAGGAAGATCAAGTGCCATCTCCTTCCATACCTCAGCAGCAACTTTGCAGTCCGAAAGGGCATGTCCCGAGGACTCACATTCCCCACAAAACCCACACCTATCATTGCTGCTCGCTTTCCTTGCTGCCAAGCTGTAGTTTGTTGGCAAGATTTCTCTACACGCCCTCCAAAGATTATGCTTTATTTTACTTGGGCAATCAATCTTCCACAACACCTGCCAAAACTGGGCTGCCTTGGACCCTTTATTTTTTGGCTCATACTGTATTGAATCTAAGACTTAAGGCTTTCCCTTGCTTTTAAGAAGGGTTGGTATTGGATTAATACCTGATTGGAGGGAGACTCTGGCCGCTTTTATGAACTTAAATTTTAATTTTTTTTCACAACGGGTTGAGGTGATAAGTTGTGATTAGTAGGTAATTAAAATGGTCGTTGTGATAGGAATGTGAAACTGGTGACTTATAGCCACCAATTACAACTTCTCAATGTTACCTTAATAAGTAGTGAAAATAAAAAGTTATTCCTACTTATCAATATTACCTAAATAAGTTACAAGTCTCAAAAAAAAATTCCTAGTTGACTTGTTGAAACATAGGGTTAGCTAATTGGGTCAATTACTTCTTGATGTTGGAATGCGTGCATTTACGATATATTGTCTTTCTTTCCGTAAGGAAAAAAAAAAAAGAGTTGTTTTTCTTTAAAATTAAAAAAAAATTAGTGAGTGTGCAAGTATATGAACTAAGGTCCTTATCATGAGAAGACTTTGGGAATGCTATTGAGTGGCCCATAGGATAAAAAATTGTCAAGAGTTCTTTTTACGTTTTTTGTTCCTTAGACACGTGTCTTGATGTTATTAGACAACGCTTAGCTTAGGCTTTTTCTAAGAAGGAAGTTGGGTTTGGCGCTCCGTGGAATGGGCTCCAAAATACCATTCTGCCACTGCCAGTTTGTGCATAAGCGTTGAGTCCAAGTCCAAGAGAAGACGTTGCAAAGTGGGCATATCCTCTGTTTCATACGTAGAAAGACCTTTTCTCTAGTTTTTGCCGCAGATCTAATTTTTCTGCTGTGCAGTAAAAGGTGCAGTAAAACTGGCAGCTATGCGGTAAAACTTTCTGCTGTGCAGTAAAATTGGCAGCTATGCGGTAAAACTTTCTGCTGTGCAGTAAAACTTTCTACCTTGCATTAAAGCCTTTTGCTATGTAGTAAAGCCTCCTGTGTAGTAAAGTTGTCTGTTGTGCATTAAAGTCTTTTGCCGTGCAATAAAACCTTCCGCAATGTGAATGACTACTCTTCATTTTTTTCCGCAGAAATACTTTTCTACTTCCTGCAGATAAACAAATCCAAAACCCAAAGAAAATACCAATCGAGCAAACGTTAGGTTACATGGGTTAGCATATTCTCAAATATACATACATATATTCGTAAATATACTTATGCTTATTGACATATACATCTATAAAATATATTTTGCAGAACATAAGAAACAAGATATATGTATATATATATACTTATGGCAGGATAATGATTAGTTTGTATCAAAAGTAAAATACATAATAACAAATAAAAAAGGAATGATCAACAGTAAGCACATTGAGTATTTACCTAAAAAATTCTTAATAATATATAAAAATATATTTAATAAAAAAACTCTGTATTGGTCATGACCTCCATCCCTTAGAGAGAGGCCCGACTACCTCGAATTAGCCAGAAATTTTGTTTTAGTTCGCATTTTTTAGGATTAGTATGGGGGGATTCTGAAGCTTCTTTATTGAATCTAAGTTGTTTCAGTTGGTGGTTGAGGAAGGAGGGAATTTTTTCTCCCTGAAGATATTTGAACGGGGAAAATACTACATGCAATCGGTGTTTATGGGCAAGAGTGTAGCTCTTTGGTTAATGCGGAATTTGGAACACACTGTAATTGGGGTTAGTCCTAAGAAATTTTTCTCGTTCAAGGACGGTGATACGGCGTACACCTTGCAACGAGAGTCCAACTCATTTGGGCAGTATTTATCAGTGACAGAGCTTAAGGTCGGTGGACGGCAGTGAACTATCATTATCCTTGCTGGAAAATTACAACAAGGATGGAGAACTTTTGGGATTGAATTACGAAGGATTTTGGGACCTTCTCAATATGCGTTGAGTGGATTGAAGTTTGTACCATACAGGTTTAAGCAGATCCTAAAACATCATCCTACCAGGTCCTATGTGGAAGCTGTCAACGCTCCAGTGCAGTCAAGGTTGGAGCATGTTCAGCAGCCCCTCCACAAAGATAAGGGTAAGGTTGGTACCATGAAGAATTTTGTGGAGATTCCGAGTGACAATTCTCGCACAAAGGTAGTAGTTTCTGAAACTTAGACTGGAAGTTTTCATTAGGCAGCCGTGGGTGGTGGTGAGGGTGGAGAAGGTGATATTAATGGTAAGAATAATGTTGAAGAGAAAATCACGGAAGGAAATATTTGCAATATTCCTTTGAAGTCTGATTTGAATTCAAAAATGGTTGAGTTTGGAAAGTTGCGTGATCATAGGAAGGGACGTTGGTTAGGGAGTGGGCTGATTGTGGTTGTGAATGAATATGGAAAGAGGCGGGTGTCTTGGGATGTTGTTAAAAGAGGTCAACAAGCTGGCAAATGGGTACCACGTAATAGGGCTGTTAATTATAAAATGGGTCTGGGACCAGCCAAGAAGAATGCCCAAGCCTCAATGGGAACTAAAGAGCCCATTTTTGGATTGGGTCTGTTAAGCCCATCTACTTTTGAGGCTGGAGAGACCTCCTTTAGTGGACCAAGGACTCTGGAGCCTTATTATCAAAATGGACTCACGCTGCCAAGTTCAGGTGGAGGTGAAATCATTGCCACGAAGGAGTTTGAGTGCTCAACGGTCAAACCCATCGCAGCGAAGCAACCTGCGACGTCGCCGAAGGTATCGATGGTCACATCCACCACATCGGAACCACTTGCGACGACGCCGAAGGTACCAATGGACCTAGCAGTGGCGGAAGGTGAACTTCAGGGTGGTCTGTCCAGCTCGGTTCGTCTTGCTCAGCCACCCACTGAGCCGACAGGTCCGGCGGTGGTGGCCCAAGTCTCCCATGATCAGTTCTCGCCGATCAGTGCTCCGTGTGGGTCGAAGTTGGTGCCGGGGGTGTCATCGGCCATGATATCAGAACCGGTAAGGAGTTTTACTAAACCGATAGTGTCGGAGCTGGTGCCTTTGACTTCTTCAGTGGCATCGGAGGATGGGGAAGAGGATTTTGTGGGTTCGGAAGGTTCAGTTGCTTCTGATTGTGAGGGAGTTCTCCTACCTGGCCCAACTATAAGGGATTTGGTCGGAGACTTGGATAAGTCCTGGGGTAATTCCAAAGATTGGATATTACAGTTGCGTGATGGCAGGAAATTAGTGCTCCCATTGTCACTGCATCGTTCTCCAAATTGTATGTTAGTCTGCTCAAGTTTGGAGGGAGACTGTGTTTCAGGTAATGTTTCCAGTTCTAATGAAGGGCAGAGGGTTAGTTGGGCTGATGAGAGTGAAGGGCTAGTAGACTCTTCGACTGTGGTTCCTGGGTTAGTAAGTGAGCTGTGGGAATCTGATGAAAGGTTGAGGTCTTGTGAGGGAGGTGATGAGCCCTTAGTTGTGGTACCTTTGGCTACTGAAGGTCCGGTGGAGTTGGTGTCTAGTCATATGAAGGAGATTGGGTTTAAGGAGAGTGTGGATAACTGTCAAATTTCACAATGGGTAACCAATAGGATAAAGGCTTTCAAGAAATCTGTGGGCACTTCGTTGGAAGGTTTTGAGGAGCAGATTACTGGATTATTGTTAGCCATAGAGGCCAAAAAGAAAGATAAACAGAAACCTGTGGCGGGTGATCAGACGAAGTTGGTCAAGTCAGGAATGAAAGGTCAGCGGGAGCTGAAGAATTTGTTGTCATCTTTGAATGTTGGGTTTGATACAAATAAGGCAAGGAGTGCAAGTTTTGAGCGGGCGGTTGTGTCTTATCAATGAATGTGAAGATTATTTCATGGAATGTTAGAGGGTTGAATAAGCAGGAGAAAAGGCTCAAGTTTAGAAACTTGATTAGGAGATGGGGGCCAGATGTGGTTTGTCTTCAAGAAACCAAAGTGGGGCTGATTAATAGAGCGGTGATCCGTAGTTTGTGGGGTGGCCAACATGTTGACTGGTCTTATTTAGGTTCTTGTGGTGCTTCTGGTGGGGTGTTAGTGATGTGGGACAATCGGGTAGTGAATAAAATGGACGAAGCAGTGGGGAGGTTTTCGGTTTCTTGTAAGTTTACAAATGTGTCTGTAAACACAAAATTTCCCCAATGTAGAAAATCAAAGAAATATTGTTTGCAAATATAAATTTGTATTGATGTATAATGAGTACAATCTCTGTTTTGACTCTTTTACAAAAAGTGCTCCTCTGATTCTATCTTCTCTATGGTCTTGACTCAAACGTGGAATTTTCTTCAACTTGGTTGAAAGATGGATCAAATGGTCTTCACAACGAATCTCTGGCTTCGAGCTTGTTAGAGATTTGTTGTACTTCAAGTTCTTTAAGCCCTTCGAATGTTCTTCAAGTTCTTCGAATGTTCTTCAAAGATTCTTGAGACAGAATTTCTCTAGAGCTTGGGCCTCTTCAATACTTCCTTCTTCCAAATGAGAGGGGATGTCCTCTATTTATAGTGATTCTAGAGGATAAGCTTCACTTTGAGTTGATATGCTTGAAAGTATGTAGTAGACTTTTGATTGGCCTAAATTTTCCTTAGAGATAATTATCTCTATTTATCTATTTTGATAAAGATCATATTTTGATAAAGATAATAATCAACAAACATAAATAATTATCTCTATTTAATTTATTTAATAAAGATAATTATCTTCCAATTTTGAGTAGAAAATTTATCTTTATTTATTTATTTATTTATTTTAATAAAGATAATTACCCATAAATTTTGAATAGGAAATTTATCTTTATCTTGTGGGTCAAATGACACATGGCAAATTTTGATATGCCAATGTGATGCCAATTTGGATGACACATGTCGTCATCTAATTTAATTAATTTAATGGCATTAATTTAGAATTTGCCACTAAATTTTGATGTGACATTTTATAATTGGCTTAAAATTTTGCCTCTTACAAATGCCCCCTCGAGACTTGGTCATGTTCACAATTTTGAATGTGAGAAGTGATCAAGTCTCGACAAATTTCACGCTTTGATGCAACCGATTTCAGCACCTTTCTTATATACATACTTTTTTTCTTTGCCCCATATCAGAACGATCCCACTGTTGGTCCACTGCCCAAGTAGAGATTGTCTAATGTGATAGCAGCCACGTTCAAATCCAGTGGCCGAAGTATACCAAGACTCAAAAGAGTTCTAATGTTACTCATTTATAGAGTTCCAATAGAACTAAATTTTGGATAGGTATATCATGACTTAAAAGAGTCCTCACGCATGCAAGAATCCACCAATATAATACATGCAAATGCAAGACTCCACCATGCAAGAAGCCACGTTTCTTTTTTTTTGTCCAAGCTGAAGAAGAATTCCTTTCCCATGAAAAGATAATCTCAAGAAGGAATCGGTTTCCTAGCCAAAGTGGTCTTTGATTAGATAGATACTTCTAATAACCATCAAACTTTTCTATGCCAATATGACTCCACGTGAACATTAATTCCCAATAGCTCCCCGTGAACATGGACATTGGATCATATTCTACCGAGGTGGACTTCTTTTCATAGTCAAATTAGGACTAGAGGACTTCTAATAGAAATTAAGCAGATAACCTCAACCGTTTGAGACAAAGTCCAAACTAAATAAGGATTTGAACTCTTATATTTCAAAGAATCCCACTTCATCTTGAACTCCAGTAGATAACAGTAAGCAGAAACTTCTTTCTTATCGCAACTCAAGACTTCCCTCCTTCATAAAAGAATTCTTCTTTACTTTGACTTCTTTTCTTGGCCAATTCAGTCTTGACTGGATGAGTTTTAATTCCAGTTAAACTCTGTTTGACCAGCACTATAAAAGGGCAGCTCCAGCCGCACATACTTCACAACTTTTTTTCATAGTGCGTAAGCCCAGAAATCTCAAAAAAACAATTCTTGGAGAGGTATAAGATTTTTTTCTTCTTTCTCAGTCAAGTAACTAGGTATAATCTCCTCTTCTTATAACCGGATTCATGTTTTTTTTTTTTTTTTTAATATTCTATTTTCTTCTCTTTTCTCTGTATGCTCTCAAATGTATTAACTCATGTTTGTTGGTGCAGATTTGATTTCAACCTTCCTGGAGTCATCAACGCCACTAGTAATAATTACTAGTATCTAAGTACAGGAAGCAGATTTGCAAGAATTCAATCACACAGACCTTCAAAGGTACATTCTTGATCAAAGCTTTTCACTTGTGAATGTCCCTTTTTTTTTTGTTGTTGTTTCACCTCTGTTTAGGATAGGTAATATGATGACTTAGTGGCACTACGAAGAACTTGCAAGAGTTTATTTTGTTCCTCAAGCCAAGTAGTCCTCAAGCCAAGTAGCTACCAAGACAATGACCTCGAAGACAATCTTGAAGACGAAGACAATCTTGACAACGAAGTCTATCTGTGATACGAAGACTTCCTTGCAGACAAAGACAATCTTTACAACGAAGTCTATCTGTGATACTTCCTTGCAGACAAAGACAATCTTCCTTGCAGACAACTTCCTTGCAGACAAAGACAATCTTGACAACGAAGTCTATCTGTGATACGAAGACTTCCTTGCAGACAAAGACAATCTTTACAACGAAGTCTATCTGTGATACGAAGACTTCCTTGCAGACAAAGAAGATCTCCTTGAAGACAAAGATTGTATTGAAGAAGAAGGCCACTTTGAGGATGAAAATTGCACAAATGTGTGTCCATTGATATCTTGCAGTGGAGCAATATTTGCATATGAGGATATAATAACCTTTTTTTTTATTGCATGTCCATGCCCCCTTCCTTTTTTTTTTAACCTTCCTTGCACCGTAGTTTATATTCTTTTGTACACTTTTTTTTTTTTGTAGGTTCGTCCTATCATCATGGTGCTCTTTAAAGACTTCTCTTCATCTGGCAAGAAGTATCTTGTTGTTACTAAAGAATTGAATGATGCTAAGGAAGTAGACATATCAATGCTCATTGAAAGGCCGCTTATTGGTCGATTTGCAGAAAGGTGGCCTGAACTTAAAGACTCAAGAGACATTGTTGAGTGGACCTATGATGTCTCTCGAAATTCTGATTCCCCCTCTAGAGCGTGGTCTTTGCATAGCTCTCTTCACAAGAATACTACAGAGTCTCGTTATCTAGTGACTCTTGGCCGTCGTATAATTTCAGGTGGAACACGTTGGGGCACTCTTTTCAAGCTCAATGGAGAATGGAGTTACATACCTCTATATTGGGAGTGGCTTGAAGATGTCCTTTTTAGGAGCAAGAAGACTCTTAACCAGGCCCATATTTATGACGCGGTTTTAGCATCTCTGTACACATATGATCGAAATGCTGATGTCATGCGAGCTTTTTGCAAAGGATGGTGTCCACAAACCAACACCCTTCACACATCACTTGGCGAGATGTCTATCTCACTTTGGGATTTGTACCGACTTGGCGGGCTTCCTATCTTTGGTCGTCTTTACAATGAAACCATCCCTTGCTGCGAGGAATTAACAGGAAGTGGCGAGACAGAGAGGTTCATCCCAAAGAGTTGTGAGCACCTATTTGCGGCCTTTCATCTCCTTAATTCTAAAAAGGAAGGAGAAGACCCGCGTGTTTCAACTAGCGATTGGGTCAACTTTTGGTGTAGACATGGAATGAAATATCCAAAACCACCTAGTCGAAGGACAAAGAGGTTAAGTCGTGCAATCAAGACTCATAATCCTGATGGTTCGCTTAATAAAATTCAAGGTTGGTCCAAATGTGGGAAAAAGCCTTTTATTGAACTCAAAATTGAGGATGGGCTATGGGAAGAGACCTTCTTAGCTGCATTACTTTCTTGTTGGCTTTGCACCTTTGTCTTGCCAAGTGAAGATCCCAATACAATTCGCCCTGGAACCTTTAAGACTGCAAGCTTCATGGCAACAGGTCGCCCTTTTTGTCTAGCAATACCAGTTCTAGTTAGTCTTTATCGAGGACTAAACAAGATTGCTCATTCTTCTCCAATGATTAGTCGTTCGGGTGCCTGCTTCCCTGTTCATTATATTTATGGGTGGCTAGGTCTTTATTTTAAGACTCATTATGAGATTGATGTCCCGGGACCCAAGATGGTTGTATCTTCTGGGGAAGGAGGGGCCAAGCACTTTGATGAACACGAAGCAAGGAAGTTGATACAAGGTACTTCTATACAATGGGACGCAAATTTGTATGTCAAGAATAGGGAGGAGACTTTTCTTGATGATGGTGGACTTTCTCGTAATTCATTGTCATATTTCATAAGTATCCGTTCTTCTTACTTGTCTATGCGTCAAGATGGTCATCTCATAGTGGAACCTTATAGTCTTTTTCGGTTTAGCCGTCAATTTGGACTTTGCCAAGACATTCCAGGTACCATTAAAGAGGACATTCGTCAAGGGACTTTGGAAAAAATTGTGGAGTTTTGGAGATTATGTACTCTTTACAAGACTGGTTGCAAAGCATTCTTTCCAGTGCCTCCTACCCCAGCTAATTTCAAACTTCATACTACGAATGGCTACAAAAAGTGGTGGAATCATATTCATGGGAAGTATCTTGATGATGGTGTAAATATTTTGATTGCAAGTGCACATCCTACTCCTCCCAAGAGTAAGGTAGTTCAGCCTACCAATGTCAAGAGCAACAATAATAAGGATATCCGATTACCCAAAGTTCATGTGGCAAACACCATCTCAAAATCTATGAATCACCACATTCAGTCCAAGGAGTCTCAAGGTGTCACAACTAAATTAAAGAAGCCTCCTCCAAGGGCCCCATCTGTTGAAAGATCCTTAGAAGTGCATGATGCATTTGAAGGAGGAGCAAATCCAGTCCTTGAAGAAATAAGTGATGATAGTGATCATCATTGGAATCGGACTAAAAGGCCCAAATTAACAATACCTAGCAACCCAAATTCCCTTAAAGGCATTACAAGTGCTTCTGAAAACCTTGAGAGTGCAAAGGATCAGGTCCCTCTTTTTTTATCATTTTTTTTTTTAGAAGAAACTTTCCTTTTGTTTATGCAAAGTATATCTTACATGAACAATGTGTGTTTGATTGCAGTCTGGTCAACAAGTTTTGAACATAGAGGTTGACAATGAGGCGGCTTTTGAGAATAATTCCAATCCACAATCTCTCGCTACATCACCAAGAAACAAAGTTCAGGTATTCATGATTAGTCTTTAACTCTTCTTCTTGCTTCTCTTCTTTTTTTTTTTAAGTTACTCCTTATGAACTATGTTTTTTTTTTTAGTCCGATCAACGAACCATACCACTGGACATTGATAATGATGTGGCCTCAAATGATAGTGAAAGTTCAATTTCCGGTCCACAATCATCTACTGCATTGCCAAGAAGCATAGGTGAGGTGGCTAATACTGATTCTAGGAAGAATGTTACAAGATCTCCTCAAATAACTAAGTCTTATGCTCCTGAAGTTTCTGAATATAATCCTAATGATGAAATTTTGAAGCGCCGCATTGATCTTGCATTGAATCTTTGGAAAAGTCTTCAACAAAAGATTGTTAGAACTCCATTCAACCAGACGTATCTACTCCTTGATGGGGCTAACAAAATTTTTGAAGCCATAACAACCAATCAAGCTATTGATCCTTCACCATTAGAAACATTGGTTGCAGAATATTTTGATAAGGCCAACACTTTTACGTCTCTTCAGTCTTCCTTTTCCTCATGTATGACGCCTGAGCAGCGTGACGAAAGGTTGGTAGAATATAAAATTCAACTTGATGATCAGCTAAAGGTAGAGGGAAAATTATTAGCACATGGTGAGGCACTTAAGGATGGATTAGTGAACACCAATTCTAAAATAATAGAGCTTCAAGAAAAGCTAAAACGATTATTCACCCACAAGAAAGAACTTGAAGCTTCCACCCTTGAAAATGATGAAAAGCTGTCAAGCCAGAAAGTAATCATTTCAAACATCCGAGAAGAGATTTCTTCCGTAGAGACTTCTCATACTTTAAGCAATGCAGACACTGAATCCTTGGAGTTGTTAGAAAAAGAATTAAGGACCGCCCGTGATGAATTAGAGAATTACAATTGGAAATATTGACTTGTAATAGATAATTATTATAGCCATTTTTTTTTTGTGTGAACAATAAAGGAATTCTATCATGTCAATTTTTTTTTCAATGGATTGTTTATTTCTCTAGCTCTTGCTTCAATGATTGTTAAAAGGATTTTTTTTTTTTTTGACATGTGACTGAACTTAGCATAGAATACCAAGCTGCCTACGTACCCTTTGAGAGGGATCAAGTCATCACGTAGTTCAGAGAGGTTCTTTTTTTTTTTTTTTTTGCTCTAACTTTTGCCTAGGCCGCCTTTTTAAAGGTTTTCAACCTAGCGAGCTTTTAATACCCTAACTTTTGCCTAGATCGCCTTTTAAAAGGTTTTCAACCTAGCGGGCTTTTTTTTTTTTTTTTTTAATGAACACCTTCAAGAGTAATGGGAAAAACATCATGTACCCTTTGAGTGTTAAGGCAGGCAGTTTAGGCTCCTACCAAGGAGTGCTTCAATCTTTAGGCGTAATAACGTTTCAAGAATTTGCCGTTGATAGGGCCAATTCTTAAACCATCTTCAGCAACCAATTTGTATGCTCCATTTGTATAGGCTTCTTGAACAACATACGGTCCATCCCATTTTGAAACAAACTTGTTCTTAGTGCGATGGGTGACAATGATGGGTCTTCGTATAGCAAGAACCAAATCTCCAACTTGGAAAGATCAAGGACGAACCTTTTTGTTGAAAGTCCTAGAAATGCGAGCTTGATAACACTCAAGGCGTTGTTGTGCCTCCAGCCTTTTTTCATCCAGTGCTTCTAATTCTTCAAGTCGTAGATGAACATTGTCTTCATTAGAAAGACCTTCTTGAATGGCAATCCTTAATGAAGGAATTTGGCGTTCCAGTGGTAGAACAGCTTCTACCCCATAAACAAGAGAATAGGGCGTGGCTTGGGTAGGTGTTCGATATGTTGTACGATACACCCATAAGGCTTCCTCAACTCTTTCATGCCAATCTCTTTTTGACTTCCCTACGATTTTCTTGAGCAAATTGCATAGAGTCTTGTTAAAGGCTTCTGCAAGACCATTGGCTGGAGCATTATACATGGAGGAATTATGCTGCTTAAAACCAAAGTCATTGCAAAGTTTGTCCATCAACTTGTTGTAGAATTCCTTCCCATTATCAGTGATGATGTAACGAGGTACACCATACCTAAAGATAATATTTCTTTTGATGAAGTTCACGACAGTTTCCTTCTTCACTTCACGAAATACAGCAGTTTCAGCCCACCTTGAGAAATAATCTGTCGCAGCTAGGATATATGAATGTCCATCAGAGGATTTTGGCGTCAATGGCCCAACCACATCTAAACCCCAAGCATCAAATGGCCATGAAGCTATAGTAGGATGTAAGGGTTCTGGTGGTTGATGAATAAAGTTTGCATGGAATTGACATGCTGAGCATCTTTTCGCATACTCCATACAATCCTTGACCATAGTGGGCCAGTAATAACCCATCCGCTTAATTTGAAAATGAAGTTTAGGACCTGACTGGTGAGCACCACAAATCCCTGAATGGGCTTCTTTAATTGCCTTGGTAGCTTCCTCATCATCCAAGCAACGAAGGAGAAGACCATCAAAAGAACGGCGATATAAAGTATTCTTGTAATAAACAAAACGTGGAGCTCGCCGCCGAATTTCAGTTCTATGTCGAGGGTCATTGGGCAATTTTCCATGTTCTATATAATCAATAATAGGTTGCCGCCAATCTTCTCTTTCTATTTCAAAAACTAAAATTGCGTTAACTTCTTCTTCTATCTCGTCCTCATCAAAGTTTGGAGGTATTACCCATGTTTGGCATATTGGAATCTTTACTTCGGGATCTTGTAAGGAAAGAGTTGTTGCTAACTTTGCCAAGGCATCAGCTTGTTTATTCTCATTTCTTGGCACATGTGTAATACTAACATGATCGAACCATCCTAGAAGCCTCTTGGCGTATTTGCAATATGGAATCAATTCTGGTTTCTTCACGTCATAGTGCATAAGCACTTGGTTTATGATTAACTTTGAATCACCAAAGACTTCCAAACGAGTTGTTTTTGCATCCATTGCCATTTCAAGACCTAGGATTAGTGCTTGATATTCAGCAACATTGTTTGAACAACATTCTGTAAGAGTAAATGCATATGGGAGTATATCTCCTTCTGGAGTTAGAAACACTACTCCAGCACCGGCACCACAACGTTGAGCAGCTCCATCAAAGAACATCTTCCAGGGCTGTGAAATTTCAACGAGCATTACTTCTTCATCAGGAAGGTCATCAGACATCTCCCAATCATCAGGAATAGGATGGTCAGCAAGGAAGTCAGCCAAAGCTTGTCCTTTCACTGCCTTTTGTTGGACATATATTATCTCAAACTCTTGGAGCAAGAGAGCCCATTTTGCTAGCCTTCCCAAAAGAACTGGCTTAGTCATAATGTATTTAATGGGATCTGCCCGTGAGATGAGCCGTATTGAATGGGCATGCAGGTAATGTCTAAGCTTTTGAATGGCAAACATCAAGGCTAAACATGTCTTTTCAATTGGTGAATAATTGAATTCAGCACCATGCAAGGTTCTACTCAAGTAATAAAGAGCGTTCTCTTTTCCTTCTCCATTTTCTTGAGCCAAAAGCACTCCTAATGATCGTTCTTGTGCTGCTATGTAAAGAATAAGTGGCCACCCCTGTATGGGTGCTCGTAGAACAGGGGGATTTAGCAAGTATGTTTTGATGCTCTCGAAAGCATTTCTACATGCTTCATCCCACTTGAATGGGACATCTTTCTTCATAAGGCGACTGAAAGGCTGACAGCGTCCGGCCAAGTTGGATATGAACCTTCTGATGTAAGCAAGCTTTCCTTGAAGACTTTTGAGCTCATGAATATTTCGAGGTTCTGGCATTTTTTGAATAGCATCAATCTTCGATCTATCAATTTCAATTCCTCGGTGTCGAACTATGAATCCCAAGAATTTTCCTGACGTAACTCCAAATGCACATTTCATGGGATTCATTTTAAGTTGGTACCTACGAAGTCGCTCAAAGACTTGACGAAGGTCTTGTAGATGTTCTATTCTCTTCTTCGACTTCACAACCAGATCATCAACATAGCACTCTACATTCTTGTGAAGTATGTCATCAAATATTCTTTGCATCGCCCTTTGATAAGTGGCGCCTGCATTTTTTAATTCGAAAGGCATAACTTTATAACAGTATATTCCTTTTGGAGTACGAAAAGCAGTGAGCTCTTCATCTTTTGGAGCCATGCGAATTTGATTGTAACCAGAGAACCCATCCATAAATGAAAGAGCTTCATAGCCTACTGTAGCATCAACCATAATTTCTGTTAGAGGAAGAGGAAATTCGTCTTTTGGACATGCCTTGTTAAGGTCACGAAAGTCAACACAAACACGAATTTGCCCATTCTTCTTTCTTACAGGGACAATGTTTGATACCCATGTGGGATATTTGACTTCACGGATAAAGCCAGCTTCAATAAGCTTGTTGACCTCACCTTCAATCTGGGAGATTAACTCAGGCCGGAACCTACGTTGTGCTTGCTTCGTTGGTCGCACCCCATGCCTTACTGATAAGTGGTGAACAGCAACCTTTGGATCTAGACCGGGCATTTCTTTGTATGTCCAAGCAAAAACATCTCTATATTCTTTGAGGAGTTCCACATAAGCATCTTCTTCCTCTAGGGACAAATTTGCATTTACAAAGACTGGCCTAGGGTCTTCGGTAACGCCAATGTTAACTTCCTTCAATTCATCAACTGTAGCCTGTACGCCTTCTTCAAATGTGGGTGGAGCATCTTCAGCATCGTCTTCAATAGGGGATTCCTCCTTTGTGACTTCAGTGATTGTTATATGATTTACTGAAACGGCAACCTCATCTTCCACCTTTTGTTTTGTGGACACCATTGTACGTTTTTTTACAGTCAAGGCTTCTCCAGTATTTACTTCCCAAATACTTCTATGCTTCATTCGTGATGGAATGGAGCTTCGAATCTCATTTGAATCTCGACCCATAAGGAGTGTCTCGTCAACATCTCTATGAAGGAAATTTGACATCTTATTTTGCTTTTGTCTTAACTTCTCATCCTTCGAGAGTTGAGAAGAAGTTGCATAACTCAGTCTTGTGAGAGCAGAACTTCGAGTGCCATTTTGGGAAGAAGTTGAACGACTGAGTCTTATAAGAACAGAGCTTCGAGTGCCCTTAACAGAGTTATTATCTTCTTGTGCCCCCAACCTATCGAAGACTGAGATATGGGGAGTTGGTTGGCCAATGCGATCAAAAACAGATGGTTTCTTTGATGGCTTTGAAGATTGTTCTTCTTCTTTATCATCTGCCGAAATCACCAGAACATTAGCTTTCCGAATGGGGACGTGAATGGGAGTTGGTGGAGTGTATCCTATTCCAGCCTTAGAACTTGTTCCTTTAACACCCTTGGCTTTCGATGTCTTTTGTCCTTCTTTTCTAGAGGCTTCAGGGATGAGCTTACCCAAACCACTTGGCTTCTCATAGTTATAACCAGCCTTAGCCATGAGTCTATACGTGTTAGGGTCAAAACCCTCTTCGGTTCTTTTGGTGGGCAAAGTCCCATGCTCAACAATCGGCCCTTGGGATGGTCTTGTAAATCCTTTCAATGGTTGACTTAAGGGTCTTGGTTTTATGATTTTAGTAACTGGCAGGTTTAATCCTTGCAAATCCTTTGCTATTGACTCCTCATCTCCTGAAAATGGGGATTGGCCTTCTTTTCTTTTGGCGACTGGAACATAGTGTAGCACAGGGGCTACTCTAGTTACTTCTGGAGTATGATGCTTCCTATCTTCTATAAAAGTCTTAATTTGCTCAGTTTCCTTCTCCTTAATTGGAGAATTAATCCTTGAAGCTTTAGAGTGGGGCTTTTCTTCTTTGCTAGATAGTGAAGCCACAACTTGGGTTTCTTCCATCTTATCTTCTTCCAAGTAAAATTTTGCATCAGCAAAGTGTGACTCAGCTACAGTAAAGGGCTTGTCATCAGCCACTATCTTCTTGACTTGTCCATCTTGGGAATATTTAAGGCATTGGTGATATGTAGATGGCACAACACCATACTCATGCAACCATGGTCTTCCAACCAGCAGCTTATAAGTGGTCTTGGCATCGATGACATGAAAGAGTGCGCTTGATTCCATTTCACCAATGAGCATTTGAAGTCTAATCTTCCCAATAGCTCTTTGTCCACCCTGATTAAAGCCTTGAATCATCAACTTACTGGGAAGCAGTTCATCCAAGGAGATTCCTAATTCTTTCAATATTTTGAGTGGGAGAATATTGACTGCAGAACCACCATCGATAAGGATACGATTGACTCGTTGTTCTCGAATGTACCCAGTTACAAACAAGGGGCGATTATGAATCTTGGAGCCCAATAAACGATCATCATCAGTGAAAATGATTGAAGACCAGCATGCCCTATGTATGATAGCTCGTTCTGTCTCCTCCTCGCAATCTGATTCTTCTTCATCACTTATTTGATAGCATGTGAGAGATGAAAAGACATAATCTCGAAAATGCTGAGGGATGAATTCTTGTAAAGTAACTGGTTGTCGTGGGCTTTGCATGGATTTACCTTCAAAAGGTAGTACTGCTACTTCAGTTCTAGGCTTCATCACCTTCGTTGGCCCTTTTATTGCATAAGGTGTCTTTGGACTCTCCTTTGCATGTACATTGTATTTTGCCTTATGATTCTTTCGTCGAGTCACAAGGGTCCATCCTTCTTCATCGGTAATTGAAGGTTCATCTTTATAAGCATGTTCATCCCTATGAGCGTCGTCATCAGATATCTCAAGAATTGGTACTGGGGAGAAAGGTACCTTCACATCAATAGGCTCAAATGAACCAAATTGAATAGTAAGAAAAGAAGAAGTGGTTGTTGAGGCCACCATGGCAAGATTAGAAGTCACAACTTCATCATCAAATGTGATCTTTCCTTGGTGGGCTAGCTCCATAATCTTATCTTTCAGCACAAAACATCGTTCTATAGGGTGGCCTATGAGGCGATGATACTTGCAATACTTAGGGTCATTTGTTTGGTCAGCTTCTTCAGGACGCTTCATCTCTGGTAACTCAATCAACTTCAACTCAAGTAAATGATCCAACATATTGGAGATATCGGAATCAGGGAATGGATATTGTTTTTCTTGCATCTCTTGTAATGTTGGTCTTCTTCTTCCTTTATCTTGAGTGAAAGTAAGAGTTTGTTCTTTCATCTTGGGCTTAATCAGAACTTTGAGAGAAGCAGTAGTTACAATCAAAGACTGCTTGTTTTTCGGTTTAGGAGGAAATTTGCCCCCATTACGAGTATCTTGCCTTTCTCTCCCCTTATGAGGTTCTTGAACAGGGGGGCCTTGGTGACCATTGGAAGCAATGCTAAGCTCCATGTCATGAGCACGTGTTGCTAATTCTTCAAATGTTTTAGGCTTTATTCCTTGAAGAATATAGCTTATAGCCCAATTCATTCCTTGAATGCACATCTCTATTGCGGACGCCTCAGATAATTGATCCTTACAGTTGAGACTAAGATTTCTCCAACGCTGAATGTAATCAATGACAGGCTCTTCTTTCCACTGCTTTGAATTGGTGAGTTCTATCATGCTAACAGTACGTCGAGTACTATAGAAACGGTTTAGGAATTCTCACTCCATTTGATTCCAACTATCAATGGAGCCAGGTGATAGATCGGTGTACCAATCAAATGCATTTCCCTTCAAAGAGCGAACAAATTGCTTGACCATGAGATCCCCATAAGTTCCAGCATTGTTACAAGTTTCCACAAAATGGGCTACATGTTGTCTTGGATTGCCTTTACCCTCAAACTGTTGGAACTTTGGTGGCTGATAGTTTTGAGGCATCCTCAAGAGATCTATCCTTTGAGTGTATGGTTTAGCATAGGCAATGGATGCTTGACTTCCACCCCCAACTTGGTCTTTGATAGCTTCCTTGATTAACTCCTTGAGCTGGTCAGGAGAGAAAGACCTGTCTGTAGAGAAATTGAGGTCTTTTGTTGAACTCTCGGGTTTGTCATTATGGGTTTGGTTTGGCCTAGAGCTTTCCTCTTCACGATTCAACCCAGATGTATTCCCCATCTTATCCATTAGGAGAGTTATTTGCGCATCTCTCATTGCTTCCCTTTCTTTCATAGACTTCATTAATTCTTCTAAGGTCTGAGCTATAGTCGAGACTTGTTCCTCCAAAGATGTTGTGTTAGTCATCATGACTGGCATGGCAAATGAGCTAACAGAGCGAGGAGAATCCATAAGTTTGGAAGTAAGAATATTTTCTGAAAAGGAGAACTTAGAGCCATCAGGTGATTTGTTCTCTTCATCAGCTATTGGAACTTCTTGGGTTGATTCCAAAATTTGAGACAACGCTGGCTGAGACAACATTTCTTTGACAAGACCAACTACATCTTTGCTTGCCCCCTGTGTAGACGAAGTTGTTTGTGACTTTTGAGCTTTAGAAGTGTTGGAAACAAGTGAGGGCTGGGATATGGGTGTTGTTTGAGCATAAACCTCTGCAAGAGCCTTTGTTCTTCCCCTTGTCCTAGGTCCAGCATAGGAAGTGTCAGAACTTGATGAAGAGTTTGAATCCATTATAGGATCAACTTCACTTGTTCCAAAAAGAGGGTTGTTGATTTGAATATTCTTTGAAGCCATAGGACTTCAAATGATATGACAAATTGATGAAGAAGAGATGAGAGGCAGAGATTGTCCCACCGGGCGTGCCAAAAATTTGTAAACACAAAATTTCCCCAATTGTAGAAAATCAAAGAAATATTGTTTGCAAATATAAATTTGTATTGATGTATAATGAGTACAATCTCTGTTTTGACTCTTTTACAAAAAGTGCTCCTCTGATTCTATCTTCTCTATGGTCTTGACTCAAACGTGGAATTTTCTTCAACTTGGTTGAAAGATGGATCAAATGGTCTTCACAACGAATCTCTGGCTTCGAGCTTGTTAGAGATTTGTTGTACTTCAAGTTCTTTAAGCCCTTCGAATGTTCTTCAAGTTCTTCGAATGTTCTTCAAAGATTCTTGAGACAGAATTTCTCCAGAGCTTGGGCCTCTTCAATACTTCCTTCTTCCAAATGAGAGGGGATGTCCTCTATTTATAGTGATTCTAGAGGATAAGCTTCACTTTGAGTTGATATGCTTGAAAGTATATAGTAGACTTTTGATTGGCCCAAATTTTCCTTAGAGATAATTATCTCTATTTATCTATTTTGATAAAGATCATATTTTGATAAAGATAATAATCAACAAAGATAAATAATTATCTCTATTTAATTTATTTAATAAAGATAATTATCTTCCAATTTTGAGTAGAAAATTTATCTTTATTTATTTATTTATTTATTTTAATAAAGATAATTACCCATAAATTTTGAATAGGAAATTTATCTTTATCTTGTGGGTCAAATGACACATGGCAAATTTTGATATGCCAATGTGATGCCAATTTGGATGACACATGTCGTCATCTAATTTAATTAATTTAATGGCATTAATTTAGAATTTGCCACTAAATTTTGATGTGACATTTTATAATTGGCTTAAAATTTTGCCTCTTACAGTGTCAGATCAGTTTGTTTGGGCGTTTACTGGTGTTTATGGTCCTAATCTACACCGAGATAGGAGACTGTTATGAGAGGAACTCTGTGGCTTGAATAGCTGGTGGAGTGTCCCATGGTGTGTGGGTGGTGATTTTAATGTGGTTAGGTTCCCTTCCGAACGATTAGGGTCTAATTCTTTCACTACTGCTATGAGGGAGTTTTCCAACTTTATTTCGGATCAGGGTCTCATTGATCTGCCATTGCAAGAGGGTACTTTTACTTGGTCAAATTCTAGATAAGTTGTTTCGAAGGCTAGGCTGGACAGATTTTTGTTTTCTGCAGATTGGGAGGATAAGTTTCCAACAGTTTCTTAAAGACGGATGTCTAGGTTGTGCTCAGATCATTTTCCAATTGTCCTTGAGGGTGGATCTTTTTAGAGAGGGAGTATGCCGTTTAGATTCGAGAATATGTGGCTTAAGGATGAAGGTTTTGTGGATAGGGTTCGGTCTTGGTGGGATTCTTACCAGGTTCACGGTGTACCGAGTTTTATTCTGGCCAATAAATTAAAGCTCCTTAAAAATGATTTGAAAAGATGGAATGTGGAGGTGTTTGGTCATGTTGATGTTCGGATTAAAAAATTGTGAAAGGACCTTAGTGTTCTAGAGAATATGGAGGAGAGGCGGGGATTATCAGCGGAGGAAAGGGTGGAAATGGGAAGAATCCGTGATGAGTTAGAAAAAGCTACTCTGTTGGAAGAAATATGTTGGAGGCAGAAATCTAGAGTTCTCTGAGTTAAGGAAGGAGATAGGAATACTAAATTTTTCCACCGTATAGCTAACTCTCACAGGAGGGTTAATTCTATTGATAGGCTTATGGTGGATGGGGTGTTGTCCTCTGACCCAGCTGCTATAGCAGACTATATTTCTTAGTTTTATAGGCAGCTTTATTTTGAGGAGGTGGCTCACAGACCTATTTTAGATGATGTGAATTTTTCTAGCATCTCGTTGGAAGATGCGAGTTGGCTAGATAGGCCTTTTGAGGAAGAAGAGGTGTTTGAGGTGATCCATGATTGTAATGGTGATAAGGCACTTGACCCGGATGGCTTCTCCATGGCATTCTTCCAGTCTTGTTGGGGTGTTTTGAAAACAGAAATTATGGCTGTATTCCACAATTTCCATACTCAGGTAGTGTTTGAGAAGAGTCTTAACGCTTCGTTCCTTGCCCTTATTCCTAAGAAAGTGGATGCTGTGGAGGTAAAAGATTATCGGCCGATCAGCTTAGTTAGTGGGATTTATAAGATTATTTCTAAGGTGTTGGCTAATCGGCTTCGTAGGGTGGTGCATGGGCTTATTTCGGAGTCACAAAATGCTTTTGTGAAGGGTAGACAGATTTTGGATTCCATTTTGATTGCTTCTGAATGTATTGATAGAAAATTGAAGTCAGGAGTTCCAGGTGTGCTGTGTAAATTGGATGTGGAGAAGGCGTATGATCATGTGAGTTGGGATTTTTTAATGTATATGCTGCAGCGTTGTGGTTTCTCAGGGAAATGGAGAAAGTGGATAAGGTATTGCATTTCAACTGTAAAGTTTTCCATTCTGATCAATGGTAGCCCAAATGATTTTTTTGGAAGTTCTAGGGGGCTTCGGCAAGGGGATCCTTTATCTCCATTGTTGTTTGACATTGTGATGGAGGCATTAAGTCGTATGTTGGATGTGGCTGCCTCCGCTGGGCAATTATTAGGCTTTTCTGTGGGTAGAACGGTTGGTCCATCAGTGATGGTGTCTCACCTTTTATTTGCAGATGACACTTTGATTTTTTGTGATGCTGAACCTTCCCAGATTTCTAATTTGAGGGCGATTCTGTCTATATTTGAGGAGGTGTCAGGGCTTCATATTAATTTGGGGAAGTCTGAGTTGGTACCTGTTGGTGGGGTACCCAATTTGGAGGCTTTGGTGGGTTTGTTGGGGTGTGGGCAGTCTTCTATGCCCTTGAAATATTTAGGCCTACCATTAGGGGCAAAATTTAAGGACTTATCTATTTGGAATCCTATCCTAGAGAGAATGGAGAGGAGATTAGCAGGTTGGAAGAGAATGTATTTATCTAAAGGGGGTAAGGTGACACTCATTAAGAGCTCACTGTCATCTTTACCTACATACTTTCTTTCCCTTCTTCCTTTACCGTGTAAGGTGGCTAATTGTATAGAGAAATTACAGAGAGATTTTTTGTGGAATGGGATTGATGGTGAATCTAAAATTCATTTAGTTAATTGGACCAAGGTTTGTAGGCCTTTGCAGGTTGGGGGGTTGGGTATAAGACGGTTGGGTAATTTTAACTCTACCTTACTAGGTAAATGGTTGTAGAGGTATGGCACGGAGACTGATGCTTTATGGAGGAGGGTTATAGAGGCAAAATATGGGAACACTTGGGTGGTTGGTGTACGAAGAAGGTGACAAGTCCTTATGGGGTTAGCTTGTGGAGATACATTAGAAATGGCTGGTTGAACTTCTCTAAATTCTTGGTTTATGATGTGGGAGATGGTACTAGAGTGAAATTTTAGAAGCATGTGTGGTGTGGGGATTGTACTCTCCAAGAGGCCTTTCCAGAGCTTTTCTATCTTAGTAGGTCAAAAGATTCCTCGGTGGCTGAAGTTATGGGTTGGTCTGCTGGGAGGTTTCACTGGAATGTGCAATTTCGTCGTCCACCTCAAGATTGGGAAGAAGAAGCCTTTGACCAGTTTATGGGGCTGGTCTATTCCTTGTCAGTGCGAAGGGTTGGCCCAGATAAGGTTTGTTGGAAGCCTGCAAGGAATAGAGGTTTTGAGGTCAGAGGTTATTACAATTCCTTCTACCCTTATAGTCTTGTTTCCTTTCCATGGAAAATGATATGGCAATCGAAGGCTCCTCCAAGGGTAGCCTTCTTTTCTTGGTCTGCTTCCTTAGGCAAGATCTTAACAACAGACAACCTTCATAAAAGACGAGTGATAGTGCTTGACTGGTGCTATATGTGTAAGAGGTGTGGGGAGTCGGTGGATCATCTTCTACTTCATTGTTACATAGCTTGGGAGTTGTGGTCTTTGGTTTTCTACTTGTTTGGTATCCAATGGGTTATGCCTCGTACTGTTCTTGAGTTGTTTGAGGCTTGGCAAGGAAAGTTTGCACGACATCGTCATATTGATGTTTGGAAATTAGTGTCTCACTACTTGATTTAGTGCATTTGGCGAGAAAGGAATGCTAGAAGTTTTGAGGATTGCGAATGCTCTCTGCTGGAGTTTAAGTCTTTTTTCTTACACACTCTATTTGAATGGAGTGTGGTTTTTTCTCATTTTTCTTGTTCTTCCTTTTCTACTTTTCTTGACTGTTGTTCTTTTGTTTCTTAATTTGTGCCCCCATAGTACATCCCCAATGTACTCGGCTTGGCAATCTTTTTATTATTAATAATATTCTTATATTATTTATCAAAAAAAAAAATAACAAATAAAAAAGAACGCTTCGGCAGAAAATGTTTAGCTAGTATAATAGCTAACACAGTAAATATAATGAAAATGTGCTACAACATATTAACTAGTAGGACAAGTAAAAATACCACAATAAGACAACTGATGCAACAAATGTGATAAAAATGTGTTACAACAAAATGATTAAATACAACAATATAAGATATAATGAGAGAAAACAAATATATTTGCAATTGAAATGAAGTGTTGAATCTTCCCATAGAATAAGTAAACCAAGAAAAAACCTAAATCTCAACTTGAACAACCTTGTCACAGGCTTCTGCTATCAAAGTTATGCATTTTGGAGAATAGGCCTAAATGGCTACTAACTATTACTTTTGGAGACTTCAAAGAGTGGGTTTGCTAAGAGGGAGGGAAAAGATGGTCTATTGATGCATGTCCCTATTCCTGCCGTGTTTTCTCTCTTCTTTTTATCACTTTTTTTCTTTTTCTCCGTTCTTTTTACTCTTAGTTTCTTACTACTCTCCTGTCGTGGGTTGTTCCTTTAAGTACTTCCCCCATCGGGCCTCTTCCTTTTCATCCATGGCTACCTCCTCCTTTTATAGTGAGCTAATTCAATAGGATTTCTCTCTTTTACCCCTAAAACTTCACCAACTGTTTTTGGTTTATTATGGGCATCCCTTTTGGACTACCCACCAACCCATTGGTTGCCCCGACCACTGCCATTACTCTGTACATGTTTGCTGCACCACTACTCATTTCACGATAAAATTCCATTTTGTTTGTTCTTGTTGTATACCTCTACCTCTAGGTTCAAATGGATAAGGATTTGGCTACCTTACTACCTAGCTCTATGGCATGCATCAGATGGTCCCAACCATCTATTCCTTCTTTTGGGTAAGATACCATCTCAGCAAAGTATATTCCTAAAAGAAGTCATAGCAAGAAACCAAATATAAACCCCATTTCCCCCCCCCCCCCCACTACCAAACCACACTCTCTGAATCCCTTTGACTGTGGACCCACCTCCCTTGTATTGGCTAGGTACAGGTTGGTGGTACTCCGGCCCTTCTGTGCTTACTCCATTATCTTCTGTTTTTGTCTTCTTTCGTTCCCACGTCATTTCTACTGTAGCAAATTAGTTGTATTTCGTTCTGCTGCATATTTTTTGTCTTATTTCTTCATGTGTTTCCTGTTGCGTTTGTCATTTCTTTTGGTTTGGCTTTTCTTTCCTTCACGCGAGTCCTGCTGCTGACACTTCTAGCTGTTCCTTGTTTCTTTTCATCGTGCTTCTTCATATCAGTTTTCACGCTTATGTTTTTTATACAAAATGATTTGGGCCTTTTTAGGTTAAATAATGTTAACTAGATCAAAAGGGTCTTGGGCCCAATTTGTCTTTATTTGCCAAAGTCATTCTTCCAGAGAACTGTAATCTGCAGCAAAGCTGTATTCTGCGGCAGATTTATATTCTGCTGCAAATCGCTCTCCCTTGCATTTCTTTCTTTGGACCTCTCTTACTCTTTGGTCTTCTTGGTGGGCCTTTATTTTCAATAGGCTTTCCTCCGTATGGGCTTTTGGGTACAAATCAAAAAAATTAGGCATCAACAAAAATCAAAGTTAAAATAAAAGTTTTCATTAATAATTAAAAATTGACAACAGGCTGATTTGCAACTTTTCGCCTATCCATTTGGCAGGCAGCTTTTACTTTGGTTTCTAGTCTTTTGCCTTTTATCTCCACTTCTTAGTTTTTAAAGCATCCCCTTGCACCAATTCTCTCAACATGCCGTGTACAGCAAAGAAGCTAAACTCAAAATAATTTGACTGTCGATTACAGCTATAGTGAGTTGTTATCTATATCAGCTCACTGTAGCTTAAAACTTAAAATAAAAATAATTTTTTAATATGTGGTGTTAAAAAAATAGTATTTTAATGTGTTGATAGTTGTGATTGTTATTTATTGTGTTGGATATATTATTTTATTGTGTTGTTTATATATATTCTTTTTAGAATGTGTTGTTTATATTATTTAAATGTATTAAATGTTAAAATGAAATCTTTGATGTTGAGTGTATTATAAAGTGTAGTGTTAAAATAGATAAAATAGTGTTTTGAATAGTTAAAAACTATATTTTTATAGCCTTCTTACTATAAATGTTCTAACCAAATAAGCAACAAAAGTACAAAACTAATTTTTATCCCTTTTAACTATCAGAAATTATGGCATGGGATAGCAATCCCCCTAGATTCAATCACTTGGAAAATATTAGTTATAGATTTGCCTCTATCTTATAATTCTTAAGAGAAATGCTATATTCACAATATTTTCACAGCAAATCTTAGGTGACAAGTTGTTATTGGTTGTTACCAGTGGACAAAAAAGTAATTTAAGTTGTGGATTCAAATTAGCACCAGTAACAACTTATTATCTATAATTTGTTATGAAAGTGTTGTGAACAATAGTACTTCTCTATAATTTCTTATCTTTTTGAAATTTCTCGTTTGCATTTTTTTCCCCTTTTTTTCTTGGCCTAAAATCTTGTGTGCTACGCAAGGATCTTCTCCCAGCAATTTTATTTTTTAATAATAAAAAAGGATTATTTCATACGTGGAGCAAGTATATAAGCAGTTGGTTTATATATATATATATATATATATATATATATAAGATAAAAATTCTACTCTAATCCGATCTAAGTGTATATACGTGTGAAACTCTCTTGGAAACTAGAACCCCGACTCTTGTCTTCACACCTCACAAACATTTATACCTATGGAGTGACCACCATACCAAATGTGCATGGTGGTAGCAGTTGAAACTTGAAACTATAGAAACTACAGACTTAAAATTCAAACCATTGAAATTCCTATTGACTAGGATACTTCAAAAATATAGAAAAAGTGATAAGCCATGAACTACAATGAACCCTGTTATGTATGGAATTCTTTACTTTTTGGCTTTGCAGCAAGACCTATTCTCACAAGTACAGCAACCATGACAAACTAGATCCATCCTTCATGTCAATCTGATATCTGCCTCTAAAATTCCTAATACAGCTTGAACTTTTACTGCTTCAACTAACAAAGTGCATTTAAAGTTGCATAACCACAAGGTCCACGACATTCACTTCTCACACCAGTTTGTAGCTACGCTACACAATGTTGTCAACCACCTCTCCTCCCTTCTCTCTTTAACTTGTTTATTTTCACTTGTGCATTTAATTTCCTAATCATCAAACCATATCATAAGATCAACACTCATCTGGTCCATCCAATTCCAAAATGCAGATTCTTATATCAGCTACATATTATCATATTTTAGCACACCACAGAAACCTTATCCCTTCAGAATTTTCTCAATTGAGATAAAGCTTGAACCACTCTTTAAGGTAATGGGACATAGTTTGCATGAGGGCTAGGCCCAGATAGAGAGAATCTTATTCATTGTGGTCCATGGACAGTGACTTGGATCAGACTTGTTGCCATCCTAATTCTCTAAATTTGAATAGGGTTGCTTTAATTTGGCCCAGTATGTCTACCTTTGGTATCACATACATAGCCCTAGTAAAGTAAATGTTGAAGGTGAGGGCTCAACATTTGTGATGACCTAAAGTTGTGACAGTAGGGATTCAATTTTCAAAAAGATGCGTTGCATGGAAATGACTTTGAACTGGTTTGTCACTGCCAGCAATGATAAGTGGCCGGCATGTTGGATTGACTAGGACTATATTTTGGTTTTAACTATGCTCGACATGGTGCACGTGATCATGGAGTTTTGTGAGGGTACAACTGGACTGATCATGACCATGTCGTAATAGAAAATGAACGATGATGATGATATTACTACTGGGTTAGACATAGAGATAATGACGAAATGCAAATCAGTATCAATCTATAACTGTGAAAGAATCAATGTCTAGCTAGTGAGAACATTGGATTTAGGCATTTTGGTGACTGGATGAGAATGGGTACAAGCGCATGAAGCTCTTAGTATAGTGTTATTAAGATGCGTTCAGTGTCAAAAATGGTGTTGCATATGGTGCAAATTCTTTGAACTAAATTTCTATCATGAAGATCTTGCTATATATGATACACAAGTAATGCTAAACACCATTTTTACCAAAAAAAAAATCTTATACATATTTGAGAGAGAGAGAGAGAGAGAGAGAGAGGGAGAGAGAGAATCAAGTTATATCTAGTGTAATTCTTTATTAATTTTACATCACCTAATAATTTTTAATTATATGAATATATTGAAAATCTTATTGTTGGATTACACATACTAAATTTCATATTAATCAAATATTATTTACTAGTTTGATGTATAAATTAATCTTTGATGCGTAATTATAAAATACAAAATAACTTGAAGTTTAAACATTTTTTTTAAATTATGTAGATATTAATCTTTTAATATTTTGAAATTTTACAAGCATGAATGATGTTAGAAATATTAGTCAATAGTGAATTTTTCAAAAAAAAAAAAGCATCTAACAGAAAATTATGGAATGATTTAACATTGAAAAAAAGTTCTAAGTTACATAATGTGCAAGTTGAAGTCAACCCTCTCTCTCTCTCAAAAACACACGCACACACTACCCTACAGATTATTGGTAGAAAGCTTTACTCCTTCAACCCCACCTCCCATTCCCAACAATCAAAATCTATTGAGCCAGCTAATATAATTTAACATCCAGGCTGGGGTTATTCACCAGATTAGATTAGACAAATGGATTTGCGAATTGTTCAGTTTGCCTTTCAACTTTTCATGATGAAATCATTCTTTGGCTTGGTTGACCCTTCTTACCTATCGTTTTGATCATGTTGAAAATTGTCTCTAATCAATGAAACACGTAAGGTAGTGTGTCTTTGTGATAATCTTATTAATTACTATTGTCTATCCACTTTGACATCTATATTTTCATCATATTAAAATGTTGCTATGACCTCATGTTAACTATTATTAATTTCTAACAAAAACAAAAAATTAATAATTAGAATATGAAAGTACCCTTTTTGGCAATCGATGTAAGTTAATCATACATCTATCATTTGGTCTTCGCATTACATCACGATTTCAAGTCTGTAAATAAGCTCATGGTCAATTTAAAACAAAATATAGAAGATAAAAAAAAAAAAAAAATGAAAGGAATATTGTTGAAACAAACTGTTACAGTTTGTCTAGTCTGCAGTTTTCAGTTTCCAGTTTGATTAATAGATTATAGATAAGCTGGGTTTATGTAGAGATTACAATCAAATCAAGTGAAGGAACAAGCAAGTGCGCGCATTAAAGAAATCATATAGTTTTTGTGTCTTCACAAATATAAAATTTATAATAATTTGTGTGAAAAAAGATGATCAGGGGTATTTTTCTCATTTGAAAAAAAAAATTACAAAAACAAACTTAGTATTTGTATTTAATGTGCATGCATCCATGCGAGACAAGGGTGACCCTCTTTGAGCAGAAGTTGATGAGAGATCATTATCATGCGGGTTTGGCAAGGAGACAAGATAATAGGTCTGCTTTGTCATCTTATTTGGACAATGGGACCTTTCTTATTAGCCCAACCAGAGGCCAACATTTGTCACCCACCACATATTGATTATTTCATATCTCCCACTCCCACTCCCTCTCCCTCTCCCTCTCCCTCTCCCTCTCCCTCTCCCTCTATATAAGGCCTAAATGCCCAAGACCCCCTCAGGACCACAAAACAACTTCAATACCAACCAAAGTTCCTACTTACTGCACCAAACTTGTTTACTTCTTCCATTTCAGCATAGGCAGACATGGCAGCTAACACATTCTCATCAACAAGGAGTTTGAAGGTTCGATCATGGCAACGATGCTCAAAGCAAGTTAGAGAGCGGCGGGCACGGCTCTATCTCATATGGAGATGTACAGTGATTCTCCTATGTTGGCATGACTAAGCTCTTGGGGAGCAGTTAGAGCTCCCATTTGAAGCTTGGCCTTCAATTAGTCTTTGCCTAACTGACTAGGTGGAAGCTCATATACGTGGGAGTTGTGGCCTTGTGGGAGTTTAATTAGCATTGAGTAAAAGCAGGATTTGATGTAGTTTTGGTTATAAGAGACAAAAATCAGATCAAACTGGGAATGTCCAGTGGATGTATAAAAGACAAGTACCATAGGACGAAAGCTGAATTAGCTACATGTTTAAGTTATGTTTTGCTAGTGTGTATATATCTCTCATAGCTACTGTTTTTCAACTTACTGGGCCCTTCACTCTCTAAAGATAAAATTTAATCTGGTGAGTGGTGACACATCTCATCCTTGGAGCAGTTACCTCTGCAGACTTCAGCTATCTCTTAACCATCAATGGATGTATGCATTCAACTCTATTGTTGCCTTAAACAGGTCAAATCAAAGTTTTACTTCTAAGAAGCCGTAGCACCAATCACCACGATAAACGTCATGGTTCAAAGAATGTATATGCATAGTATATATGCATCCTCTATTTCACGGTGTACAAATCTCACACGACAATAAAGCGCACATACTATGTAACAAATGATACATATATTTGATATATGAGAAAATTATTATTACAAGGTTCCTATACAAGTTTGACTAATTTTTAATGTCGTAAGTAAAACCTTTGACTCATGCAAGAAACTTCTTCTTTTTTTTTTTTTTTCCTCTTTTTTATATAGATATTTACCTTAGATAACAGGTGTATGTAACGTAACTCCCACACACATAAGAGGTTCACACCGGATATATGAGAGAGCTCCTCACACTTTTGGGACTCAGCAATTTGTTTAGTTGGGATGAATCATCTTAGCAACTTGGCCAAATCAGGTATTAAGCAGGGACTAAGCTGATAAGCAAGAAACTCCCACCCTATGCCTCACATAAAGATTAATAAATGATTAAGTAGAAAGGGTATTGGCATCAAACTTGGTCCTGCAAATGAATTTCTTTGTCTAATAAATCCCATCTGGATTAAACAGGCCTAAGAAACCCATTTTCCTAAAAATATACAATCAAACGTAATTTTCACTTCGCAGGGATCAGGAATTTATGGAAGCAGGACCAATGTAAATTATCCATTAGAAAATGCTAGTCCAAATGAGACAAAACATGCTAAGAGTTACTGTATTGTCAAAAAAGTGAATGTGAAGATAATATATAGTGCTGCACGAATATATACAATGGTTTCGACCTGGGACTTTTGTAGGATGTTCCAAGACTATATGTTAAAAAGCCAAATATCAAGTACAGAGGAAAGCTTAAAAACCAAGACATGGGTCATGAAAAATCTAAAAATCATAACACGCTTAGATTTTTTTAGATTTTTTGCTGGACCATTAGCTATCAGTCACCCCTTACTACCAAAACAACTTTACTGTGTATGCATAGTTTCCAATCAATTCCTAGTGTCAATAAAATTCTAAAGACCTTAACATACATGTATGGCTCATATTATTTAAAAAAAAAAAAAAAACTTGCATACAGATTCTGCATAGAATTCTCCAATTATTGTTCAAGATATGCACTGTACAAAATAGAATCTGGAGATAATAATCAGCATCCAGTTTACCATATATCATACTGTATAGAGTCCACGGTGCTAATATTAAAATCCTAACTAGCAAATGAAATGTAAAAAAGGTAGACAGCTAACCATTACAAGACTCATAAAAAGGACTCCTATGAATTTTATTTTGCCATATTCACAATATATGCACCTCAGATGTCAAATTCTGCATCTTTGTCAAAAAAATCCCACCCATCATCCAAAAGTGCTTGGTGATCAGCTTTGGTTCTTTCCTCTTCAGGTCTACTTCTTGGTGATAGACTGTCAACAGAGGCTGTTGGGCTTGTCCTCTTTGGCGTCTCAGATGACTTCCCTTGCTCAGTAACCAAAACAGGTGCCTCACTTTTAAGCGATGAGCCTGAAGAAGCTAAACTGTGCTCAGAAACCATATCAGATGCCATGCTTTTCACAGATGAGCCTGAAGAAGCTAAAGTGCCCTCAGGAACCAGACCAGATACCATGCTTTTCACAGATGTGCCAGAAGCAGCTAAGATGCAACTAGTCTGGCTTGAGGAAACAGATTTGCTTAATGGAACACGGTCGTCAAACTTCTCTTTCAGTAGACTCACATCCTGACAAATAACAGAAATTTCTCCTCTGCACAATGATAAAATGACAAGAACACTTCATTACCTGAATCCTTCCAAGGTCAATAAAAACAATGACATACATACTTATGTATACATGTAGGAACATATCAGAACCTGGAAAAATAAACTACAAATAACTTCTGCCTTTATTTTTTATAATTTTTTTATGTAGGGTTTACCTAAGCAGATACCAAATTTAAATAAAGTTAAAAAAAATTGGAGGAAAAAAGTTTATGGCCAGAATATATATACATGATCACATGCAAAATGAATTCAAATAGAATAGAATAGTGGAAAAGAAGGCATGTGACCATCCTAACTAGTCTGTTCAGGATCCCCAAATATTTGCGTCTAAGGCTTGGTGGTGGTTGTTGAGTGAGATGCAAAATGATAAAAAATAAAGATAAAAAAACACACTAAATTTTTTTTGATAAGTAAAAACAGAGAAGCAAAGAAAACACTAAATTTATTTTTAAAGAATGTTGATTTAATTTCTTTGACCAAACTTTGCCAAGAACTAAGGGGCATTAGTCATGTTATACAGTAGTAAATTTGGACAACTGATAAAGTTTCTATTGGTTTTGACTTTTTTTTTTAAAAATTCACAAGCAATACCATGAATGCTTAACTATAACAGTTGTGTCGTGTGTTGTGTGTTTGTGTGCACGCACACATGCAGCATTGGGAGTTTGGAGGAGGGAGAGGGTATTAATGTTTCAAAAGGTTAGCACATCAATCACGTTAAAAGACAGTGGAGGACCTCTATTGTTTGTCTTAACAGTGAAGTACCAATCAAAGCTTCATTTAAAAGAAACAAAGAAACTTACTGCAACATATCAACAATGTGACCACGGTCTATTAGAAACTCCCGCAGCTGCAATAAGCACAAATTTGATTAGGTCAAAAATTGTAGTCATTTCTTTTTCATTGAAGAGGTCCATGGTGAGTCAAATCGATTGCTACCTTGGAATTCTCCTCTGCCTCCTCTTTTAGTATCTTTGACTCCTGAAGCACCTTCTCCATTATAGCATTTTGTTCAGCAAGAGCTTTTCGTGCAGATTTTTCTTTATCTAGCCTTTCCTGCTCAGCTGCTTTCCTCATCTCTTCTGCGATAGATAATCGTGCTTCTAGGCTTTGGTGCATCTGAAGGGGGTAATAATGAATCCAAATTAAAAAAATATTCAAATGTTTATTACACCCTGTTTGCAACTTCATATAATTTGACATATAACTATCATCATCAAAGAAAAATGTTGTTGACAGCATCTATACATTTTTTTTATTAGGACCTTTGTCTAAAGAGCTCAAACCAAAATCCAATTATGCAGAGTTTAAGTTAAAAGTGCAAACCAAAATAACATTTTCTTGCATTTCTTGGCCATTGCTGATTTTAAGAAGAAACCTCTAGCAAAGTGGATTAATATGAATGCCACTGTATTTAGTTATAGGTTTATCACAAGTTACAACAATCTACTGTAAAGTGTAAACCGTGGTACTATGGTGCCATTTACAATGTACACCAAAAACTTCGAAATCCTACAATTGATGCCCTTATTCGAGATAAACTTACAATGTTCCCCACCATCCAAATGAAAGCCTAACAAATTAGTAGGAAAATTAATTGCAAAATAAGTTGTTGATTGCAGAATATTTGTAGTTAAAAGGGCGCATTGCAAAAGCCTCCAGCTTAGTTGTAACAAAATGTTAAATACCTCATTGAGAATTGCAAGGGATTTGTCCCTTTCATCAGCCAAGCTGAGTACGCGAGATTGAAGTTCCCTCACTTCAGTCGCTAAAATCGACTTCTCTCCATACACTTCTCCCGCATGCTACAGAGGTTAAGACATAGGGCTCAGCTCTTATCCTCATAAACTAAAAAACTGATTTGTAAATAAAATAAAATTTAGTGGATCCAAATAGAATATTCATTGGGTATTTTACAACCATGTTATTTGCTTCCTTTGCATGCACCAACGTCTGTTTCAGATCCTCCACCTCGACCAGAATATTCAGTCCTCCTCTAGAAGCTTCCTGTTTGGCTTCTTCGGCAGCTTTCTCCTGAAGTTCCACTTCTCTCATCATGTTGATAACTCTCTCCATAGCTAAAAACAAGGTTTTCTGCACCATTGATAAGTCTTAGTAACCTTCAAACATACAAGGGGGCAAAAGGCAAGAAAATTTAAATCTTAATAAAAAAAATCTGCATGCGGTTAATAGAGCTAATTATGGAATGCAGTGAGCCTATGTCAAGCATAAAACCATTCAAAACCGTGACTTTTTTAAACATTATGAAAGATCACAAACAAGAAACATTAACTTTGTCAAAAGCAGATGCAAGTCATCAATCACATTATGCATAATTCCATATTCATCGTTCTGAAGTCCTACTGCGATACCATTTCTCCTAAATTAAACCCAAAACCATGACTGTTTTAAACATTAAGAATGATCACAAACAAGAAGCATTGAATTTGTCAAAAGCAGACACAGGTCATCAATCATTATGCATAATTCCATATTCATCATTCTGATTTCATATTGCAATACCATTTCCCCTAAATTTACCCCCCCCACCCCCCCACAAAAAAATAAATAATCCAGACCCATCAAATGGAGAAAAAAATAGTGTTCTCTCATTTTGTTGTGGAGAAATCATCAAAGTGAATAAAACAATTGTACACAAATATATAGGAGAAACTCTACCTAAATATATATATATTCATGTTGTCTTCCTTTCTATCTTTTATTTTCTTTATAATATAACCTGTGTCTGCATCTCTAACTAAAGACCTTTCCTCAATTCTTGAAGTACCAAAGGATAAATGAGCCATAATCCACTTTACAATTTGCACCAGTTAAGGTTTGCATACATATACCAAAAGGCAAGGTGCTACAACATTATGTATTCTCATCATCTCAAAGAATTTGAATTCAACTAGACAAAAAGACTGATTGGAACATAAACATATGCAGGGCACAATGATCATCTGCCCTATTGGGAGAAAGAAAATTCACAGGACTCTCCAACTACTTATGCACAAAGGCATCGAGGCTATGAATGATATCACAACACTGAAAAGAGCAAACATCATATATGAAAAACAGATTAATCAATACAAGTGCTAAGTGGCAAGCTTCATGCGAAAAACATGCAACTGAGCATGAAAAAACGTATTAGGAAGCATCATTAACAAGCTACCATTTAGTGAATCAATTTTAACAAGAATTAGATACAACAAGATGCTATTGACAAACAATACAGCTGAAATTCCAGTTAATTCAAAGGCGTTGATCCTTGTTTAAACTTCAAAAGCTTAGAAGTAGTAAATCTAATAGTAGTACCTTGTTATTTTTGGCATCTTCAATGATCTCTTCAAGAAGATCAAGATTACATACTTGGCCAGATCGGGTAACTACAGTGCCAGTTGTTGGCTCATCCTCAATATCACTCAGTTCACCAACAAAATAGTCTTGCTTGGAAGTAACATCAGCAGAACGACTGGACGCTTGTGTCTGGCACTCAGTAGCAGAAGGTTCAGAACCAAATTCTGACTGAACACATTCTGAAGAAACTGATGCATGTTCTTCAACAGATGAAGTAAAGAGCTGAGCCATAGGCATCCTCACCTTAGTGCTATCTAAACATGATTCTTCTTCGTCACTTTTTAGACAAATAACCATATCCAAGTCATCAGCCACAGGAATGTCAAAACCTCTGACACCATCTTTTTCATTTATCAAAGCAGTTGTCATGCCAGGGTGGGTCTGCTCTGACCCAACTTTGATATTATTTTCTTTCCAAGCTCCCCAAGTAATCAGTTCATCACTTTCAGTATTTTCACAACATTGTTTCTGGCCATCGTTTCCATCATCCAACAAAGCACTTGAGGTGACATGGACCATCTCATTCAACCCCACTTTGGCACTGTTTTCGTGAGTCATCCCAATTAAAATCACTTCCTCATTCTCAGTATTGCCACATGATTGATCATTACCATCATTTACATCATATAAATCTAAAACCACAGAATCATTCTGCACTTCAACCAAAGGTGTTGAGTCAACATGAAGTGCCCCACCTATATCCTCAGTTACCTTGGCACCATCACTAGCAATTGAACGTAGTTCTGAAGACGGCCCCACATCTGCCTTGTCAACTATCCGCTGCTGCTGTCTCAACAAGACAACCTGGTCCTCAGATTCAACTGCACATTCAGCATATAATATATTATAAATAAGCGACTCAAATCAATTCACCCAATGTAATGGTAGCCCTTTTAATACATGCAAAAACAAAAAAAAAAACAAAAAAAAAAAAAGGAAAGAAAAGTTTTTAACAAGCAAGTAGCTGCAAGCTATGGCAGGTGTAAAACAAGATGAACTAAAAATTGTGGACATTAGAGCAACTGCAGCAACTAACTGAATCAGAGTTCGATAAATTCCAGTGGCAGAAGGTTTTCAACAAATATTGACAATACCTTCATTATCCTCAGGAGGACTAACACTAGTCAAAAAATCCTCTTGAGGATTAGCAGGACCACCAAACTGACTGGACAAATAAGGGATTATCTCCTTAAGAACAACATCCACAGCTTGATCAGCATCCTTGGAATTTTCAATAGCTACAGCCCTCAGCAAGCGAGAATCAACCTAGGTAGAATGAGATCCATAAAATGTCTTCAGTCAGACTTTAAATTCTTTTAAAAATAAATAAAAAAGTTGTTGAATTGGATTAGACAGGAAAATATTCAGAATTACCGTAGGGAGTATAGTGTTGATCATAAGAAACACTACGTGAAGAACAATTGCAAAGGTGTTCATGCTCAAATATTAATTCTTAAAACTTTAAGCTTCAAGTCAATTAAAAGAAAAATAACAAAATTCAACACCAATTCTAAAGGCAAGCATTTTGCAAAACTAATTTTCACTGATTACAAAAACAAAGTAGCTAATAAAACACAATATTATTCCCATAAATTTACCAAAGTAGAGGACAAGATCATGGGTCCAAGATTCAGAAAAAACATTTTTAAAAAAATTCTGATTCACATAAAATTCACAATTCTCAAAAATATATAGACAATGGTTCTTGAATAAACTACCAAATGAATCCAACATATAAATTCTCATTAAAAAAAATATTAAACACTTTAATAAAAACACAAAAAAGGAGTGCATAAAACTATCAAACAACAAACATAAATAACAAGTAGCAAACTCAGTTGAACCTTAAATTAACATACCCAATGCTTCAATAAAGTAAAATATAATACCTTTGGAAATATCTCCTGCAACCATTTGTAAACTGACTTGAAACCCATCTCCAATAACTTATTATCTGCACATAAAATTGAAACCAAAAACAAAAAAGTTTCAATCTTTTTACTTTTTTCTGCAATTTAATTACTGATTATAGAGATAATTGACTAAAATTCATACTAAAGAAAAAATAATAATTTTAAAATTCAATTCTTTTATAGCTAATTGTGGTGCGAAAACGTTAGCAGAAACAATAAAAAATAAATCATTTTTAACAAAAACACACAGTGGTCTGTTTGGATGCCTAAAAAAAAAAAATTAAGAAAAAGCAAAGAATTTTAGGGTTTTAGAAGTGAAAGAAAAGGAAAATAAAAATATTGAAATTTGAAACCCTTTTGTTTCCTCAAATTTTATTCTTTATTCATCTATGCTTCTCTGTTGTTGTAAATCAGAGAGAGAGAAAGAGAAGCACTGACCTTGTGTTTTCCCACTGCGTCAATCTCACACACACAGAAATTGAAAAGAAAAGGGTATTTGGAATTTTGGAGTGTTGGGATTACTATTTATTTAGTGTAGGGAATTGGGATTTGGGGAAAGGAAAACGAGGAGACCTATGGAGCTAAGCAATCTCTATACATATTGGGGTTTTCTAGAGTGTCGTTAGTCATGCACTCTTTTTTCTTTTTATTTTTATTTTACCAGGTAGAATTTTTTATCTAAATGTATATGCACTTATTCCTGTCCAAATTGGCGACAAAGTCCAAGCGGTGAAATCATCAACTTATATGGTCCATTATTTTATTTTTACCACTTATAACTAGTCCCCTAAACAAGCACTTAGATATGAAAATTATTATGACAGTAGATTTACTCTATTCTTACACTTCAATTCTTGTGTTTGACTTGTGTTTAACTTCTTTCTTTTTTCTTTTTCTTTTCTTTTTTTTTTATACGGGATAGAATTTTTAATCTATCATAATCTAAGTATATATGTGTATGAAACTCCCTCTTGAAGACTTGAAACTCGACCTTTACCCCTAACACTTCACAAATATATATAGTAAACTCATAAAAAAGTGCTAAAATTTAATCAAGAATTGACGCATAAGCATGGAAGTAAGTTAAGTAACATAAGGTGCATAACTATTTCCACAATTTTGTTATAAATTGTCCATGTAGTAATTTATAAGCGGTGAAATTATAGACCTTTTTTTTTTTTTACTGCTTATAACTACCCTAAGCAACTTGTGATTAAAATTGTGGAAATAGATTTAATCCAAAAGCATGATAAAAATTTGGGTGTGAAAGATGATGTTTACATACTCTTACAAAAAAGAAAGGGCATTGCAATTGCATGGTGGAGGTTCATACATCATAGTACTTTATGGGTGGGTTCACAGAGATGACTTGGAAGCTTCATAGTGGTTTCTTTTTCTTTATTTCGAGGCTTTTTCTTCTGCGCTTGTTGTCATTATCACAACTTGCAGGATGTGATTAGTAAATATGTAGTGTTCTATCTTAAAAAATATAATAATGTAAGTCAACTTTTACTGGGGTAATAATATCAACCAAAAAAAAAAATTTACTTGGGTAAAAAAAGGAGATTTCAGTTTCACTAGATTTTAAACATTTTTTTCTTGATTGTTGATATAGACTATTAGAGTTGGTATGTGTTAGTGATAAGTTCTAACTTATCACTTTAATGATTTGTGAGAATCGGGTCCTAACAGGACTCAAATTTCTTAGGATTCTCTTTATGGGTATTTAGGCCCCATGACAGAGGGTAGACTTATGGCTGAGACTTGGGAAGTGATGTACTCATGTACCCCATATACTTTATGAAAATGAGGTTTTGTTGAGGGCGGTTAAGGAATGTCACTATCCCCCTTAAACATTTTTTTATTACCACCAAAAAAAAAAAAAAGGTATTTAGGCATGGAAAGAATTGGACATCCATGGGCTGAGGACAGGTGCACACATTCTACATTTAAAAAATTAAAATAAAAATAAAAATTCTTCCCTTTTTGTCACATGCTCTACATTTAAAAAAAAATTCTTCCATTTTTCTTTCTTCTTTTTAGAAAGAGTAAATCCTTTTTAATCAAGTGGATATGCATTTAAATTTACACAAATCTAACCAAAAAATTTAACATCACTTATCTTCTTCTTCTTCTTCTTCTTCTTCTTCTTCTTCTTCTTTTTATTTTTTATTTTTTATAATTTGATAGCTACATTGGAAAAGAGAGATTTAAACTCTAAATGTTATTGAAATACTATGAGATGTCAAATTGCCAAATAATTGAATTACAAGGCTCTTGATAACATTAGTTATCAATTGAATTGCAACAACTCAAATATTACCAATTAGTAATATAAACTATCTTTTAGGGGGTGTGGGGAAACAATAGCATTAATCTCTATTTATGTACCACATTTTAAATAATACACCTTAAAAACTGGATTTAAGTTTTACAATTCCAGATAAAGTGATTAAATACTATATAAAATTTGATCTTCTCTAAACAAATTTTAAAGAAGATTTAGTATAATTTTCCACAACCCTTTCTTTCTTCTCTTCTCTTTTCTTTTTTGTTAGCCTCCTATCTCTCTCACCTTCCCAAAAAAATATCCTCCCATCTCCCCCTTTCACGCATGAACCTTTTTTATAACGAAATGTTATGTCCACAACATTTTCATAATAAATTCTAAGTGGTAGATTATTATTGGTTGTTATTTTTGGAGCAAAAAAGTAATCTCAGTAGTAGGTTCAGATTTAAACCAATAACAACTAAACATCTATAATTTGTTGTGAAAATGTTAAAGCAATATTATGGACGAAGCACTTCTTTTTTCTTTTTCATTTTTTAATTTCTTAAAAGCTTAAAAAGGACTTTCCAAGAACGCCTTATTAAAGCCTTCATTAATCTAAGTGGCTTGGAAGTGACATTGCCAAAGAAATTTCATTGTTTAAGACTTGAAGAGTTTCAACTTCCAAGGTGTTTTCTAAGTTAAAATGTTCATTCATCAGCTCCCGGGAACAACCAAAACAGCCCGGAGTATAAATCAAAAAAAGAGAAAACAGTCTGGAGTAATATCTGATCATAGTCTATTACCTACATGCTTATTTTCCTACACCTTCTCAAGAGCCAAAGGAGTACAATAATGGAGTAAAAATGGAAAGTTGCCCCAAATTCATCATCCTTGTGAACTTCAATCACTTTCATTAATAGTATTATGTATTGTCTGTTGTTTAACATATGCATAATCTCTTTCACAACAATGGAATTCCACACGGTTGTGGACCCATTAATGAGATGATGCATAATGCATGACATTAATTAATCCTTGATCACAAGATATCATATATCAATTTCTACATGTTTGAAAACAGCAAGCCACAAAAGCTATTCATGCATCATGAAAGAGAGAGAGAGAGAGAGAGAGAGAGAGAGTCACGATGCACATGTCCCAAGTCAAGCTGTTTCTCTCACGGGTTAGGAGCATTTCTGAAAGAGAAACTTCCAGAGTCTTTTACATCCCAATATTAAGAAGATCTGTTTCATTTAGATAGCATCAGGAAATAAGTAGAATAGTATAGTAGAAAGGAAAAAGCCTTTCTTCTGTTCATGATGATTGTCCTACCACAACGGCCCTTTGCCGTAACCTTGTAAAGCCTGCCAATTTATCTAGACCAAAATTTCACATACAAACAAAACTACTTTCAGTATGTGACATATCTCACATATGAAACACACACACACCAAAAAACAAAACCTAAAATCTATACATATTTGCAAACTACATTAGTTGGTGTAATACAGAAACAATAACCTCCAACTTCAAAAGCCGTTTGTTGCAAGCAAAATTCTCAAACTATCTCTTGTTTCCCAGAAGAGGTTCCTTTGGACTCTCTGAAAACTTCATTGGATTTGAATCATCCTCCCCAAACTTCTTCGGGGCTTGTCCTTGCTTACTTTGACCTCCCTGAAAAATATCCAGCATGTAATCTGATAAATCATTTAAGTTTCAGATTAACTCACTGCACTAAACATATAACATAGGTTATGAACCAAGCCTTTGTCCTCGTAAGGCAGTTTAGCTATCAGCCAATATGTACAGACAAAGTTGCATTACCAAACAAAAACTACAACCAAGCTTTAGTCTCAAAATTTTGGGCTTGGCTATAGATATCAAATAGAATAATTCACGTAAGATATGGCTAAAATAAGTGCTCCATGAATCTTATCCAAAAATTAATAAATAGTAAGTGTTCCATGAAGACAGAACACATCAATTAGGACATTCTATGCCCTACTTTTTTATGTCCAAATCTCACCTCTACTTTCTGGTTCTAGTTTATATTCCCATGCTAGTGATTAAATCAAGAGTCATAAAAATGTACAATTAACAGATAAGTGAGGTTTACTCACTGCAGGCTTTTGACTAGTCAGCCTCCGATATGATGGAGGGCGTGTAAAAGACGAAGCAGCTGCAGCTGCCGCAGCAGCCACACGTATTCTGCAAAAGACATCATGTATTTCACATTCATTTAGTGAATTATAACTGGCTGCAAATACTAAAACCCAGCAAAATCAGATGACATCATACCTTTTATGCACATCAACATACACATCTGTCTCATCTACAATTTCCTCCTGCAGTTAGGAAGGGGAGGAGGAAAAAAAAAGATTCCCATAAGTTATGGATAAATTATGAGCAAATTTAACAATAACCTTTCGATCAAAGGGCATTTCTTGGTGTTTCCCACATAGATATCCATGGGTCGAATCCTTCCCCCACTTAAAATGTATCCAAAAAAAATTCCTGTGCAAATTAAAATAATACGGGCACTTCTTTTGAAGTGTACAAAATCAAATTGGACCAATCCACTTGAGGATGTATATTTTAATTAGAAGATTGGATCGGTTGGTACAAGCAATCAAAAGTACAATTTTTTGTGAGTATGGACTGCTGCTACTCAGCCAAAGGTCAGGCAAATCAACAGAAAACTCCAGATATAAGTGGTGGTGGAAATAGAGGCTTACTTGCAGAAGCTCTTCAAAAACATCCTCCAGGGTGATGATACCAATGACTTCCCCGTCTTCAATATCCTCAGACAAAGATAGCAAGCTGTTTGTGACAGCACCATTTTTATGAACATTTTGCTTGTTTGTGATAGGCCTTGGAGGTTTCTCAATGTCAACGACAACCCTTTCTGATTTATCATCACGGTTGGTTAGGAAGGGGACAGTTACTTGAGAATTCCCATTAGCTACTTTTTCTTCCTCAAATTTCTCCCCTTCAGGCCGAGGGTTCTTGCTCTTTCCTTTGACCTTCACAACAGCTGCCATATGACTGCTTCCTTTCTGAAACTCATTGAGGATATCATACAAAGGCATGTCTGATGGAACCCTGGGACATCAATGCATGAGAATTCATATTTTTCCCAGAGAGGAATGGAAAATAAGAGATACTGAGGAGAAAAGGCCACACCTAGGAATTCTCCGAATGGAAACAGCACTGACTGGAGTTTCTGTTTCTGCTCGTACTGTGAGAAGACTTTTCACCTTAATCCCACAAATATTTACCATATGTAATAACCAATTCAAAATCAGTTCAGTACCAATAACAGGAAATCCAATTTTCACATTTTAAAAGGAAGGAGAAAAAAGGAGAAAAAAAGATGAAGGATATGCCATCACCAGTAAGAGACCGATAACGTTTTTGGGATTTCCAGAATAGACAGGGACACGACTATGACCTCGTGCAAGAATTTTTCCAATTGCTTCCCTGCTTAAAAAAGTTGATAAACATCTTTTATTAGTCTATTTCTGATCTATAAGTATATATTTAAAATTTAAGGCAAAAAATATCCCTGAATAATAAGGAACAGAACAGAAGAGTTATGCCCATCTTGTTCACTGGCAAATGGTCTCAGAAGTAGAAGCCCATCTATTTTTCTTTTATATTCTGTTTAAAAGAGTAGCATTGGCAAAAATAAGCATCCAGGAAATGTCATCCAGACTAGGGGACAAGGTTCTTATAACTTAACTGTAGCTCCCATTATCATTGTTTCACATCTTGTCCTCATTGCCTAATTGCCTAAACGACCTACTCCAATTCTAGACAATATAAATATGGTACACATGGTTATACATGCTGGCCATTATGATATGCTTAATTAATAGCTCACTCAACTCCTCTTTGGGCAACAATAGCTCCCAACAATTAAATGCCCATCCAGAAGCAAAATAGAAGGAAGTTAGAGCTTCTGTCACCAGCTCATTGCCATAACCACAAGCAAAATGAACAGGAAGTTTAGAGAAAGTCAGGCTGAAGCCAAACTGACCAGTCCAATTTCGAATTAACATCCAAGGAAAATGTTGATTCAATGGGTGTCATAGCCTCCTTTGCAGTCTGTGTGTCAAAAGGAACTTCAGAATTATGATCATTTTATAAAACAAAGGCAAAGAAATGAAAACATAAAGATTTTAAAGTTGACTCAAATTAGATAACAGGAACTCACCTGGAATTTTAGTCAAAATAATATATTTTTTTTCTGGAGCAGGAGCATCAGAATTTTTTTGAAGAAATACCAACAACTCAGCAGGTAAAACTAAGATTACACATTGACCAAGAAAGAAAAATATGGATGACAACATAAGAGTGGCCTGTTGACAAACTAAAAACTTTTTGGAGCAAAATGAGCATCATATATATATATATATATATATATTTTGAAGAAATACCAACTGTGTGCGCCCAGATATGGCTGATGGCCTGAAAGGTATTTGGGATCACAATCTATTTGTATTATGGGCTTTTGGATTTCCTACAATAGGCAGTCCTATATTCGGCAACCCAAGTACCCTAACTCCCTTTGTTCTGAAAATCACTCTCCCTCTCTTTCTCAAGAGCTTCTCCTCTCCCTTGTCTTTCCTCTCCCCAATTGCCAACCCCTTCAACTGAACCTTCCCTACCTATTTATAGTCAAGGTTAGTGGAATGGCCGTGATCATTTTCACAGTGGGTGGAATGAGAGGTCCAATACCGTTTCCCTTAAGTGACTGCTTGATTGTGAGTGGGAGAAGGTGACAATGGCATTGGAACTAGCTCCATTGTTAGATCTGATGCTCGGCAGTGGCATTCTCTAAGCAACAGAAGGAAGGTCCAATACCATTATCCCTAAGTGGATGTTTGGTGATGAGTGAGAAAAAGCGACAGTGGCATTGGAACTAGCTCCGCCGCAAGGGAGATTGCTCGAGAGAGAACGCTCTATAGGAGATGCCGCTTACTGCGAGTTCCTCATGCCCGGCAACATGCCTACCGAAGATAAGGCCTCCATCCCTAATGTTCATGCCATAAAGGATTTAATCCCCAGTCCTCGGGTTCCCAGACGAGCATAAAAGCTTGCATGGAATGAACCCGTCGGTCTGATCAATGCCAGGTCCTCACACATGGCATTACCTTCGTGGGCCTCTGAGTAAATGGGCTTGAAGGAGGGTGATGCCCGTACACCAACAACTAAGCAGGTATAACTAAGATTATGCATTGACCAAAAAAAAACCATATGACTGATAATATGAAGTTTTGTCTTTATACAAAGTAGGTGTCCAAGTCAGAGGCCACAATATTTCACCTTCAGAAAAATTTGATGGCTATTGGAATTTTTTGCTACGGCTAAATATGCAAGTACAAGTAGAGAAAACATTTGAAGTCTCTAATAAATAAATATATTTTTATAGCAACAATTACCTTTTCAGTCAAATCTAGTGCTCCACTGATAATTGTTGTCTCATCATGTGTGAGTTCACCCCCCTTACCAGCCTAAAATTAAGAAACAGAAAGTCAAGACAAAAACCAAGAGAATTAAAATCCTAGTTGTAGCAATTTCTGCACTGCTTCAAAAAATTTACATACAAACTTATGAGCTGGTTATATCATGTTTTCCTGTATGTTAGTTGAATCATCTTCACACTTCTTGTCCAATAAGGAATATTATTTCCAAAAAATAGAGACTTCCAATATGAGCAGATTACCTCCTGGCCATGGATAGAGACAAGGGCTTTCAATTGAGCTCGTCTAAACAGTGCATCATTATGTCCAAGTACGGCATCCAGAACCTGAAACCACTTTGAACTTTAATACATGCACAAAAACTCAGTGCACTTGGTGAACTAAAAGTGTTAAGTCAATTATGAAACTAGTCAATCTCAAGCACCACTTAGTTGCAAAAGTATGAAAACAATTCCACCAAGTAAAGGTGTCCATGCATCCCCCCCCCCCCCCCCCACCCCTTTCCCCCTCCTCTCTTCCTGGGCAAAGGGGGACCATAACACCTGAATTCTTTTTGTGTCTGCAAAGAAAAAAAGCATTCACGTGTCATGGTCCAGTGGCCTTACCCCTGAATTGGTCCAACCTCAAGCATGCAATGTTATAAATATCAATTAACATCTAAACCCCTTAATTCAATTAACATCTCATGTTTTTACATTTGATAAAAATTTTAAAATGAACATGTCCAAATCATATTTCAGTTTTAATTCTTTGCCACATATGCATCCTTCTAGGCAATACCAATGATTATCTCAGGCTTTATTTCCACTAAATGCCATCCATTAACTGCTTAATGATGTCTAAATACATATACATCAGAGCAGCTGCCCTATTTTTTGAAATCTTCTCAAATTAAGTGACCTCAGACTGTTGCAAGAAGAGAAGCATAATCATGAGGGCTATATTTGATTCCATCCACTTGACAAGGCATTACCATTGATGGTTCCCACATCTCTAGTGGCTCACCAAAAACTCATTTAGCACAGCAAATAACATATTAAGTTCAAGTTCACAATAGCCCCTTTTGGTCTATAAAGCATAATTCCACCTGCAAACTTCTACTTGCTTGGATCTCAACATCATCCTGAAAACCACCAACTACAAACTTATTCACAAATGACCAAAAATGATTGAGTTGTTGAGAAAACAGGCTATGAATTCATTATTCAACTCAAAAGGTTGCTATAGCAATATCTAGAAGTGAAACATCTCCTAATCGTGATATTTTATTTTTAAAGAAGAAGTTGTCCAGATCAGTAAACATTTTATAATCTGTAACCATATAACCTGAAAACAGCCATATATTTCCTAATGCAAAAAAAATTAAATGTCTTAGGACACCAAAAACAATTATGCAGCAAATTATAGTATGTTACCAGATAACAGAAACAAAAATAACCATGGAGATCTTTATTATGATTACAATCATCCCAAGATGCTTTCCCTAGGGATCTATAGTCATATGATGTAGAAATTTCTCATGAGAAAATTAAATTCATCTGTTCACTCTATATAATTACCTTTCCAATTGGGTAAGCAATTGGATAACAGATGATCATCAGAATACGCACAAGCCACACTAAGTTTGCGCCAACTGCGAGTCCATATCTTGAGCATATGGCTTGTGGAATAATCTGACCCAATATGGTAAGTTATAAGCCACTGCCAGTTGAGGCTATAGTATTTGCAACTTGGAGCATCACCAATTAATTAGAAATACACCGTTACCTCTCCAAAAGCCAGAACAAAAGTTACAGACAGCAAAACGGCAACAAAGGGATGAAAAATTTTATCCAGATATATAGGAAGAGCCTGCAAAATCAAAACCAAGCACAAGGCACAAACCATTTGAACAATTTTTACATGCAAAACATCAACAATAGTCAATCACACACGAAACCTTCATGGTTATTGCATATAAGTTCAAACTTAGACAAGTCCAATATTTCCAAACATAGCAAATTATACTTACACACGTCAGAATGAACATATGCATATAAAAAGTTCACCAAGCTATTAAGAAACTTTTGGAATTTTAATTAGAAACCATTTCAATAAGTAATTATTAGGTACTAGAGTATAGCCGAAGTGATATTCCACACCAATAAAAACAAGTTACCCAATACAAAACATGACAAAAAATGTGAAAAAAGTATATTTTTATACTACATGGCTTGCGTTTGTTGGTTTGGAGAACTTCTTCAACTCTACTCTTGTGGTACTTAATAATTTTCCGACTTTCACTGATAGCAAAAGCCTATTGACTTGTATTCCACACTTGTTTGTCATTTAGTTAATTCAACTACCATTTTTGGTTTTTTTTTTTCTTTTTTTTCTTTTTCCTTTACAAAGATTTGAATAGGAGAAGTAGATGATATCCATTAAATGTAACTCAATTCCATTTTTTATCACTCCACTTACACTCTTACCAATGACCCAACAACCAAAGTACCACATTTATTACAAACCAAACACATTTCCCTCCTAGTTTAAACTTTTATAACAGTTTAAACTCTGTCCACCACCAAATAAATATCTAACCTCTAGCAAAGAACTTTTAAATTACCTCCATAGCACAAGCATTACCCAGCAGCAAAGTAACCAGCAACTGGTGCTGCTTTTGCACCACCGGTAAAATAACCGCTGCATACATGTCAGCAACCCCATATAAAAAAAAAAAAAAATTAGCAAAAAAACCAAATGTATACTATGTTATCAGGACAACAATCATCTGAAGTTGTTAATATTTTATCCTATCCATCCATCCACGTCATCATCATTTAAACAAATATAGACCAACACAACTTCAATATCTATTTAAATTTGAACAATTCTATGGTACCTCTGTGTTATTTGAATCTACAATATATTTTCAAGTGGTTTAACCTCCACCATTCTTCCACAAACATAAATAAATATAATAAATTTTAATAGTTGAGATTAACAATTATGATCATGGTGTGTACCACTCCCAAGAGGTGTCATAGAATTACCCTTTAAATTTATGACAATGTGTAAACATCCATTCATCTCAAAATCCTATGCATCAAAATAGATTATGACTTTGAATAGAATAGAATAGAATAGAATGGAGAAAATAATACCTGCAGCGGACCCTAATTAGACCCTAACAAGTTCTTACAGAATCCATAACCAATCCAAAAATGTTTGGCACTAACAATGGGTTATTGTTGTTGTTGTAACATTAATAATTTAAACAAATACCAAAATTGTGATAAGCAACATTTGTTTAATTCATCAAAAAACATTAAAAAAAAAAATCACTCATTTCAAAATATATCGATATAACTCTAAGAACTCCGTAATATTAAAATCCTAAGAGCTTTAGACACCTTACCCAGCACTACTAAAATTTTTAGCGTACACTATCCATTTAAACAGTTGAAATACTAAAACCAACATCATTATAATATGCAGATGCCAATATTCAATTTATACTCATTTCTCAAATAGGCATAAGCTGACAGGTGAGTACACTTAATCCGTGCTAGAAACAGATCAGTAAATACAAATATAAAATGTATATGAAGCTCAAAAGAAGTGTTTTTAAAATGTTAAGAGGAGGGACAGTCACAGACCAGCCTGTTTTTTCTCGGTGACAGTGCCACTACGTTGGAGGATTTCGAGGTCGACGAGGCCCAATGACATGAGGCCCAAAGTGAGGCCCGACATGATACCTGCGAAGAGGACCAGAACGCAGGAAATTCCGGCGTAGACGAACCACCATGGCGTTCCGAAGCGAATATCTTCCGCCTCGAAAACGATGCCGTTTGCTTCCGCCGCCGCCGCCGCGTTCATCTTCATCATCATGAACGTCAACATCTTTGTCGTCGGAGCTCGGTGGTGACTGGTGAGGTGATTACAGCACCGAAGAAACTGAGCCTGAGCCAGAGCGTGAGCCTGAGCCTGAGATAGGTTCAGAAATAAAGAAAGACAGAGAGTGTGACTGTGTGTCTATGTGGACGCATGTATGTATGTGCGTTTGTTGGTGCTGAGGGGAAAATGTTACATGCGGCGCAGGAGTAGCATTGTCTTTTACTGCTTCTCTTCTTGCAACATTTTTTTTTTTTTTTTTTTACAGTTTAATTTTTAGTTTTTCATGCATTTCTTTCTCTAATTTAAGATAATTGATATTATTTATTTGTCTTGTAAGTCACTTACTATGTATATATAAAACCGAAGCCTTTTAAGCTTCCACAATTTTCTACGTCGCCATTATTTTTTTCTTTTTATTTTAGGTTTTATATTTTATATATTTATTATTTCTCTTCAATGTGTAATTTTCTTATTAAGTGTTACAATAGTTTAATTTAAGTAAAACTCTATTAAATATATGTTTCAAGAGCTTGAAAATTCTACTTCAACTAAAATTTTATTACAAAAATTTTAGTTGTTTGGTGCCATACAACCTCTATTCTCAAAGGAGACCTAAATTATCACCTAAAGTTAGTTGTTTGGGTTTCTTTCTTTTGCAAAAAACCTCACGACACCAAGCCACCAACACAAACATTAGATTGCTTTTGTTTTTTTTTGTTAGAAATATATTTGGATTGCTAAATTGCATAACTAGCCATCTTCACTGGATTTGCTTCATTTTCTCCTTTGCATCCTCCTTCTGTAAGTTTTTTTATTTTTTATTTTTATTTTTATGGGACTCCTGTAAGTTGGGTTCATTCAACTTAAGATTACAACCTTATCATATTTTTTTAATGAATTGTAAGGGATGTTCTTATTTCCCACTTTCTTTACGAAATTATAATATTGCTTGATTTTTATGTTGGTGAAGTCTCATTCGCAAGCACTGTACAAACAATAACATTAGCTTAATCTTCAGTTTTATTAAGCTATTGAATATGAGAAAGTTTGTTAATTGTGGTAGTTCAATTCACGTAAATATTTAAAAAGTTTAGGGATAACAAGACAACCCACAACCAATCATAAGCAAATTCAACCGATGTACACCATTTATATATGTTAAGTTAATCTTTGGTTTTAGAATTTATATATGTTGATTTAATCTTCAATTTTATATTTTGATTATATTTTATCTGATTTGTTGTTATATATTTTGGGGTTGTCTCAATTAATATTGGGTTCTGATTCTATAATTGTCAAATTGTAGGAGCATTGTGCACGCTTTGTGTGATTTCTAACGTTCTATTCGTGGCCAATTTCAACAAGTTTTGGAGTATACATGCCACATATTCCTTCATACAAGTGTAGTGTATTAACCATTTGTTTTAAATTCATTACTTTTAGATGAATTATGCGAAATAAGTTGCATTACCTTCCATTAAACTAAATATGAGAAATATGAGAAATATTACGTTCACAAAATTTTTACAACAATTTTGACAACAAATTTTAAATGACAAGTTGATATTAGAAAGTAATAAAAAAACATAACTTCAATAATGAGCGAAAATTAGAACCAATAAAAATTGCTACAAAAAATTTATTGTGAAATTTTTATGAAAATATTGTAGATATACTATTACTCTTTTAATATCTATTTAACCATTCCGTGCATCACACGAGTTAGCGACTAGTTGTATTAATTATTGAATTATCAAAATTCCATAATAAATAACACTAAAAATATCTCATTTGGTCGAATCTATGTTAAATAGACTTTTCTTAAATTGGCCAAGATTGATTTTTCCACCTCATTTGAGTGTGTATATATATATTATCACAAATTGCAAATACTAATCCGTTAAGAATTAATTGAATTCAGGCTATAACATTATCATTTGTTAGGATCAATATATTTGCAAGATTCGGGTCATAATTTATATCAAACAATTATCAAAAGTCCCAAAATTATACATTTTCAAAAAGCATTACATTTTTCTTGCTAATCAACAATTATGACAATATTGGGTAATCTTATTATATATTTAATCCCGCCCATATATGTTTGAAGTGAGAAAATATTTTATTTAAATTATTTATATTTTCAATATAAAATTATATATATATTATATTTAGAATTTAATTTTTTTATCACACATTTTATTACCATTCCAAACTAAAATAGTGGTATATTTCTATGAGCATTCTCACTCTCATCCCTCTCATTTGTCTCACATCTTTATCTCGTTATTATTAAAATATAACAAAATAAGTTAAATAAAAGATATTTTGTTACTTTTCATCTTTTCATTTCAACCCACCCATGATCTGATCCGGTTTCTTCTCATAGCCTTTTTCTTTTTTTTTTAATTTTCTTCATGGATTTTATAAGTATATATATATATATATATATGATTATTTGACTATGTTCACATCAATTAAAAACTATGATCTACGGCTACTGGGGCTTTGGGGAATCAAAATCATGATGTTGTACTCCTATGTTTGATTGTTTGTTTTGTTTGTGTTATGCTGTGATTGAAAGTGGGTCCTGTGGAATGGATGGTTTGGATTTGTTAACGTGTGTGGGTGAAATGTAGGAGAATGGACGCTTCGGTTACTTTTTTGGTTTGTGATGGGAAAGAGACAAAAGAGATAATGAGTATTAATGGGGTATGCGACAAACCATAGGATCAATTTCTCATCTGTAGTTTTGTACTAATTTATTTTATTTTCAATTTCAATAATGGCTTATTTTTTAATTTTTATTGCTGTCCAGTTATGGCTGGGGGCAGTCTAGAATTTCAGGTCAGAAAATTAATGATTACAAAAAAGCAATTTGCAGCTTTTGCTTTAAATGTGATTTAGTTTCACAAAAAATTATTATTTTTTAATTTATTTTATTATTCAGTTTATTTTTATTATTATTTAAAGATTTTATAGCACTTTTTAATACTATTTATAGGTCTTACTGTACTATTTCAGCTAACTTTTATCTATAATATTTTCAAAAAAAAATGTTAGTTTCAACAAAATAAATAAATCTCAAACAGAACCTTAAATGTGAAAAGTTACATCCAAAAGAGTAGAAATGAGGCCTTTTTTTTTTCCCCAAACAGCAAGATTTTTAAAAATATTTAGAAAAAAAAGTATGGGGTCAAACTATTTTAGTTATATAGTATATTTTTTGAAACTCAAGTTTGTTAAAATAAAAAACATGTTATATAAATAAATAAGTTTAGTCAAGTACTATTTAGCAGATTTTTTCTAAAATTATACTATTTAGCTAATTTTTCCATAGCAATGATGTCCAGTAAGTGAAGAACATGTACACTGAGAGATAGGCTTATACATGGTGTGGTGTGGTTGGCCATTGGAGGGTTCTTCGCACTACACCTATAGGGTGCGGTTTTCCCTCATGCTTGATCGCACCTCATCTATGAAGGGTTTGGCACCGGTCCACACAAAGTGCAGTGCAACCATACCATTTCGGTGCGGTTAGTTCGGTTAATTTCTCCATTTTCTTAGGAATCAAACATAACGCAATTAACAACCCAAACCCCATCATAATCATTCAAAAACCCAAATATTCCATAAAAGAGAAAAGGAAACAAAGGAAAACACACAAATACAACAAATCTACAATCTCTCTCTCAAAAATATTCAATTTCAAATCACAAAAAACCCATTTAAAAAATAAAAAACTAAACTGAATCTATAAAAGATAAATCATAACTATTGAAAATAAAATACATAAACAAGCCTCACTGCTTTGTAAGGAGGAGCATCAAATTCAAAATCTTCTATAAAATTTCCTGAGAATAGCAAAAAGTGAAACTCCAAGAATTGTGGCATTAAGCGGCATAATATGGTGGCAGCAAGCAACAGTAGTGGTGGTAGAAAGTGAGGAGACGAAAACAAAGAGGCGAGGAGCAGACGTTTATGGGAGAGGGAGAGGCTGGGCAACTAATGAGAGAGTGAGAGAGATGGGTATCTAATAATTTAGGGTTTAAAATTGAAATGTTGTATTTTTTATTTTATTTTTTTTAAAGCTCATACCAAAACAATGTAGTTTTGGAACTAATATTAAAATTAATGTCAGGGGCAAAACAACGTCATTTTGGTATCAAATTAAGATTTTATAAAATAAAATTAAAAAACCCCTAACATTCTTAACCCAATTATACATCTCCAGTTTCTCACTTTCTCTAGCGCTGTATTTCGTTCTTCCTTGCCTCTCTCAAACCAACTCTTTTGCAATTTTTCTACTAAAACCTAATAGATCATACATATGTTAGATTATAGCACAGATATATATATATATATACACACTTGGTGCAGTGTGATTTCTCGTCGGAGTGTAAAATAGTTGTCGATCGCCACACCAGCCATTGTTAGTATGCCTAAATCTCATTCGACCACCATGCTAAACACCTACGATGGAGCTTCGTAGCAATCGAATCGGTTCGATACAGGCCGGTTGCATCATTGCCGGTCAAATCTTGAATAGGCCTACAAAGAGAGAGAGAGAGAGAAAGAGAGAGAGAGAGGAATGGAAATTTTCTTTTTCTTTTCAAGGTTGTCATTGACATTTTCTTTTATTTTATTTTTTATTATTTTTTTTATTTTTATGAATGGTTGTCATTGTCGATTAGGGCAAACTGATAATAATAATACATAAGTATATTACAAATTTTATTAGGCCATTTTTTATTAATATTATTATTTTGAAAACTATCTAATCTTAGTAATTATGACTAGTTTAAAAGTATTTGGATTTATGGTCTTTTTATCATTAAAATAATTTTAAAAAAGATGTAAAAGATTCAAATCCTACTCTTCTAATGATCAAATTATAAAAATACATACACACACACTTATTTCTTCAAAAGTAAAGTTTCATTTACACATACAACTTATCTCTTCATGAAACAAATTTAGAAAATTCAAAATAGGCTTGTAAGGATAAAGGCCCAGGGGAGTATGTTGGGCCGTAGGCCTTGTCTGAGGACACTTAGGGAAGACGTAAGAGATAGAACACCACAAACAAATTATAGTTACAAGAGTTACGGTAGATAGTTACAAGAGTTATTGATAAGGATAAATGCAATGGAAGCATAGAACGAGGGGAAGCTGTGGAATATCTTCTAGTAAAAGCTACTACCACCGCATTGAATACTCTGCAACTAACTCTCCAGCTGCATTAATGTGAAGGTGATACCTAAACAGTGGTAAGCAGCCTTACAGCTACCAAAAACTTTAGGAATGTGCTAATAGGATAGGAAATAAGGCCAACAACTTGATTTACATGTGGATAATGAAGATGAAAGGGGGAAATATATATAATGAAGAAGAAAGCCCCTATCGAAGGGAGGAAAAGAGAGAAAAAGAAGGAACGACGGTAGTATAAAGAATTGTACTTGTAACCATATTAAAAAAGAAAGAAGATATATATATATATATATATATATATAAGATTTATGCTCCTCGAATTGTGCCGATGACGATTTACTTCATGCAGAACAGTTATATTCTAGTTTTTCTTTTCATTTGGACACACTACAATCTTTGTTTGGTCCATTAAAGCCTAACCTTTCAACCCATTCTCTAGAAATTTTATTATATTGGGCTTTATGGGCCTCAATCCTTCTTCTTGTAGGATTGAGATCTAAATCCAGTCCTTACAATTGGCGTTGTCTATAGGAAGCTTGAGCTTTGGTAAGAACAACACTGAATCATGATGGGCTCAGGACCGGATAGGGAGGAGTCTGTTGGATCCCAGCATCAAGATCAGTTTCTCAACCAAGAACAAGGAAGGGACCGAGACGTTAGTGTTCACACTACACATACCAGTAGGAGTCATACTAGGGACAGAAGTCACGACTCTCATAAAGCAACTACCAGAAGCTTGCAATTGGAAATTGATCGTTTAAGAAGAAGGTTGCGCCAGGAGCATCGTAGAAGAACTCCTTTGAGTTCTAACCACTCTTTTGAGGATGAGGATGATCACAACTACCGTCACAGGTCAAGGACTACTCCTAGCGAATCTTTTTCCTATGTTAAGGAGCATCATGAGGGATGGAGGAGAAGTCCATCATGTAAAGGTTTGGGCAATGATGCTAGGAGTAAGGCTCTGAACCAGATTTCCAAGTCACTTTACCCAGAAAATTGAAGGAGGGAGGCTTCCCTGGTGGTTTACTCAACCGACGTTTACCATTTACAATTGTAAAACGAACCCTGTGGAGCATGTAAGCCATTTCAACTAGAGAATGGTTGTTTACTCTAAGAACAAAACTTTGATGTGCAAGGTCTTCCTATCTAGTTTAGGGTCTATGGCGATGAGGTGGTTTAACGACTTGAAGGAGCGATATATTCACTCTTTTAAGGAGCTCATAAGGGCTTTTCGTTCTCGGTTTCTAACTTGTAGTAGGGTTCCTCGACCTTTGGACTCTTTGCTGTCTATGGTCATTCGAGAGGGGAAAACCTTAAAGACGTACTTTGACTGATATTAGGAAATGTTTAATGAAATTAATGGGGATTTTGATGATGTGGCCATAAGAATGTTTAAGGTCAGCCTGCCTGCCAAGCACGGCTTGAGAAAATCGTTGACAAGGAAGCCAATTAGTAATGTGCGCTAGCTTATAGACCGTATTAATAAGTATAAGCGGGTCAAGGAGGATCAACAACTAGGTAAGGGTAAGGTTAAAGTGGTCCCTCAAGATATAAGGGACTTCAGGTCAGAAAAGTACAACAGTTTTCGTCCTCGGTAGGATTATTCTGAGCAATCTAGGGCTGCTGTTGCTCAAGTGGTTAACACGGTGTTCCGAGAACCAGCGCATCAAATCTTAGGAAAAATTAAGAATGAGTCATATTTTCAATGGCCAAACAAGATGGGAGGAGACCCCACAAGGCGTAATCAAAGCCTTTATTGCTAGTACCATCAAGAGCGAGGGCATACGACGGAGGACTGTAAGACTCTGTGGAATCAGCTGGAATAGCTAGTCCGAGGTGGCAAGCTGAAGCATTTTTGTATCACTTCAACAGACAAGAAGGTCAGGCAGGGCCGAGATCTCAAAAAGATGCTTCTTCGAAACCACCTCTAGGTATAATCAACGTTATTCTTGCTGCCCCGGGGAGGATTGGATCTCACCCATCTAGGATACTGTCCATATCTCAGCTACTCGAAGAGGACTCCCCCTCCGACCTAAAGAGAGGTAGGATGGAAGTTTGACTAGCACTGAGTTTCTTTGATGAGGACAAGGTTGGCACTTTGCAACCACATGATGATGCATTGGTGGTTACCCTCGGGATAGGTGGGCATGATTTGAAGCGAGTGATGGTTGATCAAGGTAGTAGGGCAGAGATTATGTACCCTGATTTGTATAAGGGGCTAAAGTTGAAGCCAGAGGATTTAACCAGTTATGATTCACCCTTTGTAGGTTTTGATAGGAAGGTGGTTATTCCAAGGGGCCAGATCAGACTACCAGTACAGGCAGGGTCGAAGGTAGTAAAAGTGGACTTTATTGTAGTGGATTCTTCCTTTCCCTACACTGCCATCTTGGCTAGACCCTAGCTGCATGCTATGGGCGTTGTCTTTTCCATCTAACACTTGAAAGTGAAATATCTGTCTAATGGCCAGATTGAAGAATTGGTTGGGAGCCAATCTGTGGCTAGGCAATGCCTAATTTCTGCTATTAGACATCAAGTTGGTGATGAACCCTTAGCCCCTACTGAGAGAAGCTTATAGCAATCAAGGAATATGGTTTTGGTTACAGATATGGTAGATGGGACCAAGTGTGAAGAGTTAGAAAGGGTTGTTGTAGGAGGTGATGGGGAGAAGTTCTTCTAGGTCGGAGTGTAGCTACCTTCTCGGGAGAAAGAAGAATTGATAGTGTTTCTTAGAAAGAATATTGATGTATTTGCATAGAGTGCTTATGAGGCTTTTGGGGTGAGCCCAAATTTCATTTGCTACCATTTAAATGTCAACTTGGCAGCTATCCCCAGGAAGCAACCACCTCGGCGCTTATCTAAAAAGCACTCTAAGGCTGTCAAGGAGAAGGTGGTCAAACTTAAACATGTGGAGGATATTAAAGAGGTATTTTACCCTGAGTGGCTTATTAATACTTTAGTGGTGAGAAAAAAGAATAGAAAGTAGCGAGTATGCGTGTGTGAGCGACCGCAACCCTGGCCCGCCAATTTTTTCCTCAAATTGGGCCTAACCCACGCGAACGAGTGGGATCATGATGCTCAAAATGTACGAATTCACTGTAAAATGTATTCTCCCCTAGATTGAGGGTTTTACATGGAGTCGCCACTTATTTAATTTAAATGGAAAAATAAGAAAACCTTTAATATATAAAAAATGCTTCTATTGTATTAATATATATGACAATTTACATCAATTGTGTAACAAAAATTTACAATGCTTTTTGTCCTAGATACAGTTTAAGAAAAATAAATTACATTGCTTTATTTCCTAGTTACGTTCTAAAAAATGTGAAATTGCATATACAATAGCATAGTTTAGAACCCTTGATCTTAGTTCGGAGGCTAATTTACGAGATGAGAAGGGATTAAGCATCCATCTCGCCCGGTAAAACCGGTCTCTTAGGTTAAGGTGGCCAACATCATGCCATGTCAAACAAATACAAACAATATGCTATACTAACATGTTAATTTGCAAGAATTGTAAACAAATATGTGTTAGGGGAATCTGACATAAAGAGAAACAAAAAAAAAATGAAATTTGTTAGATAACAATTTTAATGTAAAGAAAGCATGAAGGTAATGGCATGTTCATCCAAGAAATCAATGTAAATAAAGAATTCCTAGCCTAGACATGTTCATCTAAGCATGTGAGAAAAACAAAGTTGTCATGTTATTTGTCATTAACATAATTGCAAAGAAAAAAAATAAAAAAATAAAACTTTTAAGCATATTTGATCATCCAACCAATTATGAAAGAAATTACTACTCACCAGCATAGAGCATAAATTAAAAGGGGGAAGTGATCACTTAAAGGGTTAGACAGAAAGCAAGGAAGTACTCAACTACAACCAAAGTAAGAACAATGGTTGCATAACAACTTTTCTTTTTTGTTTTCTCACTAGCTCTCTAGAGGGAATTCGGGGTCCAAAAAATGGAAGAGGTCTTCTCTATTTATAGGGAAAGGGATGGCTTAGCTTTAAAGCTAAGTTATTAGCTTTCTTTTGAAGCTAATGGAGGAGATAAACCTGTTTAAATGAGCTGGAACGGATTTGGTGTTGATCCCCATTTGAATTTTGAAAGGAAGTTGAAGATGATGCTGAACCTGTGTTATCCTCTGCACTTGTTTCGTATTTTGGCTCTAACTTTTTGCTCAAAATTCCAATTTATTCAAAATTGGTGTTTTCTAAAAGGAAATTTAATTCTCTACAACTTTTCCAGAAATAGAGAAAACCAATTTTCAACGTTTTCCAGGCTAAAAATATGATTTAAGTTGCCGCTAAAAATAGTAACGTTTTTTTAGCGTTTTTCTGTTTGAAATTTTTCAAAGAATGTATCTGTTAACTTGTTTTTCAAAAACTTTCTTCTGAAGATAAGGGAGGGAATAAGCCTATTAGATAAGCTTGATCAGATTGGGTGTTGATCCTCATTTGAAATTTTGAAAGAAAATTAAAAATGATGCTGAATTTGTGTTATCTTCTGCACCTGTTTCGTATTTTGGCCATAACTCTCTTCTCAAAATTCCAATTGATTCAAGATTGATCTTTTTTGAAAGGAAATTTAATTATCTACAACTTTTTCAGAAATAGAGAAAATCAAATTTCAACGTTTTCCAAGCCAAAAATGCAATTTAATTTTCTGCTGAAGATAATAACATTTTTTTTTTGAGCATTTTTCTTTTTTCCTTTTTTTTTTTTTTAATTTTTCATGGATCATATCTATCTCTCTCCAATTTTTTTTTTTCAAAAGATCAGATAAGATGCTATAACAAAAATAAATAAATAAATAAAATGAATTCCAATCAAAATTCATACTTAATTAATTTTAAATTAATTCTTGTTGGAACCAATCAAAATTAAGTGTTTAAGATAGAATGTGGTTGGACTCATTATGTAGGTGAGCCTTGATCATTGAAAATTGATGGTATGATAACTTTTGATCGGGTGGTCCAATCAAAACCCATGACATACCATTATGATCGTTAGAGCATCAAGATTTGTTTTGTATGACAAATCTGAAGATCCACCGATTGGTTAAATGCAAGTTGTAAAATGGGGTGTCAACAGCGTAGACTTCACAAATTTGAACAAGGCTTGTCTGAAAGATCCTTTCCCTATGTCTCGGATAGACTAGCTAATGGACGCAACTATAGGCCATCCTCAAATGAGCTTCTTAGATGCCTTCCAGGGATACCACCAAATACCATTGGCTCTTAATGATCAGAAGAAGACAACTTTTGTCACTCCTAGAGGAAATTACCACTACAAAGTGATGCCTTTTGGTTTAAAGAATGCAGGGTCCACCTATCAGAGGATGATGACCAGGATGTTCGAGTCACAACTAGGTAAAAATATTGAGGTTTATATAGATGATATGGTAGTAAAGTGTAATGTGGTGTCTGAGCATGAAAGAGACCTCTAGAATATTTTTGAAATACTGAAGAAACACAAATTGCGCCTCAATGCTTCCAAGTGTTCTTTTGGCGTGAGCTCAGGTAAATTTCTAGGCTATATGGTCACTCATCATGGAATCGAGGTTAACCCTGATCAGGTTAAGGCAATTAACAGTTTACAACCATCTCGGAATCCCGAAGAAGTCCAAAAATTAACAGGAATGACTGCCGCCTTGAACCGATTTATCTCTTGGTCTGTAGACAGGTGCTGACCTTTCTTCCAATTGTTGAATAAATGGAAGGGATTTAAGTGGACCGAGGAGTGTGTCTTGGCCTTTCAGCAACTCAAGGAGTACCTTTCTCAACTACTTGTTATGTTCAGGCCTGAAGAGGATGAGGTTTTGTTTCCTTACATTGTCGTGGCTTTCCATGCCATAAGTTTGGTACTAATACAGGTTAATAGTGGTGTGCAGAGGCTAGATTACTATGTGAGCAAGTCGTTGCATGAAGCCGAGGTTCGTTACCTACAACCCATTTTGGTGGTGGTGCATGCCACGCATAAGCTCCCCTACTACTTCCAGTCCCACATCGTTGTTGTCTTAACCCAACTTCTACTCAAATCATTCCTTCAGAGTGCTGATTACACAGGGAGGATTGCCAAATGAGGTACAATTCTAGGGGCTTTTGATATTAAGTACATGCCTTACACCTCCATTAAGGGCTAGGTTCTCGCAGATTTGGTGGCCGAGTTTACTGATTCCCCATTAGAGGAGAAAGTTGAGAAGTAGAGCATGGATGAAAAATCAGTTGGCATGGTCTCTGTGCAAGAGCCTTTATCTTGGAGGGTGTATATTGATGGTGCAACAATTCAAAGAGGATCTGGAGTGGGGCTAGTTATAATTTCTCCGAAGATAATCATCATTGAAAAATTTTTAAGGTAGGGTTTTTCGGCTACAAATAATGAAGCTGAGTATGAAGCTCTATTGGTGGGAATGAGTATGGTTCAGAAAATGGGAGGTAGAACAATGGAGATGTTCTCAGATTCGAGATTGGTTGTAGGCCAAGTGGAGGGAGAATTGGAAGTTAGAGATCCGAGAATCCAAGAGTATTTGAACCAAGTTAAATACTTACAGTCAAGGTTTGAGTCTTTCGCCTTATTGCAAATCCCTAGAAGCAGAAATACCTATGCTGATTCTCTGGCCACTCTTGCAACATCCTCGACGCAGAGCTTACCTCGAGTTATTCTTGTTGAAGACTTGGGTAAGCCTACTGTGATGAAGGGAGAGACGGTTCATATTTATCATGTTAGGGTAGGACCTAGTTGGATGGATTCCATTGTGCTATTCCTTAAAGAGGATATCTTGCCCGAGGGGAAGTCCGAGGCTGACAAAGTACGTTGAAAGGCTCCTTAGTTTTAGCTGTCCGAGGACCAAAAGCTATACAAACGCTCTTTTTCTGGACTATATCTGCTATGCATACACCCTGAGGCAGTAGAACTGCTACTGAAAGAGTTACATAAAGGGATTTGTGGAAGCCACACAAGAGGTAGATCTTTATCTCACAAGGCCCTCACCCAAGGATACTAGTGGCTAAACATGTAGGGGAAAGCGCGGGAATATATGAAGGACTGCAACCAATGTCAAAGGTTTGCTCTAAACATTTATCAACTAGGAGGTGTCCTCAATCCTCTATCCAACCCTTAGCCTTTTGCTCAATAGGGCTTGGATATTATAGGGCCTGGATATTATAGAGCCTTTCCTTAAGGCAGCAAGGAATAAAAGATGACTGCTAGTCGGCACAGATTACTTCACCAAGTGGGTGAAAGCTAAATCACTGGCAAATATCAGGGACATGGATGCTAAGAGGTTCGTTTGGAAAAATATTGTCACCCAGTTTGGGTTCCTTATACCTTCCTCTCGGCCTTTCGGACAACGACCTTCAGTTTGATAGCAAAGTCTTCAAGAGGTTTTGCTGTGACCTGAATAGGTATTTCACCTTGGCGTATTTATAGGAAAATGGACAGGCTGAGACTGTCAATAAGGTCATAGTGAATGGACTCAAGAAAAGGTTATATGACGTAAAGGGAAAACGGGTGGAAGAACTGCCACATGTCCTTTGGACGTATCAGACTACCCCTCACAGATCCATAAGGAAGACTCCATTTTCAATGACTTACGAGGCCGAGGTTGTAATTCCTTTTGAGACTGGATTCCCAACACTGAGGACGAGCTATTTCACCTCAAGCAACAATGATGGGTTTTTAAAGAAGAGCTTAGATTTGATTGAAGAACGAAGGGAAAATGTCGTGGTTTATTTGGCCTATTATCAACACAAGCTCAAGTAAGGGTATGATTCAAATGTGAGGTTTAGGCCAATAGCGCCTAGAGATTTGGTGTTAAGAAAGGTTTTGGCTACTGCAAAGAACCCAGCATGGAGAAAGTTGGGTCCCAATTGGGAAGGGTCGTACCACATTACCTCCATACCTAGAATATGGGTATACTATCTTGAAGATTTAGATGAAAATGCTGTACCACGCCCTTGGAATGTAAATAACTTGCGAAGGTATTATTATTAATGAAAGTATTTTTTGTCATATATCGTTTATCACATTATGCATTACACCTCTTATCATTTCTTTGAGTGTTAAGCAAAACTTTGGTTATGCTTGGCTCCTCGAATCACATACTTTGGGTAAATTAATACTTCTTATCATTTCTCTAAGTGTTAAACAGAACATTGGTTATGCCTGACTCATCGGACCACATACATTAGATAAATTAATACTTTTTATCATTTCTCTAAATGTTAAATAGAACCTTAGTTATGCCTAACTCTTTGGATCATATACCTTGAGTAAATTAATACTTATTGTTGTACATCTGAGTGTTAAACAGAATCTTGGTTATGTCTGGTTTCTCGAACCATCTACATTTGGTAAATGAGCACTGTCCATTATCTTTACAAGTATTAAACAGAATCTCAGCCATGTCTATTTCCGTCAATCATATGCCTCAGGTAAATTAGTAACCATTCTAGCTATTTTGAATAGCTATAACCATCACTGTGGTAATCTCTGGGAAAGGAATGCTTGAATATCATTTGAAGCATTTGCAAGTGTATCCATGTTCAACACGTAAGTTAATCATCATTTATAGTTCCCTAGAGGTATTGCTTACAAAAGGGTTGTGCAAAGTTCTGGTAGGAAGAGTGTTCCACCACCCTGTGCTGAATTCTTTAAGTTAATTGTGTCTATGGTATATCTTTCAAATGGATAGCGTATCTCATTAATATCATGAACTTGGATGGCTTGGCCAAACCTATTATTGATTGCTTGAAATGTGGCTATTGTGTTTTCATTTACATAGGCAATTGAATTAAGCTATGTTTTGTTTGTATGTTAATTAAAGGTGAATGGTATGTCTTTTCAAATGAAAGTCACTCCTTGTTGGGATAATGCGGCCTTGGAAAGTAGAAAATGATGTTATCTCTTACATAAATAATTTTTCAAGCTTAATGTGTAAACAAATTTTACTTCAGATTTTGTTATCCTTTATTCTTATGCCAATTAAACGTAAAGTAAAGTATAAAAAACAGCAGAATTGGCATAAAACATACATAATAAGACTTTATGACTGTCATTAAATTAAACCTTGCAGCTATAGAAACTGGACCTTTGCCTTTAGGATCCTCTTTGGCAGGAAGGGGGATTACAGCCAAAACTATCCCCATGTCATGAGAGGCAGCTCCACCCTTAGAAGCATCCTTAAGCACATGTGGGGGTTTGGTAGTTTCAGTTTCAGTAACCACCCCTTTTGAAGTCCCTTTTTCTTCCTCGATGACCATTTCTAGTTCCACATCCACGGCAGGGCTGGTAGAAAGAGGAGGAGCTTGGGTCTGAGTATCCTTGACCTCATTTGATTTTTTGGACACAGGATTGGCTCTGGAATACTTGGAGGTGGGGGGGGGGGCTTGACACACAAATTGCTGGGGGGTAGAAAACATTTTCTGCTCTCCTGAGAGCAGAAGAGGCCTCAACCCCAACTTGGTCAAGGGCTCATTCCATACTTGGAGACAGTAAGCCCTACATATCCCCGTAGCCTCAACCCTAAGGGCTTCCTTGGTCTTAGTTACCTTTACCTGATAGCTGTCTTGCTCGGCTTGGTCTCTAGCCTTCTCGGCCTCTATTTGTTTCTTTTTTAAGCTCAAGATTTGTTCCTTAGCTGTGGACAGCTGGTCCTTGGTTTGGCGGAGCTACTTGTGTTGGTTCTCCGCTTACCTCTCAGCTCTTTTCAAGGCAGCCTCAGCACTGTTCTTGTCCCGATCCGACTCATTCAGCTTCACGGTCAACTCTTTAATTTTCTGGTCAACTACATTGAATGGATCCACGGTGGAAATGCGTTGACTCTCCTTATCCTTCATTGTCCTGTGGGCAGATCGGACTATCTCCTCGACTCTATGGGTGGGTTGGACAGCCTTTCCAAAAAAGGGAGCAAAAAGTGTAAGAGTAAATAATAATAATAATAATAATAATAATAATAATAATAATAAGTAAGAACATAGTCATAACTCTAAGTGTAAAAACAATAAAAAACTAAACGAAAAAAAAAAAAACTGAAAGGAGAAGAGCGAAGAAAGAAAGTCTTTCTAGTTGGAAGGCTTACCAGGGCAAGATCCCTCTTCAAGGTGAGGAACACTTCATGATTCGTCATTTCTCTAAGGTTTGCCATGTCAACAGGCAGTAGTAGAGCCTACTCTACGACATAAGCAATGTACCCAGGTTTTCCTTGTTGAAAGTCCGTGATTGAGGCATCGCTGGGGAGGGTACCTCTATCTAACACCAAGGAAGGGGCCCAAGCTGGGTCTTCAACCTAGTTGTTGCCCCTCTTTTCTACAATAGCTCCCTCACTAGATGACCTTGTCTATGTGACCTTGGCTTTCTTGCCCCCTTTTTGTTGCTCAGACTCCTTCAACTGAGCTGTCCTTCTCTCCTCTATCACTTCCTTTCCTATTGGGTCTCTTTTTCTCTTTTTATCAGCCAGTTCAGCCTAAGAGACCTAAGTAGCAGGGAGGGTTGAAGATTGTGGTTGGGCTGTCTTCTCAGGAACGTTGCCTCCAGCCTGAGACTCTAGCAAGTCATGAAGGCTCGTTCTTATCCTGCATTGTACTACCATGGCTTCAGGAATAGAAAAGGCTTCTTCTTATGTATGGCTTACTTATGCCAACGGGAGATTGCTAAAATCACCTGTGGGAACCACCGGGGATTTAGGTTGATTGAATACCTCAAAATCGTCCTCGGAGTTAGAAACTTGGACTATTTCTTCCTCCTCTCCGGTGGCTGGCTGGGAAGGAGGGAATTAGGGGCTTATACTGCGATAGTGGCTTTACTTTTAGTACCCCTTGTGGTGTTGTGTCTGTATTAAGAAAGCCAGGCATAGTAACGTTGATCAGGTGCAAGCGATGGTCTCTTGCCTTGATCATGTTATTGGGCTCTTGGAAGTTGTATGACAAGGGGGGTGTAGCCAATGATCAAATGAGCTGCCCTCAATTGCCCGTTGGTGTGAACGGATACCTCGGCCTTTAGTACTTTGTTGAGGTCTGACTCATTAACAAGGCTACAGTTGGGAATGACCAAGTATTTATTTGCAAAACCACCAAGCGTAAACATATTGTCAAAGAGTAACATATTTAAGGAAAAAAAAATAAACTTGTAACCACAAATTGCAAAATTACACACTGAGGGGGTTAGTAGAAATAAGGGATGATATAGGAATCATAAACCTAGACCTAAAACACCCCACCTAGTGTCCTTTCATTGGTCAGACAGTGAAGCCCATCGTGCCACTCCCCTAAAAGGATAAGGAAATCTTTATTCATGCCCTTGTTAGACTCAATGAGACACGATATGAGCCTAATTATGGGTTCTCTAGTTTTTAAATAATATCCTTGCCCCAATAATTTGTGGCAATTGTAAATCCCATTAACATCGTGATGGGTGAGGTTCACACTCATCTTCTCATTAAGGGCATCGATGCTACCAAGGATCCTAAACATGTTAGGGGCACACTGGGTGGGAGCTAACCTATGGGCTATTAAGTAATCCCTAGTGACTCTGCCTATGAGGATTCTCATCACTCCCTCTAAGAAGGCAATTATCAGAATTACCACTTCTCCCTCTTGCCTCTGAGTATACCAACCCCCCTGTTTAAAATACCTAATAGAGACTTCTAGGGGAATTCTATATTGAGCTTTAAAGCTCTCTATGACCTCGGGGGAGTCTACCAAATGAGCAAATCTACCCATAAGTGATAAAGAGTTGAAGGTGGAAAGACAGTGGAGGGAATTAGGGGGGCCGATGAGGAAATAATTGTGGGTAAAAAGAAGTAGAAGAAAAAAGAAACAAAAATATTAAAATGACTTACACAAGGGAAGAAACTCTCCTCGGATTGGTTCTTGATATTTATGAGTGTAAAAGTGAAGTAAATGAGGCCTTCAAACAGTATTTGCATCAGAGAGATAGATAGGCAGGAAAATTCCGGCCCAAGTTCCAAGAAAATTCCTAGCCATTGGATCCCCATCGCACCGTAGAACATGGGGAGCATAGAGCTGTAAGAATTAATTGCAGACACACCCCGGATGCCGAAGCGTTAGGAATGTGCTTTTAGGCAGTTGAAGGGACATCTATGCAGACGGAAATGATGTGAGGAAGGGTTAGAATGGGAATTATGGTGTCAAAATCCCTTTCTCTTCCGAGGGACAGAAGAAAGAAATTTTGAGGGGTTATTGTAGGGATAAAGGCCTAGAGGAGTATGTTAGGTCGTAGACCTTATCCGAGTACACTTAGTGGTCCGAGGACAGGTAGATAATAGGAAAGACGTAAGAGAAAGAACACCACGAACAAATTATAGTTACAAGAGTTACGGGAGATAGTTACAAGAGTTACAAGAGTTACTAATAAGGATGAATGTCATGGAAGCATAGAACAAAGGGAAGCTGTGAAACATCTTCTAGGAGAAAGCTGCTACCACCGGGTTGAATGCTCTGCAGCTAACTTTCTAGCCGCATTAATGTGGAGGTGATACCTTAACAGTGGTAGACAGCCTTACAACTACTTCTAAAGACTTTAGGAAGGTACTGATGAGACAGGGAACAAGGCCAATAACTTGATCTACACATGGATGATGGAGATGAAAGGGGGAGATATATATAATGAAGAAGAAAGCCCCTATCGAAGGGAGGAAGGGAGAGAAAAAGAAGGAATGACGGTAGTATAAAGGACTGTACTTGTAACCATATTAAAAAAGAAAGAATATATATATATATATGTGTGTGTGTGTGTGTGTGTGTGTGTGTGTGTGTGTGTGTGTGTGTGTGATTTATTCTTCTCGGGCTGTGCCGATGATGATTTACTTCATGTAGAACAGTAATATTCTGGTTTTTCTTTTCATTTGGGTACACTACAATCTTCGTTTGATCCATTAAAGCCTAACCTTCCAACCCACTCTCTAGAAATTTTATTGTATTGGGCTCTTTGGGCCTCAATCCTTCTTCCTCTAGGATCGAGATCTAAATCCAGCCCTTACAAGGGTAGTTCTCAAAATAATTTTTATTGAATTTGTTTTATGATGATTGTTATTATTATTAAAACATGACACAGATTGAGTATTGGTGCATGTGAGATTTAAAACAAGGTCTCTTATTTGACGATAATAAAATCATTTATTAATTGAATTAATTAAAATATACCTAAGTCGTATAAATTTATGTGTCAATGTGATATCAATCACATTCATAGTCATTAATGATCATAAGTTTTTTAATTAAATTTTATAATAATTTTTGCATTTTTCATGTAATTATCAACCGTGTTTATTTATATTTTGGTAATTTGATAATTACAAATGACAACAATGAGAATGAGATATTTGAGCTCTAAGTCTCCTAATATAGGATAGTAGGCTTTACTATTGAGCTACAAAGCTCTTGACTTAGTTGTGCTTACTTGAGATCATGAGATTAAGTTATAATTGAAAATAAATAAGAGTTTTAATTTTTATGTGGACCAATAAAATTATGTGCCAGTAACCTACGAATCATGTAATTGAGATAGCATGTACAATTCTTTCTCAAAAAAAAGATAGCATGTACAATAAGTTTGGACTTGTGAGCTTGCTATATATAAGTATTCAACTCATTAGTTATACAAAATGGTTATTATTCACAAGCCAATAACTAAAATAATTAAATAAGTATGAATTAGGTTTCTTCTAAAAGATGGTAAAGGTACAATTGTATTTTGATTTTTTTAAAAGGCTTTAAAACACTATACATAGACAAATAAGTTAACGGGAAAAAAATGAATCCAAATACATGCTAAGTAATGTCACTAGTCAACATAAAAATGAATTGGGATATGAAAAACACATTACGGGGCAATGATTTCTATTTTTCTTTTTCTTGTTTTGTTTTAGCAGGACAATAATTCAATTATTGCAACTAAAATTTAAAGATTATAACAAACCATGCACAATCTAAAGGTATTACTATTACCTAAACAATACAGTTTTACATTTAAGGTCCCTCATGATCATTTTATCTTCTTCTTTTTTTTTTTTTTTAGGTTGTTGAACCATTTTATCATTTGGATGCAAAAAACCAAAAACTGAAAAAGACCTGTCCTTATTTTTGTATCAACTTTTAAACTTTGATCTTGTAATGAACAGACTCAACTAATAAATTGTTGATACCCATTTTCGCGACACATTTTCTACAACCCCGATTCAATCAAGCCCGACTTCCTTGTGGGCTCAATTCATGTATTATATTTCATTTTATTCTTTCAAGCATGGCTCAAACCCATGCGATTTATTAGGGGAAATTGAGGAAGTGTGGTTTGGAGGGTATGGGTCGGTTCCTTTCAGACGTTTTGCATGAGCCCAGCCCATATGTGCTACCAAGTAGGTAAGGGACACTAGTAGCACCTTAGGCTTATGGAAGAGGTCTTGTATCCAAAATTTTCACCCCAAAATAGTTTTTATGCTCTGGGTGACTGTGATCCAAAGTTTCTGCCCTAACTTAATTTTGCTACTATATTTCCTTTTCCACCAAAAAAACACAGCTGACTCTAAACTAATCAGCTAGCTTATTGTAGCCACCAAATGTAGCTGTCAAAAGCCTACAATTACAAGGAAACAATAGCTAATGGAATTAGCCACTTTATTTCTAAAAGCATGCTAAAAGCATGCCAAAAGCATGCCAAACTCTTCCCTAAACAAAAGCAACCCAAGCCAAAACACCAAATTAGTATTATAAAGGATAAAAGCCTCTTCCACTATTCAAAAACCAGTCAAGAGCAACACTCCAAACTCTACATAAAACTCTCTCTTCAGCTCATAAAAAGGTCAACCATGTTCTACTTAGAGACTTGAAACTTCAGAGCAAAAGCCCCTTCATCCAGTCAACAATCTCACAATTCCGAACCTTAGGGGTGGAAATATAGGTATAGGGGAACCTTCCCTCTCTTCCTCACAACTGCTCTCAATTTCCTCTTCTCAGTGACTAGTGGTCGAAATTTCAGACCTGTTGAACCACGTTTTCCCCATAGAGCTAAAACTTGAGAGCAAAAACTCACTGAGCCAGGAAACATTCTCACAATTCTGAACCTTAGGGGTGTAAATATGGGTATAGGGGAACCTTCCCTCTCTTCCTCACAACCTCTCTTATCTTCCTCTTCTCGGTGACTGCGGGTCGAAGTTTCAAACCTATTATGTTTTTATATTTTTTCTACACTTTTGTTATTAGCATTTTGATTTTTTTCTTGTAAAAGCATCATTAGCCTTTTGTTCAATATACATTTGAAATTTTGGGCTTGATTCTTCATAATAAACACTTCTAATGAACCTAAAGGGAGATTTGAGCCATTATCACATTTTTTTGGCCCTTGTCGCAAAACGTCATTGACATAAGCCAAGGAAAATTAACAATTAGACTATATTACAAGCACACCCCCCCCCCCCCCCCCCCCCAAATATATATATATATATATCCTATTAAAATCATAAAGTTTCTTCACACAAATAAAAATTAAAAAAAAAAATCATAAATCTTCAACTACAGGATTTGACACAAACAGGGCTCAAGCCCAACTCATATTTTTTTTGATGGGCCTAACTCAATTTCATCAAACAGTCTCTAATTCCCCCAACCCCCCAAAAAAAAAAAAAACCCTGAAATTTTGGCTGACACTGCTCTCTCTCTCTCTCTCTCAGCGTGTGAGAGAGAAACTTTCACAGCAGCTGAGTGTGGCTTTCTCGACTGGTACTTCAATTTCCAGGTATGTTATCGAAAACCCAGTTCATATTTTCCTACTTGAACCATAATCTCAAACCCACACCCACACCCACAAATCGTTTTATCAATTTCCAAACCAAACCCATTTCGAGTCTCAAAGTTGTGTGGCGCAAGGACTTCAAACTTGACCAAGCAATAGAGATCGACAAGCGGTACAGGCTATGTGCTCGCGTTGTCAAGGAGGTTCTTAACGAACCAGGCCAAGTGATCCCACTTCGATACCTCGAAAAACGCCGTGAGAGAATGGGGCTAACTGTTAATGTTAGAACCTTTCTCACAAAAAACCCTGGTTTATTTACTAGTTACTACGATAAAATAAAACCCAAAACCCAATCGGTCGAATTTATAAGAGTTTCGGACCGGCTCAAAGATTTTCTCGAAGAAGAGGGAAGGGTTTATAGTGAAAATGAGCATTGGATAATGTCTAAGTTGTGTAAATTGTTGATGATGTCTAAGGATAAGGTTCTTAGTGTGGATAAGTTGGTACATGTGAAGAGGGAATTTGGTTTTCCAAATGATTTTTTGGTTAACTTGGTGCCCAAGTATCCTCAGTATTTTAGGTTAGTAGGGTGTCCTGGTGAGGGGCAATCGTTTCTGGAGTTGGTTTCGTGGGAACCCGAGTTTGCAAAATCGGTTATTGAGAGAAGGGCAGAGGAGGAGTCGAGGCTAATGGGGATTCGGGTTAGGCCTAATTTTCATGTTAAGCTTCCGTCGGGGTTTTTCTTGAGGAAGGAGATGAGGGAGTGGGTTAGGGATTGGATGGAGCTCGATTATGTGTCCCCGTATGAGGATGTGTCACAGTTGGATCAGGCGTCTAGGGAAATGGAGAAGAGGACAGTGGGGGTCTTCCATGAGTTGCTTTCGCTTTCATTGCATAAGAGGGTTCCTGTGCCGATATTGGGGAAGTTCAGTGACGAGTATAGGTTCTCAAATGCTTTCTCGAGTGTCTTTACTAGGCATTCAGGGATATTCTACATGTCGTTGAAAGGTGGGATAAAGACGGCAATCTTGAGAGAAGCATATAAGGGTGATAAGTTGATTGATCGGGATCCACTGCTTCAGATAAAAGATAAGTTTTCTCAGTTGTTGGAGGAGGGATGGAGAGTGAGAGCAGAGCAGTTGAGGTATCACAGGGAAGCAGTTAATAAAGACATGGAAATGATGGCAATGAAGAATGTTGAATATGACAAGCATGCGTGTGATGAATGACTACAGCTTGGAGAACTACTCTGTGATCACGAATGGCAAGGATGGCTTCAAGACCAAGCATTGCAGGTAAGAGGACTTTATCAATACTTGGGATGATTATAGAGATTATGCTGCATATTGTGTTGAGAAATTGAACAATCGTGAGGAAATGTAGTATCCTGTATGTAAAAAAGTACAACCAAAATTTTTATCCAAATTAAATGGAGATGGTTGATGTCAGTGAATTTACGGAGGAGGTGTTGCTTTATTCTCTGAAACATAGTTGGAAAGTGCTTTCAACAGGACAGCATGTAAAGGCATATTCTAATATGTTTTCTTCTTCCTCAAATAATAAGTTTTCTGACTGACCTCTCAACATAATTGTGGAGTAAAACTTTTACACTCATCAGAGTTAGTTAAATCATGTGTATGTTATGGATTTAATTGAAAATAGAATGCACTTCATGAGTGGACATTTTTTTTTTGACATTGGTGCAATTCATGGATTGCACATTGCACAACCAAGCATCATAAAAATGATGGCTAGATTAAAGTTTTTATTTATTTATTTATTTTTAAACCCCTCTTTGCTGTTATGGGGTTCAGTTCACATGGAAGGGAAACTAATGCATGTAGCTAAGCTTTTGGGTTATGTATTTCAGCACTAGAACTGGTTTTAGATTAACCAGCTGGACCCAAGGAGTGAACATTGTTAATTAATTATGATATTGCTAATTCGCTTACGAGTTACAACTAGATATGGTTATCATCATTTCTGTCATGTGTGTGACTACTCTTGTAATAATTTTTTTTAAGGAAAACAAAACGACAATAATGACACATTCCATAGGTTATGAACTTTTAAAGACTTCTGTCTCATGATTATTAATGTTGTTGTGGATCAAATTAAGAAATTTTTTTAAATTTATCTTTAGCTCCTTATCCTGTTTTGACATTCTGCATAAAAATAAATAATTAAAAGAAGAAGAAGAAACCTATATCTTACATTTGCCTGTGTTCTGCATAAATTTACCACTAAGCTCTAGTTTAACTGGTACTTTATAAGTTCTAGGGGGAAGGTGAGGTTGTGGGCTAAAGACCCATTAAGTGCGTATGTAACTTAATTTCTTAACAATCAATAAATAAAAACCTTTATTGAGTTGATTGATATTTGTAATATATTGTACTGTCCCTTTTGTATACATCCTGTATACTTGGGTGATTAGTTTCTTTTATCAATAAAGTTTCCATTACTTATCAATAAAAATATAAAAAAAATACACCCCTTTGCTTTGATAAAGAAATATTGAAGCCTTGATTGTGTTGGCCATGCTTAAGGTGTGATGGGAGATGAAATCTACATTTTGCATGCTTTAGATTCAGATTAAGTCATAATATATTACTGTGATTGTTGTCTACGAAGGAATATTTGAGGAACTGAATAAGTGAGAACATTTTGGAATGGATAAATCTAAGATATTTTAAAGAGAATATTGATCATGTCTTTCCCTTCCCAATGGTCATATTTCTAGCAATGTTGGTGTGGTTATGCATGTTTCAGCAAAGATATGTGTTTTTTTTTTTTTTTTTTTTTTTTTGGGGGGGGGGGGGGGGGAGAGGGGTGCCAGTGGGGGTGAATGGGATGGCTAGAATTTATTACGTGAGATAAACAATAACTAGCCTGTAGCACAGTGTGGGAATTTATTTACAAGAAAACATTGGAGTTTTGTAAAAGCCATGAGGCAGTTGGATTTTTTGTAAAATGTTTAAGGAAAAATGGTAGATATTATTAGATGTTGAATGAGACTTTTAATGACATTGCATTTGGTTCATAGTAGCAATTGAAAGGATTGTGCACCCTGGAGTAGATCTTGAAATGGTTGCAGTAAATTGTTTCTTCAGCAGAGCATTATCCAATGTTCTATGTTGACATGATTATTTTTGAACCTTTCCTCTTATTTTATGAGTTTGTTCAGAAATACTAGATACTACTTTTCCTTTGCAATGCCTGGGGTTTCAGCTCTTGTGCATTCAAGTGGTTTTCATAATGTTGTTTTTCACGTTCAGTTTCTTTACACTCTTCTCTTTGTTGTGCAAGTTGTAATTGTAATTTGTTCTCCTATTCCTTCATGAGCTTATATGTAAAATCAAATTAGGATCATCTTGGGTAGAAAATGATTTAACTGAATACGTGGTTTTCGTTTGACTAAGTAAGATCCATTTTTTAATGTAACCATAACCACGTAATTTACTTGAAAGATTCTGCACTGCAGGGCTCAACTAGGAATCTAGATCATTCGAAGGAGCTCTTATCTACCTGTAGTCCTGTACTAGTGTATGTGTATGCAGTTCATATGCTACTAAATTTAAATATGAAGAGATTTGGTGTCAACGTTTTTCCCTTCCCAAAATATTAATAATTTCTGTAGATTTTTTTCTGGTTATTAAAAGGCAAGGATTGATAAGTGATAAATGGGGTGTGAAAGTAAAAAAAAAAAATATATAGATTATTATTGTATTAAGTTTTGACTGCATATGTTTCTAGCAATAAATTGTATGATCATTGCAGTGCGAATCATATGGTGATTGATTGGGCCAATATAACAAACCGATAAAACATGAATTATATGTCTTTTTATTTTTTCTCCCTCCTTTCAAGGAATGAAGAAGATTACAATTCTCTTGTGGTATGAAGAAGGTTGTTAGTGGAATACTTATTAAAAAAGCGTGTACATCACCTAACAAAATTATCACATAAAATGAATGAGGCATTCTCAGTTCTTTAGAACCTAAACTCTTCCATACTTCTACCAGAAAATAAGCTTCATTCTCTTGGCAATCCTATATTTTAGTGTCGTCCCACTAGAAAGAAGTAAGTTTTTGAAACGAACAGCCCTCGAATGTACTAGTATATAAATCGTAGCAAGGCCAGTCTGAATCACCTAAAACCATTCTCTTCCCTGTTTTTGTTATAGTTGAAACAGATAGGGACTACTAACATGGAGAAACTCAACATTGTTAAAATAACACTCTTTGCAGCATTCATGTTGCTTGTGCCCAGGTCAGAGTGCCAGGTAGGGATATTTCCACCTCCGCCAGTGCCAATTCCAACTCCAATACCAACTCCAACTCCAACTCCAACTCCAACTCCGGCTCCATATTATCCAAATCTCCCTCCACTTTGTGCATCACAAATTCAACTGGTAAGCTATGCATGCTCTCAACTCCCACCTTTCTCCCCAGTCCCTCCTCCAACAACAGTTTCTCCTGTTGTACCATCTCCCAATCTTCCACCCTACCCACCTAATCTTCCTCCCTACCCTCCTAATATTCCACCGTACACACCATGGTCTCCTAATGAAGATGCTGACGATGATGGAGGAGATGATGGTGATGAGAACCATCACAGGAGTGGGCATGGGCATGGGCATGGACATGGACATGGACATAGGCACGAGCATAGGGAGAGTCCTGGGTATGGCATCTTCCCTCCCCCCGTTGGCCCAATCCCTCCTGTCGGCCCAATCCCACCTGTTGGCCCAATCCCTCCTGTCGGCCCAATCCCACCTGTTGGCCCAATTCCTCCTGTTGGCCCAATCCCGCCTGTCGGCCCGATTCCTCCTGTCAACCCTGGCATGTCACCTCAAGAAGAGAATTGTTGCCGGTGGGCGCAACTGGTGGACAGCCAGTGCGTTTGTCAAATTCTCTATAATTTGCCTCCCTATGCAAGCTTCCTCCTGAGGCCTGTGCATGAAGTCACCCTTGATATTGGTGCTGGTGAAGGTTGCAGGATTACTTATACTTGTGCGGGGACAATAAGAAGAGCTCATTGATTATCACATACAATTACGTTATGATGCAAGGAAGTGCTTATAGCAATGAGGAAGTAACCATATTAATCCTTCGTCTAATTATGTTTGGTTTTGTTGGTTTAGATTATGGTTATCTGCTAATACTACGTACCTGGTCTTGTTACTGAATACTAGTTTGTTATTTACTAGCTGTTTCTGTCTGTCCCAATTTGATCGTCATAATAAAAAGAAGTTGGCGTGGGAATGTACCAAAATGTTCATATTCTTATCCATCTTTATAAAAGAGGAAAATGCAGTTTTCATGCATAGAGAATAGAAATGTAAATGGTGTTTGAGCTTTGATATCTGCTTGTAAAAAACACAGATGAGAAGAGGCCTGAGTTTGATAGCTCAGATCTTCCCAAAGATAAGCATGGGCATATATAGCTAGTTGGACATTTGGGATATAACAATGCAGTGGCAAAACTAAAAATTTTAAGCTTGGGGCCAAGTAATAACAATTATAAGAAGTAAACAAACTTAGAGGTATCATATGGGAATAAAAAAAAGTTTTGGACATTTTTGCTGAATATGTATCATGTATCGAACTCAAAGAAGGCAAAGAACAAAAGTTCACCATAAAGGGATTTAAGTTTAACCATGTCAGGCTTGCTCGGAAAAAACCCAAACAAGAATAGTTGAGATGGAGATAGACCCTTGAGTTGAGTTACAAATGGCCCTAGTAGCAAGATTATTTGGCGAAGGAATTGAAATTTTGACAATTTAGTAATGTAAACCAAAAGAACTATAAGGAAAATAAAAGATCTTCAACAACGCTATCAATTTCTCAATACAAAGATTTGATATCTTCAACTTTGAAGACACCTATGTACTCGTTGAAAAATTGAACTAAATTATAAATGTAAAGTTCAAAAATTTTGGAAGATGTTTTACGCCAAGCATCTATGAAAAAACTCAAGTGGTTGCCTGGTTGGAAATTGGAATCAACCAGTTAGATAATCACAATTTACAATTGTGTAGCACCGTTTCAGCATTAGCATTCTTTTTCTTTATCAGGTAATTATTTTTCAGCCCAAAAAACAAAAAAGAAATGTTTTAATATTTTGTATTTTTTTTTTCCTTACTTTCATGGTATTGGGAATTTTGTGCCAACTTTGATAGGATCGCATCATTCATAGTGGGCAAAACTAAAGTTTTCTTATCTGGACAGCTAATTCCAAAGATACTAGTACTACTTTCAAGAGTGAGGCCCTACCTGATTGTTATTCTTTGCCCCATTCAATACAATGCCTTCCATCATCAATTGTTTGTGAGTCAATTCAAGTAGGTTCCAAATGGTTATGTTCCAAATTAAAGAAAGTGACTAATGTCAATTTGGATTATTCTACATCTGCTTTTACATATAAAAATAATACTTGGCTTACAAGTTGTTTATAAGAACTAAGAAGTAATCTGTGTCAAGTCGCTTCATATGCATTCCACTCACCAAAACTTTATTTTCTGCTAGTTTAAGAGATAATAATAACAATTTCATAGCAAACAAAAAGTTTATGTAAAGTTTTACAAATTTAATTAGGTATAGGGCCCCAAAAGCCTAAGACAAATTTATTTTTGGTTAGGTAGTAGACATGTTTCTTCTTTAATCTCCCATTGAACAATTGGGGTTTTAAAAAATAATGGCTGCACATCAAAGACAAAGATTTGTCTAAAAGCCTTAAATCAATCATTAAGTCACTTATAATTTGAAGCCTTTCAAACTTTAGTCTGATCAAGGTCAAGGGGTTAGTTTTGCTTTTTATCTTGTGGATCCATGAGCATTTCCTTGGGCCATTTATGTTTGTGATATATTCTATTATTGTGATTGGAATCATTCGTCTTGAAAAATAGCAATGGTTTTATAGATCGGACCGTCCAATTTATCAATATTCCTACTTTTATTTTCTTTTTTTAACTTACATTCTAGAATAGATTCCATGTCATTTTAGCATAGTGGTGTGGCCATATCATATGAAGAAACCAGTTATGTTGAAGTGTTCCTTTCTTATCATCGATTAACAAAACAAGATGAAAGTTAGGAAAAGATTTTTTAAGATCCACTAAACTTTAAATCCACCATTCAAGAAATTTTAGGTTAATATAAGTGATTTCTTGTTGTCTAATAAGAAATATGGAGTCAAACAAGATGATAAAGAATCATTACTGTGGATAGGAGTGTAGCCAGGATTTTCCACTTCGGGGGCCGAATTATATATTTATATGCTAGTCATAACTCATAATTAATACAATAATTATATTCTATATAAAATAGTCAAATTTAACATTTTATAATATTTTAAAACTCAAATAAGATTAAAAAAAATTGTTCAATTTGCTATAGACATATAAAAGAAATTTTTTTAAAAGCCTTAGTATCTTCTATTAGAATTGTGCTTGGTGATGACCATTCATAAAATAAATTCCATTCATTATCATTTTCATAGCGAAACTCTTAACAATTTTTCCCTTTTTCAAATTGGGAGGGGATTAAGACTTGAAAATGTTTCTTATCTCTAGCGTAACCTAAATTATGTTGTAGAAACATATCAATGTTGGTACAACTTATAAGACACTTGGATTCAAAAGGAAAACAAAAAATCAACTTAAAATATATAAAAATGAGATGATGATAAAGAGAGAAAAACATATGAGGAAAAAAAAATGGAAATGTGAGAAAAGGATCAAATTTTGTGAAAAAATGATGATGATGGGACCTAAATAAATGAATTTGAAGGCTAAGAATGAAAAGAAAAACACACCAATTTGAGCAACGCACATTGCATTTAAAAATTGAAAACAATAGCTAGGAACAACGTACTTTTCCTATTCTTAGAAAAAATAAAAAGAAAGACACCTAGAGATTAAAGATTTTGGTAACAGTGTGTGCATTGTTTGAGTGGAGTCCACTTGAGAAACTAACTAAATATTGGAATTGTAAATGGCTAAATGCAATTATTGTTATATTTTAAAGGGAAATAACTTAAAAACTAACAATGAATAGATTTCTATGACATTTTTTTTATAAAGAAAAGTCATTATCCAAAATCAAAGTAAAGAGAAAACTAAGCAAAACAATAGAAAAAAAAAAATAGTATGAACTGTGAAGATGATTAATATTTATAGCTAACTGGAACTCTAAAACTAGAGACTATCTTCTATTTAATAGTTTGGAAACTCCAGGTTCTTGGCATGTTGTGCAAGTAGGTGGGCCACTTGGTTACTTTCTCTTTTATTATGATTTAAAATTGAGTTAAGAGTAGTCTAGACTCATGTATTAGGTTAGGTGGCCTATTCAACTATATGTGTGTTTGTTTCCACTTTTGAGGCCACTTATGCGCGTTCCAGGAAAAAAAAAAAGGTTAGTGCGTTTGGTAAGGCATAAAGCTGGCTTTTGGTCCAAAAGCTACGTTTTCAGGAAGGAACAAAAAGCCCATAAATTTTATGGGTGAGAAAGGACCAAAAATTGAAAACGCGCTCAGCACTTTCCCATCTATTCGTTGGTCTACAGTAATTTTACCGAATTAGCCTTGCTTTCCCAAATCCCCAATACCCTTACCCTCTCCTCTTTTCTTCCTCACGCGGACTGAAGGCCTCTCATCTCTCTGCGCTCTCTGCCTCTCATCTCGCTGCCTCTCTCTCTCTCAATAGCAAATTTCCAAATCCAAAGACAACAAAATTTATAACAAATTCCCAAGTCAGTTAAGGAAAAGAAAAATAATAAAAAATTTCCAAATCCAAACACAAAAAAATCTATAACAAATTCCCAAATTAGCTAAGGGAAAAAAAAAAAAAATCAATGCCTTGCAAATTAGGATTCCTCAAAATGCAAAACAAAACTACATCAAAATATAGCAAAACCTTTCAAATGGAGTTTGAAAAGGGATGAGATCTTCCGGTAGCTCTGTGGACGAATGACTTCTTGCGGAGAAAAAAAAAAGAAAAGGAAGAAGGAACGTTCTGGATTTTGGAAGAGAGGGAGGAAAAAAAAAAGGAAGAAGGAACGTTTTGGAGTTTGGAGGAGGGGGGGGGGAAGGAAGGAGGAACGTTCTGGAGTTTGGAGGAGAAGGAGAAAAAAAAATAGAGGAAGAAGGCTCTCTGGACCTTCTGAAGTTTGGAGGAGTGGTAGGTAGAAAAAGAGGAAACAAGGATAAAAAGAAAAGAGGGAGAGTGCGTGTGTGGAGGAGAAAAAAGAGAGGGGAAAAAAATAAAAGAAAAGAAATAAATACGGTACGTGGAGGATAAAAAAAGAGGGGAAAAAAAAAGGAAAAAAATGTTATCATAATATTTTCACAATAAATTTTAAGTGGTAGGTTATTATTAGTTAATATTGGAAAGAAAAAAATAATTTTTTAGAAAGAGAAAAAATAAATTTTAAGAGTACGTTCAAATTAAAATCAGTATCAATTTTTATTACAAAATTTTCACAATACTTTTCCAATAAATCTTAAGTGGTAGGTTATTATTAGCTAATATTTGTGAGAAAAAAATAATTGTAATAGTACGTTCAAATTAAAATCACTATCAATTATCACAATAAATCTTAAGTGGTAGGTTATTATTGGCTAATATTGGTGAGAAAAAAATAATTTTACAATATTGATTTAAGTATGAAAAAAACTCTATATATAATTTGTCCTTTTTGGTAATTTACCACTCAAACCACCACTTTTATAAGTACTAATCAAACACTCAGCTTTTTCAAAAAGCACTTTTAATTACTTTTACCAAACACTCAGCTTTTTCAAAAAGCACTTTTTCATATTGCACTTTTTGAAAACTCCACTTTTTCAAAAAGCCCAGTTTCAAAAAACCGAACCAAACTCACCCTATATTAGACCAATTTTCTTTCATTGATAGCAAGAAGATTTTGTGAAATTTTTTGGAGGAGCCAATCATTATAATTTGTAGGGGCCCAATTTATTTTTATACATAACTATAAGAGAATTTCAAAAGTTGGGGGGGGGGGGGGTGGAGGACTACATATGCCTCCACCCCTGTGGAATAGACATCATAGACTCAAGTTTGATCATCTGCATATATATAAAGTGATCTCTTAATAGAAACGTAAATTATAATAATATAGGGAAAGAGTTTCAAAAACACATTTATCTTACTGCTTTTTTTTTGTTGTTGAAAATATTGTGGTTCTAAACCTTACATGAGAATTTAAATTATTTTTTGTTTTCATGCTTTCAAATTCACCATTAAAGTCAATTTATTGTCGTGAGTTGGACCTATAAATCATGATCTTGAAAATCTAAATTTTAAAAGTGTCATTATTTTCACATTAATTTGACTAACTCAACAATTTTTTTAATCAATATAGAATTTTCAACCAAATCTATGATTTTTTTTTTCCTTTTTGCAAAGAGAAAAAGATTGGATTCATGATCTCTTTTTGACTATACTAGAATCCTTCAAATGAAAGAAAATCACTTCCAAATTCAAGTATCCTCGTAATAAACTTGTTTAAAAGAAAACTTAATCTATCGACGGGGGCTTCACACGTTAGGAAGTAATCAAACTAATAATATTACTTTAGTTAGATGTTATGCGACTCCTTAAAAAGATCAATTTATTGCAATAAAAAATTTAACTTTAATCAATACACACTGACACTAATAAACCAGCCCAAAAAAAAAAAGATTGTATAACTTTTGGTAGCTTATTTGTATGGTATTTATTGTAAAAAATTAATTTATTTTAGGGATAATTACATTTTACTCACTTGTAGTTTGCCTCTAATTTGGCTTACCTATCCGTGGTTTCATTTTTGACACTTTATTCACCTGTCATTCCCTCCGTTACTACTCTGTTATCTACCTCTAGTGCAGACGTTACTCTTACACATAAACTCATCAAAAACAGAACCTAAAATAGATCAAACACACTCTCATTCCAAAAACACACTCTCATCCAACTAAGATCATAATGCAGTGTGCTTGAGATAATGGACTAAGAACCACCTGGGTTTTGATTGTGCAAGCAAACCGAGGAAGAAGGAGACGCAGTGTTCTTTTGTTCAGCTGTTGCAGGGGCAAGTTAGAAAGAGCCCTTTGCCCTTGCTAGAGACCATTCTGCCCAAATCTACACTTTAAATGGCACGCTATTATTGGAACAAAGGGATGGAGGTAGGGTGGTTACAGAGTGAGAGCCTAGAATAAATTGTAGAACTTTTGAAGGTTCTAAATGTGCGTCAGTACTTAGTTCAAGGTTCCATTAATGGTAATTAGAAATTGGGTTTAGAGCTGTAAAATGGGGGTGCTACGAATTTGATTGAGGGAAGGGGAGCATTAGATTGTGTTAGGACATGCGGATTTGATTGTGGATATCATAGGGATTCATTGTCTTGAGGTGACATATGAAGGTTTGGTTGTAGGTTAAAGATAAGATTTTGGCTTAGGGAAAAATTGTGATCCAGGGAGAGGAAGCAAAGGTGTGGCCCAGGTGATGGAGTGTAGAGCAGGTGAAGGGGTAGAAGCAAGGGAGAACATGAAAGAGGTACATATTTTTTCACTTATGTTCATCTCCAAATCAACCCCATCAGGCCCTAGCCCCCCTACAACGCAAAATATGAATGGCTAAACCCAAAATATAAAAATAAAATAACTCCCACACACACACACAACATAAACAAACATATAACAATGGCAGTAGTATAATATCAACAACTAATTCTTGAGCTATTAAGTGTTTTTTTAGAGTGAGAGTCTGTTTAATCTGTTTTATGTTATGTTTTTTATGAGTTTATGTGTTAAAGTAACGTCTGCATTAGAAGTGGATAACAGATTAGTAACGGAAAAAATTACAGGTGGACAAAGTGTTAAAAATAAAATCACGAGTAAGTAAGTTAAATTAGACGCAAATCATGTGCGGGTAAAGCTTAATCATCTTTTTATTTAAAAAAAATAAAAAAAATTGAAAAATGGGATAAAGAAAAGACTAAAAACTAAAAGTTTTGAGCCGAACACACAACTTGTAAGTCAGCGCACTGTGTACGGATGATGCGCGTGCGTGCGGGGTGTTTTCGCCGCCACCGTGGATTGATTTATATTTCAAAGTTGCTTTCTGACTGTACGGCCACTATAGATTGTCATTAGATTGAACAATTGGACCTCTCTCATAATTTTTCTTTCTTTCTTTTTTTGATTTGATGGATCCCGGGAACATTAACGTTTTTTTTATTTTTTATTTATTATTATTATTATTATTATTATTATTATTTTTTATGGATAAGTGATTTACATTAAAATAATCTACACTCCTAATTTTTCTTTCTTTCTTTTTTGATTTGATGGATCCACGGGAGCATTAGCGTTTATTTATTTATTTTATTTTTTTTATGGATAAGTTCCTTTACATGAAAATAATCTACACTCCTAATTATTACATACAGATTTTTCTTTGAATATCTAAATCATTAAGGAAAATTAGAGTACAAAACAAATTAGTCCTTAAGAAAGTTAGGCATTACTTTTTCCCTTACTAGTGATTACATTTTGTTGAATTTGATCAGCATGTGTATGATGGAACCAAGTTATAGGTGTTTTAATGAGATTTTCAACAATTGAATCATAGATTATTAGACCGTGATCCTGTGATTGTTTTATCAGAAGTTAAATACTTTATAGTTTTTTTTTTTTTGGTACATACATTTATGTATTATCAATGACTTTTTGCCACCACAACATACATTTAGCATAATAGTCATTCTACAAGTAGGGTTGTCCACAGAAAATCGGTACCCAATCAACCCAAAGAAATCGTTCGATCCGGCCGACCCTGCGTTGATGACGGTTAGCGGCGGGTCTTCGCCTCCAGAAACCGTAGACAACGGGTTGATTGGCAGGTTTTCTCCCCCAAAATTCGAAAAATCAGAACCAACCGGCGAAAACCCATAATCCGGTGAGCAAAGCCCAGATTTCGGCAATAAATTTCCAGATCTTGGCTAAAAAATCAAGATTCAAGCAATATTTCATGTAGATCTGACGAAATTTTGACTGGATCTAACAAAATCTCATCGAATTTGGTGAGATTACCGTCGGATTTGGCGAAATCTCATAGATTCTGATGAGATTTTCGCCGGAATTTGGTTTTGCTCGCAGTTTCCTCACCGTTTTCTCGTTGTTTTCTCAGATCTATGACGCCGACCGATCCGTCCGTCGCTCGTTGAAGTCCGACCTGGACCGATCCGTTTACTCCGGCGGTCGGCGGCAGTTGAGATTTTTCAAGACCCGATTCTGTCAGTTCGGTTCCGAGTTAGGCACAAACCCGACCCGGACCGACCCATGGACAACCCTATCTACAAGTACTAGTTTTTGTGGAATGGGAAAACTTCACACACTTATACAAATGATCTTTTGGCTTAATGCCATCTTTGTTATTCCAATTAGTTTACCTAAAATAAGTAAATAAATGATGAGTATATGATACTTTAAGCTCAAAGAGAGAATATTGTTAAGAGTTTATGATGTTACTTTAATTGAAATCTAATTGGATTTTCTTTGAGCGTTCGCTTTTAATATATAAATATATATATGTTACTTTAAGTAATCCAATTAAAGTTATATCCAATATATATATATATATATATATATATAAAAGTTGGGTTGAAGTTATATCCGTTGTAACTTTAAATAATGTTACATCATCTAATAATTTGTTATAGAATTCATATTTTGAAAATCCTACTGTTGAATTACAAGTTCTATATGTTCTTAACACTCATACCAATTTTTATGTCAATTGAATGTTATTTACCATTAGATCTATAAACTCATCTTTTATGTATTATTTTAAATTACAAAAACTTAAATTTAAATAATTGATTGATGGCATGACTATTAATTTTTTATCACTTTGAAATTTTGCAAGTATGGAGAATATATGAAGATAATGTAATCTAACAGTGAATTTGTCAAAATTTGCATCTAATTAAAAAATATTGAGTTATATAACATTGCTTGAAGTTACACTTGATGTAACTTGAACCCACCCAATTACATTTGGTATAACTCTAAGCAATGTGATACCACCAAATTACTTTTTATGAAATTCATTTTTGAAAATCCCACTGTTGAATTATATATTCTATTTGTTCTTAACATTCATACCAATTTTCATGTCAATTGGTTATTATTTATCATTCGATCCAAAAACTCATTCATTATTCACTATTTTGAACTACAAAAATTTGAATTTAAATAATTAATTGATATCATGGCTGTGCGCACCCAAAAAGTGGCTGTTGGGCTTAACCTCTATCTGGGCTCACAATCTATTTGTATTATGGGCTTTGGATTTCTTAACATGGGTGATTCTTTGCCCGGCTACCCATGCACCCTAATTTTCTCTACTCTTTAGACCTCTCAGAATAATCACTCTCTTTTCTCAGTCTACGCTCTTAAATTGCCAACCCCCCCTCTCAAATTCTCACCTTTTATTTATAGCCCAAGGCTAGTGGAAGAGTTATGATTATTTTCGTGGTGAGTGGGAAAATAGGTCCAATGCTATTACCCTTAAGTGGTTGTTTAGTTGGGAGTGGGAGGTGATGAGAGTGACATTGGAATTAGTTCTATCGCTAGAGGGATTGCCTGGCAGCGATACTCTCTAGGTGATGCCGAGCATCTCCAGACTCATCTTCTCGGGAAATTACATTTCCCAACCATGTAGGATCTTACCTTCGCCGTTTGTGTCATAAATGACTTTATCTCATGGTTTCAGGCTTTTGATGAGCGTCAAAGCTTGCCTGGGCTAAGTTCGTGGGTCCAATAGTGCACATGATTGTGCATGGTGTCCCAAGGGCCAGGGCCCAACAACTACAAGGTCTTACACGTGGCACCATTACGATGAGTTTTTAAGAACAATGGGTTTGAGGGAGAGTAATATCCCGTACAATGGTTATTAATCTTTGATCACTTTGAAAATTTGTAAGTATGGTAAATATATGAATATAATGTAATTTAACGGAGGATTTTTCAAATTCACATCCAATTAGAAATATTGAGTGGTATAACATTGCTTAAAGTTACACTAAGTGTAACTTAAATCGAACCAATATATATATTAGGAGATGTAAATCTAGTGACAAAATTCTTGGCAACATAAACTATATTAAACTTAAATAATAATAAAAAAGAAGAAAAAAAAGATATATATGGTCGGAATCATAATTCAGAATGTGATATTGTTAAAAAAAAAAAAAAAAAAAAAAGGTAGATGTGATTTACAAAATTTGGTTCAAAAAGTAGATCTCGGTTGTCTCTCTCTTTAATTCTCATGGCCACACGATTAATGATATCGTCAGAAGCAAGTATCCACCTTTTGCATCCTCTAATAAGGTGCTGTTGCAATGGCAGGTCCTACATTCCTCATCTTAATGCCTGCAACATTTGTAGGTACCTTGGTGGCCAAATTGTAAAGAAATTGGCGAACAATCACACTGCTTGGTCCAGCCACAAGGTCTTCCCATGCCTTATCTGCTTCTCTTCCGTGCTTTCGAAACACTTCTGTGGCGTCAAGCCTGTGCATATTCCACCCTTTCATATTTCTAAGCCGATAAATTTTCTCCCTTTGGCGACATGCTAATTTGCACGTATTTTCCTTAATGTTACATATTGCTTCTTGGAGTAACATTGCACGTTGTTCTTTGTCTAAAAATTGTTCACTTCGAAAATATAGATCGAATTCTGGAACCCCAATTGCCCTTCTAATCCCTCTTGAGTAATCCAAATTGGGATTAAACATTTTTCTTACCTCTTCTATCATGCCCTTTTCAAGCATTTGATCAACTCGCTTTGACACAAATGAGTGAAGCAAAGGCATTGACACATCCACCCATAGAAAGCAACATTCATACTTTGATCTAAATATAAAATCATCATCATCTATTAAGGCCTCAATGTAAGAATTGGAGCCTCCAACAATGATTGGAAGGCGGCCTTGTCCTACAATTGACTCAATCTTATGTGATGCCTTGTCACAAAACTCTGTTACCGTGAAATCAGCATTAGGATTTAGTATCCCTAGCAAATGGTGAGGCACACCACGTTGCTCTTCTTCAGTGACTTTGTTGGTGACTATGTCAAGTCCCTTGTACACTTGCATTTTATCAGAGTTGATGATCTCGGCCCGAAACCGACTAGCAAGATCAATGGAGAGTCTTGACTTGCCAGTTCCTGTTGCTCCCATTACAATCACTACCTTTTCTTTGTGTCTTTGGGGATTGAAGAGATCCATTTTCAGCCCACTAGATGGAAAATCTAGAAATGGTTGTGTTTGTTGGCACATGAATGTGGAAAATGCCATGATGAACCTAATGAAAGAAATAACAAACAAGCAAAATTGAACATATAAAATAATAACAAAGCTTGCCCTCTAAATATTACCAAACGTCAAACTAGAAACAAAGAAAATTAACATGCATTCGTGATGTATGATGGGTTTGTTTGGGATCCGCCTATTTTGTTGAAATTGAAATCTTTTTGCTAAAAGTAATTAGTTGAAATAGTATAGTGAGACTCATAAATAATACCAAATAGTGAAATGTGTTCCATGAATAGTAGAAAAATAAACTGAATAGTAGAAAAATAAACTAATTTTTTAGTTTTTGCCAAACACACACTAAATTATAAAAACCTCACCTTCTTGGCCTATGAGATGTGACAATCTGAAGAAGTATGAATAGAAAAAGTGTTTGAAGATGATTAATGCTCATCAATGCTAACTTCGATCAGAGATTTGATCAGAGTGCCATGAACATGAAGCAGCTAGACAAAAATTTATATCATGTGAATTCTATATTATCAAGAACTCTGGGGAATTCAATTTATAGCGGAGGCTAAGGGCAACTGGGTGGGCAATTAGGTCTTTACGACTTTACCAGTGTAGCACCGATTAAAATAGTCAAACACTAAGAGAAAAAGTAGTCTTTATAATTATTCATCAAAAAAGAAAAAAGAAAAATAGAAAAAGCAGTCTTGATACCATTCCCTTCAAAAGTTTCTTGCCTCCTTTTTATTTTTTTGTTTTTCATTTTCCATTTTTTTGTTAGTGTAGCTTAATAATTTCAAGGGTCATGTGGTATGGTATCCTTCTTATTCTTTAATAATTGCATTAAGGCTGTCGAGTAGCAATATGGGCTAAGGCTGTTCTCTCTTTATTGGTTGCACATGTTTGTATATGGGCTAGACCAAATTGGCTCAGAATATGGTTTCTTTGTCTTTGCAATACTTATTTGCCCTCAAAATTTTGTCTTTCATCAATGACATTTGTTGGCATCTTCAGTGCTTATATGCCTTTCCACGCAAGGTATTGCACTAGATAGGTGTTAAATAGTGGCGTAGGGACTAAACAATATGCATGTCTTTCTTAATTAGTCTTTGTACTTAGTGATGAAGACGTGAATACATAGAATTTGATATATGCAACAGTTTGTGCTTATGGTTTGCAAATTTAAAAAATTATATGTAACTTTTTAAAATTTTACCTTTTTATTAGGTACATGTTTATTTTTGTAAAGGAGCTATTGTGATGAGAGGAAACGGTACTTCTATTTCATGGTACGAATATAGAGACATAGACCAGTAGACTTTTTACAAAAAAGAAAAAAAAAAAAGAAAAAAAAAAAGAGAAAAAAGGAAAAACTGTGAAATCCCATTAAGAACAGTACTGCTCTTATTACAGCCTTAAAAGGTATTATTTTTCTAGGAGTAATGTTACGGGAAGTATAGAGTTCTACAATTTTTGTTATAACTTGTCATGTGACGAGTTGTGAGTAGTGAATTTATGAACCCATTATTTGATTTTTATTATTCATAAATCGCCATGTGACGAGTTGTGACAAAAATTATGACACTTTTTATGTTCCTAGCATTTTCTTTTTTCTTGTCGTGCCTGCACTTATGCCTACCCACGAAAAAAAGATAAAGAAAAAGGTTCATCCATCGTTACAAATTCACAAAATTACACGATGCACTTTCTCTGAGATTCTTTTAACTAAAGCCGGATTTCTTGTGTTTTATCCTATTTTTTCTAACGGGTTTAGTTTACTTCCTATATATTTTTAATTGAAATTTCATTTTGTTTTAATAAAAAATTGCCACATCACTTACTAATTAAATAAACAGTAGAGATAAAACCTACTATTACTTGTCATTGTATACTTAAAACAAAAAGAAATATTCGATCGAAAAGTTACTGGGTGAGCTAAACTGTTTTCTAACAAACATCCGGTTCCACTGTCGAATTGGTTTGACATATTCAATTTTCAGTGTAAAGTTTTGGCATTAATTCTAACATAATCATTTTTTAATTCAGGCCAATGACTTCCTTGTGGGGGTTGGTGCACTATCCAGATTCATTCCTACTCTTTGGAAAACAAAAAAAAAGAAAAAAAAAATCTTAATTCCCCTGAATAATAATAATAAAACTTTTGGTGATCGAGGATTAGTTAGAGCACTTATTGTACTTATTATTCAAAAATTTCAAAACTTTTAATTAATAAAATCTAAGAAACAAGAAAAAGAAGAAAGTCACATAGTAAAAAGTTTTACTTGTTTTTCACCCTTCCTTTTAATTAAAAAAAAAAAAAATCTCATCTCTGTCGTTTCTCCCCATTCTTTAAATTGATGAATTTAATTAATAATGGAACTGGATTAATATGTATTTACATTATTAATCTCGCAAAGCTATCTAATTATAGTTGAAAGTTGAAACTAGTTTTTGGTTAAATTACACCATCCTCCATGAGGCATAAGAAATGAAAATGACCACAAAATTTTACAAAAATAACAATCCCCTTTTGAGTTTTATAATTAAATAGCAAAATAATAATGAAATCCCTATCTTGCCATAAAATTTACCCTTGGTTGAGTGAAAATATTTCTAATGAGTAATACTATAAACATAATAATTTTTAATAAAAACAATTGTGTTGAAAGGTTTTATTGGTTCTTATTAGGACTTATTATTAGTATCACTTTATTATTCACAATTAACAATTTGCCATTTCAACAATTTTAAAATATTTTGTGAAAATTGTTGTGGCTATATAATTATTGAATTCTAATTTTTTTGGTATGAGGTAAGTCAATGACTAAATAAGGATTTCATCAATAAGTCAAGCATAAGATATGATCTTATTGCTTAATTAGTGGTATATTAACCCACAAAAAATTAAATCAATATATATATATATATATATATATATATATATCCGTAAATTAATGGCAAAATAAAAATTATATAGTTTCTATTATGCTTATGACAAAGTTCAAAGATGATTTTCACAACAATTTTACGCAAAACCTAAATTCATATATGCAACACGAGTTTCATCCTAAAATTAATGGAGTAGTGGATGACTAGATTCTTCCTCTCTCTAAATACTTATACAATGAATCTCTCTTTTCTCTCATTCACTTTTTAATTGATTTTTTTTTCAAATGATAAAGGTACACTTTCGCCCTTTTATCCCTCTACTCCTTACAAATTCAATTGGCCTTTAGACCTTAATTACAAGACACAAGTTGGCACTTTGGAAAAGTATCATTAGGCTATAAGACCAAAGCGTATTAAATTTTGAACACAAGTTAATGTTAAAAATTTATATGATACAAAATACAAATAAATATATAAAAGCACCTCAATCCAACGACCGAAGTGTTCTTGACTACTTGTAATGATGTTAACAACAAATTAAGTAAGTCGCCTTAACAAAGTTTAATTTTTTTTTACTTAAAAGAAAAAAAAAAGAGGTCTCCCCCAAAGAAATCTTTTTTTTTTTTTTTTTTTTAATTTTTAATTTTATAATTATGATAGAATTTTATCTCTCCACGATGATTGATAAATGGAACTTTATTAGTGTTTTTTTTTTTTTTTAAGAATAAAAATTTATTAGTTGAGTTATCCTTTCTAATTTACTTGCATTATAAATGACAAAATTAAAAAGCCCTTCAATATGATCTTGGTTTTGGTTGGTTTGACTGCGAAGCGATAGTATCCAAATCCAAAACAACAAAGTGAGTGGGATTAAACGTGACAAAAGATAGGAGTATAACTTTGTAGGCTGTCCTATAAATTTCATGCATGACAGCATGAGTGAGATCAAAATCAAGCCACATTTCATCAACATCATCACGTCAATCAAATTCAGAAACAATATCAACAATAATCCTTCCTTCCTTCCTTCATGCCCATTGCCCAACATGATAAGAAGTAATCTTGAAAAGCTCCTATTTGTATTGGCGACGAGTGTTGTAAGATCACGCCAACCGGATTTATGGGGATAGAAACATAGAATGCACTTGTAAAAGGCAAGAATTCAATCATTCCACCAATCATAGCCTGCTCATTTGAGCAGAATTCAATTGCACTCTATCCCATCAATCACATAAAAACGAGGTGCTTATCATAGTGCGACTTATCAATGGGGGTGGCTCCTACGTACGTAACCTTTAGCCATTGAACTTTATTAATTTGGAAGCTCTCTCTCGCGTGAGAGAGAGAAACTTTTGGTGCACGTCAGCATCTCTGTTCTAAAGTGTGCTCGAGGCTTTGTTTTCGGTGTGAGCCTCTCTCCTCTTAGAGGACTTCTCTATCCTTCTTGTGGCGGGTTCGATATATTCTTTATCTTCGTTTTTGTTGTATCTTATGTGGGTCTCGAGTTGGCATTTTGGGTTTGTGTCTCTTCCAAGAATAGCGATCAGGCTACCCTCAAAAGCCCCTATAGAATGCGTGTCAGTCTGAATCTACCTTAAATTAGTTCGGATCTAAGCTCTTTTGTGCCGAAATATTTGATTTTAAAGTTAAAATTCTAGCACAGGATATATGGGTTCCTCCTCGTGATGATCGAGGATACCTATTTGCACCGTAGGATAGACATTCTCTCCTAGATTTGAGGTGGATTTCTTGTGTTGATGTTATGTTGTTAGTAGATTTTTGTATGAGAGTTTTGACCTCTCCTAGCATATAATGCCCTTATATTTATCTTATACTCGTATTTATTTGATATTAGCAAGAAAAATTGATGACACACACACACACACACACACACACACACACATATATATATATATATATAAACAATAACTATTTAAATAAAAATTTATTATTACAAACTATACAATAAATATTTGTAAGAAAACATTTGCATTCTTTTTAGGGTAGTCACTAAAATATTTAAATTATACAAAATTTGATAAAGAGACAATTTGAATATATCAACGTCACAAAAAATCACACAAATACATGAAATATTACAATTTTTTTTGTACTAACAAAGTGAAAGAAAAAAATAGACTAATAAGAAATAAAGTGGAAATTGAAAATTGAATATGCTGAAATAAGAACAATAAAGTGACTGCAATTTTTTCATAACAAACCTTATACAACAAACAATTATTGGTAGGTAAAACATGTCAATGTTGATCCTAAATTAGAATTAGTAACAACTTACCACTTAATATTTATTGTGAAAATATTATGAATGTAACATTACTCTTATTTTTATTGAACTCAAATTCTTGTGATTCTCAGGTCATGGTGTTTAATATTTTTATTAGGGTAGTCAAAATAGGTTAATTTAATGTATAATATATTTTTTTTGTAAGTATATATATATATACATATTTATATTTTTTTCCAAGCCAGGTGGTTACATGACAGATTTGTTTAAACTAATTATTTATATACTTTTTTTTTTTTGCTTGCTAAGTATAAAATAAAAATTTTGGCAAGTGACCTCACATACAAGTGGAGCCGCCACTGAATATTTACTATTACTTTGCTTATACAAATGAAAGAAGTATCGTATATGAGATAAAAGTGATGACGTATTAACAATGAAAAGGGTGTTTACTGTTTAAATTATATTTAGAACATGCTAAACTATTGATGAGACCATTACCTCCCATTGGTTAACTTTATTGATAATGACATCACCACTAACCTGTTGCGGCACCATCACTACCACCACCAACAACAACCACAACAAAGAGTGTGCTTCTCAATGTTCATGGATTTTGTGGGGTTTATAGTCGGGATTAAAGTCATTCAGAATATTATGGGGCGTTAAAGTTAATTAGCTTTTGCTTGAGGGTCAACTTTACTTTGCACACATTTTAGGTCACGATGGGTTGCCTCTTGGCCAAAGCAGATTCTCTGCTCTATTTGGGCACGAACTTCAGATTCTTTGGCTGTATGTATTCTTTGGATTACAATTTAAAATCCTAAAAAAAGAAGAAATTTTTGAAGTTTGTCATGACTGCTCAGTAGGTTATTTTGGGTCCAACCACTTTTTATTTTTTATTTTATTTGAAGTCACGCTATTTATTGAAATGTCTGTTTTTACTTTAATATTAATATTGTATTTTTTATTCCTTTTTTTTTTTCGTTCCCCAATTGAATTAACTTAGATTTTACCCCCATCATAAGTATTTAAACAAACGTTGACTATTATATTTTGATATTTGTTTATATTAATGGGTATATGTCAAAAATCAATCAACTCAATATGGATGAATACGATTTTAAAAACTCTACAATGATATTTCATAAAGATTTGACTCTAGAGAATTGTAACCTTACCCTTTTCCTTTGAGCACAAAAAGTGGTACAAAACTAGGAATTTATCTCATCAACAACAGAATAGATGAACAATAAGCTATATTTAGGCTTGGAGTGGGGACTAATCAAGGCAATGCAAGGCCTGGCCTATTCCTCATTTAGGCCTAGCATGAATTCAATGAACCCAAGATATATATTAAAATGAGTCTGGTTAATATATGCCCTAAGCCATCTATTTTTAAAAATGTTTTTTCGAAAATTGAAAAAGCTGTCAATACTTTTTTAATTTTTTAAAAAATATTTTTAAAAATGATTATTTATTATATACCATTAGGACACACATTAGCAAAATCCTATTAAAATTAAGTCGGCAAACCCATCTAGTCTCTTGATTTTCCCCATTCCCACCTTGTCTAATCAATAAAAATCAGTGTGAAAGGAGAGGCTGTGATCTCAGTCTTACTCAGCATGTCTTTAGCTCAAATCTTCACAACAAAAGGACCACAGCTTCAATTGGGTTATGAGTCTCATGACCTATGATCCACCCAAATATATGGTTTAGCACTACCCGATTTTTTAACCAAAACTTGGACTTTATTTCTTCCACAACTCTCTTGCCAGGTGACATATATATATATATATATATATATATATATATATATATATCTATCTATCTATCTATCTATCTTAGCTTTTGGTCTTGGGTTGGTTTGGGTAGCCCAAAACCTCATTATCCTTTCATGGGCTGGATTACCAGTCCAGGCCCAATCATAAATTTAAGAGTCCATAATTAGCATAAAAAATAATGTGGAGGCAGTTGCCTCCTTGAATTTTAAACTTTTATTTTTTTATTTTTGATTTTGATATTGAACTATGGGTATAGGGTTTAGAAGAGAAGGGTCATGGGTGGTTGATTTGAAGAGCCGAGTTAATAGAAATCATTATATTCAGAGAGGGGCAACCACCCAACCATACACACTCTGAACCTTCTTTTTGAAACTGTTAAGGGTGTGAAGAAGAAGAAGAAGAAGAAGAAATTTTAAACTATTAAGTAGGACTTTGCCAGTGAGATTTATGCATTTATTAATCTTTGAGAGTGTGATGAGATCTATGATTGGAAAAAGATTCTCTAAGTAAGATTTATGCATTTGTCAATCGCTGAGAGTGTGATGAAATTTATGACTGGAAAAAGATCCCCTAAGTGAGATTTGTATTTTTGTCAATCACTGAGAGCGTGATGAGATCTATGATTGGAAAAGAATCCTCTCATTTATATCCTCCCATTTTCATCTATTTAAATCCAAATATAAGACATCTGCCACTTTATAAAAATTCAATATTTCTTAATATAAGACATGTGCCACATTATAAAAATACAATATTCTTAAAAACTCACGTAAACTACACCAAATTAAACAACTGCCTATTTAAACCCACTAACCCAAAACCCCAAAAAAATTGTACATAGCAAGAGAGAGAACATTGCTTCATACCGGGGAAATAACACACTTACAAAAGAAAAAAAAGAAAAATTAAAATTTGAAAAATATAGTTAACCAAATGTACTGGAAAAAAAAAAAAAACTAAAATCCTAATAGAGATTACAATATTTAAGTATAGTCTTCATTAGGGGTGTGCATGGGTCGGGTTGAGGGAATTTTTTGACCCAACCCACCACGGTGGGTCAAAAAAAATTCGACCCAACCCGACCCATCACATATGTCCAACCCAACCCAACCCAACCCAACCCACATGGGTCGGGTTGGGTCGGGTTGAACCATGGGTTAGACTTTTTTTTATTTTTTATTATTATTAAATTGAACTTATATTTTTTTTATTAATTATATAATATATTTAAATATATATTAAAGAAAGTAATAGGATTTTATATTATATATGTTTGTAGGATTTTATTTTATATTATATATTACTAGGTTTTAACTTAAAAAAAATATTTATTAAATATATAATATATTTTAAATATATATTAAAATATGGGTGGGTCGGGTCGGGTTTGGCGGGTTTGTAATTTTATGACCCAAAACCCAACCCGACCCGCTACAAAAAAAATTTTATAACCCAACCCAACCCACCAAGCCCTAAAAACCGACCCAACCCAACGGGTTGGGTCAGATTGGGTCGGGTTTGGCGGGTCGGTGGGTTTTCTGCACACCCCTAGTCTTCATCTTCTCGATATTTGGAGGTTTCTCATAGCATTGATTCTGACCTGCTGCAATAAGATCATCTTTGTTTGAATCACGATCAGTGACTCCGACGATCATATTATTGACGCCCATAGCTCGCAACTCCTTTGTCGCCTATAATAAAACAATAATTAGGCAGGGCACATTTTTATTTAATGGTGAGATTTGAGAAGATGATAATGGTGGTGACGGGTGATTATGATCGAGTCTGTCCCTTCACATTCCTTCTCCTTTCCCACTATTTTATAATACATGTTATGTGTGAGACCTTAAATTTGTACAATTTTGTTTTTGTTTTGTTTGTAATGTAATGGGGTTTGGAAAATGAATTATCTTTAGAACCCCAAAAAAGATTTCATCTTTGTAGCAAGAAGCCCATTTCATTATGTTTTGGGTTCTGGGTTTTGCATATTATCTTCAAAATTATGTGTAGAACTAGAATTCAAACAAAAAGAAGCACATCAGTTGTGAGTCTCGTGACAAGAAGCTTACAAAAGGTTTAGAATTTGAAAGTCTTTTATTGACTGAAAAATCAACAAATACTTGGCATAGACAGGAGTTTAGTCTGGGAGACAATGCCAAAGAAAGGTTGAAGAACGAAGGTGAAAAGTGAAGGGTCACATTTGAGTAGGTGTGGAGAGTGTGCAATCAATGGGAGCAGCAGTGTTTGTGTTTGTGAGACTCTCAGACTAGGGAAAAGCTTTTGAAAGCTCAATTAGTATGTAAAACGTTAATGAATGTTTAGACCCCCAATTTCAAACAAAACCAGCACAAGCTTATACCCAAACAATAGATGTACGGAATAATAGGTACAAGCAAAAACCCAAACAAATAAACAACTCTACACCATAATTAATCACAACACAGCAACAATTAAAAGATAAGAATAAGGGTTAAAGAGATGCAAACATAAAGATAACACCGACCCGTGTTATCGAAGAGAAAATCGAAGAACTTAGCAAAAAACCTCTCCGCCGTCCTTTAAACGGTAAAATGATCCATGAGAGAATAAAATTGGAGTATACGAATAACAAAAGACCCTCCAAGCCTAATTTATCCAATATACTTGAGCTCTCCAAGCTCCTGGTACAAACTGGTTAAGCCTAACCGTGTATTCTCTAGCTTTCCAGATCCCACAATAAACCCATTGCATCAACCAAGTAAATTGGTCATCTCTGAACTATTTCCTAAGTACCAAAATATCTCCTCACTGATATGGGTATGGTGAGATAAAAATTTGGCTAATGAACCTCTCAAGGGTATGTCAATGGAGAGGGTGAGAGTAGAGGAATTTGGAGAAGCAAATGTCTAAGATTGTCGATGAGTCAATCTTGGTTTTCTCTAGGGTTTCTCTCTCAAAATTCTCTCTGGAAGCTCTCTACATTTCATAAGTATAAGAGTATTTATAGTAGAGAACGTGAGGAATGTGAAAAATCAATTTTCTACAAAACAGGGCATTTTGGTGACTCACTCTCGTGACCGGAACGAGTCGCGAGAAAATTGTCAGGCCAGATTGTAGTTTTTGTCTTGTAGTGTTCCAGTTATCATGATCCTTCAGCTTCTTGCGTGCTTTATACGTGTGGCATTTTGGCGAGTTGTTAGTCGCAAGTCACTCGCGAGATCCAGTCGCGAGAATCCTCTAAACGTACACACACTTGAATTTCTTCACACTTTCTCATACACAACCCTTACATTAATCCCACCAAAATACAGGGTATCTAATTGCTGATATTACAAAAAAATTTGGCACGAAATAAAGTCAACACATGGTTGAAGAAATTCAACTTTACAGCTTTCATTTCATTTGGGATTGAGGAGGAGTGAGTAGGAAAAGATTAGAGAATTCTTTGGGAAGAGAATGTCAAGTTCTTTATGTTCTTCCGGAAAAATAATGAAAGTAATTTCTTTTATTTAATTTAATTAGAATTTAATTAGGATTTATTTCAAATATTTTAAAGATTTTTTTAGTGTATTTCATCACTCATAATAAATAATCTATGTGTCACAATTTAATTGGGTTGAGTAGAAGTTATGTGCGGCACTTAACTACCATATCAACGAATAATTGAGAAAGAAACTAACATTTAAACAACATATATCGTTAGGATGTAAGAGTTATTGAAAAATCTAGTCCACTATCATCGTTAATAATAACAATTCATTATTATTTTATCCTTATACCATCACCTGTAAGGCTGTAGCCCTAGTTACATGAGCTTACATAAGAAAATATAACCATTTATGTTAATATATTGATTTTTGGCAAGTCTAAGTCCTCTAAATATATGAAAATACATGCATGCTTTTATCTTTGAAGATTATTGTATTGTAATTAGTTTACTTTAACAACGTATGTTCTTTTTAAGATTGTGAGTTTATACTTTGAAAAACATACCTCCAGCCCATTCATGATTGGCGTGTCCTGGTCCATCAGAATAATGCAGAATGAAGCTGCCCTTGATCGGTGAAGATCAACAGCTTGTTGTCCATTTTCTACCTAGTACCTCCTGAATCTCTTTCGTAAACTTGCTCAAGAGGGCTCTATGGATTCTTCTAGTGAGGTAGTCATCGTCCACGATAAGCACAGAAAAGCTCCTTTTAGCTTCGATGATTTCCACACTCCTTGAACTTGAAGCTTCCTTTCTAGACATTATCTTTCACCGTTTTAGAATCCTGTGGGCAATTAAACTTTTAATTTCTCAAACTTTATATTCCTTAATACTAAAACCATCCTACCTTTATTTTCAAGTTCTACCCTCAAGTTGAGATTGTTAGGAAATTTTTTTAAATGGTTGTTTTGCATCAATGCCTTCAGATAATTAAAGATTAATCTAAATGCTCAAATACACACATATGGAACATATGTTGCTTTTAGGATCCTATATGGTCAACTCGAAATACATTACATGAATCCATAAATACATTACATCTGTGCATGACATGATTGTAACAGGTGTGTAGAGAAACTTTCTAATTAAAAAAAATTTGTAGTTGGGATGTTTAAATATTTTATTTATTTTACTTTACTTAAATATCTCTATTCTCTGTTAGTTCACAAGTTTTAAGTTAGTAAGATCACTATATAATGGTATTTCGAACATTCAAAATATTGAATCCAAAGCAAGAATCCTCCTGAATAGTAATGTAGATAGTATAGAAGTATAAACAGAGTATACACAATTATATTCAAAGTGTTTTACTTATTTACAAACAAATGAAGAAGATTTGAATAGTCATACCTGGGAAAAGGGGATTATAAGACTTCGAACACGCTTGAACAGAGCTGAATGCTAAGAGATATGCAACTTCTTATAATGTGAGCTTCTCCAATCACTCAATAATATTATATGTACAGGGATAATACTAGAGGTAGTAAGCAAGTTGGTAAGCAAGCTCTTGCTTGTACATGACGCATGAAGACTAAATTAGCCGCGAATCTAATGGCTATATTAAGTAGTCATTATATTTCTCAATGCTTCCCTACTCTAGATAACTCATTTTCATTTTCAGCTGGTGTACAAAATGGCCTTCCTTAAATGCTTTTGATGATCTTGATCACGTAATTTTTAAACAAATCACTAAATAAAGTTATGTTAATATGCCTTCAAAACCATGTTATTCTCTGATTAATAAATTTTCCAATGCCCCCAACATAAAAATGTAGAGTGTACAGCGCATTGTAGAGCTCATATTACAATTAGTTAATTACTGTCTAAATTATTAATTATGTTTAAGTGAACCAAACTAAGTTGAGCTAGTGGTTAAGTTAACAACTGGTTACACTCAAGTTATAAGAGAGAGAGATAAAACTTTACTATTATCGTTTATGCAAACAAAGCTAATCTTGAAAATATTAGGGCAATAGATAGAAAGGGATGAATTATTGCTTTCTGTTAAAGGGTAAGCTTTGCTTGTGTTATTGAAAAGTGACTAAAAAGTGTGTTTTATTCTTTTGGTATTATCACAGATTATACAAAAAGGGTTCCTGGTCTAAATTCAACCAAATTAGATATTATTAAAGTACTTTGTCTAGGTAGATGAGTAGATCCATGAATGAAACATGATATCATCATTTCCTCTGTATAGTATATATATAAATAAAGTTTACAGTATAAGTAAAAAAATAATTAACTTAAACCATTATTTTCCATTCCCTCCTGGGTCTATATTTCTTTGGCCATGCAAACTTTGGTTAGAAAGAATGCAGTACTTACCAAATAAACGTACTCATTACAACTAGAAGCCCTAATGGTGTGGGGTTTGTATGGTAATAAACTTTAGTTAGGCTGAGTTATAGTCTAACTCCATCTAGGATTTTGTAATTTCATATTGTGGACAACAAAAGCACTGACGCGACTGGGAGGGTGCCGCACCGAAGTCCGACACAGGGTGCGGCCACCGATGTCGTTGCTTGCGCGTCAGTGCTGTGTCTGATTTTATTTTATTTATTTTTATTTTTATTTATTTTTTTTTTTTGTGGATTCACGCTGACTTTGCTTTGATTCCTGCTCAACTTCAATTCGCGCCGATTTGGCCAGAATCGGGTCGCATTGGTCACATCGGCTGAATCAGATTGTTTTGGCCAGCGGTCAAAACTAACCAAAACGGTCAAAAAATTCTGAAATCGGCATTGAATCATGCCGGAACAGCCAAAATCGGCTTTGAATGAGGCCCAAACATCGTAAATCTGTCATTCCTCAATTTTATTCTGAATATTTGTTGCTTCTTTTGTGTTTTCTTTTTTGTTTTGTGTTTCTTGCCTTCTTCTTTCTTTGTTTTGTGAACCAAGGCCATAGTAATGTGTTTTTTAAGAATATTTTAATAGTAAAAATATATAGAAAATATAAATAAAAATATTTTTAATAATTTTTTAATTGCTGCACCCCACCTTTTCCGTACCCTATTTTTTCAAAAATTGCCGGATCCCGCACCCGTACCCAAATCCTGAAACGCACCTATGCTTCTTAGCAGTTATACCATTGTTGTAATGGTTCGAATTCACGATCTACCCACACCAAAACCCTAACCACTAAGCTACAAAACTTGGCAGTAAGACATGGTTAATTCTTGTATTGTGGCTAAGTACTCAAGTAGCCATAAATATTAGACCCCTTTTATTAAAGCAAAAATTATTTCTTATGATGAATCAAATTAATATAAGTAGTTGATCAATCAATTGAATACTTGCAAGAACAAAGAAAGCTTGAAGTGGCATTGGTGTTCTACCTGTCTAGTTGCTCCAATAGGTGTCTGTGTTCTAACTTCTAAGACTTCAAACACGAGGTGCACCACCAAATCTTGGAACTGAGCAAATCAGACCAAGTGGTCTCAAGTTTGCCTCATAAACAAGAAACTACCGAAGCAAAAATTAAGAATAGAAACTGAAAAAACAAATCTACGTGTGAGTAAAAGTGTGTGGAAATACGTGTTATAATGTTTTTTTTTTAATAAATACGTGTTATAGTGTTTAAACAACTATTTTCATTTATTAAACGACATTACCAAATGGGGCTAGAGAAGAGTTTGTGTTCTGATTATGGTATCATTCTCTTCACTACAAAAAAATCTGGCCTATTGCGGCGGGCAAAAACTGCCGCTAAAGGTCCATTTGGCCTATTGCGGTGATTCTACTCCGCTAACCTTTTGGTGCCGCAATAGCTCTATTACGATGGTAACAAAAAACGATGCAATAGATCTGCCATTTAGCGGCATTTTGGTCTATTGCGGCGGGCTAAAAACTGCCGCCATATGAGGTTGCTATTCGGGTAAAGTGGCCTTTTAGCGGCGGGATAGGCTCGCTGTTACGGGGCTTCATGTACAACATATCCTATGTACCTTTTAGCGGCGGTTTCGCCCGCCACTATATGTTTGAAGCTTTAGCAACGGGCGATAAACGCCACCATAGGTCTTCAATTGTTTTATAATTTTAGTCCTTCAACGGCAGTTTTTGCCCGCCGCTATAGGTTAATTTTTTTTTTCCTCATGGGTTCTAAAACCACATTTCTATTACAAATAACCTGTAATAATTTTAGCTCCACTAAGACATTAGGAGCACAACAATGAACAAAATCCAACATAATACAACAAAAAATAAATAAATAAATAAATTTGATATATATGGTCCTACATGTATGCTTAATTGGTTATCTATAATGATTTGTTTGCAATAATATGCAAATTGCATTTCACATTATCTATTCAAAATGTTTTTATTTCTTATTTTAATAAGTGGAACTCACAAAAATTTTGAGAGCTTTGCACATTATTTCTAAGTTATTCTATGGTCATAATTTTTATCTTATTCTTTTTGGCAATTATATACAGATTGTTGTAACTTCCAAATTGATCTACTTTTTTTTTCCACTACTCACAAACCAATGAGATTCAAACACACACACAAAAAAAAAAAAAAAAAGTGCATGCAATTATTCTTATCACTTTTTCTCACTATAAAACTAGTATATTTTTTCTCTACACAATTTTTTGAGTTGTGAAATTGTATGCCAATAAAGTGGCAAATAAAATTTTTATAAAAAAAAAAAAATCAAGCATTCTTGTAAAAAGAAGATAAAGATTGGGTTTTGTGTCAATACCTTTGAGATTTTCGACTCTACAACAAACTATGGCATTTGGCTGATCCAAGTTACAAAAGAAGCAAGTAGACCTATAGATTTATCATTTAAAAACCATTAGAAAAGTTGAGATAGAGCAGCCAATAGCAAGGATTTTAACTTTAGAGGACTTTGACTTTTCCTTGAGACCCATTAATTACAGATGGTGAAGGAAATTTAAGAATGGATAGAAATATCAACATAATGCTTTTCAATGGATGCACCATTCTAGCACCATATTTTAATTTGATGCTACCTACACAATATATCTAAGTCCACTGCATCATTATAAAAACATAATCATGCCTTTCAAACCAAAAAGAAAAGTTATCACAAAAAGCTACTTTCATGTCAAGCACAAGATTTGTGCATCTTAACTTCAAGAAAGATATATAATAAAAAGCCCTTCAGGCATTCAAAAACAATTACTAACCATCAGGACTTCCCAAAGGAGGTACACCATGTACACATAAGGAAATCAATGAATAATTTAAAATTCTAATAATACCAATTAAAATCCTAAAATTACCTTCAACAAAATGTTCCATGGAAAGTTTTTTTTTTTTTTTTTAAATCACTCTAATTATGTGTATCCATGAATTTATGCCAGTGAGGATGAATAAACGTAAAATTAAGAAGGGAAGCCAACAACATAGCTTGATATGAAAGCATAACCAAGATAATAAAAATAATATATATGGGTTGAGTTTAACTTACACCTAATGTAACATTTGGTCATGTTACACCACTAAAATTTTTTATGGGATGTGTATTTTGACAAATCCACTGCTAGATTACATTTTCTCCTTATACCTACCATGCATGCAAAATTATAAGATATGACATCTATAAAAATGTTTAAATTTTTAGTTTTTGTATTTGAAAATAATACGCAAAACAGGAGTTTAGGGATATGTATATAATAAGCAGCTGTTCCCGAGGTTGAAAGAAGAAATTTCCTTGGTTGTACTCTTATTTCCATTGGTGCTTTTGCTTCTTGTGGTCATTAAGGAGCTATTTTCTTTAGGGAGTTTAAAGATTTGCATTTAAGAGAAAGAATAGGTAGAAATTTAGATCTAGCCTTAATTTGAGATTCATGGAAAATTATAAGAAAAAGATAAATATTAATCTTACACCAGCTTCCTAAGTATCACACTTAAGTTTCCCCAGCATCACAGCTCAGGGAAAAGAATTGTATCGGTATCACACAAACCTCAATAGCATAATTGTTAAAAAAAATCTCATAAAACTTGTGTTCTATTAGTTGGAAGTGTAAATCAATATTTATTGAAAATTAAGCCTAACTCTCCTAGGACTTTGTCTCCATGGGCTTTTAAGTACTATGTCAAAACTAATTACCACTTCAACCCAAATAAAACCCAATAACTTAAAAAAGCTCGTAATAAGACCTTGTGGATGACTCTAGCCTATTTTAGTAATCTATAAAAGAAGTCATTCACTCATAAATTTAACTAAACCAGCAACTTTCTAATGCAGAGAAACATAAAAGGTCATCTGATGTTCTTCTTGCACCTTTGGAAATAAAGTCAGTACGCCTAAACTAATTGAAACGAACAGTTTGGTCACCCACGAAAATTTAAAATAATAATAATAAAATTTTCTCATTTGGGGTCTTTTTGGATAGGTTGGGAGACCACAAAAAAGAAAAAGAAAGAAGACCACAAAAAAGTTATAACTTTTACTTACAATAATACAATTGGCCACTAAAAAACAACTCTTTCTCTTATGCTACTTAATGTTCCATTTATTCATCCACCCTAAAGCTTTTCACAAATTACGGGTTTCACAAAATGTGACAATATTAGCAGCTTCTTAAAAACAATAGCCCCATTATCTTCCACGACAAACGTTAACATTCACAACGAGCCTTTAGTTACATGCTTGATGTTAAAAAGATAGTACTTCGTGTACCCATCAATTCTATTAGAAATATCTTTTTAAACCTTCCCTTTGTTTGATTTACTCCAAACAAATTCTTCAACATAGTCTAAAGACAACTTTACAATCCCCTATTGACAAATACTCACCATAAAATTTGACGAAATTGCTGAAGAATTAATAGCAAACCCTTCAAGATGCCAAACTAAATTCAACTACAATAGTCCACTCCAAGTTCAAATTTTCCATATAGCACTACATCATAGCAAAAATTACAATTAAATTAAAAAAAAAAAAAAAAATCAAGTCTCACTCTAAAAATTTGATAGTGTCCTATAGAGTGAGGAACGCGCCAAACAAGCTTGAATTTGTTGCAATCACTATAAGCCACCAAAAATCAGAATCAAAATCAAAATCAAAATCAAAGCAATTTTACTATTAATGTATTTCAAATTATCAGCCAATAATTACGCTATTATATGCTAAGCAAAGTGCCTAAACATGAACTCAAATAAAAGGGAACAAAAATTAAAAAATAATAATAAAAAACAATATTATAACAAACTTACGGGAGATCTAACCACAAGAGCTTCGGCTTCACGATCGGCAACAACAGAGGAGAAGCGGTGGTAATTGTCGGGAGGGATGAACGACAGCTTGGTGGAGGAGAGCACAGTGAGGTTTCGCTTCATCAGCGGTTGCGAAGGGAGGATCTGTGATGCAACGGTTGGTGGAGGCGGCGCAAAGCGGTTTGAAGCTCGAGCACCATCGGACATGGATACAGGAGTAAAGCGGTTGAAACTTAGGTTGAGAGAGAGAGAGAGAGAGAGAGAGAGAGAGAGAGAGAGGTTTTGAGGAATTGGAAGAAGTGGAGAGAGAGTGGATCAGAGATGGAGAGAGAGGAGAGAGTGCAAGAGGTTAAGAGAGAGAAAGAAAAAGGGAAATGGGATCTGTGAGTTAGAGAGAGAGGGGAAAGAGGGGTTTGGGGGAAAGTGAGAGTGAAAGAGGGAGAGAGGGGATGGGGAATGAGGAGGACAGCTAAATGAGAAAGAGATGTGTAGGGTTTTTTATGTTTAGTTTTAAATAGAACCAAAACGACGTAGTTTTGATAATAGTAACTTTAAAAATGAAAAGGGGGTGTGGGGGGCGGGGGCGGGAAAGGCTGTCATGGAAGTTGGAACAATGGACGGGACCTTGAAAAATATGCATGGCACGCGTGTTAACCACTAAGGCAACATACGCTTTAGTTGTTCATTATTATTATCTATATATGATATAAAACTGAAATTTTTTACTTACTTTAGAATTAGGATTAAAAAAGATCACACATTAGAATTTTTTTTTTTTTTAAAGGACTCACTTTAGGTTTAAAAGAAGAAGAAGAAGAAGAAAGACTAATGTAAAAAAAAAAAAAAAAAAAAAAAAAAAAAAAAAAAAAAAAATGATATAAGATTAAGGAAAAAAGAGAGAGAGACTCTAATTAAAGAGTGTAATGAAAGGTTAATTCTTGTATTTGAAATCTAACCGTTGAATTTGAAGAGTGTAATGGAAGGTTAATTTTGGTAAATTATGGTCACAATCAAATGGTCAGATTTAGAGAAAGACGTGGTCAATAATTTATTATTGAATGATACACCAACCAATAACTTATTATTAAATTTATATTTTGAAAATCTAAACGTTGGATCACATGTTCTATATGTTCTTAACATGCATGACAATTTTCATGCTAAATGGATGTAATTTATCATTTGATCTTTAAACTCATCTTTTATGCGTTATTTTAAACTACAAAAACTTGAATTTAAACAATTGATTGATGACATGACTATTAATCTTTGATCACTTTGAAATTTTGTAAGCATGAAAAATATATGAAAATAATGTAATCTAACGGTAGATTTGTCAAAATTCACATTGAATTAAAAAATATAGGGTTGGGTTTAAGTTACACTTGATGTAACTCTAAAAAATGTTATACTAACCAATAACTTATTGTTGAATTCATATTTTGAAAATCCAACTGTTGGATCACATTTTCTATATATTCTTAACATGCATGCCAATTTTTATGCCAATCGGATGTAATTTACCATTTGATCTTTAAACTCATCTTTTATGCATTATTTTAAACTACAAAAACTTGAATTTAAACAATTGATTGATGACATGACTATTAATATTTGATCATCTTGAAATTTTGTAACCATGAACTATATACAAAGATAATGAAATCTAATGGTCGATTTGTAAAAATTCACATCGAATTAAGAAATATAGGGTTGAGTTCAAGTTACACTTGATGTAACTCTAAAAAATGTTACACCAACCAATAACTTATTGTTGAATTCATATTTTGAAAATCGAACTGTTAGATCACATTTTCTATATTCTTAATATGCATGACAATTTTCATGCCAATCGGATGTAATTTACCATTTGATATTTAAACTCATCTTTTATGCGTTATTTTAAACTACAAAACTTGAATTTAAACAATTGATTGATAACATGACTATTAATCTTTGATCATCTTGAAATTTTCTAAGCATGAAAAATATATGAAGATAATGTAATCTAACGGTATATATGTCAAAATTCACATTGAATTAAGAAATATAGGGTTGGCTTCAAGTTACACTTGATATAACTCTAAAACCAATCAATAACTTATTGTTGACTTCATATTTTGAAAATTCAACAATTGGATCACATTTTCTATACGTTCTTAACATGCATGCCAATTTTCATGCCAATCGGATGTGATTTACCATTTGATCTTTAAACTCATCTTTTATACATTATTTTAAACTACAAAAACTTGAAGGTAAACAATTGATTGATGACATGGCTATTAATCTTTGATCACTTTGAAATTTTGTAAGCGTGAAAAATATATGAAGATAATGTAATTTAACAGTAGATTTGTCAAAATTCACATTGAATTAAGAAATATAGGGTTGAGTTCAAGTTACACTTGATGTAACTCTAAAAAATGTTACACCAACCAATAACTTATTATTGAATTCATATTTTGAAAATCCAATTGTTGGATTACATGTTTTATATGTTCTTAACATGCATGCCAATTTTCATGCCAATAGGGTGTAATTTACTATTTGATCTTTAAGTGGGAAGGTAAAAAAAATAGAGGGAAATTTTGGGGCTAGAAAATTTAAAGATCTATTGCGGCGGTCCAACCCGCTGCCATATCTAAGAAAAGGCACCGCAAAAAGGATCCTCATTGCAGCGGTCATACAAAACGCTGTTACATCTTGCATGTTACGACGTTTTTCTCTACCACCGCTATAGCATCTGCTCAAAGTGATATATTTATTGCGGCGGGGTTTTTGGAGTGTCGTTGTAGGACGCTGCAAAAAATCTTACCTACAGCGGTGGTCACAAAAAACGCACCGCAATAGGCGACATATAGCGGCAGTTTTTGCACCCGCCACAATAAGCCCGCCACAATAGCTCGTTTTTCTTGTAGTGCTTTCTATTTATACAGGCATGTACACTGTATAAAAGAGATTATTAATATACTCATAAGGTGAAAAATGAATTCACATTTCCAATTATCCAAATGATTTCCACAATTATTAAGCAAAGTGTATGTAATAAGTGTCTAGTCTATAGCTCTAGAATTAGAATTGCTTTTTGTTTTTTACTTTTTTTCTTGCCATCCTTTAAACACTAATGAAGTTTGTCATTTTTTCCCTCTGTTTCCTGTCCATTCTTTCTACCATTCCCTTCTTTTCATTTTTCGTGACTAGGACAAACACATCTATTAATATACATATGCTCACTGCGATGATAGAGTTCACATATCCAAATGACCATTTATTCCCAATTGGATCAACTTTGGAAATCTGCAACTCATATTTTCATTAAGAACCCAATTTAATTTTATCATCACAATTTTTGAAGTGGGGTTGCTAAAACTTGGGGTTTTATTAGTGCAGGTTTCCTAAATTGTTGCTCTTCTTTTTTGGGTTCATTGTGTCCACACTCTCACATGTGCATGCATACAACACCATCCTTGCCTTTTAATGTGTTGAATGCCAGAATGATTATAGAAATCTGTTTTGTGTCTATGATGCTCAAAATCTTGAAATATAATGTCTGTGAAATTGGTTGTGACAAACATGACAACCAAATCATTGGACAAAATTGATTTTTCTTGGCTACTCAAGTCTTTTTTACTATTAGCATCAACCATGGCCGTGTAATTGTCTTTCTTATGGCCTTGCCCTTTATAGATTCTTCAATTTGAAACACATCAATTTCATCCTATGGAATAGATTGATATGAGTTACTTATACAATGCTCAATATAAAGGACCTGCCTTTTTATTGTGATTTTGATTCAATTTTGTTTGTTTGAGATAAACCATCAATATATCTGATGAAACTTTTTTATTTATTAAAAATGCTATCAGAATTTTTTTTTAAAATTCAAGTGAAAGTTATTATTATTATTTTAATAGTTACGTTAGTGTCTAAGATGCCAGTTGGGCATTGTGTGTGTCACATAAGTATTTTTTGTTAATGAGATAATAGTAGTGATTAAATTGAAAATGATTTTTAAAATTTTGAGACTAAAATACAAGCTCAAAAAATGTGGGTACCAAAGTGAAAAATGACCCAAAATGTAGGAACAAAAAATTGTTTTTGCAAAAAAAGAAAAGAAAAAAAGAAAGAAGTATCATCCAAATCAAGTTAAGATTAAATGAACCAAACTAAGTTGAGCTAGTGTTTAGCAACTAGTTACAATTTAAGTTATGATAGATAGATTATTAGATTTAATTATAGAACAAGATTGATCTTGAGACTCTCATTAAACAAATAATCACATGACTAACTGACTAACTAACTGTTAATAACAGCTAATTCCTATTTTAACTAACTGCACTAAGAGGGATATGACTAACACGTGCTTTGATACATAAAATAAGTAAACGAAATGTAGTTATATCTAAATAATACAAAAGCGACTAGTAGTTTGGATAAGAAATATAAAACCAAGGTCTTTGTGCAGTTGTGCTTAACCTTATGATTGCATGCAGCTTTGTTAATGAAGCTTCCTTGACATAATTCAACCTATATATCTCAACAGATATAAAAATTGACTACAATCGTTTATGCAAACAAAGCTCTCTCTCAACCCACAATATCTTCAATTTCTATCTCCTGATTTTCAATCACATTCCCTATATTTTCATTGTGAAAACATTTCCTCAAGTGAACCCCAAGACTCAGGTGGTTGGAGCTTCCTCCAAGCTTTAACCAACATTACCAGCAACAATTCCCAAGCTAGCGATGACAATTCCTACACTACCAATGAGAGTTTTTTGAGGCTAAGTGAAAATAGTCTTTAAATGTGCACCGAAATCCTAAGAGATGAGACAAGGAGTATTGTCTTCGACAGCGAAGAGATTTGTACTAAAAACAATTCTCCAAAGAGGCAGAAAGATTCATCCAAGAAGAATAATCAATGTAAGAGTTTCCCACCACCGTTGAGCTCAAGTGGTGTGCTGCGTATTAGGCCTCATAGAGAAAGTGGTTGCCTTATTCTTCAAGGGCATGTCCATGATGATAATGAAGAAAAAGAAGAAGAAACAGGCAGTGTTGTCCTCGAAAATGAAGAAATCCATACTGACAACAATTCTCCAAAGAAGTAGCAAGATTCATCATCATCAAAGAATAATGATGAAGAAGATTGTAGGAGTACTATTTTCCCACCACCTATGAGCTCAACTGGTGTGCTGCATACTAGGCCTCATCATGGAGAAGGCGGTAGCCCTATTCTTCAACCTGTTCCTGCCCATGATGAACAAGAAACTGAGGAAATGCTTGATGAGCAAGTTCTTGAAAATCAAGAACAAGAACAAGAACAAGAACATCTACAAGAAGATGAAGAAAAGTGAGAGCGGGTTTGTGAGGGAGCAATGTATGTATTTAACTTATGAATTTAAGCTTAGCTTTTTTCTGTATGTAGTCTAGTCTAGTCTAGTTTTGGGGGTTCATGTGAGAAGAGTTTCTTAGCTTGTTATCTTTTTGTACTCTAAACTGAGCTTGATGTTTTTTAAAAGCCAAAAAAAAAAAAAAAAGTTTTAGATCTTTCAAATAGTGTCGTTTTACAATTTTGAAACAATGGTATAAGCTAAAACGTTGTCGTTTCTTTCATTACTAGGTTTATAAGTAATGCACCTGACATGTAGATATTTCATTTAACGACTAAGATACTCATAATAAAAGTCAGTACCAATTCAACACAGTACCGTTTCAGTTAAGGAATAGATAGAAAGAAGTTAAATAACATGGTGTCTTTTCTAACTTACAGCGTTAACAGATATTAAGATGCATTTTCAATGAAAATGATTAGAAGGATTGAAAAAAATTAAAAAACATACAAAAAAAAAACCAAAAGACTAAGCAGCCCAAATTATAGTTTAAGAAAATGTTGAATTTTGAATATTAAGGTCTCATTATGCAGTTTTATAATCTTGGGCCTCGTTAAAAATATAAATGCTATGTGCTTTACGTAAAATAGACTTGATCCAGCCACTTGGGTCCTAACCATTTTGTTAGGTCCAAGCCCAACGGTGAGCCCAAACCCTAAACATTCTTAAACGTAATCAAATACTAAACTTATTGTTATCATAATATATATACACACCCAGACTAAACTTATTTAGCCTTAGGCCCACTTAATCTTGGACCCAGTTCCCTTACAAAACTCAAGCCTAGTCCAAGGTTGTAGCTAACCACTCAAGACTGCTAAGCTAGCCCTTAGTCCTAGCCCAAAATTGAGCCCAACCCGGTCTAGGTCTCACACAAACTAAGCCACTATCCTCGGCTTAGCCCAGGTTTACTTAGCCCTTAAACGCAAGCCAAATTTTGACATAAGCCCAATCCTGGATTATGCCTCCGGCCCAAACTAAAATGAAAACCATGCACGGCTAAACCAATATTATGGTAATTTTGAATGAATTATCAATATTATAATTACTGGGGGCAGAGAGGTTAGTTCTATTTTGCAACCCAAGCATAGCACAATTTTTTTTTTTTTTTGGTGTGAGTTTAATTTTTTTTAATTCAATAAAGTGCAAGATTATGGTTTTTCTAAAAACACTTGGGAGTTTTTGGAAAGTGATTAGGCTGGTAACATTAGCCTAGTTTTAACACAAGAGAAGCACTTTGAAATCTTTTTACAATATTCTATAAAAGAACCACATTGTGGCACATATTGTCAAGAAAAAAGACAATGAAAACAGCATGTATTCAACGTTTTTTGTTTTTATAACTTGCCTCCGAAAAACCCACAAATTAAAACAAGAAAGTCAATTTTGTAATGGAAGCTGTTTCGGTTTAGTTAATGAAACGATATATTTCTATACCGGTGTACCGTTTCAGAGTTACCGCTATATGTATATATATATATATATTTCATTTTATTTTTCTATAGTATTTTAAATCCTATGTCTTTGAGTATATTAGGCTCAAATTATCATCAATTTTATCCTTCTATAATAGCCCAGTCCATTGCATATTTAAAGAAAAATTTCAGACAAAACATGGCAATTATATCCAGAACAAGAAATAATTAAACATCTTGAACCTATTCATGCATCATCAGCCAAAATTAATAGAGAAAAAACAAAAGAAGAAAAGGAAAAAAAATGCAATACCTCTTGCATGAACGTACTCTTCTTAGTGAAAGAATATTTTAGGATTCAAATAAATTTATTCAACTCTTTGAAGCCTAAAATATTTTGCTTTTAGAAAAAGAAATTCCTAAGGTAGGAGCCTCCTGAACGTCTTTAACGTAAGGGGGAATTGAAAAGAAGAGAAGAGCCAAAGGGGGGGGGGGTTAGAAAGTGTGAAAAAGTGTTCTAAATTTTGAGAGGCATCTTCTATTTATAGAGGCTAGAATGCTTTGAAAATTTAGCTGAATGATCAGAATACAAACTGGGACGTGCCCCTATCTTTAAAAATCGTAAAGGATGAGGTTTATCTCAATCCAGGAGCCCTCAGGCCGGGCCTCGAATTTGTACCAATTGGCACTTCAGAAGTGCCGATTGGCACTCCGAGAGTGCCGAATGGCCCTCTTGGGTGTTGGACCCATGTTTGAGTTTTGGTCCACTTTGGACTTCTTTTTTGAGGTTTTTTTAGCCGAAACTTGCACTTAGATGCGTTTTTAATCCGAATTATAAAAATTAAACCAATTTTCTGGATATTTAGATTTTTATAGTAATGATTATCTTGTAGATAAATACTCCAAAAAGTCTTGATTATCCACATTTTTTTTGTTATCTGATTATCCTCTTTATTCCTATGCAAGCAAGTTTATTTTTTACACTAACTATCAATCAATCACAAAATTATTTAATTAATTTTAATTGTCTAGCCAATCAGAATTAATTTAAATTAATCATATGTGGTTGGTTCCACTTAAACAAAATGCATGTAGACCGTGCAAACTTGATCATGCGATATTTTTCAATCCAACAGTCCGATTTGGAAATCAAGCATACCGACACTATTGTTAGAACTTCAAGATCATTTTTATGATATGCAATGAATGAATTAACGCATGTAATTCAATCATGAATATTGGGTATATGAATGATCACTCTAGCCATCTTTCTTGATTAAAGTATGGGTGTAAAATCAAGTGTCTACAGTACCATATAGACCAGACAATCATGCAAAAAATCTTGAGGTCCATGGATGTCCCTTTAGGAAGAACTTCCAAAGTTATGTTAGAAAAATTAGATCAATTTTCCAGGCTATCCATTAGGCAATCCATCCAGCAGCTCCATACTTTTCTGGCTAAGTCACAACTAACCAAGGAATGTGAAATAGTCTCAGGCTCTCTTCCACAGCGCGGGCATACTTTATCTATTGTAATTCCTTTTTTCTTTTGTAAGTTTATTAATGTTAGCAAGCCATTTATACATGCTTTCCAAGGGAATATTTTAGTCTTTGCTGGGATGTTTAAATGCCACATCCTTTTCCAAAGTGGGATTCTATAGTCTTTTGTAGAGCATTCCCCTTCTTCCTCTTTTTCTATTAATTTAGTAGCAATATAACGTGCACTCTTCACAATAAACACCCCTCTGTTATTACTAGCCTAAATAATTTTATCATTTGGGAGATTATAGCTTAGAGGGATATTGAGAATTATATTTGCTTCAAAGGGAAGAATAACAATCTAACAATGTTGACATTCCATCTTCTGGATTCTTTATCAATGAGGGTTGATACCATTGGGAAATTGTCAAAGAGCTTGGGAGGAGAAATTACCTTGTATGTCATGGGGTTATGCAGCCATTTGTCCTCCTAAATATGGATTAAATTTTCATTCCTCACTTTCCATCACATTCCTCTTCTAATTGCCAATCCATTCATGATGCTCCTCTATGCATACAAGGGGCTGGAGCCGAGTTTAGCTTTGAAAACATTTCCATGTGGATAGTATCTGGCCCTATAGATTCGAGCCACTAGAGAGTTGGGATTCATTAAAAGTCTCCACCCTTGCTTGGCTAACATAGTGACATTAAAAGTTTGGAGGTTTTGAAAGCCCATGCGACCTCATAGTTTTGACTTACGCATTTTCTTCCAACTCACCCACGTAAATTTTGACTCCTGATTGTGCTGTCCCCATCAAAATTTTTTCAGCATCCCTTCCATTTCCTCACATAGGCTTTTTGGGATCCAAAAGTAGCTCATAGTATAGGTGGGGATTGCTTGGGCATCTATTTTTATGAGAATTTTCCTGCCACCCATTGATAACATCTATTCCTTCCACCTCGACAATTTTTTCCCCGTTCTCTCTTTAATCTTAACAAAGGCTTTTGGTTTTTACTAGCCAATAATGGAAGGGAGGCCGAGATATTTGCTGTGCTGAGTGTCTTGCTTAAGCCCAAGTATGTTCAACACTTCATTCTTCTTTTCTTCGGATGTATTATTATTGAAGAAACCGATGATTTGTCAAATTTTATTTTCTAGCCTAATGTAGCTTCAAAAAACTGGAGAATTTTGATTAGCTTTTGACATCGCTGGCTATTTGCTTTGCAGAACAAGAGGCTATCATCTGCAAAGAAAAGGTGGGTGACCATTGGATAACCTCTATAGATAGTTATGCCACTCAAAGACTGATTCCTAGTAGCTTCATTAATAAGTGAAGAGAACTTATCTGCACACAACAAAAAGAGATGGGGGATAGGGGGCCAACTTGATAAAGGCCCCTAGTAGGGATTATATTGCCATTAGCAACACCATTTATTATAATAGAATATGACACTGTGGTAATGCAATGCACGACAAGACTAATCCACTTTTCATGGAAAGTCATTCTCTCCATAACTTGTTCAATAAAGCCTCCATTCAACTCTATCGTATACTTTGCTCATACCTAATTTAACAGCCATGTATCTATCTTTGTCGTCTCTCTTATGGTCAAGGTAGTGCATGAGCTCAAAGGCAACATGAACATTGTCAGTAATAAGCCTTTCAGAGAGGAATGCGTTCTGATTTCAGAAATAATGTGAGGCAAGATCATCTTGAGGTGATTAGCCAACACTTTTGATATGAGCTTATGAACAACATTGCTTAGACTTATGGGTTTAAACTTTGTCATTCTAGATGGTTTTTATTTTTTTTGGAAGTAGAGTAATATTATTTTTGTTAATTTCTGCTATAAACATGTTTGAATTTAGTATATTTAAGACCATGCCAGAAATATCATTGCCTACAACATCCCAATATTTTTGAAAGAATATAGCTGACATACCATCAGGACCAGGAACTTTGGTTGGATGCATTGCTTTAAGGCACATCAATTTCTTCCCTAGTGAACTCCTTCATTAAGTTCTAGTTCATATCTTCAGTGACTTTAGTGGAGATTGAGCTAGTAACCTTAGAGATGCTGCTTGGGTTAGATGAGGTGTAAAGCTTTTCAAAATAGGAAATAGCAACTTCTGCAATGGCTCTAGAGGACTAACACCAGTTTCCATCCTCATCACTGATTCTAGAGATTGTGTTTTTCTTTTTCCTTTCCGATGCCTTGGAATGGAAGTACTTTGTGTTACAATCTCCCAAACTCAACCACTGAACTTTGGATCGTTGGGGCCACATGATTTCCTCACTATCCAAGAGGTCACTGATCTCCTTTCTTATCTTGTTAATTTCACCACCCAAGCTTCCATCATGGTCTCTAAGAACCAAGTCATTAAGGGTCTTTCTTTTGTTGTAAATTTGTTTTAAGGCTTGCCCAAAAGTAGCCTTATTCCACATTGCAAGATTGGAAGCACATTGCTTGAGGCCCATAGCAATTCCATTAGGAGTATTCAGCTTTGTGCACTCCTCCCAGGCCGCCTTGATAATATTTTTACACTCCTCTTTCTGAGTCCACATTGCTTCAACATGGAACCTTTGCCTTCTAGGTGGCCGTATAGGAATAGTGTTAGAGACTAATAAGGTACAGTGGTCTGATGTAGAGTCAACCAAATGGTGAACTACTATGTCTTTATAGTGATCATTCTATTCAGGTGTGGCAAGAGCACTATCTAGTCTTAGATACACTCTATCATCCCCCTTTTGTATATTACACCAAGTATAGTCAAGACTGTAGTACTCTATGTCCTTGAAGCTGCATTGATGAATAGCATCCTAAAAGTCATCCATTTGCCTCTGCGATCTCCTAACTCCCCCCCCCCCCTCCCAAGTTTTCCTCCATAGATACAATTTCGTTGAAGTCTCCAAAGCACAACTAGGGAAGTGTGAACTTTCTATTTAGAGCCCAAAGGAGATCCCAAGATTCCTTTCTTCGGTGGGTTTCAAGATGGCTATAGAACCCAGTAATGCGCCATTTAAATCCCAATAAGGGATCAGTGACAATCACCCTGAACCTACACCACAATGTCTGTTTTCCAAAGTAATGCTAACCCTCCGCTTCTTCCCAAGCTTGGTATAATTAAGCTGTAGTGAAACCTACCTTTTCTTTCTCTTTCTCCATAGTCTTTTTCTTTAATTTTGTCTCCATTAAGCGGACAATTTTGGGATCCCATCGTTGTACAAATTCGCACAACACTCTAACTGTTTGATGGTTCCCAAGCCCTCGGCAATTCCATCCAAGGGCGATCATGGCTCTCAACTGTGTTGCAAAGCAGTCACCACCGCTTTATCATAGAGGAAAATATCCCCAGAAGCTTGGCTTTCACAAACAGGTTTTGAAGCTTTCCCATCAGAGTTATTAAGAGTTTCAATATTTTTAGTTCTCTTTTTGCCAACCATAGGATCTAGTATGTTTGTTTCTATGTTATGGGCCTTACCCACCTCTCTAGCAATTTTTTCCCACTTACTAGTACTCGTGCCTTATTTTCCTTTGTCTAGGCCTTGTTTTGGGCCCTTAGATGTCCCACAATTTTTAACTTTTGTTTTGGGCTTTATTGGGCTGGTCACCTTTTGATCTTCCTTACCAGGCCCAAATGGCTTACCTATAGCTAATTGGGCATCATCGTTCCTTTTGAACAATTCCTTGACTACGTCAATTTTAGTTACCTCTTGCTTGTCACGTACTTCATGGTTTAGCACTGTATCTTGCCCCGGAATCTTCGATTTGTCCCATTTGCTTAGTTTATTCGGCACCGTCTGATGTGACGTATTTGTTTCCATTTCTACTACCAAGGCATTTCCACTAGCTAGGTTGTAACTACTATTTAGACCTTTGTTCCTTTCGCCTTCTGATTGTACTGACTTCACCGAAATTTCTGCAGTCGTCTGAAATTTGAATCTTGAATCATCACTTCCTATGGACTACTAGCTATTATTACTTGCTACTTTTGCTTTCTCACCTCCAGATCTACTGATTCCTCCTGGCCTAAATTATTCTCCATATTGTTGTTCCGGAGATTGCTCTAAAGGAATCGCTGTATAGTGCATATCATCATGCCCTAGCATGCTACAGATGAAACAAAACGTGGGGAGTCCTTGAAGGTGACCTAGTTTGTTCCCCCTTCTTCAATAGCTACATAACATCCTCTCCTTAGAGGCTTATTAATGGGCAGATCCACTCTTACTTTTAAGAACTTTGCCTGGTCTGCTTGTAGTGACCGTTTATCTACTTTTATGACTTTTCCAATCTTCCTACCAATATCTTTCCTAACTTCTTTAGACATATGCTTAAAAGGTAGGCCCCATACTTGAACGCAAAACGGAGAGTGGTAAAAGTTAAAATTTGATACAGATAGGCCTTTCCTCCACTGACATAGAAGGAGAAGGTTGTTGTCAAAGTTCCGTGGCCCCCTTTTTTTTACCCAGTCTAATTGATACATAGAGCTGAATTTAAACTGGAGGATGGCTTGCTTACTTCAATGATTCTTAGATCAGATGCCATCTTCCATGCTTGTCTTAGAGTGTTCTTAAGAGCTCTCTAGTTTTAATGGCAATCCATGAGAAGACGCCTAAAAAGATTGAGAGAGTATTCTTCAATCAAATCTGATCTACTTGTATTTGTAACAAGAATATCTTCCTCTTCTTCTTTTGTGAGGTACAGCTTCTGTAAACTATCTACCACTTCTTGTTCCATACTTGAGAGCTTTAGGACCATTATGTACCCAAAGGATTTGTAGGTTGTAGACATCGCATTTTGTACCCCTTACTACTTGGGCCTCCGTTCCCCAATAATGCTCGAACTCTAAGGCCCAAGACCAGTTTAAAGTCTAATAAGATATTAAATTGATATGATGAGTGTTAAAATGGAAAATATAACTTTTCAAATAAGAAAAACTCTTTTTTTGGGAAAAAATTGACCAAAATAACCATCGGCCTGCGTACGTGGATCGTAGCCTAAGTACGTGAGCCACTGCATGCGTATGCATGCAGCTAAGGTTTTAGAAGCATAAGAAAGACAAGTTTTCTGCAATAATGACTGAGGTTTAAAATGAAACCCAAATCGTCTACGAGCCGCTCTGAACCCCATTTTTTCCACTATATAAAGCCTTACATGGTATACTTTCAAAACATAAAGAAATCCTACAGGAAAAACCTAAAATTTACTAGAAAAGTGAATCAAAAGAGAGTTTTTCACAAAACACCCTTAAATGTCTTTTTATTTGGTCGGGAACTTTTCTGGCCCCAATCCTTTGATTTTAAGATTACTAATCGCTCTTTCATTGAATTGCGGTAGATTTGTTCTTCGTTTTAATCTGTTTCTTTTGCTTAGTTTATGTTTATATGTGTTTGATTAGGTTAGTTCTAGGGTTTCTTTAAGTTCTAAAGCATGATAGGTTGTTAGATTTTACATTTTTGATTGTTGCTCTATTTTTGTGTTGATTAGGGTTTCTAGGTAAGAATCTGCATACGCATAATCTAGCCTTTGTACACGAGCTGAGCTCATGCGTACGCAAACATGTTCTAGCGTGCATGATGCCGTTACCTAGAAAACCCTAATTTTTGTTTGTTTTGATTCTGCCTTCACATATTTGTTTGTATAGCCTCTCTTTCACATGTTTTTAAGCCTCATAAAATGTTGGCTCATCTTTTTAAAGTGCTTGTTTGTTATCACATGTCTAGATTAGGGTTTAGTTTAGGGTTTCTTCGTTTTACTTCCATTCATTCACATGTTCATGCATTGATGCCATTGGTGCTTTGCTGCTGAGAGGTAAGTAAAGAGTAAGGCATGCATTAGCAATGTTCATGCATTTATGTTAAGTTTTCTTAGATGTTTGATTAGGGTTTCTAAATGTTAATGTCTTGTGCTTGATTTGTTTTGTTTGATGATATGTTTGCTGCCATATTTTGTTTTAGATAGGGTTTTTCATATGTTAGACATATGATTAGGGTTTCTTTTGTTTGTCTCTCTTTTGTTTGAATAGATGGATAAGTATGTTTGTTTAAGGTTAAAGATGTCATGTTGTTTGTTAGATGCATGTTAATGTGTGTGAGAGTCTAAAATACAAGTTTTAGATAATTTTTAATAGGGTTAAGATATAGGACACAATGATGGAAGGCCAATCTTAGGATTGGGCGATCTTGGGTGCCTAACACCTTCCCAAGAGCGTACCTAAACTCTGGTAGTAAGATCAAAGGTCTTTTCTCAAAAGGATGCTATATTCATCGTTCCTAGATCATATAACTAGGTGACGACTCCATTCCCGTTATGTCCACATAGGCCTAAAGAAGACCCGAACTTAGATTTAAGAGAGGGAGAGGACTCTTACCATGAGAGAGAGAGAGAGAGAGAGAGAGAGGCCCTTATAGGGGAGAGCAAAAGGATGAGTAGACTTACTTTTTAGTGTACTTGAGCCAACTTGATTCTTTCATCACACTTTTTATGATTGAAAAATGTACCAGCTTGAATTATGATGAATTGAAGGTATTTTTTCACATACAATTTTTGAATAGTTTTATAGTTACAATTTCATTATACATTTTCACATAGTTTTTACTATAATCTATTGTTGTTGTTGTTGTTGTTGGAGTTCATAGGCGGTCCACATTGAAGCCAGGGTGGTTAAAGGACCACTCTAACTTGGAATAAAAAAAGTTAAAAGAAATTTGTGGCCACCCTAAATTTTTTTTTTTTTTTTGGCCCAACATAATTAAATTTTGGATAAAATTTGGCAACAAACTTGATTGTAGATTAAGGCTATAACACCACTTAATTTTTTTTATTGGATATGAATTTTGATAAAAATTCACCTTTGGATAGATTTTCTAATTATATTCTTCATGCTTGCAAAAAGATAAAAAATCAGTAGCCAAGTCATCAATCAAATGTTTAAATTTCGAGTTTTTGTAGTATAAAATTACACATAAAAAAATAAATTTATGGATCGAACAGTAAATAACATTCGATTGGCATGAAATTTAACATGTGTTTTAAAGACATAAATTAGGATCATGCAATTAAATGGTTAGATTTTAAAAATATGTAGTCATAATAATTTGTTTAATGAAAGTTATAGCTTTAGGTTACATCTAATTTTGTTGTTCTTCAACTTTGGTTCCCTTAATAATATATTAGGCCCTTACAAACAAAAAATAAAAGCATAAGAAACTTTGTATCAAACTAAAATTTTGAAAGAGATGTAGCTTATATAATAAGACTAGCATGTAACAATTTCAAAATTAGAAAACTCATAGAAGGAAATTGTAGGATTTGTGTGTGTGTGTGTGTGTGTGTGTGTGTGTGTGTGTGTGTGTTTGTCAATATACTAAGTCATCTTTTAATTAAATTTTATATAATTTGAGTTTTATAATGACCAACCTAAAAAAAATTCTTGGAGTTGCCATTGTTGAAGTTGGAGTTGGAGAAGGAGAGTGAAACTGAAGGTATCATTTTTGTGGGGATTGCAATTCCTATGTTTGAATACTGTTTCATCAAATTTCAAACCAAAGTGGTAGAAAGAGTAAGGAAGAGGGTTGAGGAGAAGCAATATAAAGACAATGTGGACTTGGTTGTGACGGAGAGGGGAGAAGGAGATAGGAGTGCATGTGTTTTGGTAACCACACTATTTGTAGGTGTTTTATCTTCTAGGGTTCGGTTAATGAGGGTACACATTAAGCCATCTATTTTTATAAACATTTTCTCGAAAATTGAAAAAGTATTGACAATTGTTTCAATTTTCGAGAAAATGGTTCCATAAATGGATGGTTTTTGATCACTACAAGAGAACAAATAGAACTGAGGCTGCCTCGACTGCTTCAAGTTCTTGAGACGATTAGCACAACAAAACTGAAACATGCATAAACAATCAACAATAGTTTTGTCTTAACTTTATCAAGTGAATGTGACTACAAACCATGATATGCCCATAGGCCAATGAATAAGAACCATGATATACCCTCATAGTCATTTTTATTTTGATTGTTTTGGTCTTGGTCATGGCCCTCCTTGTGTTGAAGATGTGATTGTAAAGGAGGCTGGCCCTTTTGTGTAGTCTCTTTTTTTTCGTCTATAAAGTCTTTTTATTCATCAAAAAGAAAATTTTGATTCAATGTTGATATTACAACCTCGTAAGTAAAGTGAAATTACAAAGCCTAAACCATAGGCTTCTAGCCTTCTATTCTTATTTCTTTTTAAGGAACAAATGATAATCATAAAAAATATGATAAGAAGGCTAAGAAAAAATTCTCCCACTCTAGGACACCACGATCAAGCCAACTCCGCTTATTTTTAGCTGTGAATAATTTTCAACAATTTAGGGTTGTGAGACCACTGACCATGAGGAATCAACCAGCATGTTCATCACTGCCGCCAATTTATGATGCACGTGTGCTTGTTGGCACAAATGCTCACTCATTTGTTTTAAAATCGTTTGCATACACTTGTGCTTGGATCCAACCATGCAGCGGAAGAATCTTGTTAAGAATGCAGAAATATAAGTCGACATGAGCTAGAAACACAATTTTTCACAATTTGTTGTGGTAGTTTGTAATTGGAGCAACATCAATTGGGTCTATCATTGCCACTAATTTGACTATCATAAATCATGTGACTATCTGTGGAAGACTGACAAACCATTCGAAAAAAACCAGTTTTTGTTAAAGAAATTATCTGGTGCAAATCCACAAAAGGGAAGATTGGGAAACAAAAACAAAAGTGCAAATTTTGCATGTATGACCATGCCAAGTGTCTATTTGGCTTGTTGTAGTCCTTCAACCAAATTGATAGGCATCATGAAAAGGCCCTTGCTCTCCAAAAGCTGAGCTGCTGCTGCTGTATTTTCCTCTAGCAATTTTCCCATCATCTCTTCTAGAGGTTCATTCAGAATCTGCTTGCTAATGTAGTGGCCATACCCCTGAAAAGCATAAAATTCTATACATACTATGAGCAGAAACATGAAGGTTTGATTTGCATGAAGGGTTGCTTTGGCTTAATGTCTCCATGACAATTTTGTGTAAACTTTTTATGATTAGGCATAGATGACTAATACCTCAAGGAAAATGAAAGATTCAGTACTTGATTCACCTCCCAATCTACTTCGACCCAGTTCCTGCATATAAAGTTCCCTTTGAAATCAATAATCAGTATCGTCTCGTATATACATTAAAATGCACCTGTGCTGGTAGTTTTTAAGAGTGGAAAGGTAAAAAAGTACCTTTATTTGAAGCTGCAAATACTTGACATAGTCAATGATATCATCCAGTACAGATGCTTGACCACCCTAAAAACCAAAATTAATATCGTATAGATGGATTTTGATAACATTCCAAAGATAATGGATGGCTTTTTTATTTTTATTTTATTTTTATTATTTTTTTTTTTCTGGCTAGCCTTAAGCCGTCACAACAAAAGAAAAAACATGACACAAATTATGAGGCAGCCAAGATGATATTATAACAGATTCACCTCTTATGTTGTCCCACTTTATTTAGAGTTGATCCATGATTGAATGACTTTTTTTTTTCCTCAAGAAAATAACAAGGGGGTGGACCGGGCGGTCCGTGGATTACCTGACATAGGCTTGACCATAGTAGCTTTAGTGTTAGGATTGAATGACACTAATGCCAGTAATGTTTAGCACAATTATTATCATGAAGTTCATGAAACTTAAATCTTTAAATAATGCAGTCTTCTTAGATACTGTTCATTTCCACTTTTTGGCATCAACTAAGGAGGTTTACTGATCGATGTGATGCAATTTGTCCATATTTAATCTAGGAACTATTGCTGAATGCCTATTGTACAAAAAAAAATGCCACTATCTAAATTGAAACAACAACAATTAGAGGCTCTGCACTAGAATTTGTAAATGATACAACATTTTCATGCTCCAACACTACTCTCTATGGTCTACACCCAACAAATTCAGGTACCTTCTCTTCTTGAAAGCCTACTCATGGTGACAAAGAATAGTTAACTATGCATTGAATTACTCTCTCTCTCTCTCTCTCAAAAAAAAAAACTATGCATTGAATTAAATAATGTTTGATGGAGGCTCACGTATCCATTAATTCACTGTTTATGCTAGTCCTACTTGTGGCTTATGAAAATTTATTATAGATGAAAAGAATCAGAGTAAGAAGTTGCAAAGAGATAATTAAGTTAAAAAAGACATATTTCAAAATAAACTAGACACTGAGAATTCATACTAACAAGTCATTTAAACAAAACATCTTCGGGAAGCAAGCACAATGCACAATTGTCTGCATGCTTCCATACTCAAATAGATTACCTCTGCAGAATGTGGAAGCAATTCTTGCAACGCACTGAGTCTCTCACTAATTCGTAGTCTGCGCTGCTGAATTAAGAAACACCGAGTCAAATAGCTAAAAAGATCCAAGCAGGATGTAATGATATCAAACCATTAAAAAAAATAATCAAGATGAAAAGAATGTAATGACAACATCTTCACTTTTAACTAAGACAGCATGTGATGTATTTCTTTTGCCAATTCTGGTTTTGGAAAAGCCATTTCTTGTCAAGTGGTCAGTAAAGATTTTTTGCTTACACGATCAGTCATCATAGCTTTTGTTTTTGGTACACTGTGACGTGGTTTGGACAGGAAACCAGGTGCAGTAACCATTGCTCCAGGATCAGGTTGATGAACATTACTGTTCTCTCTCATCAGTTCTGGTGGCCATGAATTTTCATTCTTGACAGCATTCTGTAGGTGTTATGATTCTAAAATCTTTTAAAAAATGTGGAAACTTTAAAATGAAATAATCAGTTAAGGCAACAACCTCAGCGGGAAATGAAACTAAATAAAGAAGTAAAGGTAAGGCTCACCTGAGCACGGATCTTATATTGTGTACTAGTGAATCTGTTCAGAGTTTCTCCATCATCATGTGGCCTAAGAAACCATGCCTGTTGAACCAAAGAACTTAATGTTAAAAATATGGACGCATTAGGGAAGAAACACATTAAGAAATACTATGTATGCAATTACAAGGGAACATTGATGCAAAAATATGCAGCAAAACTCAATTGAAGGGGTAGACTTTCTTAACTATGGGAACATTACATCTCTCACCATCTATTATCTTTATAAGACCAGAACAAAAAGAACCTGCAGCATATGCTGAAGTTGTAGATAGACGTAGCTTTACCTTAGAAACATCCATGTCATGGAAAGAACCAGAAGGTTCGGATGCAGGAGCCTCCCCAAATTTGTTGTATAATATGTCATTTTGGATTTCAGAGACCCCTTCAACAACAGCTTGTATTCCACCAACACTTGAAGGAATGCTCTCTAACAAACCTTCTGTAGTAGACTTTGGGAAAAATCTTGAACTTTCTGCAAGATACTCTACATAATTGTGAGACAATTGTGGGGTCTGAATTAATGGCAGAGCATTAGTTGGATTTCCACATTTTCCATCTGCCAGAAAGAAGTGCTGGGTTGGATAATCTTCAGGTACAGGCGAGGCTTTATTGGCCTTGCAATCGACACTCATAGACATCGAATCCCAAGGGTTGTTGTTGCTACTTCGTGCTTCCATATTATCAGGGCACAAACTTCTTGAACCTTTACTAGTCACAATCAAGGAAATGGCATGAAATAGTATCTAAAAAGTTCTCATAGGCTTTTGATAAATTAACCCTTGTTCCCAAAACCTAAAGCTATTAGGAAATTGTGAATTTAATCATTTAATATTCTTCCAACCAACTTAAACATTTTTTTTTTGGGGAGCAGGAGGGGGATGGTTACGTAAGCTTAGCAGTCAACCCATCATAAAAATTGCAACACTAAGAGCAAAATAAGTAATAACAATCAACTAAGAGGAGAAACCGGGAACTACCATGAGCCACAAGATTCTTACCATGTTAATGCTTGCACAACTAAGATAAATTGAAGCTCTGGATAATGATGATACAAGAGCACAAAGCTAAAAGGTGCAGAGAAATTAAAAAACAATATAAAAAGTAACTTAATCATGTATGGAATATGCTGTCTAGTCTGGTGTTAAAGCCCATTGGCACTACAGGGCTCTTCTTTTTTTTAGGCTGATATTTAAAACCCGTCTTTGTGCAAAGTTAACCTACTAAAAATGTAAACTTTACCCAACAAAAAGAACCCCAACAAATTTTATAGCAAATAAACACAAATAGAAGTAGCAGAACAAGCTGCAGAACAAGTGTTTGTAAGAAAAACCAAGAGTTTGGTCCATTACTTTACTGGATCAACAATCCACATTTCTTTAGTTGCAAAACAAAACCCACATGTCTTTAACAAACAGCTTAATGGTAAGCCAATATTACAACTAGTAAATGCAGACAACTCGTGCTTGTCAACAATGCAATCAGCACAGTTAAAGGAGAACCAGTATGCACAAAACACTAACTTTTAAAAAGGGGTCCTTTTGATTATTTAAACCAAAAAAAAAAAGAAAAAAAGAAAAAAGGAACACCCTTTATTAATATTTGAGTACTTATTGCTAGAAACTAGTGTAAAATGGAAACAGAGAATCACCTGCTTGAAGAGGAGGTGGGTGAGCTCCGAGAGGGTTAGAGTTTGACGCAGAGAATGAAGGAAGCCAAAATGTGTGTGTGTGTGTGTGTGAGAGAGAGAGAGAGAGAGAGAGAGAGAGAGATGGTGCGTGCGTCCCTTGGCTCTCACGCATACTCTGTTGCTGTACTATTGGTACGTTCATGTGATGAGCTGGTGGAATGAGAGAATGATCGAAGTCCAAAAAACGACATGCCGTATTTGGGTTTTATGATGTGTTTAGGTTGCAGTTTTTGCACAACAAAGGAGATGTTGTAAGTTGCAAAAAAATCTAAAACTTGGTCCCTTGTCACACATTAAACCCTTGATTAGTTACGTTCAATTTCTTCTATCTCACACATTAGTATCAAATAATAAATATTCGACTTACATTACTTTTCCAAGACATCTAAAAGGCCAAAACTAAGCCTTAGCCAGGTGCAAGCCGTTTAAATTAACTAACCGATATCCCGCGCGATGCACGGTGCATTTTGTAATATATATATATATATATATATATATATCTTTTAACCTCTTGTGTTCATTAATACAATTATTGTTAGCCCTGATTAATTTACAAAGTTTAATAGTAAAACTAAATTCAAACCAAACCCTAGTTCCTAACCATAATCATATCCTATTAAAGCTCAATATTAAAATTAAAAATTCTATCAAGTTTAGTTAGTGCTAAATCTGCCAAATTTAGATTTGGCAACATTCTATGTTATTTTTTGTAAGTATCCCAAACTAATATCAACATGACAATTTGTAATATGCAGTCATTTGAAAGTCACAAATGACAATGGTTAAAAAGTAATTCCATGAACATTTATATTCGGTTGCCCCTTTAAAGCTTTCAAATATGAAATTCCTCATCATATGTAGAAAACTTTGTAAATTTACAAAGCAAATTGCTAGATATAAGCATTTGCATACCTTAGAACTATAAATTATTATTACATAAAAAAAGAAAAGTTTCTTATAGCTAGAAAACATGGACAGAATTTACATTCTTTAATGTGTTATTTTGTCATTGTGTGAATGGTCCCCTTCCTACAGAAGATTGCATAAAGTTCATCTCATGTACATGTAAACTCAGATCTTTTAATTCACCTTTTTGCACAAAGTACATTAAGCAACAAATAAACTAACATGAGCTCTACTACATTGATGCTTATCTACATCCAAATAACACTCAAAATTGATCAAGAATGTAAACATTAATATCCAAATGTTTTATGGAATCAAAAGCATTTCATTATGTGTCCAAAAAAAAAAAGCATTTCATTAATTAACAACAAAGAATGAACATTTATAAAGAGAAAGTTAAATTCAAAAAAGAAAGAAGACTAAATTAAAATGTGCACAAAAGAAATTTGTGTTGTGTTGATATCTAGCAATAATTTATAGTTAAATCAAAAACTCCCTATAGGGCCTTTGAGCACTATAGCACCAATAGTTGGCAAATGCAGAGCAGCAGTTGAAATAAGATTTTAATCGAGGATAGTCATTATTTAGCAACATATAGTTTCAATTACATGAATGGAAGTTGGAAAGTAAGAAAAGGACGTATACTAATAGTTGTGATAAGATGCTCTAGATTTTAACATTTGCATATGATGATTGTTATCCCCAAAAAATAAAAATAAACCCAGTTGATTACTGAAATTAAAAACAACAACCCAAAGAAAATGACGGGAAAAATAAAATTGACCTCAAAGGGACATTCCAATTATGATTGTGGTATTTGCAAAGGTGTGAAGAGAGAGCAATTGGATACGATTGGATTCTTTGCCATTGCCCTTGTCATGGGATTTCATAAACCACTTAATCTTATTTGTTTGTAATAATTCCAACAAAACACCCAACACGTCAAAATTGCAAACTCTAATATTGAATTGATAACAACACAATTAAAACCTAACTCTCTGTTGCAAACTCTAATATTATTAGATTGGGAACAACAAAAATTAATTTAGTTTATAATAGTTAAAGCAAAGTATTTGTGTTTCCTCTTACTTAGCCAAGAATGCGATTACTTTTCTAGAATACAATTTCAAAAGGAGAAAAAGAATAAAATTTCAAACTCTTACTCGCCATGTTTGAACTTTACAAATTCCAGAATGCAAAACTACGATTTTGCCATAGGATTCACTCATTTCAAGCACAATCTGTCCTACAATACATCAAGAATTTGAGTTATAAAAAATTTATTTCTAGAAAATGTGTAGCTAAAGATTTTAGAAAGAATAAAAAGAAAAAAAGAAAAAAGAGAAACAATAAAAGAAAAGAAGATAAGTGATTGTAATAGGAGAATCATGGCTAGAAGGAAGTGTACTAATATATAACTTAGATAATTGAAAGAGGCGGGCAACTAAAGGTTTAGATAATTGCAACAGGCGGGCAATTGAAGGGCTAGATGTAGAAGAGCTTAATTAATGGTATTTTTTTTTCTTTATTAAACAATTAATGGTATACAGTATGCTTGAAAGTTTAAAAGTTATTTTAGTTAATTGAGACATGAGAGAGGAGTGATGAGGGGTAATAAGTAATAGATGAGTTGTAAGTTGAACCAAAAAAAAAAAAAAAAATGGATGGCTATCATAGAAGGCGCAACATGACAGGACCTCATGCTTTCCAGCATGAGGTCTCTGCTTTTATATATATATTGATTGATGATTGTCAAAAATCTTATGGTTTTATAGGAGACCTATATACTCATAACTTGAATGGAAATTTAAATGGAATTGCACGTAGAGTAGTAGATGAGATAATTTGAGTTGAGTATTTAAAGTTTATCCTTGATTTGTTTTATTTTAATTTGAATATGAATCAAGCTGTTCAAGTTCAAACTTATATTATATTTTTAATTTTGATTTAATATCTTTTTAAACAAGCTCCGTTTTATTCATGAAACTTAGAAAATCCAATCTCATTTATATTTATATAATATCTAAAAGTTGAAGTATAACATTTATTTTTGCTACCCTCCTATTGAATCATATTAGTGTAGCATTTCAGTCTACTTTAATGCACTTCAATTTATTTGATCCATTTTAGTTTACGTCAGTCTAATTCGGTCCATTTAGACCACTTTTGTATACTTTTGTCCATTAGGTCTATTTAATCCACTTTGGCATAGTTATGTGCATTTACTTTATAAAAAAAAGATATGTGCATTTACTTAAAAATGAGAAAATACAAGTTTAAGGGTGTGTTTATTTGGAGGTGAAATAGGATGGATGGAAAACTTTGGAGAGAAAATAAGAAGGAAAACATTTTTGGAGTGTATTTGGATGGGTAGGGAGGAAGAAAAATAAATAGTGGGGCCTATATATTTTCTCCCTAGGCCCACCAAAGATTTTCTCCCAAAATAGGGAGAAAACTGGTAAGGATGCATTTTTTCTAAATTGACAAAAATGTGCAAGTGCACATGACCTTCCTCGAGTAGGCTATTTTTTTTTTTTTTGGGCGATAATGTTGTCTTTTTTTTTTTTAAATATATATATATATATATTTTCTTTTGTTTTGATTTTCTAGGGCTGGGCGCAATAGTTGTTGTTATTGTTTTTTTTAAACTAGACTTGATTTTTTTGACATGATTTTAAAGAAAATAAATTTGGGTGATTGTTCTTTTTTTGAGTGGTTATTTGTCACTTTTTTGTTTAAATTAGACATTATTCTTTAACAAGGGTATATGAGTAAATTTATTCAAACTCGTATCTTCTATTCTTCTACTTTTTCACTTCCACTCAAACAAAAAGGAGAGTGAGATTAAATTTTTTTTTTTTTTTTTTTCTATCCTCCCAAATAGAGAGTGCCTATTCTAAATTAAATTTTTTTAAAAAAATATACATCTCATACGTATGTTTATATAATTCCATAACCCATAAGGTATGCCTAGCCCACTTGTATACGTTTTATGGGGTTCAATGTGCTGCTTTGCACCATGGGTTTGAAAATGGGTTCAACTGAAAGACGAAGAACATACAAGATCGGGATTAAGCTCAAATTTTTTTGTGCATATCACCCACAAGGGCTGGCCGAAGAAAACAACCCACCCACCCGCCCACCCCAAAAAAATAAAAAAAACAAAAAAAACAAAAAGAAGGAACAATTTTTGCTAGAATTTAGTTCTGAAAATGGGTTCTATTTGATAGAGTATCTTTGAAATCTAGAAGATTTGGGGCCTCTTAGGTTTAGCATTTTAAACTCATATTTTTACATTTTAAATAATATTAGACACATTTTCACCTACATGTATTTTAAAAAATTACAAAAATTTCATCTCAAACTACTCTACCAAGTATCTCCTGATTTTTTTTTATACACACGAAAAAAAAAGAAAAATAAAACACAGAAAAAAAGAAGAAGGGACACGTGTCAATCAACCGCGTTGCGTGGGCGTATAGCATTTACCAACCTAAAGACAAAATGAACAAGTAAAACATTTAACCTTAAATTAGCATCACAGAAAAGCATATTATACATAGATTCCTCTATGTTCCTCGACTTCTTCCATATATCTAAACAACGTCGTTACTCTTGACCTTGTATTGTTGTTTCATTTCAAGTTTCAACCTTGTTCAAATATTCCTTATCCCTCAAATACCCACAAACACACAGCTCCTAGATCTGCTTCTAAACCAATCAAACCATGGCGACCCCACAAGTTCTTCAGCAACAAGATGACCTTTTGCACTTTGATCCTCGTAAAGGTACTTCTTTTTTCTCTCTTGATTTTCGTTAATGCAATTGAAATGTAGCTGACTATACAGACAATTATGTTTAAAGTTGTGGAATTTGGCCTTTATATGTGCTGTGAATGATGAAACAGTGTGTGAAGAGTATTGGGTTTTGTTGTACTTGTTCGATATGCTTAGTTTTGGTATAAAAAAAAAATTTGAGTACCCAGATAATTTTTTTTTAATAATTAATTTGATCCCCTCTTTAGGAAAAAGGTTTAGTAATTGATTGGTTTTTGTACCAGCAGAGAGTGCTGCCAAGTCTCAAGGGATGTCACTTGAGAAGAAGATCGAGTTTCTTGAGAGCTTGACTGGACCGGTAATTTTCTATAGTGGATCTTTTTTTCTTTTTCAGATTTTAATTGGAAATGAATTGGATCGTGCTAGAACTTGTTTTAGTCCATTTTCTGTAATTTTTGCCTGATACCATTGTGATTTGTGATTAGTAGACTCTTTTTCAACTTGGAATCTCAAATTTAGATCAAAATTAGTATAGCTCTCTGGTTTATTAATTTGTTATTTGTGGGTGGAACAATTGTTACATTTTCATTAATATATGCACATCCCAATGGAGGAATTTGGTGTTTTCCACAAGATTATGTCACAGTTATTTTATGTTACAGATTGACTCATATATTTTTACTTTCCAAGAATTTCAAACTAAAACCAAGTTATCAAAATGGCAACTTGACTAATTTTGGAGGTTAAGAAGTTCCAATAATCCTTTACATGGAAAATTTTTTTTGTTAGGATTTGTGCTGCTCATCATAGCTTCTCCAAATGTCCCACCTGCCTTTTTCTTTAAATCCTTGTCATGATTGTAAATATTCTTCTAGAGTATCATGCTGTTGACCGTTATTAGAAACTCATACTTTGATCCCATTGAAAGTTTGCATGTCATGTTAATGCTAATTCTTTTTACTTTGCAGGTTAGCAACCGACGGTCTCGCAGATGGCTAAATGATCGTCTTCTTATGGAACTTGTTCCTCGCTTAAATGCAGAAGAAATTAGAGGCTTGTTTGCGCCACCACCTTTTGGTAATTATATATATGAATAAAATCAACCATATTATTTTCTTTTATTGTTATGGGCAATAACTACTATTCTGTGCATTCATGAAAGATATATATGCTTAAGACTCAACATGTTCTGAACTTGATTCTGTTACTTGTTTTTATGTAACATCTTCTGAAAAATGTGAGAGGTGGGCTACAGATAAGGGAAGTAATAGCTGGAAACTACTTTATCATTGCTTAGTAATTGAAGTATTGACTCTTGTACCTTATTACTAAACCCCTTGGGCTTTGGTACTTTTAAGTGGGTTTGAACTCACAAACTCCCAGTTTACAGATGTGTCTTTATGGCCATTACTGTTTTATCATGTTTCATATTAATATTGATATGAAATTCATTTTACAGGGGATGACGTACCGCTTTCACCATTTTGCATGACTAATGTTGGAGAGTGGGACAAATTTAGAAATATAGACATGGATAAAGAGGTCTTTTTGCTTCTCTAAAGCACATTTCAATGTTATTGAATTTGATGTTGAGAAAGATGTTTGTTCTTGAGTGTATAAAATGCTTTTATTATACTTCATATGGTATGTAACATGTGTTATCAGTTGTGCAATTCTTACATGCAATGTAGCAACATGCTCTAACTCTAGCTTTTATTTCGTTTTGGTAGGCGAATATTATTGATGCCTCAGAAAGATCATCCACAAAAAGGAAAGGTCGTGTTGATACTAATAAGACGGCTGTATTAAATGCATGGCATAGAGTTAATTGTAAAACAAGAGAGGCTCTTCGGCGTAGCTTTCTTTCAGAACTTGTTCAGGGCTATGAGGTATATCTGATTAATAAGACGCAAATTTCCTTTTTATAAAGGTATGCTGACTTATGATTATCTTTGCCTCTTGTGTTTTAAAGAAAAGATTAATGTAATTGGTGTCTACTCTTGACAATAATCTGCAAATAATAATAAAAAAAAAACTATCAAATGATTAAAGATTATTTTTGCTTGGTTTTTTGGAAAAAAGAATTCAGCACAGCCTGCCCCAATCTTGCTGGTCTCTTGATAAAGTTTCTGCTACAGTTCAGTTTTCTGTCCATAATTCCCCATAAATTGCATCTTTTTTCTATTAATGGCCCACTTTCTTGTTTTCCTTCTTTGTCAGAGCTATTTTATTCTTAGCATACTTTCATCTCAATTAATTGTGGATTGGACTTTTGGTACCTGCATCCATTGCAATTTAACTAATATCGTTTGTTATCAATAACTAATTTATTTTCTTTTCTTTTTTTAGGAATGCATTCGAGCATTCATCATGGACAGTGGAGATAGGGATGCTCTAGAGCTACGAGTTCAAGATCCTTTTCATAGATTATTGTTACATGGTGTCTGTGAGGTATGTTCTCCAAATTTGCTATATCATTCTGGATTTGGAAGGATTTAATTCATGTTGAGGTTTGGAGCTATACTAGCTTCTGACCATGTATGGCAACCATATACTAAATGGGTATCTATAGAGCGCTGCTGAGCTCCTTATCTAGACATTGAGGAATAATTTGTTTTGGAAGACAACTATTAGCTGCCACTATATTTAAAACTTGGAAAAAGAAGAAAATCATCCATCAATTTAAGGTTCACAATGATCAAGAATTTTCTTGGTTCAGTTAGTGCATTGTTAAAAAATTTGTTGAAAGTATAACATCAAAGTGTTCTTGTTAGCATGTCTTTTTTTTTTTTTGAGGTTGTTCTGGGTATAATATACATGAATGCTGTCCTTGAAACAGTTCTACAACTTGGTCTCAGTGACAGTGGCTGAGTCCAAGGATGCGGCATCACTAAAGACGACGAGGATAACGAAGAAGAAAAAGGGTGTTGCTGAGCTCCCAAACATCACTCTGATACATTTTCTGAGGATGTCCAAGGAAGGAATTTGGTGATTCCATCTGGTGGGGGCACAGATTCATGTCAATATAATAAAACCATACTTTGTTATAAAAGTACGCATATGTATCATATTCATCCCCAATTATCTGTAAAAGTAGTTGAATGACATGTAGATTTGGAACAGCTGGTTTGTGAATGCTTCAATCCCATTAATCAGCAAAAGAAGTTGATTGTGGCTTGAACCTAGGCTCAATAAAGGAAATTGTACAATTTTTTTAATGTAATTTGTTTTTAGAAAATATTGTTAATGATGGGTAGTGTAGTTTGAACTTTCAATTGAGTGGTTACTTGTAATTATTTTCTGTACAATGACCAATATGTCAAATGTTGGTTGCTTCATAAAATAACATGGTCACCTATCAAAAAAATAAAATAACATGGTCAACAAATGCTGTATTAATTTTATTTGGGTTGTTGGGTTGTTGACCGCAGAAAATGGAAGGGAGAAGCAACACAACTTGTAATAAATGTTGTTCTTTGCCCCAATTTCTGACCAATATGCAGTTTAATATAGTTTTGCATTTTCCACAGAGAGAGAGAGAGAGAGAGAGAGAGAGGAATGGATCCCTCAATATTATAACAGAACCATTTGGCTAAGTCATTTGCTAGAACATTTGTACAACATATCCTCTGCAGTGACTCTCCCATGCACAACATTTTATATACACCAATGGCACTCTCCAATTTCCATTCACTTGTGGTCTTCAATCAGCACAAGAAGTTGCCGAGGAACCTTCTTTCCCAAAAAGAGGTACTCAACTCCTCTAGAACTTATTGAAACAAGTCTGCAAAAACCAAGCTCTATAGCCTTGATGAATGTTTTCCGAACAGCCAGGCATCTGGCGGCCATTCGGTTGCAAATGGCATAACTGCAACCTGCAGAAACTTTTCCTGTCAAAACATGATTTTGTGGCATGGGGAAAAACCAACCCATTTGCACCATCTCTGCCGGCGTCCCTCCAAAACTAGACACTTGCACTGGTACTCTCCAGCAGTTACTTTGATCCGCCACCTGTACATCATAGGCATCTGCATGCATGCAAAACAAAAGCTTTACTGAGCACTGAGCATTCATTTGAAGAATAGTGTTAACATATGACACCAGAGAGAGATGTGTTGAATTCACCAGGTGCTAGCACTAGACTGTAGACATTTTAAAATAGAAATCCATGATCACATACGCATTATTTTTTGAAGGAGCAATGATTCGCTCTAACAAATTAACAATGGTGTAGAATCATTTGACAGCACCACTTTAACTAAAAGCACTTGATCTAGATAAGGCCCAAAAGGTAAAACAGGAGTCTCCTTGTTACATAACCAGATCCACCCAAGCTCATGTTGTGACCCAATAACAGACACATGCGGCATGAGATCCACCATAGGCCATGTAAACTCTACAATACCTGATATCATAAAAAACACTTATACATCCGATGTATGTTTACTTCCTCTCTCATGTGGCCCCACACGTGTGGTGTACGAGGGAGGATACCTCTTCACCAACCAGCTGATGTGAATTGACCAATGCTATATATATACATCTACGAAAATGTTTTGACAACAAACTACATTTTGGGCGCTTCTAAAACTCTCTCACGGCAACATGGCAAAGCTACCTGTGAAGTACTACGTGGTACCCCTCTCTATCTCTCTCTGTTTTGTATGTGATATATATATGGGATTCTGAGTTGGGTGTGTTGGGTACAGGTGGACGCGTTCACTGATTCAGCTTTCAAGGGAAACCCAGCAGCGGTGTGTTTATTAGAGGAAGAGAGAGATGAGAAATGGTTGCAAGCTGTGGCAGCTGAGTTCAACATCTCCGAGACTTGTTACTTGACTCGGCTATCTGGGTCCGACTCTCTTGACTCGTCCAATCCTAGGTTCCGCCTCAGATGGTTCACTCCTGTTGCTGAGGTCTCTCTAGTCACTTCTTAATTTCACTTCCGCTCTTAAAAAAACCAGAATTTTAAAAATGTTTCAAAGTGCTACCTTTTGAATTTTAATATTTGCCTTTGTGGGTGTTCTTAGTTCATCTTATTATATTTTTAATTTTAGATCATTAAAATAATAGTTAAAAATTTTAAATTGGGCGCTTTCTATTAACTTTTAGATCATGTAGTAGTTGATCATGTCTTACAATTGGAAAATGGTAATGCTATTGACGTGGGGATGAATGAGATTGTTGCCACTTCAAAGATATGAGAAATAAATATATCCATTACTTTTTTGTGATTACTGACACATCAGTCTGTAAAATTTATGTCAAAAATGAATTTTATATTTATTATTACTCTTTGGTCTTTAGAATTTCAAGTGGTGCGCCTTACATATTAAGGTGGAGTATGAGCCATATATGAGAGAAAGTGTTAGAAGAATATTGTATTGGACAATTCTATGTGTTTGGCCTCACTTCTCAGAGGTTGTCTAGATCACACAAGTGAGGTAGAATGCTAGAATAAGGATTAAATGATGATAAATGGCTTATTATACTTTTTTTTTGTCCTTTAAATTTTGTGACAAGGAGTATGATTTTACTAGAATGTGATCTAACTTTTATGTGCATTATCAAAGTTAGATTCAATTCCCATAAAAAGGAGAAGAAGTTAGATTCAATTATAGGATTAGATAGACCTTGTTGTATTTATGATTGTTTGTTTACTTATAAAAATGAACATCATTGATCATATTATAATCTAATTGCATGCATGTTTTTTGCTTCAGTTTATAGTGATATGACATGATTAGTGCTGTACTTTGGGTTCTAATTGGTGTGTGTCTTAATCTTTTAGCTAATTCAGGCGTTTATGATATACTAAGTGGTACTGTGGTAATGAATTCTTGATCAGAGGTAGTTAATAATAATACATTGGATTTCCTTTTTGGCAGGTTGAGCTTTGTGGCCATGCTACATTGGCAGCTGCACATGCATTGTTTTCATCTGGTTTGGTGAATTCCAACGTTATTGAGTTTGTCACACTCGCCGGAATTTTAACTGCTAAAAAGATCCAGGAAACCAAGGCATCTAATATTTCGGATACTCAGAATGGTGAACCGCAAGATTGCTTTCTGATTGAATTGGATTTTCCAACTATTCCAACAATTGATTTCAATTCTGAAGAAGTTTCATCAATTTCCAATGCCTTGAATGGTGCTTCTGTGATTGATATAAAGAAAACTACTACTTCAGATGCCCTCTTTGTAATGTTCTAATACAGTTTATATTTATTTTCTTTTTCTTCAATACCTTAGTTAGTATCTTAATTATCTTTAGTGAAATATTCATTGCAAAAATTTCAAAAGCTTAATGTTTGCTTAAAATGAATGACATGAACGATATGGTGTCTCATTCATGACTTTCTTGCTCAAATCTTTGGACACAGATGTCTGGTTGGTTGTAATATTTGTACCATTCCTTGTGTTTTTAGATGATTCCTTATGGAGCAATGCCATATTTTCTACTGATTTATGACCACTTCATAAGTACTCAAGAGTCAAGCTTATCAATTTTGCAGGTTGTACTCCCGTCAGGAGAATGTGTGGTTGAAATACAGCCAGAGTTTGATGCTATACGTAAATGTCCTGGACTGGGGATAATTGCAACAGGGGCTGCTCCCTCAGGGTCTGGGTTTGATTTTTACAGTCGGGTCTTTTGGCCAAAACTTGGGATCAATGAGGTAAAATTTGTCAGTCTTTGGTCTCAACCAATTGCAATGTTTGTGAAGTGCATGACGCTATAGCTAAATATCTATTGCATCTCTTTACAGTGTTAATAATATTTTATAACTTTGTTAGCATGATCTCTTGAGATAATTCAAAAAGTCCAGTAATGTTTAATGTAATAATCATTGCCTGCAGAATGGAATTATGATGCTAATGCTATTTCCATAAACAAGCAAGAGATGTTTTTAAACCTCATTCTCTTCACTAACAGCATTTAAAGAGTAACTGCTTCATACATTGGATAGCTTACTAGTTCTTATATCTATTGTTCCTCTCTTTTCAGCTTTCTAGCTCTATCTTCCTTTCGTCATCGGGAAAAGAAGATAGATAGTAGTGATAAATTGATAATTTAATGACATTTCCCTTAGTTGAATTCAAAACATCTGCATAATAAAGTTATATAACTTGCCTTTCAGGATCCTGTTTGTGGGAGTGCACATTGTGCACTAGCACCATACTGGAGCAAAAAGCTGGGGAAGTGTGATCTTGTTGCGTATCAGGTATTTTCACCACGTGTATTGCAAACTCATAATTGAATTTTTGTCTTTGTCATATTAATTTACAATGTTTACTCTGTTCAGGCATCACCTAGAAGTGGAGTACTAAACATTCATCTAGACGAACAAAACCAGAGAGTGCTAATGCGAGGAAAATCTGTTACTATCATGGAAGGGTCTCTTTTAGTATAGAAATTTGAAGTTAGAACTCCATGTTGCATGTATTTTACAATTGAAATAAATGACTATTACTGGGTGGAAGAATCCCCTGGAGCTAGAGTTTTCAAATTCTATAGCTGCAAGGTGATATTTTTTTCCCTTCAAGAGAAACGTTCAATAACTGTTCCACATAACAATGTTTGCCAAGGCAAGTTTTCAAATACAGCCTCATTTTTCTCTATAATGTCTTCCTAAAATTTTCTAACTCTTACTTTGAAAAGGGTGTAACTTTGCACTCCATTGTTTGAGATATAGGTGACAAATGATTGCATTTGCCTTTTAAAAACTTGCGTTTTCATTGATTTTCCATTAAGAATCTAGAACAAACTAGGAACCTGGCAAAATATTCAAACATCATATGCATCAACCTTACAAAATGATCTTAATTTTGACTAATACTTAACAGATATATACAAGTACTGCAATTATTTTATTTTGTCTTATTGGGTAATAGACCGAATAGGAATGAAGCTTTCAAATAAAATAAAAGGTAAATTAGGATATTTATTAACATATCTCTATTGGCCTAGGAATATTTATTGCTTATATGTTAAAAAATTGAATAAAAGAACAATAAGATTGGATTGAATAAGTATGTTTTTCATATTAAAAAAAAGGTAAAAACGTAAAACTTACCTTTTAACTTTTAATTTTTTTTATTTTAATCCTTTAACTTTTAATTGTTGTCAATTCGATACTCCGTTAAATCTCAATTATATTTTGCCGTCAACTGAGCCAAAACAACGTTTTGGTTTTTTTTTTTTATAATAAATTTCGGAATTAAAAGAAAATTAAAAAAAATGATATTAAAAAAAAAAAAGAAAAAAAAACATTTAGGCGTAAACGCTCAGACCAGGCGAGAGCACTGCAAACTCACCAAAACTCTCACCGGGCTCCCTATCTCTCACCCTAAACCCAAGCTTTCTCTCTAATCTCTGAAACTCTCTTAAGTCGAGCCTCCATTGGACCTTCATGGTTTGAGCTCGTCATCACAGATTAGCACCGCCACCACAGGCGGCGGATTGCTCCCATCAAGAACCCTCACCGAGCTCTCCCTCTTCGAAGCTCTCTCAAAGTTCTCATCTCCCTCTGTGATCTAAACCCAGGTGGAGCTTCCTTGCGGAGAGGTTCATTTCTCAGTCTCTTCTCAAAAGCCTCAGAGACTCAATCAAAGCTTTGAAGTCCTGCGAGAAGCTAATGCCTATGGCTGAAACCCTAGGGATTACTCAGTGTTGCATCGATTCAATCTCTTCCAGAGCTTCCTCCGCCGATCCAGCGCTGTTCGGTTGGCCGGTGAGCAACGCGATCGACGGAGGAGGTCGGAGTTCGTATTCGAAGCAGCGGATCTTGTGGAATGGGATCGATGGCGGCGGCGGCGGCGGTGTTGGTGGTGGTGGAAGAAGAAAGAATGTTGTATCTAGGGCTAACAATGCGGAGTTGTGGTTTGAGGATTTGGTGCTTCTGAGTTGGGGTTCGCCATTTCCGAGATTTTTTTTTTTTTTACAGCTTTTTTTTTTTTAGTTTTCTTTTAACTGTGAAATTTATTATATATATATATAAAAAAAAAGTCAAAATGGTGGAGTTTTGATCACTTAACAGAAAAAGATAACTGAGTTCTAACGGAAGACTACATTGATAAAAATTGAAACTTATGTGGCGTTTAGTATAGGAAAATTTATATTGCTCCTAACATCTGGATTCCTAGGAATGCATTCTTAGGAATGTAGTTATTTCTATATTTGGTTTCATTGAGAATGTGAGATAATAATGTTTTATTTATTCTAAGAAATCTTAAATGAATTATTTATTTTTCCCATTTTATTCTTAGATTTGAATATGATCTATCAAGTCCTTTAAAAAAAAAAAAAAATCTTCCTCTAAATAAATAATGAAAAACTAAATATAAACTATTAATTATGAAAAATTTATTAAAATTATAGTCTAACATTTCATAATAACAAGTACAATACAAAAATAACTATTTAAATTCTCAAATGTTTTTATTCTTAATAATAATTTTTAAAAGCGTTTAATTCATAACAAAACAACCTGATAACTTTTTTTTTCCACACATGAAACCTAAATAAAAGTTTGTTAAAGAATATATCAACAGAGTTGTCTATCCTGTTTATATTATTTTAGCGAGAAAAGATAAAGATAAGGAAAAATATATTGATGATTTGTTTTATATTTTATTTTAATTGCTTAAATGATAAGGAAAAAAGTTTAAAATTGTCAATTTATAAAAAATACAATTTTATTTAAGATTGGGAATCTAGATTCCCACCTGTTTTAAAGGGAATTCACGTTTCTACTGAAAGGGGTTTAATGGGAGAATCCAGATTCTCTTGGCATCTGATTCTCTAGCATAATTTGCAACCAAAGATGAGAATCTTTAAGGGCTTGTTTGGTTTAAAAAAATGTCACTCAATTTCCGTCACTCATCACTCTTTACTCATCACTCATTAATCTTTACTCATTACTCATCACTCATCACTTAAAATACCCTACCCGTTTGGCACCATCACTCACTTGTCATCACTCAATATTTTTCACACTTTTTGTGGGCTCCATACCTGTCACTTAGTTTATTTTTTTTTTATTTTTTATTTTTTTCAAGTACCTAAACTCACCGAATCCAGTAAAAAAAAAAAAAAAAAAAACACTGAAGACCGAACCACTAAAAGAAGAAGAAAAAAAAAAAAAAGGAAGATTTGAAGACCGAACCAGTAAAAGAAAAAAAAAAAAAAAAAAGAAAGAACTGAAGACCGAACTTGTAAAAGAAGAAGAAAAAAGAAAAAAAAAAAAGGAAGAGCTGAAGACAGGAACAAGTAAAAGAAAAGAAAATAAAAAAAAAAGAAAGAAGTGGAGCTGAAGACCGAACCCAGGAGAAGAAAGGAAAAAAAAAAAAAGTCAAATGGTCAAAAGTTACGGCTATGGATTCCTCTAAGTGTGTTTAATTATAAATATGCTATTGAGTTATGAGTTATGGAAACTGAAAACAGTTAAAATGTGTTTTCAGTTTCCATAACTCATCACTCAAAAATCAGAGAATTGAGTGATGGAAACTGAGTCATAGAATCCAAACAATTACTCCTTTGTGGGCCCTACTTGTTTTAGATGATGGATCATGAAAACTGAGTGATATCACTCAATTTTCATGCAATCCAAACATGCTCTAAACATTCTTAAGAATTATAAAACATTACCTCGTACCAAACACTACCTTAGAGGACTGAAATGACAAAGCTAAAAGTTAGAGGTCTGAAATGACAAAAGCTAAAAGTTAGACGGGAAGGCACATATTTACTTCACTCCAATGACCAAGGGGTAAAGTGTAATACTGAAGAAATCATATATATATATAGAGATATGTTTTCAAATGGCCAAAATTCCCGGGTTTCCATGGAAGGAAATGAATCAATAGGGGAAGATACCCACACCGACGCACAGAGAATAGGCGAATAGAATACATGAGAAAGGGCAAGGCCAAGGAGAGCATCGAATCCAAAAGTGACTGTTCGAGAATGTCCTCTTGCTGCTCGAGAATAACCTGTTTTCCGGACAAATATGCCAGGAATGATAGCAGGAAAGGAAGGATCAATAGTCAAGATAGCCACGGACAGAATAGGTTTTTCAATTCAATCAGAAGTAGCGGCACATTCATCTGCTTCTTTAACTTAACAGCGGCCCCTGCTTCTATTAGTGAAATAGTGAAAGCGGAATCCAATACCGAAAAAACCAATTGCAATTTCTAATGTTAGCATGCCCCCATGTGGGACTTCTTAAGTCAGATGAGCGAGGAAGGGAATTATCCGATCTAAAGCCAAGCCAGAACTAGCCATTGGATTTGAATGCCCATCTGAGATGATAAGCCGATCTTATTCGCCGACATACTCTTGTCCACTTTCCACCCTCGGTAGTGGGTTAGCTTCTAAAGAGCGGTGCTGCACGCTGAGTCCCCCTGTAACATATATGCCTTAGATAAACCTTCATTTTCTCTAATGCGCCGAGAGGGGTTCGGCATCTTCCGTACACAGCAACCGATGTCCGCCGGTAGAGTCTTCTCGGGAAGCATTTAGGTCTATTCCCATGTGCCTACTTAAATTGATAGGAGCTATCCGCTTACTACTTGAATGAATCCAATAGTAAGAGATGATAGCCTAGATCCTCCCTTTCACTAACTTCTAGCCATGGTCACCTCAGAAGGAACTTCGCTCTTAGGCTCGACACGCGAACGTTTACCGGCAGGGGCTGGGCTTCTGGTACCGGCAACTCCTTTCCCTTTAGAATCTCCGGCCCGAGAAGCAGGAGTAGAGGCTGGATGTTTTCAAATGAGATAATATTAAGGGTATTAAGAGTCTGACTTGTTTTTTTTTAAGTATAGATATGAGATAATTAATGAGATAATATTAAGGGTATTAGAATTAATGAGGGTTCTTTTTAAACCGTTAGATCTAAGAAGATCTAACGGTTTAAAAAAGGTGTAATTCTAAAGAGTTACACCAGGTGTAACTTGAACCTATCTCTATATATATATATATATATAATTTCTTCAGTATTACACTTTACCCCTTGGTCATTGGAGTGAAGTAAATATGTGCCTTCCCGTCATTACCCATGTATGTTGCACTTGTGATACGATTTGGGAATATAAACAAACCAACTCACAGCCACAGGTCGTAGATTCAATCTAGTTAATGGGGTTTCTGAGATGTGTTATATGGACATGAAGTAGAATAGTTTACATATCTATATACACACACACAAACCACCGAGTTGGCAAGTTCGTTTTTTATTTTTTATTTTCTACAAATCCAATTCTTTCCTCAATTTGCTTTCTGATGTCCGTTGACCATTTTATATTAACAGAAACAACTTCATTTTCAGTGCATCAGAAATTCTCTGAGTCTCCCAGGAACATGGCAATGAAACCTGTCAAGTACTATGTGGTACTCTCTGTGTTTTATAATCTTATATGTAAGTATTGTATATTTGTGAATGAAAGTCTGAGTTGGCATTGGCAAGTGGACGCGTTCACTGACTCAGCTTTCATGGGGAACCCCCAGCAGTGGTGTGTTTCTTAGAGGAAGATCAGAGAACCCAGGAGTGGCTACAAGTGGTGGCAACCGAGTTCAACATCCCCACCACGTGTTACTTGACTCACCTCACTCTGTCCAACTCGCCCAATCCTTGGTTCCGTCTTAGATGGTTCACTCCTGTTGCTGAGGTATGTACTTTCATTTCCATACATGACTGAGAAAGCAATAATATATAGAAAAGGATATATATTTATTTGGCACAAATGGAGATATATTCTAATTTACCCGAAAGAAAAATGAATTAGTTTAAGCATACTTAGCTGTTCTTGATAAAAATTTGGCGTCCCAAGTAATATAATTTTAAATTATGAATCCTATGAATTTTGAAGTTCTTTATATTGTGATACGATTATTAATGTTAGTGATATCAAGGCCCCAAATTGTACTATTCTTGTCAAGTTCATTGTATTAGGAATCTTAATTCTAACCATGGTACTGTAACCTTAAGGTTAGTTCAAGGTTAACCTGTAAATAGTCCAATGCTTATTCGGTTCATTTGTAACACGCAAAGCTAAATAAATGGTAAAACGGTAGACGTTTAGAGGGTTTTTTTTTGCCATGAACTTACACCTCCAAGCTGAACCACTTGAATTGTTTATAATCTTTCTTAATTTTTGTCTATTCCAACATTGTATTTAGAGCTATGTCTTGCCATTTCTAACAATGAGTTTGAGTTAAGATTGTTTATCGCTTAAAGTTCATACAAGTATTAATTACTTTTAAATGTACTTAAGATTTCTTATTTTCTTTCAAAATTGAACATCCTGCCATTATTTATTTACTTGTAAGTCTTTTAGCATTGAATTATTGATCAATTGAGTAATTGATACCTGGACTTTTGCAGGTTAAGATACGTGGTCTTGCCACATTGGCTGCTGCACATGCACTGTTCACTTCTGGTGTGTTGAATTGTGATGTCATTGAGTTTATCACAAAATCTGGAACATTAACTGCTAGAAAGGTTGCAGATATACAAAAAATTGATGGTTCAAATATTCAGAATCATGAGTCACAAGAGAGTTTTCGTATTGAATTGGATTTTCCTACCATCCCAATGATTGATTTCAACTCTGCTGAGTTTTCACCCATTTCCAAAGCCCTGAATGGTGCCTCTGTGATTGATATAAAGAGAACAGCAACTGAAGATGATCTCATTGTAACGTGTCCTAACATTTTCTCTTTGATTTAATTTTTCTTTCATACTTAACTTTCAAAGTTCATAACTATTGCATGATTTGTTGACCTATTGGAATCATGGCTCGTACTTATTTGCAGCCATAATTGTTGGGTTAGATGTATAATAGGTTGTAGTATGTCTATTCAATGTTGTGTGTCTAGGTGAATCTTAATGGGAAAAAATAGCATCTTTTTGTCTGGTTTTAGAATATTTTTAAGCACCTTAAAGTAATGCCTATCATGTTTCTCCTAAGATTTTGTGGTAGGAAAAGCATTGGAATGGGAAAACTGTAAGAGCAGAGATATGTAAATTAGCCTTGGCAGCTGCTGTCTATCACATTTGGCAACAAAATGCTATCCTTCATGGTGGGCATTAGAGACAGAATAAAGAATTGTTCAATCCATTAAGAGAGATGGAAAAGCAAGAATTGAGGCTAGAGGGGGGTATATGGATTCCATTTTGAATAGAGCTTTATGTAGTAAATGGGGAATTTCTTTGTGTTCTAGTGCCCCCATTGTCTAAGTGATAGTTAAAGTGAATGGCTGAAGGTCTGTAATGTGTTGTCTAGTTGGTTTTTCTCCTTTTATGTTTGGAGTTGATGTTTGAGCATTTGTATTTTGTAAGCTTATTCTGCTCCTGTGGTAGCAGCCCTTCAGCTGCAAGTTTCAGTTGTATTGAAAATTTCTATTTATTTCAATAATATATCTAATTCATCAAACCCTAACTAGACTATTGAGGATTCATAACCAATCCCATAACTTTGGAACTAGCACTAGGTTGCTTCATTCATTGAAAAGCTTATCATGTTTTACAGGTAATACTCTCATCTGGAGAAACTGTCGTAGATCTTCGGCCACAGTTTGATTTGATATGTAAATGTCCTGGAAGGGGGATAATTATTTCAGGGCCTGCTCCCCTAGATTCTGGATTTGACTATTACTATCGATTCTTTTGCCCATAATTTCGGGTCAATGAGGTAACATATGTTTGGCATTTGGTCTCAAACAATGTAATGTTATTCAAGAACTTGATATATTATCAATCTCTGGTTGGTCTCTTTATTGCATAAATAACATGTTTCTGATTATGTTAGAATGAACATTGAACATCTCTGGATACATGATTCAACAAGTCATGAGGGACTTTTAAGGTTGAAACAGTTTAATGCACTTATTAGAGCCTGCATAATGAATTGATTAATATTATTCGATTGCAAATACAAACAAATGAGAGATGTTGTCAGACCTAAGTAATACCCTTTACTTAATATGGCTTTTGTGTTAAAGAGAATGTTATCAGATCTAAGTCTTATAAAAAAAAAATGTTATCAGACCTAAGTAATACCCTTTACTCAAACAAATATCGCCATGTTAAAGGATGCTTCTTCATGTATTGAATAGCTGAGTAATTCTTGTATCTAATTTTTTTATAATGACTTTGTACCTTGGATGATACTAGAATGCAGAAATAAAATGAGAAAAAAGAACCTCCCCTTCTTGTTATTGTCTAGAATTGAAATGAAACTAGTGCAATTTCCTCTTACCTGTTTCACTTCTTTTCAGGATCATGTTTGTGGGAGTGCAAATTGTGCCTTAGCATTGTACTGGAGCAAAAGGCTAGGGAAGTGTGATCTTGTTGCATATGCGGTATTCTTGCCTATCTTTAGTGCATGCAAACTCATCGTTGTAATTGTTGTCTTCATCATATTAATTGACATTGTTGATTCTGTTCAGGCTTCAGCAAGAAGTGGAGTAGCAAACATTCATCTCGATGAACAAAACCAAAGAGTACTACTGCAAGGAAAAGCTGTTACTATCATGGAAGGGTCTCTATCAGTTTAGACATTTGGAGTTAAAAACTCCATTTTGCTTGTATTTTGCAATGAAATAATTCCCCTATGACTGGAATTGAAAATTTCAATCCATAGTTAATTTAAGGTAGAAGCAGTTTATTTTCATCGTTTAAAAAAAAAAAAAGAAAAAAAGAAAAAAAAAGAAGCAAAATAGTTATAAGAATCTTTGGCCTTGAGTATATTTGGGACTATAGGTAAGAACAGTTGAACAAACTTTTTTGGCAGAGTTATTAGAGGGACTAAAATCACAATTGATCCAAACTTAGATTGTATAATTTTTGTTTTAGTCTTAAAAAATTTATTTTATGTAACACCTTGAGATAAAGGGAAAAAAAAAAAATTAATGATCCAAAGAAGTCTAGGATTAAAAATATATATATAAGCGAATAATATAAAGGAAGGCTTTTAAAGATCATAGCTTTGAATTTGTTTGTTTATTTAATGTAATTTTTCAGCATATAAATCCGTTAAGAAGAAATATCTTCTTATACTTCCAAGTATAATTCTAAACTAAGTTCAGGTCTAAAGCTGAAGAGCCTAAAGTAACAAGGAAAACAATTCACGTTGTAATTGGGAATAAAGCTCTCCTTGGTTAGATCTGAGGTTAAGTTCATATTTATGATTGATACAAGTTCTAAGTTAGGCAATGCCTTGTTCACTTTCTTGTTTATCTTCTTCTTCTAGAATCATCCCCCTTTACTAGGAGGATCCCCCCCCCCCCTTTATATATCCTCCTTCCTTTCATCTTAGCCCTCCATTTGTATGTCTCAGGGCTTTCCTCAAGATACTTGCTTATCAGAGTTCTACTGAAGGTGGTAAAAGGAGCTGCTAGCTATGAAACTACTGTTCAGGTGTCATTTCCTCATTTATGTAACTGATAAGGTTGTTGTAGAGTATTCAATGCAGAGGGGGAAGGTATACCTTTACAGGAAGCTTCCTTCCACCGTCTGGGCCCTTTCCCCAGGTCTTTTCCCTTCCAATCGGGCTCTCATAAAACGCCTATCTCACATCTCCATCCCTTCTCGGGTCGATGAAGTCCTCAGGCCGAATACACTTTTTACAGGTGGGATCAGGTGTGATACTTCACATTCAATCATTTTTGGTCCTCGGACACCCTACATTAGCCCCCTAAAACCTTGCTATTAAAAATCACTCTAATAGGAAGGTTTTAGTAACAATAGGTAGGATGGTATGTTCTAGATGTGTTCCTATGTGGAGATTCACTTCATCTGTCTTTGCATGTCCCTAACACTTCGGTATTCACGATCCTGCAGTTATTGCATCAGGCAGCTGCTTGTCCCCCCATGTCTTACGGTGCGATGATGATCCTATGGTCCTTATTTCTTGCAATTTATGAGCGAGAAATTTATCGCTCATTTTTTACTGCTATATAAAGAGGGGATAGGAACAACTTTTTCCCATTTACTTATTCTCTACTGTTTTTTGTTGAAACAGTAGTCCAAGGAAAACTCTTTCCAATGGTCGTAGGTGCATTTGGTTCTTCATCTCGAGCCATAAAGAAAGTTATTTATTTTTATCTTTTCTTTCCTCGTTTAATTTTGACCCTATAGGAACACATGGATAGATTTGCTAGACTAGTTGACACTCTCGAAGGTATGGCTGCCTTTGGGCTAAATATAGGATTTCTGACGATGTTGAACTCCAACATTATGAATTAGGAGAGTGGTTGGTCATCAATAAATCACCCAGGGCAGTAGTTATTCCTATAATCACCTTCATAGAAGGCAGGATGGAAATTTCCATAGGTAGAGTCACTAGAGATTTCCTTATTAATTTTAGGTTATCCCCAAACCAATGCTCTCCCAATCTTTTTAGGGTCCTCGATAGTGTGGACATGATAAACCAGAAAATGGGAACCAACTTTACATGACACGACGTAAACTAGGTGTATAATAGCCAGAAAGGAAAAGAAACAAGCTACTATTTTAACTGTAGAGTTCTTTCCGTTAGGTTGATTTCCAGTATACCTGAGTCAAATAAGCGTATGAATGAAGATATCCTCATTGTTTCGGGTGAATGGCACGATGGTTTGCACTACCCCACCCAAGATGGGGAACCAAGTGGGGTTTCCAAGGCCTTTAGATTGACTTAGGACATTCCTTCTCTCAAATTTTGCTATTTTTGCTTATATCAAGTCATTTTATAGCCGAAAATCTCTTTTTTTCTCTGTAAACGAATTCCACACTGCTCCATCCAAAAGCTTGGTGAACTTTGTCGACCTCAATCAGATCCTCAAGTCAAAGATCTTTCTCCACCGAGATGGCCAACTTCGGGCAGTCCACATGATCCTTGGTTTCAAGCCCATATCCAACCGCTTCTAGAGTCCCAAAACATGTGACCAAAGAAAATAATCTGAGGCTTGCTCTAATTGACGTAGTTGTGCCCAGATTCCTAACAAAGCCTCCTCTATCTGGCACCTAAGTCACCCAGTTGCTTGCTTAACTTGCAGCCAAGCTAGTCTACTCCCAAGAGCAACCCATTCCTTTTGATGACGAGTAGGAAGAAACAGTACCTAAACCTAGGATTTGGACAAAGACTTTGAAGTCTTCTACCAAGAGGATCCTGAGGACTCCCTAGCACTAACTTGCCTCCATCTTGTTGTTGCCCAAGTTAGCACCAGCCAAGAAGCATTAAACGTAACAGAGGCCATGGTTCTTGAGGAAAAGACTCCCGATCTACTGGCACTACTCACTGCCCATGCTGGGGGTGATTCCCCTATGGTGCCTATAGTACCTCGTCCTCTAACTCCTACCCTGGCTCAAATTGCCACATCAGAGGCCACTTAAAAGAAAAGGAAGAGGGGAAAGGCTACCAAAGGCACCGAAGAAGGAGAAATTTCCCAGCCTACGCAACAACCACCCACCAAGGAGCCCAGAACTACAAGGGCTCATCAAAAGAAAGGCACTGCTTTTAGAACCAACAAAAGCACTGAAGGGGAGCAGCGTCCAAAACCGACTATCTGGAACCTTGCCTTTGTACTAAGCTCGGGAGACCTTGTGACCACTGAAACTTCCTTAAGGGATTCATAGAAATGAAGATTTGGGTTGGTCTCTTAATGCTTGGAGAAGGCTCTTCTACTTCCTGAGGACATACTAGAGCTTCAGGGGTTAAGGAAGCACGAGGTTGACCATATTTTATTTTTTTGTTAAGTTGACTATATTTTTTACATTCCAAAATGAAATAGAAAAAGCATTAATATATACATACATATATATGATGAATAACATGTTATTAACTTATAATTGGTGTTAATGATAGTCATATAAATATGATATTATACTAATAATAAATTGTGAAAAAAAATTATAAAAAACTACATCTAAGGCACAACTTCAAAATATGTCTTAGGTTCTTCAAAATATGTCTTAGGTTCTTAATTTTGTCAAATGAGTTTTCAAATCTATAAAAGAAATTTCAATTTGAAACTTTAATTGAATTTTTTTTTGTTATTTTGGACAGTAACAGCACAAAGAAAAGCAAAAAATCAAACATTAAACTTTGAGTTTCACCTCAGACTTTTCATAAATCAATTTGGCTAGATAGAAAGGGTAGAGAGAGAAAGATCCATTTGAAAAAAAAAAGAAAGTTTCACTTCTAGTGAGAAATTAATTGTCAAAGAATTTGATTATGTGACATGAAAAGTGTAGGTGCTCAAAAAGTTAAAGATCCAAGCCCACTAAAAAATAGTAGTGCCTTGTCCTTTTGATCAAGCTCAAATATTAAATTTTCTATAGAGAGTGAGAAAACAAACTTCAAACACAATTCTAAGTCAAAAATTAGTTTATGGTCATGATTCCCTGGCTGATTAACAAATGTAACTAGAATGAAAATTATGAATGCAGTTCTCCTCCGGCTGATCCGAGGATAAGTTCTTTATAAATGTTAAAATGTCTAGTTCAACTTTGCACCAAATAATACACTGTTCATTTTCTTATTTTCTCCCTTTATTTTTTGTCAGCCCCCTTCTTGGAGTTTCCTTCCCCTTTTATATCTCTCCTCCATCCATCATAACCCTCTACTTGTACGCCTTAAAACATTCCCAAGATACTTGTCTCATCACAGCTCTGCAGATGGTGGTTGAAGGGGTTGCTAGCTGTGAAATCACTGTTCTGGTGTCATTTTCACATTAATGGAGCTGATATGGTTGGTGTGAAGCATTCAATACGGAAGTAGGAGGTATATCCCTCAGGAAACTTCTTGCCACGTCCCTTGCTCCTTTCACAGTCCCTCCTTCTCTTCCTGGGTCTTCGTAAGACACTAAATACTCTGTTTCTATTCCATCTTCTGGCAAGTGGTTTTTTTGGATCCTACGCATCTCCTCGGGCTAGCTTATACAAGCTTTTTCCTTGGTCTAATCCTCTCTACTTCTCAGACCCCCCACAAAAAGTTTTATCAATAATGTCTAATTTTTCAATGCAATAGAATTACTACTATTAATGAATAACAAATATGAACATGAGTTTCAAATGGACACAGTTTCATACTTCTAGGATTTTAATTGACAAATTTAAAAGCTTGAGACCTAATCCAAATTAGGGAATAAATTCTTGACATCTTTACAAAATTTCCCCAATAAATTATGTTCATAGAATAATAATATATATTTTTTGGTTGAGACAAAAAGGATGATTGCATTTGACGTTACCATGTGTTTCAATTTGCAGCTGTCAATTGAGACAAAACCAGCTGAGTGTGTTGACCAATCTCTGTTCTGGACTTCTGAAAAGACAAGAAAGACAGAACCAACTCAACTTCATTTTCACTTTATTATAAAAAAAAAAACTTCATTTTCACTACCTCTGAAAATCTCTCACATCACAGGAACATGGCAAAGAAACCTGTCAAGTACTATGTGGTACATCTCAGTTCTCTCTATCTGTGTAATATGTATGTATGTCTTATATATTTATGAATACGATTCTGAGTTTGTAGTGGGACTTGGCAGGTGAACGCGTTTACTGACTCAGCTTTCAAGGGGAACCCAGCAGCAGTGTGTTTATTAGAGGAAGAGAGAGATGAGCAATGGCTGCAAGCTGTGGCAACTGAGTTCAACATCTCCATGACTTGTTACTTGACTCGCCTCACTGACACGGGGTCCGACTCTCTTAAGTCACCCAATGCTAGGTTCCATATCAGATGGTTCACTCCTGTAGCTGAGGTGTCACTTCTTAATTTCACTTCCACTCTTAAAAAAAGTATTGTTTCAAAGTTCTACCCTTTAGTGGGGTGTTCTTAGTTCATCTAAATTATCTTAATTTTAGATCTTTAGAATAATACTTCCTTTTAAAAGAAAGTAGTAATTTATCTTGTTTTATAATTTTCTTATGGTGAATCATTAAGATGGAGTCGAAGTCACTTGTGAGCAGAAGTGTTAGAATTATAATAACAATTATAAAAGCGTATTGGACAATTCTACATATTTTGCCTCGCTTATTACTTATTTGGAGAATGTCTACATCAAACGAGGTAGAATGCTAGAATAAGGGATAAATAATGATAAATGGTTTGTTATACTTTTTTTTTTCTTTAAAAATTGTGAGAGAGTATGATTTTACTTGAATGTGATTTAAGTGCATTATCACAGTTAGATTCAATTATTATAGGATTAGGTATACCTTGTTGTGTTTATGGTTGAGTACTTACAAAATTGAGCATCACACCATGATCTAATTGCATGTAAGTGTTTTGCTATATCATTTATTGTGATATAATACGATTATTGCTGTAGTTTGGATTCTAATTGGTGTGTGTCTTGATATTTTAGGTAAGTAAGTGTTAGCAAATTCTTGATCAGAAGTGATTATTAATAATTATATTGGATGCCTTGTTGGCAGGTTGAACTTTGTGGCCATGCTACATTGGCAGCTGCACATACATTGTTTTCATCTGGTTTGGTGAATTCCAACATTATTGAGTTTTTCACACTATCCGGAATTCTAACTGCTAAAAAGTTCCTTGAAATCAAGACATCTGATAGTTCAGATGTTCAGAATGGTGAAGCGCAAGAGTGCTTTCTTATTGAATTGAATTTTCCTACTGTTCCAGCAATTGATGTCAATTCTGCAGAAGTTTCATCAATTTCCAGTGCCTTGAATGGTGCTTCTGTGATTGATATAAAGAAAATTACTTCTTCAGATGCCCTCTTTGTAATGCTCTTTTCCAATTTATAATTGTTTTCTTTTTCTTCTATACATTTTTTAGTATCTTAATTATCTTTAGTCATTTATCTTTTGGGAGGCTTTGTTGTTGTTGTAAATATGCATTGCAAAACTTTCAAAAGATTAATCTTTGCTTAAAATGAATGACATGCATGAACAAGTTGGTGTCTCATCGGTAAGTGAGAATCATGACTTTCTTGCTCAAATCATTGGCTTAGATGCATGGTTGGTTGGAATATTTGTTCTAATCCTCGTGTTTTAAAATGATTCTTAATAGAGCAACATCATATTTTTTACTGATTCATGACTACTTTGTAAGTACTTTCAAGCTTATCAATTTTGCAGGTTGTACTCCCATCAGGAGAAAGTGTAATTGAAATACAGCCAGAGTTTGATGCTATACGTAAATGTCCTGGACTGGGGATAATTGTTTCAGGGGCTGCTCCCTCAGGGTCTGGGTTTGATTTTTACAGTCGGATCTTTTGGCCAAAACTTGGGATCAATGAGGTAAAATTTGTCAGTCTCTAGTCTAAACCAATTGCAATGTTTGTGAAGTGCATGACGTTATAGCTTAATATCTATTGCATCTCTTTACTGTGCTAATAGTGCATTTATAATTTTGTTAGCATCATCTCTTAATTCAAAAGGTTGTGGAAGGGACTTGTAAGTTCAATCATTTTTAATGTAATAATCGTTGCCCGCAGAATGGAATTATGATGCTAATGCTATTGCCATAAACAAGCAAGATATGTTATTTAACTTCGTTATCTTTACAGCCAGCATTTAAAGAATATATGCTTCATACATTGGATAGCTTAAGTTCTTATACGAGTTATATTTATTGTTTGATAATTCAATAACATTTCACTTATTTGGAACCCAAAACCTACTTGACATTTTCTAGTGAGGTCCCAAGTTCTTTGATCATGAGCACTTTGATGATACTAGGTATGCAGTACCGAATAGGTGAGTTTGTGATATCAATAAAGGTATGTTACTTGTGTTTTAGGATCCTGTTTGTGGGAGTGCACATTGTACACTAGCACCATACTGGAGCCAAAAATTGGGGAAGTGTGATCTTGTTGCGTATCAGGTATTTTTCACCATGTCTATCGCAAACTCATAATTATATTTTTGTGTTTGTCATATTAATTTACAATGTTTCCAGGCATCAGCTAGAAGCGGAGTACTAAACATTCATCTAGATGAACAAAACCAGAGAGTACTACTGCGAGGAAAAGCTGTTACCATCATGGAAGGGTCTCTTTTAGTTTAGACATTTGAAGTTAAAACTCCATATTGCATATATTTTTCAATTGAAATAATGACTATTACTCGGTGGAAGAATCCCAAATTCTATAGCTGATTCAAGGTCTTGTTATAATCCTACTCTGTGAAATTGTATTTGCAAGGGTGCGTATAGGTTGTAAGGTGATATTTTTATCCATTAAGAGAAACTTTCAATAACTATTCCACATAACAATGTTTGTCAAGGCAAGTTTTTTCTTTTCAATACAGCTTCATGTCTCTCTATAATGCATTCTTAAAATTTTCAAATTCTTACTTTGAAAAGGGTGAAACTTTGAACTCCATTGTTTGGGATCTCGGAAACAAAAAAAACTACCTAAAGCGATCCATGATGAAAAAAGAAATATAGTTGAATATGTCAAACTTTTAATGATTGTGGTTTTGCATATGTTTGGTTATTTGAGGATTTTTTTTTTTTTTTTGGCTGAATAAATATTTTATTGCTCAAAAAACTCAACTTGAAACAGGAGAGAAACAAAAAGATCGGGCCTGAACCCATCTCTAACAAAAGCCTAAGATACATGAGAAGGCAAATTGGAGATGAGAACCGGCCCAGACCAGTTTACAAGGGCTGCCCATTGAGTGAGCAAATGTGCAGATACATTACCCTTTCTATGAACAAAAGAAAATTCAACATTTGAAAAGCAATTAGCAAAGTACAAAATATCTTCAAAAATAAATCTGATACTCCAATGCAAGGCTACATCTGACTTTTCAACGGCTCAATGACATTTCAGGCATCTCCCTCCAAGATTATATTCTAAATGACATTTCGGGCATCTCCCTCCAAGATTATATTCTAAAATTCTTCATTCATAGCACATCTCATGGCACACCAAGTTGCTCTCACTTCCCTCATCAGGGAAATTCCACTCTCATAATTTCCTATTTCACATTTGAAGGATTATGATGATAAGAATTTTGTTTTTGTTTTTGTTTTTTGTTTTTTTTAAGCTACTAAGAATATAGAGAATCCATTTTTACTCTTGAAAGGTTTCATATATTTTACACAACCTCATTTTGTAAGTCTTTTGTATTAAAATTGGTAATAACTTTAATATTTTCCTATAAAAATATCGGTTTTCAAAATTATTATCTTTAATTTAAAGTTAAATTAAAAGGGTATTGACTTGCTTCCTTTTAACTTTGCTGGTTTCTGTGTTCTATTTTGTCATAGAGAGCCACTACTTGAGGATTTAATGCCTTATAGGATTCCTAAATTATGTCACTAGTGCAATACATGTATAATTCGATGAATAATGATGGGAAGACTAACTCTTCCACTTTACTATAATGCACAAGGGGATTTAGTGTAAGGTTTGTGCATTCAACCCATCAACTAGACACCATGGGTTGATTTTTCCGGATTGATAGGTTGGCTTTAAATTTTTTTGAACTGAGGTTGAGTCAGATTCGGGTTGATAAAATTTTAACCTAAATAACTTGACTCAACTCACACTAATAATAGTTTAAAAAATGTGTAATTCAAATTTATTATTTTGGATTTTCCAGCTTAGTTTATATTTGTTAGTTTGGTTTATTTTTATATTTTTGAGACTTATTTTTTATTTATGAAATTTGAATATATACTAAGTTTAATTGTATTACTTGTCATCACTTATTGAATAACTAGCCAATGTTCCATGTAATGTGCGGTGCATTTTGAAATATTTTGCAATAAGTTATCTTATGGTTTATATATATATATATATAAGTTGAGTTCAAGTTACACCTAGTGTAACTCTAAGAAATGTTACACTACCCAGTAATTTGTTATAGAATTCATATTTTGAGAATTTTACCGTTGAATTATATGTTCTATATGTTTTTAACATGCACGTCAATTTTCATACTAATTGGATGTAATTTACCATTCGATCCATAAATTCATTTTTTATGTATTATTTTAAACTACAAAAATTTGAATTTAAACAATTAATTGATGACACGGCCATTGATTTTTTATCATCTTTAAATTTTGCAAGTATGAATAATATATGAAGATAATGTAATTTAACGGTGGATTTGTCAAAATTCGCATCTAATTAAAAAATATTGAGCGGTGTAATATTACTTTTTTTTTTTTAGAGAGTTTCAACTTATGGCGTTCGCTCCTGATGATTACTCTTTATCATCAGACTAAGACACCAATCAGTTTTTGGTGTAGGTGGGAATTGAACCCCATATTTCTTATACAACCATCAGAGACTTTACCAATTGAGCTAACTGGAACCCACTGGTGTAATATTACTTAAAGTTGAAGAAAACTTTAAGTAATATATATATATATATATACACACACACACACATAAATAATGTTTAAGAAAACTTCAACTATTTTACAAGTCATTAAAAAGTGGAAACACAAATTATTAAAGTTAAAATAATAGTAATAAAATATGAACCTGTTGCTTGAGTAATTGGACAAATAACTAATTATTTTCCTCTAACTTAAGTGTAGAGTTATTATTATGTTTTATATTCTTGATTCCGTGTTTTTAAATTTTTACTTTTGTCTCTTCCATAAAATAAAATAAAAATGCTTTCGTCTTTTGCTAGACCTTGTTTCAAAATCAATTATTTCCAATGCAACTTAATTTGGATAAGAACATCATACTTCAAGTTCAACCACTATCTAGACACTCAAAACTTACAAATCAAGTACATGAAAGAGTTTTGATTAGCCAACATTTATATATATATATATATATATATATATATATATATATTACAGGTATGAATAATTGAAGCAAATAAAGCTAATAAGTTATATTAAAATTTTGAAGATTTGGATGTCACAGCACTACAAAATTAATAATATATAATTTTTTTAAGAATGTAACTATAATCAACGCTGAGTTTAATTTTTAAAATGAAACTATTAATTTCAAACTAGGGTATCTTGATCCATCTTTGTTGAGAAATCCTACATAGAGTTCAAAATATTAAAGTTATGTTTGGTAATAGTTTTTGTTTTTTATTTTAAAAATTCGTTTTTGGGATTATAAAGAAAAAACAATTTGCTTATATTTTTGAAAGCAAAAACATGTTTGGTTAGTTAAAATTAAAAAATAGTTTAAAAAAAAAAACTATAATACGTTGTTGTTAGGATTTGAATTCTGGCGCTAACTCATTAAATAATGAGAGAGTTTCATTAAATCAAATGCGTGTTTTCTTTAACTTATAAAAACTAGAAACTGAAAACAGCATTTTGCATATTTTTAGTTTTCTTCATAAATTGAGTTTTGAGAACACTTTTTATTTTTTGTCCATTTTGAGTTTCCAAATAAGTTTTTTAGTTTCAAAAATAGATAATTATTTTTTAAAACAAAAAATAAGGAGAAAAAACAATTACCAAACATACCCTAAGTATTTTGTTAGCCTTGTATAATTATATAATTAAATTTATCATATTTTAATAATTTAAACTTTTGAGATAATTAATAATTTAACCATAAACTTGACTTAATAACAGTGCGCGCATACATTCAGTGATACTTGGCCCTATTTGGTTTAACCGATCACTCTAACTCAACTTCTATCACTCAATTCTTATCTCTCAAAATTCAAAACTCATATCTCATATCTTAGTTCTATTTTCACCTTAATTCAATCTACAATTTGTTTGGATACAATTTTTTCATCACAAAAACTATACTCTAACTCCAACATGTGGAGCCCACAAGCCACAGGGTGACTCTACTTGGAGAAGGTAAAACCCACACCCAAGCCCAGCTCCATCACCACCACCAATGGCAAACCTAGAATCGACCACCATAAAAAGCACCAACAGCCACACAAAATTCAACCATCAAACACACTCACAACTAAAAAGCTAAACCCACCAACCTACAAGTGTACATAAAACCTAAAACCAAACCCCCAAACATAGCAAACCCAACTCAAATCTAAGCCTTCACCGATGGAATTCAAAGTCAGAGTCGCTAGAGTCGCCAAAGTTCGTTGTGAGGAGTGGTTGGGATTTGGATCGCTGGAGTCATTTAGATCGGGATTTGTTATTTGTCATTGTCGAGATTCAGATTCGAGTTTGAGGTTTGAGTGGTTTAGTGGTGGCTTGTGATAGCGGTTTGTGGAGGAGTAGTGGAGAGAAAGAGAGATTCGTTGGGTGCAAGCTGGCACGGCATGACATGACAAGACAAAGTTGTGGGTGCCATAAGTTGAATGAATTTACCATATTGCCATGATAACTCATAACTTGGAAACATCTAAAATGTGTTTTCATTTTCAGTAACTCATCACTTATTTTGGAGAGTTATGAGTGATGAAAACTGAAACTGAAAACAAATCCAAACAAGCCCACCAGGCTTGGGACTCACCATATTTAAGTGATGGGTGATGAAAATTGAGTAACGGGTGAGTGAAAGCATGAAATTCAAACAACCCCTTAGTTTCCATAGATATTTTCTTATACTTCCAGTCACACTTGGACTTAATCATGTATACTCTCTGAGAGAGAGAGAGAGATATGCTTATTCTGTGTTGCAACACTAAAAAGTTTCTATATGATAACTGATGATGCTGAAATCTTCAGTTGAGTAGGTTCGTCTAGATGAGTTAGCACAAACTTTGTCTTTGTACCTGCAAAGATGACAGTAGAATCCTTCTCCCTAAGTGGTCACTGGTGTGGTGTCAGTCACGGAGTATCTTATGGTAAAGTTAGTAATGAGAAATGGCAAAATAGGTTTGTAAGAGCTAGATTGAACAGAGTATTCTTGTGAGTATGTGTGTATGTACCTTTTTTGGCTCTTAGGTGTGCCTTATATACATTCTCATTCTTTCCAGTCGTTGTACCCTATTTATGGTGATATAATTGCTTCTTTTGTAATGCCTCTGGGCTCATTCAATGTGGGCTTTGATGGGTCTCCAACGGTCTTCTTAGCTGATTGGTAACTGTCCAAGGCATTGAATGCTTCTCTTTATAGCACTCCTACCATCGTCCATGCTGAGAAGGGATGGATGATGGTATTTAATGGGTTCATCTGGATTGAGATTTTATTGGTCCTATCAGCTGCCCCCTAGTCCTATGGTCGTTGTTACGTGTAATAGCGATCATAGGAAGATGGAAGGTTTTTTGTTCAGAAGTGACCTTTGCGGTTCCGTGTTAGTTGCATTAATGCGTAGTGGCAGCGCCGTACGCATCGTGGCCACGTGGCACATTCTGGAATTCAATGCTTCACTCATGTCCTCTGGGTTTCCTGCTAATTTTCAGCTTTTTGTGCCCAACTTTTATAAAACTTGTCTTCTTTTTCCCTTTCCTCCTTATTTTCTGCTTTTTGCACCATTGTTTTTCTTCTTAAGATTCCTGTTGCGTTTCTTCTTTCTGGGATTTGTCCCTTTCGAGGTACGGTTTTTTTCCTCAAGCTTTACTCTTTGTAGCAAAAAACATTACTGGTATTTTTCTTTTTACGTTTTGGGGTTTAGAGTTTTGTTTTTCTTCTTTGCTGTTTTTCCTTTTGGGTTCCATGGTAGATAGCTCTGAGATTAGGAGACTCTATCCTTCCCTTTCATTTTTCTTTGTTCGGTTAGGGGCTTCTCTAAGCTTTTCTAGCTCTTTTGGCAGCTCTTTTGGCTCTTCAATTAAGAGTTTTGTGTTTGGGGGTAGTGGCTTAGGTCTAGCGTTGGCTGATTTGCTCCCTTTGCTTTGTGAGTCTGTGGATTGGTTTGAGGGAATAGTGGGTGAATGGAGAATTATGTTAGAAGTGAGGTCCAATGAGCTAGAAACTAGATTGTCGTCTAGCGATGACCCTGTTGAGGTGGAGGTGGATACTGCGGCTTCTAGCCCAAGAGAGGTTAGGGCTTTTCATGCCCTTAGGGAGGTAGGTGGTCTGGATGATGAGACACTCTCCAGGTTTAGGGATAGGTTTCAATTCCCTAAGAGGGTTAGGGTTTGTCTTCCTCATAGAGAGGAACGGGCCTGTCATTTTTCTCCTAGGGAGGTGTGTCTCTATGAGGCTGCCTTCCTGAGCGATCTTAGGTTTCCCGTCCATCCTTTCATCATGGAGCTTCTAAATCACTTCAACATTGCTCCTGGGTAACTTATGTAAAACTTGTGGAGGATTGTGATCATTTGTATGGAGATATGGATGGTTGTCACTGAGGGGGACATGATTAAGGTAGACGAGTTCACATATTTGTACCGTTTAAAGGAGTCAAAAGAGAATGGGTACTACGAATTTGTGCCCTAGGTCAGGAAGGCTAGGATCATCACGTATCTAACATCGTCCTTCCGATATTGGAAATTGAGGTTCTTTTTTGTGTCTAGGGATGAGTGAGAGACTCATTCTGATGAGTTCTAGGGTGATATTCCTAGGTTGATTCGTCATTGAAGAACCCTGAGTCTAGGTGCATCAAACCTCTACAAGTCTTTGTCCTTTCTTCATTTTTTTTTTTTTGGCTAATCTTTTGTTTGTTGTGCTGTTAAGAAGCGTCTAAAGCTCAAGAACGGGTATAAAAAGTGCGTCAAAGCAGTTAGTTGACCCCAGAACCTTAGCTTGTCACTGCCTCGGTCCGGAGCCTTCCCCCTTTGTTCTGCGTGCCATTGAAATCGAAGAGAAGAAGAGTAAGTGTTTACTTGGTTCGTTACTGCCTGGGTTTATATATATATATATATATATTTTTCTTTTTTACTAGTGTTTCTTTTTCGCAGAGATGATGACGAAGTTTAACCAGGGGATGTACGCCAAAATAAAGGCCAAGAAGAATGAGCCCCTCTCCCAGCTCGGGATGAGGGTGGTGCGCGTGGTGGAGAAGGGGAATCCTGTTTCACCAATTGCTTCGTCCTTGGGGCTACAATGACTTTGTCTTTTGCCACCTCGGTGGAAGAGATCACTCCTTTCCTGAAGAAGCAGCTGGTGGCGAATAAGGGTAAGGAGAAGGCTGGTTCATGCTTGTCCAGCGTTTGGGACAATGCCAGCCTGGCACTAACAAGGGCGTAGGATGCCTTCACAGCTGAGGACCTTAAGGCCTTTACTGACGTACTTTCCAATGAGATCATGAGTCATCATATTCACAAGAATGGATTTGAAAGCTAAATGCTTTGTGTGATCTCTTTTTCAGGTGCTGGGGGAAACCATCCACATTACCTCAGAGTACCTAAGTCAGGAGGCGAAGGCTACGTTAATGGGGTCCAAGGTGGAGGCTCTGGATGCGGAGAACTCGAAGCTAAGGAAGGATCTCATTGCTACCATGGATAAGGCCAACACTACCAAGGAGAAGGCTAAGGTCTTGGCTAATGATCTAAGGGTTAAGAGGCAGCTGACCTTAAAGAAGGACGAACAACTCCAGGCTGCGAAGGAGAAAGTCAAGACCATTGTTGCCAAGACCATTGAAGCTTTTCAACAGACTAACGAGTATAAAACTGTGCTTTTTAGTTGGTATTACAAGAGCTGTAAGCTTTTTCGGCGATACCTCATTAAGCATCCTACTAGCATGGACTTGGGGGGTCTGGACCTAAAGGAGGTTGATAAGGAAATGGAGGCGGACGAAGCTTCTTAGTCCCTTATTGTTGCTCCTAAAGGGGATGCTCTAGAGCCTGCTCTTGCAGGTGGTGACGAGGCCTCTGCATGAACCTGTCTAGCGCACGTATATACGTTTCCCTTCTTCTTGTTTTTTTTGGGCGCTCAGTATGTTTTTGGGCTTCTAATTTCAAGACAATGCTTTTTTTTTTTTTCTTTGCCCCGTGTTTTTTGGGGCTTTTAAATCCTGTTTATGGACAAGAAATATTTATGCTATTGCTTATTTCCATGCCTTTGATGGCTCTTTTCTTGTTATGTTTTGATGCATGTGAATGGTGCTCTTGCTAGAGTGTTTTTTTTTTTTTTTTTTTTTTTTTTTTTTTCATGTCTTTGTCATTTCTTAGATGATTTACATCCTTCTGTGAAGTTCTCTTTCGGCTTTGTCAGTGATTTACTTTCATCTAGTGAAATCTTATCACTTAGCCTTTTTTTAAGTGACTTATATCCGATTAAGGAATCTTGTCACTTTGGCATCGTTAGTGATTTACACCCGTCTAGCAGAATCTTATCACTTAACCTTTTTTATGTGACTTACATCCAACTAAGGAGTCTTGTCACTTTGGCCTCGTCAGTGATTTACATCCGTCTAGCAGAATCTTATCACTTAGCCCAAACTAAGGAATCTTGTCACTTTGGCCTCATCAGTGATTTACATCCGTCTAATAGAATCTTATCACTTAGCCTTTTTTGTTTTATTTTTTTAGGTTTGCGCATAATGAGATGGAATATTGGCTGAATAGTATTTTTATTACTGTGTTTCAAACGTCGATACAATTACCTCTTATATTTATTGATGATACTTCTTCAGATGCTTGATATTCCATGGCCGAGGTAGTTTCTTCTCGTCCATTGTCTCCAGGTGGTAGTTGTCTTGTCTTGAGCAATGGATGATCTTGTAGGGCCCTTCCCAAGTTGGCCTAAGGTTCCCTTGAGTTGGACCCTTAGTGGCTAGTGTGACTTTGCGAAGGACGAGGTCTCCTATGTCAAGTTTTTTGAGCTTCACCCTCTTGTTGTAGTATTCAATCATCTTCTGTTAGTATTTCACCATCTTCTAAGATGCTTCGTCTCTTACTTCGTCGTGGCAGTCCAAGTTAACTCTTAACTGATTATCGTTGTTGTCTCCATGAAAACTTCTCTTCTCATGCTGGTGACTCCTACTTCGACAAGAATTATTGCCTCGGTGCCATAGGTAAGCTTGAAGGGAGTTTCTCCTGTAGGGGTTCTTGCCATAGTTTTGTAAGCCCACAAAATGCTAGGCAGTTCTTTTGGCCACGCACCCTTTGCTTGTTCTAGTTTTGCTTTGATAATCTTCAGTAGAGTTTGGTTCATCACTTCTGTCTACCCGTTGGCCTAGGGTGTCTTGGAGGTGAGAACTAGTTCTTAATCCCCAATCCTGAGCAAAAGTCTCTAAAGTTTTGGCTGTCAAATTTTCGTCCGTTATCTGATATGATCGTCTTTGGTATCTCGAACCAGCAGACTATGTTCTTCCATACGTAGTTCTGGATCTTTGCTTTTGTGATAGTTGGTAGTGCTTCTACTTCAATCCATTTTGTAAAGTAATCAATTGCGATTAGTAAGAATTTTACCTGTCTCTTACCTTGGGTAGCGAACTCACAATGTCAATTCCCCACTAGGCGAATGGCCACAAGGAGGTGATAGGTGTCAACTTTTCTTCTGGGATACATTGAACATTTCCAAACCTCTGACATTTGTCGCTCGTTCAAAAAACTCTCTTGCGTCTTTCTACGTAGTAGGCCAAAAGTAACCCATTCTGATGATCTTACTCACTAATGACCTTGGGCCTGCCTAATCTCCATATATCCCTTTGTGGATATCTTTTAGGATGTACTTGGCCTCGCTTTCGTCAACACACTTCAGGTAGAGCATGGAGAAACCTCTTTTGTATAAAGCATCATTCAAGATAGTGAACCTAGCTACTCTTTTTCAGACTTTCCAGGCCTCCTTGACGACCTGCAAAAGTCGTCCAGCCATATTCACTTTGAATTGCAAAGGTGTGGATCTCTTCAATGCTTGGACGCCTCTAAACTTCCATTTTTAGATCTGTGCTTGTCGATCCTGTTTCTGACGATGCCTGATTCGCTATATTCTGACTCCTAGGGACCTATATGAATTCTACCAGATCAAATCTTCAGGCCAAATGCTTTGTCAGTCTCAGGTATTTCTACCATTCTCTCCTCCTTTTCCTTACACTCTTCTTTTATCTATCCCACGACCAGCTTAAAATCGCTCTCGAGGAGTAAGTCTTTAGCGCCCAACGCCTTTCCTATCCTTAGTCCCGTCAATATGGTTTCGTACTCCGCTTCGTTGTTAGTGGCGGGTAACTGAAGCTGAACTTCGTATTTGAGTGTATCTCCCTCTGGGGTAATGATGATGACCCCTAGTCCGCCTCTTTTTCTAGTTGACGACTCGTCAGCCTGGATCATCCATCTTTCCCTTTCATCTAATGCCCCATCTTCATCAGGGATTGTGAACTTGGCGATGAAGTTTACTAGTGCTTATGCCTTGATAGCTGTTCGGGGGTGGTATTCAATGTCGAACTGGCTAAGTTCGTTTCCCCATTAAACCATTCTTCCTACGACCTCGAGCTTGCTCAGTGACTTCTTTATGAGTTGGTCCGTCATTACCAAGATAGGATTCACCTGGAAGTAGGGGCACAACTTTCGTGAGGCTACAATCAAGGTGAATGCAATCTTCTTAATCCATGGGTACTTTGCTTTAGCTCATTGGAAGGCTTGACTGGCATAGTAGACTAGGAGTTATGTTCCGTTTTCTTCTCGAATTAAGGCTGCACTCACGACTGTAGCTGACATTGCTAGGTATAAGTATAGGTCTTCCCATTCTTTGGACGGGCTCAAAATGGTGGATTGCTCAAGTAGTGTTTTAGATTCTGGAAGGCCTTCTCGCATTCCTCCATCCAGTTGAATGCTTTTTTCAAAGTCTTGAAGAAAGGCAGGCATTTATCTATCGCCCTAGAGACGAACCGATTGAGTGCTGCTATCCTTCCTGTTAATTTTTGGATTTCCTTCACCGTCTTTGGTGATACCATCTCTAATATGGCTCGTACCTTTTCAGGGTTTGCTTCTATCCCCCTCTAGGACACATGAACCCCAAAAACTTTCCCAATGCCACCTTGAAGGCGCACTTACTAGGGTTCAGCTTCATTTGATATTATTTGAGAGTAGTGAATGTCTCCTCGAGGTCGTCCAGGTGTGCAGATTCCACCTTGTTCTTTATGAGTATGTCATCTATGTATATCTCCATATTTCTCCCAATTTGCTTATTGAACATCCTTTTTACTAACCTCTAGTAGGTGGCTCCTGCATTTTTTAAGCACAAAAGGCATTACCTTGTAGCAGTAGAACCCTTTGCTCATGATGAAAGCAGTTTTCTCCTAGTCTTCCTCTGACATCTTGATCTGGTTGTATCCTGAGAACGTGTCCATGAATATAAGAAGCTTATGGCCTGCCATGGTATCCATCAGCTAGTCTATTCTTGGCAGAGGGAAACTGTCTTTTGGGTAAGCTTTGTTCAGATCTTTGAAGTCTACGCACATTCTCCACTTCCCATTTGCCTTCTTCACTAGGACGACATTAGCTACCTAGTCTGGGTAATAGACCTCGTGAATGAAGTCTGCTGCCAGTAATTTGTTTACCTCATTCATGATCGCTTAATTTCATTCAAGAGCAAAGACTCATCGCCTCTGCTGGACGGGCTTTTTTTTGGGATCTACATTCAGTTGGTGTTGCTATGCGAAGACATCCAAATTATCCTTGAGGAATTGGACTAGTTTCTTCTTCATCTCTTCACTCAAAGTAGTCCCTATCCTTGTAGTTTTGGCTGGTTCCCCGTCCACCAGCTCTATGGTTTCTAGTGCTTCCACTTTTTCTTCTTCTTTCTCTTCGATCATCCACGTATGGTTCTCTTTTACAGCTAATACTACTTGGTAGCATTCCCTTGCCAGTACTTGATCTCCCTTCACTTTGCCCACGCCATTATTTGTTAGGAATTTTACCTTTAGGCAATAGGTGGACGTGGCTGCCTTCTAGCAGTTGAGCGTAGGTCTTCCAATTATTACGTTGTATGAGGAAGGGCAGTCTACTACCAGGAAGTTGAGCTGACAAGTCAACTGTCGGGGGTAAGATCCTACCGTGACCGTTAGTGTTACTATGTCTTTAGGATACACTCTATCGCCACTAAAGCTGACGAGAGGAGACTCAAAAGGTCGTAGTCTTTCTGGATCTACCTTTAGCTGTTGGAAAGCAGAGAGGTAGATGATGTCTGTAGAGCTACCGTTGTCTACGAGGATCCTCCTAGTGTTGAACCTTTCTATCATGAGCATTATGACCAGAGGGTCGTCATGGGGCTGTTTTACCCCTCTGACACCTTCTTCTGAGAAGATCATGTTCCTGTCCGTCCTTTTTTGTTTCAGGGGTGGTATCTTGTGGATGCTGTTTGCCTGCCTCTGTTACGTCTTTTTAAGGGATCTGAAAAACCGACCTGTGGATGGTCCCTCTGTGATTGTCTTTATTTCTCCTATTATACTCTGTGGACGATTGAACGAATTGTCTTCATCCCTTAGAACAGCTTCGTGCTTATCCTTGTTATCATTCTTAGATCTGCTGAAGTCTCCCTTCTTCACAAACTTTTACGGCTTCCCTCTCTGAATAAGCTCTTCTATCTGCTTCTTCAGGTCCGTGCAATCCTCTGTGTAATGACCGTGATCCTTGTGGAAATGACAATACTTTTTCTTGTCACGCACATTAGGGGACGAATGCAATGGCCTTGGCCATTTGAGGTAATGCTCATCCTTAATCTGTGTCAAGATTTTGTTAACATGCATAATTAAAGGAGTAAATTTTACCGTCCGAGGGGTTTTGTCGTTGTTTCACTTGTTAGTGCCTTGACGATCCCCCCGTTCTCTTTTTCGTCCTCTTTGTTCTTCTCCTTTTTCGTCTCTCCTTCGAGGCTTATCTTCATCTCTTATGGCTTTTAGGGCATCTTTGGCATTCATATACTTCTGCGCTTTCAAAAGCATTTCTGCCATCGTCCAAAGAGGGCTCTTCGTGAGGGCGACCATGAACTCTCTGGACTTTAATCCAACTTTGAAGGTCGTCAGATGGAGTTTGTCATCTGCTTCATATACCTCTAAGGTCAATCTCTAGTAAAGTGCTTCATATATGACCTTAGGGTCTCTTTCTCCCCCTGCCTGATAGTGAGCAGGTGGTCTGTCGATCTTTTCGAGCGCTATCCATCGACAAAATGGTGTAAGAAGGAATTACCCAACTGCTCAAAGCTATCGATGGATGATGTGGGTAACTTAGTGAACTACTCCCGTGCAGCTCCTTTGAGAGTGGTGGGGAAAAAGCGGCACAATATCTCGTCAGGAGGTTGTTGGAGGCCTAGAACTGTCTTGAAGGTGTTGAGATGATATAGAGGATCTTTCAGACAATTGAAATGCACGAGTTGTGGGAGACAAAACTTTGAAGGCATTGGGCATTCCAAGACTGCTGTTGTAAATGGCGAGTCCGTCCTCCTGACCATCCTCTCTAGGCCCCGATCTGTTTTTTCCTGTATCGCACTTCTTAATTTGTCCATTTCCATTCTCATCTCCCTAAGGAGGTCTGCGTTCACTCCCTCAGGAGTAGTTGGTGATCGATGGTCGTTCCCTCTTTGACTGTCCCCCTCTTCATTCCGGAGGGTTCCAAAATGGTTACCTCCTTGCTGAAGTTGCAACCTCATCTCCTAGTTCTGCCTCATGAGCTCCGCCAGGCTAGTTGTGAGTGTTTGGATTTGCAAGGCTAATGCTGTAAAGTCTTGTAGCGTGCTAGGCTCCATTTGGACTTTGGGGTTTGAATGGAACTACGCTCTCAAACCTAAGTACGAAATTGTCATTCCCACAGACAACGTCAAACTGATGATGTTGAAATCGTCAGTTGAGTAGGTTCATCCAAATGGGTCAGCACGGATTTCGTCTTCATACTTGCAAAGACGACAATATAATCCTTCTCCCTAAGTGGACAACAGTGTGGTGCTGACCACGAGGTCTCCAATGGTAAAATTAGTAATGAGAAATGGCAAAATAGGTTTTTAAGAGCTAGATTGAATAGAGTATTCTTGTGAGTATGTGTGTACGTACCTTCTTTGGCTCTTAGATGTGTCTTATATACATTCTCATTCTTTCTAGCCATTGTACTCTATTCATGGTGGTGTAATTGCTTCTTTTGTAACGCTTTTGGGCTCATTCAACGTGCTTTGATGGGTCTCCAATGATTTTCTTAGTTAATTTGTAACCGTTCGAGACATTTAATGCTCCTCTTTATGGCGCTCCTACCGTCGACCATGCTTAGGAGCGATGGATGATGGTATTTGATGGGTACGTCTAGACTGATATTTTATTGGTCCTATCAATAATGATAAATATTCTGCTTGCAATCGTGATGTGCCCCTAGCCAGATTATTTTAAAGAATTTTCTTCCGCCTCCTGTGATTTTCCATGTAATTTTAGGCACCAGTATAAAGCGCGCTCTTCTAGAAAAGTTACGTGAGAAAACGTCGTCAATGCTTAGCGGTCAATGGAGGTACGAAATAACATGATTTTTTTTTTTTTTTGAGAATCGTAGCATGATAATTTAACCAGCCCTTTTAATGTTTTTCCAGTGTTAGTACTGTTACATGTGGTCAAGAGACATGATAGATAGAAGGTCGGATATAAACTTGTAGGAATTAAATCAAAGGATAAAGTAGAAGAGATCTACGGATAAAATATAATAGACTTGATTTTAAGTTGAGGAATTAAATCAACACATATAATTCAAAGTTCAAGGACTAATATTGACACACTATTAACAGTAGAGTAGTAAGTAGTAACCAAATTGAACTTTTCTTTTCCTAATACTTAATAATTGTGAATTGAGCTTTAAGTATACCTACCTAAATTGTCCCATACTGGCTAGGCTAGTCTTTTGTGAATTGTTTATGTGTGTTGACCAATATACCATGCTTTAGACTCAGAGAAAAAAAAGACAAGACTCCATTTTTCACTTCTTCTGAAAATCTCTCTTTCAAACATGGCAAAGAAACCTGTCAAGTACTATGTGGTACTTCTCAGTTCTCTCTATCTGTGCTATATATTTATGAATGGGATTCTGAGTTTGTAGTGGGACTTAATTGGCAGGTGGACGCGTTCACTGAGTCAGCGTTCAAGGGGAACCCGGCAGCTGTATGTTTGTTAGAGGAAGAAGATCAAAGGGGCGAGAAGTGGTTTCAAGTGGTGGCAGCCGAGTTCAACATCTCCACTACGTGTTACTTGACTCACCTCACTCACTCTGACTGACCCACTCCTCAGTTCCATATCAGATGGTTCAGCCCCGTAGCTGAGGTATGTACTTTGGCTTGTAACTCAATGACAAAACAACAACAACAACAACAACAACAACAACAATAATAATAATAATAAAGAAATAGCAAATCAGATAAAAAAAAAAAAAAAGAATTTTGTTGTGCATGTACTCATGCTACTTGTAGTTGGTAAAAAAGAAAGTACAGAATTTTAAAAGAAAGGAAATTTATTATTAATTTACTACTTTCTCGGGGAGGCTATATTAATTTGCCACCCAAAAAAAGAAGAAGATATATTAGAATTTTGAAATTTGAAAGAAAAAGGAATTAGTTAAAAAAAAAAAAAAAAAAAAACAGTAGAATGCGCCTTTGAATAGCTTTTTTATGAGGGGGACAAGAGTTCAGTTTATTTATTTATTTATTATTATTATTATTATTTAAAAAAAAAAAAAAGACAGTAATACATTTGTATTTAGAAAAACTGGGACTTTAAGAGAATGTACGTAAGCAAATAAGTTAAAAAACTTAAAGTTGAAAGCTAAAAAGCTAACCCAAATTGCCATCATGCTAGATAAAAATTTGGCTTGCCAAGTAATATAATTCTATATAAAAATTTAAATTTCTTTATATTGTGACAGCATTATTTGCCGGTTTGACATATTGTAGGAATTAGAAAAACTGTAGAACTGTAGTAAATAGAGCTACTGCAATATTCAACTTTAATGTTTTGTGTTTTTGTCAAATTATTGTGAATAGTGCTTTGGAGCTCGTTTGGTTGGGAGATGAAAAAGTGAAAGGGTTATAAAATACTAATAGTAAATTATAGAGTTTTTTTGTTTTTTTCAAGTTCCAGTGTTCAACTTTAGAGCTTTGAGGACCTCTCGAGAGAACTCTTTTAGGATTGCCAGACACCACAATTTTTGGCTTAAAGTGCTTTACAGCACAAGAAAAACACCAGACGGATCATATGATTTCGATTGGCATGCCATTTATGTTCCTTATCAGTTAGATTTCATTGAAGACTTAATCATAACTTGTTGTATATACTTGTTTCTTTTCTTTTGGAATTCAATATATTACAATGATTTATTTGCATGTGAATCTTACAGCAGCCAAATGTTGATTAAACAGTAAATGACATTGCAAATGTTTGATACTCTATTGCAGCTTCAGCTTTGTGGTCATGCCACATTGGCTGCTGCACACACAATCTTTACTTCTAGTTTTATGACTTCTAGCATTGTGGAATTTGTCACTGTATCCGGAATTGTAACTGCTAGAAGGGTTCCCGAAATCAAAACAACCGATGGTTTGAATTCTCAGAATGGCAAATCACATGAGAGCTTTCTTATTGAATTGAATTTTCCTACCACGCCAATGACTGATTTAAATTCTGCTGAGGTTTCAACAATTTCCAAGGCCCTGAATGTTGCTTCTGTGATTGATATAAAGAGGACAACTGCTAAAGATGATATCGTTGTAATGCCTCCATACTTTTTTCTTTGATTTAATATTTCTTTACTCATAAGTTTTGAGTATCATATAGTAATATATGCGTTTGAAAATTCCCTGAGAGAATATAATGTTGGCTTTACACGAATGATATGAACTATTTTGTGTATTGTTTTTGACCCAATTGAGAATCATGACTAGTCTTATCTGTTGACATGATCATTAGATTGGATGTATAATTGGTTGGAATATGTCTAACAACCTTTGTGTGCCTAACAGCGTAAGTGATTCTCTAAGCAAAAGTGGCATCTTTTTGACTGACAGATGAAATTTTTGTTGAAGTACAAGAAACTAAGGTTGTAGTCTTTTGCAGGTCATTCTCCCATCAGGACAAGCTGTTGAAGAACTACGGCCACAGTTTGATGCAATACGCAAATGTCCAGGAAGGGGGATAATTATTTCAGGGGTTGCTCCCCTAGGGTCTGGATTTGACTATTACTATCGATATTTCGGCCCAAAAATTGGGATTAATGAGGTAAAATATTTGGTCTCAAACAATGTAATGCTTTGCAAAAACTTGATGCTATAAATCAATTTCTAGATAATATTAGAAATCCTTAGTTTCTGGGGTGCTACTAGAATTCAGAAATACAAAAAGGAAAGGGAAAAAAAGTAACTCCTTCTGTTATTGTGTAAAACTGAAATTGAACCAGTGGGGTTTCCTCTTACTTATCACTTCTCTTTTAGGATCCTGTAACTGGGAGTGCAAATTGTGCCTTAACACCATACTGGAGCAAAAAACTGGGGAAGTGTGATTTGGTTGCTTATGCGGTATTCTTGCTATTTCTAGTGCATTGAAACTTCATTGTTTTTTTTGTCTTCATTATATCATTTACATTGTTTACTTTGTTCAGGCATCACCTAGAGGTGGAGTGCTAAACATTCATTTAGACGAACAAAACCAAACAGTGCTTCTGCGAGGAAAAGCCATTACTGTCATGGAAGGGTCTCTTCTAGTTTAGAGATTTGGAGTTGAAACTCAATGTTTTGTTTTTTATACGATTGAAATAAATGGTCATTGGGTGTAAGAATCCCTTGGAATTGGCATCTGATTTTCAACTTATTAGGTCATTCTAATTCTGTGGTTCACATTAAAAAAAAAATGTATTTATCAAACTTATCGAATCTTAATCGCTAATAGTAACATACCAAAAAGGATTCCAAAAAAAAAAAAAAAAAAAGATACCAAAAAAAATGTATGCCGTAGTCCAGTAGAATTCTCCTTATAGACATAATCTATGTAAATATTGATTTGGAGCCATACAAGTTTATTATAAAAATAAATAAATAAATAAAGGTGAGTGTTAGACCATGGCCCTTTAGTTTAAGGCTCTCCCCCTACAAATTGATACGAGATCTCTGATGAACAAATGTATTGGTCTTAACAATGAGCCCAAATGGACAAAAAAAAAACGAGCCCAAATCCATTGGTTCACGATTTTGGGTTAAAGTAGTTTCTCAACTATATATATCAATGGGCTCTTGATCGACTCTCTAGGCCCTTTTCCCCAAACATATTACATATACAGTACTATCTTGTTTAGTCTATGCTCAGCATAGCTGGTTACTGAAAATTAATTGATTTTCAGAAGATTTTACACTAATGATAGTTAATGGGATTAAACAAGCAACGCAGCTGATTCCTTTCTTTTGCAAATTTTATTGTCTTTTGAAACTCTAAGAAGTATGACCACCTCTCTTCTTTAGTGCAGTGATCACTTTATAAGTATAAATACTTATAAGGTGTGGGGGGGGCAAAGACCGAGGTTCAAGTCTCTAGAAGGAAGCTTCACATACATATACAATTAGATTAGACTTGTGTATGGGCACTTTATTTGGGGTATTGCACCAATGTCATATTCATATCGCTCAAGTATCATAATCATAGTATCACGTTATAATTTTTCTAAAATTGCTCGTTATCATGTTGTATCTGTACTTGTACCCATGTCTGTTTTAGAAGTGTTAATAGTGATTGTCTTTTGTGTAACAAATCCTGATATTCTTCCTCCATTAGGACTACTTTGTGCAAAACTTACACGGCTACACAACCATTTCCCCATAGGAATTGCAAATGATCTTCTTCATCCAGTAATTTAATCCAAAGATTTGACTCAAGGGATTATACAGAGGATACTATCTTAATCCTCATGCCCTTAGTATTTATAGCTACAAATTTTAATGATATATTATATTACAAAAAATTTCAGGTTTTTAGTTCAGGTGAAGTCCTTATATATATATTCACCAAATCTTTACTCATAAAACATAAGATTTCGTCTTATATCAATTAATGCTTTCCTATAGGCACCTAATATTTCAAAAGAAAAATGAAATTAGACACCATATTGACATTTAATTTGGATATAAATTGCAGTCATGAAGATTTGATCATCATTTTAATGACGTTAGATAAATAATTAATTTCTAAATTAAGACAGGTATCATTTTTCTCCTTTATAAATATTGGCCCTTTTATGTCCTTCAAATTGCAAGGAATTTGTCTGCCTTTTTGTTAAAATTCTTCATCACTTGCAAGAATTCCCTAGTATATCCTGACCCAACAACATAAGCAATTTGAAGGCAACAGAAGATCTCTGTGCTTGTATTTGGTTGTGAAGTTTTTGAAGCTACTTTTAATGGAGTAATGGAGTACTACCACCCACATGTAATGGACCCCCATATTGCTACTCAGGTAGCTTGCTGAATTCTACAGGATTTAGATTATTGCATGGAATTTAGAAGTCTGGCTCATGAATTTTCTCTTTGGTTCGTCTAGCATTATTGTAAGGTTTTATTACATATCTTATGATAGTCTTGTTGGTCCTCTAAGCAAGTCAAAAGCTGCAATACAACATTTTGTCCTTCTGTTTGGATTCATTGGTTTTCAAGTTTAACAGCAATCGATTGCTATTTCGATCACAAAAGTTCTAGACTTCCCAATTAATTTTTTATTTTGTTTCTACTTTCCATACGATTTATAGTGTAATATGTCATTTTGTTTTTTTATTTTATTTTTTATCTTGTGTTAATTTTCTCCAATATATTTCACAACACAAAATTTAGGATTAAGGAATTAAGATCCTTTTTAGCATATATATTAGTAAACGTTCATGTAATTATACATCCTTTTTAGTTTCATTTTTCCTTACAAGAAGTGAGAATGGAGTAATCCAAGTTATCTCGATTGAGAAAACTACGCAACATCATTGAGCTACAAGGCTCTTCACTAATACCTTAACTTTTACTTCAAAGAAACTATATGATATAGGTTTTATTTGGTTTTTAAACTCTTATAATATCTCCTTGAATGATTTTGTTACAGACTTACGTTTTCAGACTACCTTGTCTGAAATGTCAAAGGAGGGTGAGGCAATTGTTGTCAAAACTTCATGGTAACTTCAAGTTTGGTTTTATTTAATGACTAAATTTTATCCAAATTGCAAATCTGTAACATTATATATTATTTTGCTAGGAGTGTATTCTATTGAGGTTGATGGAGAATCCGGGAGAGTAAAAGTTACAACTGAAATAGATCCTCACACACTTGCTGAACTTCTTGAAGGAATCTGTAACAAAAGAGAGCTACCATGTGCAACAATGCATATTCCATCACCACACCCTGTGCCTAACCATAACACACATGTTGCAGCTACTAATAACCCAAATGGACAAGAGCAATTCAGAGATTTCCAATTAGCAGAACTTCAAGAATTGGCTAAACTTGAGAGATTGAAAAACGTGGAGCTTGTTCAATCTAGGACATTGAAAATGACATTTAATGATTACAAAGAGGGTCATGCAAATGCATCTATTGGTGATGTTCAAGGTGAAAAGAAGGATGGGCCTAAGCTCAAGCCTGCAAAAGCTGCTGGCTCAAGTCATTGTGAGGCTTCTTCTAGCTATGGTGGTGGTGGTGGCGGCGGCTGTGAAAATCTCAACTGTAATGCAATGAAAAACTTGCCCCGTCATCATACCTTTAATATTGAATTCATTAAACCACCACCATCACCACCAAGCAATCATGTTCCACAGCCACAGGGTTATCCACCATATGGATATCCACCACGGGGACAACCCCAAGGTCCTCCCACATCACAACCATTCAATGCTCACTATTCTAATGTGTCATGTGGTGACATGCAAAAATGCATAGTGATGTAAGTTGAGTTGAAAATAATTCCCTCAATTTGAAATGAACATATTTTATGATTCACATTAAATATTACAAATTTAGAATTATATTAAATGCGACTTCATTTCAAATTTTAAATGATGTGGGATTATGTTATATTTTCATTTCAAATTTTTATGCTTTGCTTGCTCATGTATGTAAATTTCATGATATTTAAGAATTAAGTATTTCCTTCCCTCTAAATTTGTTAGTTAATCATAAAACTAATGAGATGCATTTACTTATGAACTAGAATAAGGAATATTTGTATAAAAAAGTATTCGCTTCTTGATTTGAATCAAAAACTGCTGCTAGTATTTTTTTTTTTAGTTCTAAAGGTCTGTTTGAATACCGCTTATTGCTAAAAACTGAAAACACTGTAGCAAAATAATTTTAAATGTGTGAATAGTACTGTGAGACCTAGTTTTAACATTGTTTTTTTGCAGTAAAAAAAAGTAGTTTGTGAGTCTTATGAACAGTGCATGGGACGCACTAAAAATAAAATGCCCTGCTGGCAAATGCAAACGTGCTTCCCAAACGGAGGCTAAGTATCTATATTGGGATAGAATACTCGTATTAGTTTTGAATGATTATTGATATCTAATTTTAGATGATGTGACATTATATATGGTTATATGCTAACAAAAACAAATGGATTATTTTCATTTGAAAACCAAATAATTAAAAATGACCACCTTAAGCAGTTAAGCTTTTAATGTCCATGAAAAACTATATATCAAAATATTGTCACTATTGTCGAATTGTCAAAGATTCGAAGTAGTCACAAAAAAGAACACAATCTCTATTCCAAAGCCAAAGGTCATCAGTAGCCCTATACACTTGTAAAATAACACGATGCTTAGAAAAATGAGGAGAAAAAAAAAAAAGTAAACAATAAAATAAAACAAAGAAGGAAACTGTCAAACCATAGTTGAAGTAGTCTTTAAAAAATACATTCTTAAAGCCACTAGATATAGGGTAAATTACACTTTTTCACTCTTTTTTTTTTTTTTCTTTTGCTAGGTAAATGAGGGGGATCGAACTCCCGAGCTCTAGGTATAGAGAGACACCGGGTGCCACTAGGCTACAAGACCCAGTGGCTACACTTTTTCACTCTTTACACTAAGTACACCTAATTCTTGGAACAAAGAAAATGCATGATTGACCCCTAAAGTTGTAACTTTGATTCAAAATCATGTCTGCCATCTCTTTTATTTGTTAAGTATGATAGACTAAAACACCAATTTATCCCTCTCCAAAACAGACAGCAAATAGATAAGTTGGTAAACTGTCAATAGTCTTTTTCAAATTAAAGGTTAATCGTGCGTTTCAATAGCGCAGTAAGTGTAATCGAGGTCAAAGATTAGGGTAAAAAAGGTGTAATTTTAAAATGAAAGGGAGCTTAGAGAAAAATGAGAAGAAAAAACAAAAACAAAAATCAAAAAATGAAACAGTATAGACACAAAAGGGTTCTTAGGCTTATTTGAATGTGGTTGTGTATTGGTAACTGAAGTAAAAGTGAAGTCAGCACAAGTGGTTCCCTGGAGCAAAAGTGAGGAGCTTGAATCAACTCTAAAAGATTATCCTCCATTTGATACCCTCCAATCACAATCGATGTCTTCATAGAAAGACCGCCATTCATAATCCCCAAGCACCACAAGTCAACGTCATCCCTTGTAGTCCTATTCCTAACTATTAAATTCGACCCAGTAATCCTCCAAACAGCATTGGGTCTATGTATCATGAGATCAATGGTTGGGACGCTCGGTCCCATAGGTGTAGTTGTGACATCCTTCGCTTTAAAGCACAAATCGAATGACATAGTATGGTCTGTTAAAGCGATTAGGTTAAAAGCTGAGGATGAGGCTTCACTAACAAACACCTTTCTAAATTCAACGTATATATAATTACTTAATGATGATGAAATCGTCAGTCGAGTGGGTTCGTTCAGATAGGTCAGCACGGACTTCGTTTCTATACCTACAAGAGTAAGACTAGAATCCTCCCTAAGTGGTCACTGGTGTAGTGTCAGTCACGAAGTCTCTAATGGTAAAGTCAACGACTAGAAATAGCAAAGAGGGCTTATTAGAGTGAATAAAGTGTTTCAGGGAGCATGTTTATATGTACCTTGTTTAGTTCTAAAATGTGTCTTATATGTATCCTTTTCTTTTTAACCGTTGTACCTTATTCATGGTGGTATAATTGCTTCTTTTGTAACACTTTTAGGCTCATTCAATGTAGGCTTTGATAGGTCTCCAACAGTCTTTTTGGCCAATTAGTAACTGTCTGAGGCATTAAATGCCCCTCTTTATGTCACGTCTTTCATCGTCCATGCTAGGAAGGGATAGTTGATGGCACTTGATGGGCTCGTCTAAACAATGATATTTATTGGGCTTATCAACACACTGTACGGTTCTAAGGTGCTGATCTTGGTCCCATCGTACCTGTGTTCAATACTCAAGTACGAGGCATCGATAGGCATGACCTTGTTGTTGACTTTTATGGAAGTCAAATCCAAGAGATACCCTGCTTGGTCTTCAGTCCATTCCATGTTCCAGTTCCTGGTGAGAACAAGCACAAGGCAAAATAACGAGAAGAATGGAGCGTGGTGCTAACTTGAGCTGGGATGCTAACTTGAGCTGGGAGCGAATAGTTGGAACTACCAAGCCTAATCATATCATTGACCCTTAAAGCCTTAATATGACCCAGACCATCAAAGCACAGGAAGACGAACTTAGGAATATGCCCCAGTTGGCCCAACTCAGTCAACTGGTCCGTGGTGTGCAATGCTAACGAGTCAGTGAGAGTTTTCTGTGAGAGACAAATCAAAATTAATATATATATATATATATGTGAGACGACACATTATTTTGCAACACATAGGTCAGTTATTCCACAATCATGTAAGATACACACGTTGTGAGAGGGATGATGCACAAGATAACTTCTCATCTCTACAACATCATCATCTCATATTAAGAGGATCCCATGTGTGCGCATCGCTCATGAGATCAAGTGAAAGGAAAAAGTAATGCCTCAATTGAACAAAATATTTTCTTTACCATTAGAACAGAAAGCACAAACGTTGTTGCTTGCCGCATGACGGGCCAGGGATGTCGCTGCAATGGGAGCCTTCGGTTTCGCCAATAATCTCAAGAGAACTACAGATAGGGGAATCATGAGGGACGTGCTGGTAACTGGAGGGAGAATAGCCATTGGTACAGTCCACCACAGAAAATGGGGAGTCCTGGTCAAGGCTAATTTGGTGGGTTGGAGAGGACTTTCAAGGTAAACCTGGACGATGTACTGGATTGGGTCAGAAGAATTGTCTTTATACACGGGCTACAGGAGCTGTTTCTGTTTGCAAAAAGAGATCTAGTAGAAAGGAAACAACAATAATAAAGTGAATTGAATGACCAATGGGAGAGACATTGCTTGGTGTTTCTTTTTCTGCATTCAAAATGTGTATTTCTAAAGAAATGGAACATCTCTACTTCACTTATATATGTGTGTGTAGAGATTTTGATTTCGGCATGACAACCTCATATAAATTTTATTTATTTAATATTTTTTATGGGAACCTCAAATGAAAATTGTTGACTTTGGTAATGGTCTTTGAAACCTCCACACTGTTTTGGGAAATTATTTTATATAGCTAATAGCTCTCCTGTAACATATAAAGCCAACACATTTGTGGATTTCAATTTTCTATAAGGGAATCGTTGCATAAAACAGTTATATTAAATACTATTATTATGCCCGTTCAATTCAAAAACTGAAATTTTATCTCTTCTCACCTTTCAACAAATGTGTATGATTTTTTTAAGTATGATTGAAAATAAAGTTATAAAGAATAACAACATATTTATTAAAAAAAGTTTTAAAGAATGTGAACAGAATATTTTCAAATTATTCTTGAATTAATAAATTAAACTAATTTAAAGCTTAATTTTATTTTATAGTAAGTTTAAGTTTTATATTTCTAATTTTCACTAACTTATCTTTAATATAAGAGATGTAACATATGTTTAACCTATTTAATTGTTTAATTACAAAACAAATTATTTATTGTTTTAGACTTTAGCATACTAAGAAAAAAAACTATTCCCTCAACCCCAAAAAAAAAAAAAAAAAAAAAAAAAAAAAACTGAAATTACCATTCTACCCTTATAAAAATTTTAAAATTACCAAACTGAAATTAAAAAAATTAAAAAAAAAAAAAGCTTATTTTGTATCGGTCAATATACCTGAAATCGATCGGTACACGACTAGTATTTAAATCGGTACCAAAATGTTGACGTCTTAGTACCGATACACATACCAATATGATACATACTGATCAGTACCGTACGATATCAACCACTTTGGTATAGACCCATCGACCTTGGTAAGGCACCATCCAACATAATCTCTCTCTTATAGAAAATTTCAAAATTAGGTTAGATAATGAGATAGTCTTTCCATGTTTGGTAATATTTTATGAATTAATATAGCTTGTATCTTAAAACTAATTTATTTCAGAATGCTCACTAATTTTCACCCCAATAAAAAATGAATTAAAATGTTGTCTTTCATTTTTTTTTTTTTTTTTTTTTTTTTATGTATGAGAAATGTTATTGTAATGCATGTTACATGTCTTTTCTCATAATTCGATAGTTACAACTTACAATATCTAAAAGAGATTTGAACATTGGTTCTTCTATGAGGAAAAACAAACTATTCCACTAAATTTGAAGGCCCTTTGTATTACATGTTGTCGTTGACCTGCCTCTTCATGTAGTTTAGAGTCTATTTTGACTAGTGGCGGCTCTAGGAATTTTTCTCAAGGTGTTCCTTAAGAAGCATAAATTACACAATATAATAAAAAGAGAAATTTATATATTGACAACAGCAACAATAAAAAGAAAATGCAAATATCCCACTGTGCATTAGCACACATCCCAATGTGCAGTAGCACACACCACATGTGCATTATTCATAGCTTAACCCACTACCTAGTGCCAAACATAATTTAATTTTTTGTCTTTTATAATGTATTGGTCAGTTAGCCTTTATTGCCTCTGCATGCCTTCAGCCTTTACTGCCTCTACCTTTCCACTTCCCCAATTCAAATATCCCACCCCATGACCCATGGCCCCTATTCACCCCTCACTCAACAGACAAGAGTCACAAGAACCAATCAACATTCCACAAAATATTAAATATATAAAACATTCACAGCACACAAAATTCACAATACACAAAACAACAAACTCACAAACCAATAAAGTCAAAATGTCAAATAAAGTTATAAAGTAAAGGCAATTAGACATAGAGAAACAGAGAGAGAAAGAGAATCTCATTTTGGTTCAGAGAGAGAGAGAGAGAGAGAGAGCTCCACTCTCACTCTCAGATCAGAGCACAGCAAAGCCAAAGATGTAAGATGAGATAGACTAATAGAGAAAAAGAGATTGAAGTAAAGAACTGAAATACCTTGAGGCCTGAGGGGCAGCGGCAACACATTAAGGCGATGAGGCCAAGCCAAGTAATCTCTGATCCAATCTCTGATCTCGCCTTCTCTGTTGCTTGAGTTTGAGGTCCGATGTGCTCTATTGCTCAAGTTTAAGGCGGTCCAGGTGGAAGGTGCTGTTGTGCTAATGTGCTTGGAGGTTGGAGCTTAGTCGTTGATGAGGTTTTTTTTAGTTGAGGTTAGGAGTTCTGATTTTCAGTTTTGCTTTACTATTTGATGATTTTGATCAATCAACGAACGTGTATTGGGTTTTGGTTGGTTTTTTTTTTTTTTTTTGGTGAATCTGTTTGGGTTGGCCCAATTGGGTATTTAATTAATAAAAATGTTACTAAATTTTTTTTGAGATTTCTTTTTGGTTAGTTTTGTTTAGGATTGATGTTGGGCATTTTTTCCTAGGGTGGGCTTGCTATATTAATTTTTTTTTTTTCATATTTTAGTTAAAAAAAATTTTTGGGCTTTTTCTTTTTGCTTGAAAAAAAAAAACAAATAATGGAGTAAAATTTAATTTTATTGACATAAAAAAAACTGAGAGTATTCCCAAATTTTTTTAAAGGGTAGACAAATAAAAAAATATAAATTATTATATATAATTTTTATTTTTCAGGTTAGGGTCGTCCTGGGATCACCTTGGCCTTAATGTGGCACCGCCACTTTTGACTGTGATGATAGATATGACATATAGGGAATAACCTGTAACAAGTATGTTAGTATAAAACTTTTACTATGTGATCACTAGGTAATGGCAAGAGACATATGTTAGATACTTTTAGTACATATTCTTATAACATGTGATCACTAGGTTACTTTCCTTTTGTGTTCCTTTGTCAATGTTGTGACTTATTCTATTGCCCCTTAGAACATTTACATCAGTCTACTCAAATATTTTAGTTAAACTAATTCAAAAAAACCTACATTTTCTTGGTTAGCTGTTTGTCATTTCCATACACATACATCAGCCTCAATATTTTACCAACATTGAAATTTAATGTAGTGAGGATAGAGGTTCACTACCAGTGGTGATAAGACTGTCCTCTTTAAAAAATTTAGTTAATTTAGTGAGGCTGATGCATGCCCTTGTTTTAGTTGAGTTTAGATAAATTTTTGCTAAAATATTAAATTCGTGAGGCTAATGTGAATGCTCTTAAATTTCGATTTATAAGCTTGAAGCTAAAAGATTGACCGACATAGCTTCTTTGTCTAATAGTACTATTCGATGCTATTAGACAAAATTAAGCTTTAAATTAGTTTTTTATAATAATAAAAAAATCATTATGTTTGTGAATGCTAGGAAGTAGGACTGTCCATCCAATCTGACAACCCGACCCACTCGAAGGATCTGACCCAAAAATCGGCCGACCCAATCAAGTCACCGGTCGGTGGCAGGTCATTTGTTCCAAAAACTGACTCCGGTTGGTTGGTCTCAGTTTTCCTCCCCCAAAACCCGAAAAACCCAATCCGACCGATGTACTAAGAATTTCCAACAAAAAATTTCCATTCCGGCAGAAATTTCCAAATTCACTAATTGGTGGTAGGTGATTTGTTCTAAAAACTAACTTTGGCTAGTCGGTCTTGGTTTTCCTCCCCCAAAACCTGAAAAACCCAATCCAACCGATGTACTAAGAATTTCCAGCAAAAAATTTCCATTCTGGCAGAAATTTCCAGATTCTGGTGAGATTTTCCAGAATTTGGCGATATTTTCCAGAATCTGACCTTAAATTTCTAGATTCCAACTTCAAATTTTTAAATTCTGGCACAAATTTTCATATTTCGACGACTTACCAAATAGATCTAGTGATATTTTGTCCAAATCTAGTGAAATCTCATCTAATCAGGTGAGATTTTTGCCAGATCTGGCGAAACCTCACTGACTTTTCGCCATTTTCTCGCTAGAATCTCAGATCTTGACTTCGCCCGACCCACCCAAAACCAACTAGATGTCTGAACCGCCTGATCCAATCAATTTCTCAGTCGGCAGCGACGGGTTGATGGCAGACTCCACAAGATCAGGTCGAGTCGATGGCGAGCTGAGCACAAACCCAACCCGCCTTACCCATGGATAGCCCTACTAGTAAGTGTGCATTAGGATCAATGTTTTCTAGCCGAAAAACTTATTTTTTTATTTGCCGAAAATTAATGTATGTACAATTGTAGAGAGAGAGAGAGAGAGAGAGAGAGAGAGAGAGAGAGAGAGAGAGAGAGAGAGAGATGTCAAAACATATATATACAGATCTTATCATTAAGAATTTCATTCCATTATTTTTGTACTTTTAAATTTAACATCATTTCATGTAGCATGTAGGAAAGGTCACTAGAATCTAATAGTTTTCTTAAAAAAAAAAAAAAGGATTTGAAGTTATGGTGTTCACTTTATGATGATCGTTTTTTATCATCAGATCAAGAGATTAACTAATTTTTGATGTAAACAAAATTTAAGTACAAAATCCACCACAATAGACTTAAGTAACTAATTGAAACCTACAAATGCAGTGGTAATAAGGTATGCAGCATTTTTCTTGACTAGTGTCTAATGCCGCAGATTGAACTAGTTTGGGCTCGTTTGGTTTAGAGATAGCTCAGTTTTCAAAACTCATTACTCAAACCCAAAACTCATAACTCCCTACTCAAACCTCACCTCACTCAAAAACTGCAAAACACCTATTTGGACTCATAACTCAGTTACAATTCTCTACAACCTTTTGCCAAAATTGTGGACTCCACCCACTGACACTACCCAATGTTGCTACTGTTGCTACCCGCATCTCTCCATCTCTATCTCTCTATATTCTCCCTCCCTTCAACCCACAGCCATTCATCAACGCCATCAACCACAACAACCACTACAAACCTAGCCACTAGCCACCATCAACCACGACAAATCGATCCACCACCATAAACCTAGCAACCATCAACAAAACCCATTCATTAACAAAACCCAGCAACCATCAACAAAGCACATTCATCAACCATCGACAAAATCAAAACCCATTCATCAAAATAAAAATAAAACCCATCAACAAAACTCATTCATCAACCATCAACAAAATCAAATCTCATTCATCAAAATAAAAATAAAACCCAGCACCGGCGACAAAATCAAAACCTAGCACCAGCGATCATGGTCTTGGTGTTTCGAGGCTCTTGCTTTGACTTTTTTTGGCTCTGAGAGAGGCTCTCTTGGTTTTCCTTTTCTGGGTTATTAGCTGATGGTGGCGAAACTAGGCTGAACCAGAGAAAGGAAGAAAGAAAGAACCAAACAAAGAACCAAAGAAATGTAGAAAGAAAGAAAAAACAGAGAGAGAGAGAGAGAGAGATAAACCGAAGAAAAAAAGAAAAATAAAAATGTGGGAGAAGAAAGAGAGAGACGAAAGTAAGAGAGAGGTACCACCATCAACACATATAGGCCCCACAGAGTCCGAAAATTTACCTTAGTGCTACTGAGTTTTGTATTTCAATTTTTGAAAACACCATTTTTGTGTTTCCTGTTTCCATCACTCTAACTCAAAATTTTTGAAATTTGAGTGATGAAAACACAATGTAAAAATCAAGCCAAACAAAAAAATTCGTATGGGTCCTACGTGTTTTGAGAACTCAGTTATGAGTTATAACTTTTGAGTGATATAATTCAAAATAGTTCTAAACCAAATAGGCTCTTTAGTTGCTAAAAAAATGTACTTAATACTTATTACTAGCAGTAGGGGTGTGCAAAAAACCGAAGAACCAAAAAAACCGCTTCAAATCGACCAAATCGATGCAAAAATTTCGGTTCGATTTCAGCTTTTTATACAATAAAACCGAAAATTTTGGTTCGGTTTTCGGTGACAAATTTTAATGCACAGAACCGAACTGATATATATATATATATATATATATATATTTATATATTTTGATAAGTATGTGTGTGTGTGTGTGTGTGTGTGTGTGTGTGTGTGTGTGTGTATTTATGTAACACTAAGTCATGTTGGAGCTTGTAGCTTAGTGGTGTGATGTGGCTCTTAGGACTAAGTGAGTTTTTGAGTTTCTCCTAAACACAATGTGGCTTCACCTAAACGTTTTTGAGTTTTTAATTTTTTAAACCATTAAAAGTTAAAACCCTAGCATCTTATATTTATAAGTTCTAACCCTTCTATCCTTTTCTTTTGCAGCCGCCCCTCCACGGCTCCACCATTTTTTTTTCTCTCTCACCATTTTTTCTCATTTTAAACCCATGTTTTTTCCAGCCATCAACCTCGCCTTCGGCTCCTCCCCCACCGATCGCCCCAACCCCCTCCAATGCACCTATCGGTACTCCCTCTCACAAACGGCAGCACACTCCACTCTCCAGTCCCTCTCTCTCACAGTCTCTGCCTTTGCCACTGCCTCCCTACTCCAGCCTCCCCACAGTCCCTCTTGTTTGGATGATTAGAAAATTTATCCAAAAAAACACATAGACTATCACGCTGCTTCATTGCTTCTTCTCCGTTCTCTTCTCTTTTTTTTTTTTTCTTTTTTTTTTTGTGTGTGTTTGCTACTTGCTTGGTGCTTGGTGTTTGGGTGGTGAGAAAACGTGGGAAAACAAAGGAAATATATATATATATATATATATATTTTTTTTTCCTTATTTTGGTATGTTTTTTGATTATATACATGATTTTGATTTTTTTTTTTTTTTTGCTTGGTGTTTGGGTGCTGAGAAAATGTGGGAAAGTAAAGAAAAATAGGTTTTTTTTTTTTTTTTTAGTTGTCTCTGATCTGTTTGGTTCTAAGAAATTGGAAGCAACCGAAATCTGACCGAATCGAACCGATTGAAATCTAGTCAGTTCAGTGTCGATGTTCCTCCCTTTCGAATCGATGTCGGTGCCAAATTTGGTAAAACTGAAATTTCGGTTTGATGGAAAAATTGCACTTCAAACCAACCGAACCGAACTGATTACACCCCTAACCAGTAGTCAATTCCTTGGCACTGCCTCATTTAATTCATAAAGAAGGACATGTTAAAAAATACCATAGAAACAAAAGTGTAAGGAAAAAAGATAAATGAAAAAAACAAAAGATTCAAAAAGTTGTTTATAGTTAGAATATGATCACTCTATTTGACTATTTTTACTAGAACTAGATGCAAAATTAAAGTTGGCACACGTGGTCCCTTTTACCAAAATTGATGTGCTAAATCCCAATCTCTATTATATCTGTATTTATTTTCAGTTGAATATTTGTGTCTATGATATTTTTCATACATTTGGTAGTCCATTTGATATCAATTCATGGAGGCATGAAGGATGACTAGAATGCAATAGTCCTATTTTTTTTTTTTTTTAAGTACAATTTGAAGTTATGGTGCCTGTTTTATAATAATTTTTTTTTTTTTTCACTAAGTCAAGACATTAACCAGTTTTAGATATAGACAAAATTTGAACTTAGATTACCATAGATCTAACTAATTGAAACCCACGTTGCAAACGCAGCATTTTAATTAACTGGTGTGTGTGTAGATTGACCCATTTTAGTAGCAGTCAAATCCTTAGCACTGCCAAATGCTAATGATTTCTTGTTTCACTCATCGAGAAGGCCATGTTAAAAAAATATCAAACAAACAAAAGAGTATGGGAAAAAGATAAAGATTAAAAAAACAAAAGATACAAAAAGTTGTAGCTTAGAGTTGGAATATGATCGCTCTATTTGACTATGTGTTTACTAGAACTAGATGTAAAATTAAAGTTGGCACACGTGGTCCCTTTAACCAAAATTGATGAGCTAAATCCCAATCTCTTTGATTCAAGATCAAATTGTAGAAGATTATCCTCCAATTGATGCCCACCAATCACGACTGAAGTTCTTGCATGGGGTCCACCATCCACGAACCCCAAACACCACACGTCAGCATCGTTCCTCTCAATCCTAACCATCGAATTAGACCCAAAAACCCTCCAAAACACATCATCACTTTGCATCGCGAGATCGACGGTCGGGACAGCCGGACCCACGCGCGTACTCATGATATCTTTTCCTGCATAGCACACACCGAATGGATTAACGGTAGTTGGCGTTACCGTTAAGTTCAAACCCAGGGCTTCCATTACAAACAGATCAGTAAAGGCTTTGTAAATGGACGTCTCTAACACCGTGTAGGGATCCACGGTGCTGATCTTGGTCCCACCAAAACCGTTCTCATCAACGGTCAGGAGCGAGGCATTGATGGGAACAGCTTTTCCGTTGACTTTGATCGAAGTCAAACCTATGAAATACTCATCAGACAGTTGTAAATAGTACGTGATCACAGTACTCCCAACCGGGTTGAGAATGAGAGGAGTGTAAACCACTGTTTTGAAACCCGGACCGGACCGTACGGTCCGACTGGAAAACCCGCGAACCTCTCTATTTTGCGGTTTTTTTAGTATCAAGAACCGTTCTATAGGCAAAAAGCAGGGACGCGTGCAAACCGTGGTCGAACCGTACGGTTCTAAGAACCGTGACCGATTTTTGAGGTTTGGAAGTTTTTTTTTTTTTTTTTTTCCAGCTTTTTCGGTAAATGTTGGCCAATACTATGATCAGATCTAGAAGAAATGAAAGAACTTCAGATATGAACAAAGGGATTTGTAAGGAAAAAAAAAAAAAAAAAACAAGAGAAGAAGAAGACAAGTTCCTCAAAAAAAAAAAAAATGGAAAGAAGAGAAGAAAAACACAACGCCAATCGGAAGGAGGTCTGCGTCTAGTTGAAGAAGCAGTCAGCAGGTTGCCGACGCCGATCATGCCTTCGTCTCCTGCTGCTTCTTCTTCTTTTTTCTTCTTTTTCTTCTCTTCTTTTTTCCGTTGAAGGAGCTCTGATATTGCCTCTTTTTCGCTGACCCATATGTTTCTCACTTTCTCTTTCTTTCTTTAGACTCTTGTCTTTTGTAACCTTTTGAATTCTTAAGTCCCTCACGTGCTAACATTGGAAATGAAGGAAGCCTTTAATTCTTTAATAAAAGCAAATGAATTTCAGCCACTAGATTTACTTCACTTTTTTGGATGCCCAACGTGATTTGATATGCACTGATAGGTGCATTAAATAGATTAAGTAATTTGTAGAGAAATGATGTATACACAAATTATTTTATAAAATTTTTACAAAAAGTTGATGTGGTAAATTTTTAGTAGTTCTAACTTTTAATATAAACCCATCACTAACATCACATTTTTACTTATAATAACTATTTAGAAAATACTAAAGTTATATCAGTAGTCTATAAAAATGTTGTAAAATAATTTGTGTACATAGCATTACTTTTTTAAGAGTAACTTAGTATAACAATATTTTACACAATTGTTTGCTATAATTTGCGCATGGCAAAGTGTGAGTAATGAAAAAAAAAATTTATGGGCTACACCTCTACCACTCAGATCTCGTCACGTTGCAAATTGTGTCAAAATTTATATAAAATGTTATGGTACTATTATTGCTCTAATTATTATTATTATTATTATTATTATTATTACCAATTTAACTAATCAATATATAAATAAATAAATAAATCTTATATTTAAATTTGCTTAGGATTTGATATTTTTTACTTGTCTTGTAAAAGTTATGATAAAGTATGTATTTGAAATATAGATATTTATATTTAATTGGATTATTTTAGTTAAATTTTCTATTTATACTAATTTAACATATTTATTTATAATTTAAATAATTATTAAATTAATTATGACGTCATCACGGTTCGACCCCGGTTCGACCTCGGTTCGACCTCAAAAACCTTGAACCTCTCTCTTTTTCGGTTCAATGAACGGTCCGGGTCTGAAAACCATAGTGTAAACAAGGGACTTGGAAAGGTCAATTTTGGAATTGAAAAAGTAAGGCCCACCCGAACCCAGGAAGACCGGACCGGGTTGAGACCGCGAACCGGACAAGCAGAGCGCAAAAGAGCGAGGCAGAGAGAGGGATCTGCTAACCTGCGCCGGGATCGAGAAATTGGAGCGGCCAAGCGCGGCCAAACCGGCGACCCCTTTGGCGAGGCCCTGGAGGAGGGAGGTTTGGGAGCAGGAGAAGAGGAAGTCGGGGACGAGTCCGCCGAGTTGACTCAGCTGAGTGGACCCGTCGGTGGTGGGCAGAGCGAGCGAGTCGAGGAGAGCGTTGGCGAGCGTGGCTCTGCGACTGAGGGGGTTTTCGGGGAAGAGGGCGCAGGTGCTGTTGGCGCAAGCGGGGCCGGGAGGGCTGTAGCAGTTGGAGCAGGCGAGGGAGTGGAGGGAAGAGCAGAGGGATGAGTTGCAGGGGACGTGGGAGAAGGTGGAGGAAGTGTAGTTTTGGTAACAGTCGAGCCAGGAGAAGGAGGCGCCGAGGTGGAGGAGTAGCTTGGTGGGTTGGAGCGGGGTTTTGAGGTGTGCTTGGATGGTGTATTGGTGGGTGGTGTGGTCTTTCGTAACGGGTGCTAGTAGAGCTGTTTGGTGAGAGAGGTGTAGAGTGGAAACAAAATTAAGTGAGAAAATGAGAACGAGAAAAGGAAGAAGAGACATTGTTGACAGAGAGGCTATAGGAATAGGAAGGAGGAGGAGTTTAATTGCATGCCATGCGGTGAACTGGTTGGTGAATGCAAATGGATGTGTGAGATGAACCTTGGAATGCTGGAAAGGTTGGACTGTGTGAGAGTCCAGGCGTGGTCTTCTTAATTCATTTTTTAACACTACTATACGTACAAAAAATATAAAACATTATTATTACGCACATAATTAAAAAAATATAAAACATTACAAAAAATTTATCTTAAGCTACCCTATTAAACAACCCGTTGGACAATTAATTATTCCATCACTCACTTTTATTATTATTATTATTATTATTATTATTATTATTATTAAATTCCATCATTCATTCAAAAAAAAAATTTATTTTTATTAGGAGAATAAGTTTCGTCCGGAGCTGGGGAAAAAACATCTTTTACGCTGACCAATCCTGGAGCAACACGTCAGCCAAAATATTTATATTCAATACATCTTATTACACGCAATTGAAATCCAATTAATACCCCAACTGTTCCTCAAACACTTGCAAAGCTTCTTTTCCAAATGGCAAACCAAAGGCAGACTCTCATCCTCCTCCTCACACCAAACCCTGCAGTTGTCATCCTCGATAATATATAATTATGTTATCTCATGTTCATACTAATAACATCTTTATGTGTCATAATGTTTTTAGCTCTAAACTCTATTTTTTTTTTGGGTAAACTTCTTCGTCATGAACCTGCATTAGTTATACTTAGTAACACTGAAATTTACATGAGAATGAATGACTAAAAGGAAGCATAGATTAAAACAGGGTCTCTAATGCTCTTTTTTGGGGGTTTTTTTTTTTTTTAGGGAGGGGATGGGTGGGAAGTTTGGTAGTTGTGCCCTTTGCATTACATAGCCAACAGAGTTTTTGTTAATGGTTAGAACGAGTGTTCTCAAGATGTATATGACTTTTCATTCTTTTTTTTTATAAATAACTTCTCAAGATTTAAGTGGGTTTTTAAGTGTTTTTATTGTCTGAATTTTTTTTTTTTGCTAATGTTAGCTGCAACTTATTCTGTTTTTCATTTTTTTTCCCAGCTATGATGCAAACAGATGGTTTTGAATATTTAAAGGAAAACTGACCTACTATCTTGATTGAAATCTTGAAGCATGTGGCTAGAGTTAGTGAACACTTTGTCATCCAACACTAGCATGGAAATGAAGCCTAAAATCTTGTATTTTGGAGAATTGAATCAGCAAAAGTCACTTCCTAGATTTGGTTTTCTATTTATATAGATATAGAGGGGATAAAACCTTTAAATGAGGAAATTATATACTTTTAACTTTCTGTAGTTCTTGCTCTTTTCACGGCAAAACCTTGTATTTTGGAGAACAATTGAATTTATAAATCAAGCAAATGACATGTTGCAAGTGGTAATTGGCTTAATACTGAAGTTGTGTAAATAATATCTATACCTTTGGCATCACAATCCAATCTTCTAGAGATCTTTTTAGTGGCAATTATTTCTATATTGAATCTTAAGATGCCACAAAGATAGAATTCCACTAATTAGAATGTTAATTTGTTGAAGGAATCACCTAGTTTACAAGAAGGTGAATAAAACTTGAAAATTTTATCAACGCATCTCAAAAAACTTTTAATCGTTTCTTCCATGTAATATAAAACCTAACACAATTCAATATTTAAGAGAACATGAGATTGTTAAATACTCAATGCAACAAATGAAAAGTTTTTAATTCCATTATTTAATCTAAAATAAAACCTATCACATAGGTTTGGAAACATATTAGGAAAAAAAAACAAGTCACAATTCTATTTAAAGGTCTCTAATTGAGAATACATTCATTTGAATTAAAACCTGTCACGATATATTGTAAATAAAGATGATCATAGGATTGGAAATACATTTAAAATAAAGCCTGTCATGGTTCAGTATACAAAAAGATGATCATAGGATTGTAAATACATATATGTAAAACCTATCACAATTCTTTCTAAAAGTTTCTAATTAACAATACATTCATATCAAAGTTTCTGGAAGTTTTAGGACTTGTCTGGTTTATTTTTTTTCATCACTCATCACTCAATTTTCATCACTCATCATTCATCATTCATCACTCATCACTCATCTCTCATCACTCATCATTTAAAATATCCAAATTTCCTAATCCCACCCATTTGGCACATATTTTCAAATTTTCATCACTCAAATTTTTTTACTTTTTGTTGGTCCCACACCTGAGCAATGGCCAGATACTGCTGTTAGCCTACCCACCTCATCCTCATCTTCAACTATTTTCTTCACTATACATTTCATTTTGCCACCACCACAATCATAGTTTAACACAAAAACTCCATTCATACTTATTATGATACACCACCAAAAAAAAAAAAAAAAGCTTCCAGATAAAAAACGAGCTTCCAATGGAGCTGTTTCCAGCGCCGACAACAAAGCTTCCAAATCGAAGATCGAAGATCTTTTCGGCGTGTGATCGAAGATCGGCGTGGAGCTTTTCGGTGTGTGATCATCGGTGTGGAGCTTTTCAGCGTGTGATCGAAGATTGACGCCAATGATCTCTTGGCTTAGGTTGACGTGGGTCAGTGTGTGAGTGACCGATGGGAGAACAAAAAGAAGAACAGATAAAGAAGAAGAGAGAAAGAAAAAAAAGTGGAGAAGAAAGGGAAAAAAAGAAAAAAAAAAAAAAAAAAAAGAGTGACCAGTGGGATATGACTGGCTTTTGGGGCCCACAGTCTCCTCATATTTACAAACATGCCACTGAAAATAAGATTTTAAGTTATGAAAACAGGTTTCACCTGTTTTCATTTTCCATGAATGTAATTTGGTTTTTTGAGTGACTGAGTCATGAAAACAATGACTAGAAACTCATCCAAACAACTACCCCTTCGTCGAACCCACTTGTTTTGGATGATGAATCATGAAAATTGAGTGATATCACTCAGTTTTCATATAATCCAAACAAGCTCTTAATGATTCAGTTGTTCCTCCAAAATACAGAATGTTTAGGCTTCATATCCACATCGGAATAGGATGGCTAATTGTTCACCAACTCTCGCCATATACTCCAAGGATTCAATCAAGCCAATAGGGAAGTTTTCTTGTAAGTATTCAAAACCATCTATCTGCAATTCTGCATCACAGTTGGGAAAAAAGAAAAATAATTAGAGCTGGGGAAAAAATTGAGAATAAGTTGCAACCAACGTTAGCTGAAAAATCCAGACAATAAAAACACTTGAGTCTTGAGAAGTCAATACAAAACGAAGGGTACAACTACACAACAAAGCAATAGAAATATCAAACCTTATGGTGAACATTAAGTCATAATGCTTGCTGTCATCTATTTAGTCTGATTTTTTTTTTTCCTTTTAAGTAAACTCTGTCCAAGTGGTATCAAGTATGTCATTAGCATCTGCCAATGTACTTCAAATTCTATTATGATTTTAGCTTGTAAAAATTGTAATTTTTTTATTAGCATATCTTTTGACTAAAGTAAAATTTGAGCACAATGGGATTGACCATAAGTTTATTGCTTTGAAATTAAGCAAGAATTAGCAATTTGGTTAGTTTCTTGAATTTTTTCCCACCTCATAGGGAAAATTAGTAACATCATTTTAATCCTAATGCACTTCTATTATATACAACCCTCACTCTAATTGCTTCTTAAAAATACTACTTCAAACAAAAGTCTATTATGTTCTCTTCGAATTTTCTAAATTAGTAGTATAAATAAGGAAGTAATTATTTAAATTTTTTTATAAAAATTAGAGAGAAGTCCTGAATCTTATTCTCATCATTCTAGTTCTTGTTCTTTTACTGTGAAAAATCCTATTCTCCTTCATATCACTGAAGAACCACAATCAGATGGGTTTGAACCTACCACTTAAGATTAAGAATCCAATCAAAACCTACTTAAGATTTATAATTTTCTGCAAAAAATGAAGAAAAATTGACCACATTCATATTCAATCCATCTCCCTCCCATTGAACCTACCACTTAAGATTTAAGAATCCAATAAGAAAAACAACAAAACCCATACCAAATCAGCAAAACCCAGACAAAACCAAGTAATTGACGTCCAAAAAAAACTAATCCCATTTATATTTCGAAATTAAAAACAAGGGAAAACTTCCAAATCATGAGAAAACAAACCTTGAGATTGTGACACTAGACTAACGGCAAATTTGGCATCTTTTTCAGGATCTAAAAATAACTCCGGTGATCACTGTGGCGGAATGAAGCTCCGTTGTAGGAGAGGAGGAGGAGAGTTTGCCCTCGGTTTGTCGTTTGAAGAAGAAGCTTTGAATGTGTTTAAGGAACATTTGGGGTCTTAATTGGGTTATGATTGCATGTAATAAGGTGTATTGAGTTTAAATTGGTTGGTTGATGTGTCTTCTCACGATTGGCTGGCATAAAAGGTGACTTTTACCCTAGCTCCGGACCTAACTTATTCTCTATTATTATTATTATTATTATTATTATTATTATTATTATTATTATTATTATTATTATTATTATTATTATTATTATTATTATTTCTTTTCTAGTCATGTAAACAAATTAAATTTTTTTAGGGAAATTTCAACTTATTCGTGGCTGGCTTGAAATTTAAGTTGGATTGAAATTTGACACTTTACTCATTTGAAGTTAGTTCAATTACATTTTTGTAATTCACATTTGTTAAAAAATGGCTAAATATATAATTTTGCTCCATTTTTATGTCTCTCTTCTCCAAAAATATAAAAAGTATAAAAATACAAGATCAAATAAAATAAAAATAATATAGTGAAATACTTGCATCATGAGATTTTAAACCACAAATAGTCATTTTAAATTTTAGTCAAATCAGGTTCAACTCATACAAAACAACGGTTATAAAGCCACGGCTAATAGAGTTTGGATTGAAAATTTTCTTGCAAGTTTGGTCTCCCATCTATCCAGCCATGCCTCTGATCATCTTCCTATCCTATTGAAAACCATGAATGATAGGCGGGTTAGAGGAAGGGGGGCTGGTGGCTTTAAGTTTGAGGAGAATTGGCTACTGTGGGAAGATTGTAAGGAAGCCGTGACTGAGGCATGGACAAAAGGTGGTTGTGGCAGTCCGGATTTGAGTGGTGTAAAGGACAGAATCCAAGCTTATGGAGCTGAATTGCATGCATGGGGTTCTTCAAAGTCCAAACCTGAAACAAAGGAGATTAAGAGGCTACAAAAGAAATTGGAATTGATGAATGCAAGTGAGCTGACCGAAGACAGCAGAAGTGAGTTCCTATTAGTGAGTAAACAGCTTGATGATTTATTGTTGAAGCAAGAGATCTTTTGGTGTCAGAGGTCCTGGGTGTCATGGTTAAAGCATGGAGATAGAAATACTAAATTTTTTCATTCCAAAGCCTCCCAAAGAAGGCGAAGGAATTATATTGAGGGAATCAAGAATGCTAATGAGGTTTGGGTGGAGGAAGTTGAAGAAGTGGCGGAGGTGGCATCTGATTACTTCATGGATATTTTTAAAGAAGACACTTGTGACAGAATGGAGGAATGTCTCAATACAGTTAATCATAAAATCACTGATGATATGATGGAGGTACTATCCAGGCCGTATAGCAGTAAAGAAGTTAAAGCAACATTGTTCCAGATGGGACCAATAAAGACTCCTAAACCCGTGGTATGAATGTACTCTTTTATCAAAAATTTTGACATATTGTGGGTAATGAAATGACTGATGATGTGTTAGATTTTTTACATTCTGGTAATATGGTGCTTGATATTAATTATACTCATATAGTTTTGATTCCTAAAGTTAAGAAACCGGAAAAAATGGCAAATTTTAGACCTATTAGACTATGTAATGTGATGTATAAAATTATTTCAAAAGTTTTGGCGAATATGTTGAAGTTGATCTTGCCACAGATAATTTCTCCTACTCGGAGTGCGTTTATACCTAGCCGCCTTATTACTGATAATGTGCTAGTAGCCTATAAGACTTTGCATGCTATGCATATTAGAAAAAAGGGTAAAAAGGGGACAGTAGCTCTTAAATTGGATATAAGGCCTATGACAGGGTAGAATGGGGCTTTCTTAAGGGTATGATGATTAAATTGGGATTTCCAGAGGTTTGGGTGGATAGGGTTATGAGGTGTGTTTCTACACCTTCCTTTCCAGTTCGGATAAATGGAAAAGCATATGGGAATGTCATTCCTTCTAGAGGTCTTTGCCAAAGAGATCCATTGTCCCCTTATTTGTTTTTGATATGTGCAGAAGATTTTACTTTGCTCCTTGCTAAAGCCAAATTAGATGGGAGGTTGCATGGAGTGGCAGTCTATAGGAATGATCCTTCTATAACTAATCTGCTTTTTGCTGATGACTTTTTGATTTTTTGCCAAGCTAATAAAGATGAAGTGTAGGTTGTCTCAGATACTCTATAATCTATAGCTATATGCTGAAGCTTTAGGCCAATGCATCAACCTTGAGAAGTCTTTTGCCTATTTTAGTAGCAATGTGTCTATGGAGTAGAAAGCGTGGATTGTTGACAAACTGAAGGTGAAGGAAGTGGAGAATTTCGATTCTTATTTGGGGGTACCTACTTTGAAGAAAGAAAGAAATATGATACTTTTGCTTTCATTAAGGGTGGGAAAAGAGGTTCTGATAAAAGCAGTGGCTTAATCCATTCCCACCTATACAATGGGGGTCTTTCAATTGCCCGAGAAATTATGTAATGAATTGGATGCTATGTGTGCTAGATTTTGGTGGGGCTAAATTGGTGAGGAAAGGAAAATACACTGGAAAAACTGAAGTTATTTAAAGCAGATGAAGAAAGAGGGTGGGATAGGCTTCAGAAATATAAGATCTTTTAATTTAGCTATGCTAGCAAAACAAGAATTGAGATTGTTGCAGGAAAAATGTTCTTTTTTGTATAGCTATTTTATGGCAAAAAATTTTCAGCGGTGTGATTTCCTTGAGGAGAATGATTGTCAAAATAGTTCCTACGTTTGGAAAAGTTTGATAGTTGCTCAACCGATCTTGAGGAAAGGGTGTTGTTGGAGAATGGGTAATGGTGCTTCCATTCATGTTCTGAAGGATTGGTGGTTACCTAATCAACCAGCAAAAAGAGTTCTTTTCCAAACTGAGGAGGAAATTTAGGGAGTGGAGAGTATTAGATTTGATTGATTGGCAGAACCACCAGTGGGATAAAGAAAGAATTAACGCCTTGTTCCATCAGTTTGATGCTGAAGCTATTCTTCAAGTTCCTTTGAGCAGGTGGGTTGTGCAAGAGGCCTTGGTTTGGTCATTCACAAAGAATGGTAGATACACCATGAAGTCCGGGTACCATGTGGCTAAGCAATTACGGAAGGCAGAGAGTAATAGTGGGGAGACCTTGGTGCAAAGGGCAAACAATTCACTCTGGTCATGAATTTGGAAGGCAAAGGTTCCAAATAAGGTCAAAAAAATTTCCTAGAGAGTATGTCAAAACATTTTGCCCACACAGGATAATTTGGTTTGTAGGAGGGTGATGAAGGATGCAAGATGTGGCTTCTGTCAAAGAGCCATTGAAATGGTATTGCATGTGCTTTAGGGGTGTGGGGCTGCACAGGATGTATGGGCTGGTAGTGCAAGCAGATTTAAAAAATTATGTACTAAGCAAGAAGATTTTGGGAAGCTGGTATCTGGTCTCATGCCGAAGCTGTCATTGGAGGAATTGGATTTATTTTAGGTTATATGTTGGCAGATTTGGCAACAGCGGAACACAGTCTTGCATGGGGGGTGTCTTCCAACATCCATTATGGTCTTACCAACGTGCCTTGGATTATTTGAGGGAGTATGCTGAAGCACAGGAACATTTGAGTGTGCCTGTTTCAATCCAAACCTCAGTAAATCAGGCATGGCAGCCACCGTAGGGAACTTTCTTTAAGCTGAATTTCGACGACGCCTACTTTGATAATGGAGCTGCTTCGGGTTATGGTGTTGTTATTTGTGATGGGAATGGCGAAGTGATGGTTGCTCTATTTTCCAAAGGTGGCGCTGTGAGGGATAGTGAAGAGGTGGAAGTGATGGCTTGCCGCAAAGCTCTCGAGTTCGCTATAGACAGTGGTTTTACGGAGGTGATTTTAAAAGGAGATAATGCAATGGTGATGAAGACGATATCATAGGCTCAACCAAACTTCTCTTGGCTTAGGTTAATCTATGAATATATTTGGTGCTTGGCTGCAGGTTTTGGATCCATTTTGGTTAACTATGGTAGGCGTAGTGCAAATAGTGTTGTTCATGCTTTGGCTAGATTTGCTAGATTAATTGACAATGAAATTGTATGGATGGAGGAGGATCCTCCGCCAGTGGTGGATGCTTTGTATTTAGATTCTAGTCTTCTATATTAATGAAAATTATTTGGTTTTGGCTTCAAAAAAATTTCAGTAAAATCTCAGGTGGGTAAAGTTTCAAATTTTATATCATGAGTAGGCAACTTAAATTTTAGTCAAACCATAGGTAAGTAAATTGCAATTTATCTAAATTTATTCTCATTTTTCTATGAAATATTTTTAAAAATAGTTTTTAAATTAATACCTTTAAAGCGTTTAATAACATTTTTTTTTTTTTTTTTTAGTGTGAAAGATTAAAATAGGTAGGGTTATAAATGAACTAAGTTCTTTGTGAATAACTCAAGCTCTATTCCGAAAAAAACTTATTTATATTTGATTGTTTAGAAAATAAGTCAAGTTTAAGTCTTAATTTTATACTTGATTATTAAATGAGCCAAATCTAAATATAATAATGTTTTCGTGAACAAGTTCATGAACATGAGAGCTCGATTTAACTATATATAATATTATATTTTATATGTATTATGGTGCCTTAAACCTACAAATGTTACTATTTAGGAAAGTGGTTTTGGGCTCCCAATTTATTTATTGATGGGTTTCCTTACAATCCTACAGGTTTCGCTTCAAACTTAGCCTAGACAGCCTAACCTCAAGTACCCTTGTGTTATCCTGCCCAAACACCTTCTTCCTCTTAGGCTTAGCCTCTTCTTTCTCTGATCTCTCTCTGTGTTGTTTTGTCCTCCCTCTATGTATACTCCCTCTCTTTCTCTTTTCTTACTCTTTCTCTCACTTTTCTTTATCACCAGCCAACCTCACTGCCTCCCCTTATATAGTCTCTCCTTAGTGGGGTTCAAATAATTACTATTTTACCAGTTTCCACGTAATCTCACTTTCATCCAGAATTCCAAACCACCATCATGTCTTTTGAGGATTCTTTTGAAATTTGTTCCAAACTCCAAATAGTGTTTGGCAGCAACTTCCCAAAAGCACTATTAGTACTCGGGTCAGATCTAACTTTCTCTATATCCTCGTTGATTTCGCATTGTCTTATCGGTTAGTAGTGGGCCGAGATTTGACTGCACACTCAGTGAATTCCCCAAACAATATTCTCCCAATCATAATACACTTATTGTTGGGCCGAGCCCATTCCCATAGGGTTTGGGCCAACTCCAATCCCCCGGGATAGCCTCAGCCACTCAAGCTAATCTCAGGCTTGAGTTTGGTGGGCTAGTACTGATCACCCGGGCTGAAGTCCCCTACATGTATATTTGTCTAAAAATATATTAATATATACTTGAAATTGGATACTATAAGTTTGTTAATAGGTCCATATGATATTAAATTATTATTTGTAGTTTCTTAATGATACAAAAAATCTTTTTGTAATAAAAATTCATAAAATTATGAAGAGGTAAATCATTTTAGTCATGATTTCTCAATATATAGGAAAATAATAAGTTAAATCATGCAGTTTGTAGACAAGCTCAAGCTAGCTCAACAAGAACATGAGCAAAGTTTGAATATAAAATCTTGTTTAGTGATGAGCTCAAGCTCGACTTGTGTTCAGAAAAAAAAAAAAAATTAAACTTTTAATGCTCAGTTCAACTTAGCTCGACTTATTTACTGCCGTAAAAATATAGAAAAGTGCTACGTCCATAATATTTTCATAATGAATCATAGGTAATTAGTTATTATTGGTTCAAATTTGAATTTACCACTGAGATTACTTTTTTGTTCCAGCAATAACCACCAATAATAATCTGCCATTTAGGATTTATTATGAAAATATTGTAAAAATATTATAGATATAGCATTTCTCAAAAAGATATATTTAATTGCCCTGTGTTAGAGAGAAATATTATCTTTCCCTTACTCTTGTCTTTTCCCTTCATGTTTGTTAGTTAATCCTAATATTTAACAATATGTATCGGGTGCGATCATACCAACACTAATGCACCGGATCCCATCAGAACTCCGCAGTTAAGCGTGTTTGGGCGAGAGTAGTACTAGGATGGGTGACCTCCTGGGAAGTCCTCATGTTGCACCCCCTTTCTTTTAAAAAAACTTTTCACCAAAAAAAAAAAAAAAAAAAAAACAATATGTATCCACTTGTGGAATAAAATATGGAATGTGTATCAAAGTATACACTTCTTAATGATACATAAATTGGGAAAGGACTGAGTTCATTGCTTCTTTGTATTAGATTTTTTAAGACATTGACATGTGGCAAAAGTTTGACACATGTCAGCATCCCAATAGGTGTAATGCACAAGGCCCAAACTGACTCTTATATAAATCAATAAATTTTTTTTTTTTTTTTTTTTTTTTTTTTTTTTTTTCACAAGTACAAAAACCTTCTGAAAATTTGGGAAGTGAGTTTCATTTTAAAATTTCAGCTTAAGCTTTGTCCTATCATATCTAATTTTAGATGAGGTGACTGTGACACTACTATATACAATGACATGTGCAATTTTCATTTAAAAAAAGCAAATAAAATGACAATAAACCTCTTAATACCCATAGGAAAAGGAAACTATCAAACTATAGTCGAACCAGTGTTTAAATAACAAAATATCTATTCAAAAGGTCACTTACCTTTTAGTAAAATAAAACGGTACCAGGGAAAAGGTCACCTACCTTTAATTTAAATCTTAGAAACCCAAAATTGGGGGCTTAAGGACAATTTCGGTTTAATGCTTTTTTTCTTTTTCATCCCTCCTTATTCCGGTTTAAAACTTGAGAATCATATATATATATATATATATATATATATATATATTATATACACACACATCATACAACTACATTTGAAGATGAATACTCGTTTAGTAAAATAATAGGCTTTTTTTTTTTTTTTGAAGTGGTAAAATAATAGGCTTAACAGTTGACATTTTAAGTGGGGAATTTGAATCCGAAATATGTTAGTTGGACTTGGAATCACAAAAAGATACCGTTGAACCTAAAGGTCATTAGCAATATAGTAGTGATTAATCGCTTTACATTGATGACTGATGAGTTTTGTAGGATTTGATTGCATATGTTTCTGTTTACAGAATTGATCTCATGAGTTTGACATGTTTTTCTTTTTGATGAGTGATACAAAAGCATTACTCTGGGTGGAGAAAACTCCCCCATGACCATGAGTTTCAAGTTCAACCATCCTCATTGATGATATATCCTTCACTTAGATATACCAATATACTACCACTATCAATTTTTTTGAAAAAGAAATTACAAATGTTAATATAACAATTTGTTAATTATAAATAATAAAATGAAGTTAATTACGCTTATATAAAAATCAATAATAACCTACTAAGTAGACATAAAATTATTGTAAAAAATATTTTGTACATTGCATGTGCGTTTGACATTGACTTAAAAAACCATTTTTTTTTTTTTACTATTTAGCTTATTTTTGCTACTATTTATGAATTATATTATACTTTTTAATAATATTTATGAGTCTTATTATACAACTAACTTTTAACTTTATTTACAATATTTAAAAAAAATAATTTAATTTCAACTAAATAAAATATTTCTAGACATCCGCTACATTATCTTATTGGCTATGCCAATTCACTTCTCAACGAAAAGATTGCATGCTTTTGACTTTGACCGTGATTGGTTCTTTATTACCATTTTTTTTTTTTTTTTAATTTCAAATTTCAGTAGTCAAGGATTCAAAGTTAATAACATGACCGCAACTGTTTATCTCCTTGATTTCTTTTTTAAAAAGAAGGGTTTATAATTATTATGATCATTAAATAATTAAAGATGCTTGCCAGCCAATGAATACTCTTCGGACATAGTTCCATCTTATCCGAAGAATTTTTTTTTTTTTTTTGATTTTTTTATATTCATATCCAAAGATATGTTATTAGCTCACAGAATCACAGAACTTTGGATTCAATTATATATGCTTTGTCAATTTGACTGACAATATAGAGAATTGGATAATAATTTAAAAAAAATAATCTTACCGGCAAGGCCAGCATATTTGAATATTTGGAGGGGCTTTTTTTTTTTTTTTTTTTTTTTCTTGAAAGATTTGGAAGGGCTTTGTAAACCTGTTTCCATCCCATTCATAACGTAAGATGTCAAACTTTTATCATAATCAAATCATTCTTGACTGTAATACAAAAGCATCACGCTAGTACTCTTGAAATAAGACATTTTCAAATTTTCATTGTGTTTGACTAGTCCCTGGCATAATTAAGCATATATAATGTAAATGAAATATGCTATTGGTCCTTATATTTTGGGCCAATATTTATTGTGGTTTTTATATTGACTTTGCGCCTAGCTCAGTCTTTAAAAATAAAAAATCGTTTTCATTCTAGTCTCTACTATCAATTCATTAACTGAAAAGTCTTACATAGCAAACAGAATACATAGATTACATATTAAACATTAATATGACTAATAATATAATATTAAATAATATTACGTTAGTATTTTAAATATTAAAAAAGTCACATCATTATTTTTTCTTTTTTTTAATTATTTTAAAATAACAAATTTTAGTTATTATTTAATTATCTAAATAAATTAAATAATTAAAATAAAATTTTCTTTTCATTATTGTAGTACCCGTGGGCCCAAATCACGTATTGGGCCGGCCCAAAGGCCCCCATAAAGAAAAAAGTCCAACCCAACAGCGCAGAGTGATCCGAGGACATAATAATTCCATCTTGCGAGGCCGCGTGACAAAGGAAGTTGCCATGTATGAGTGTAGCACCACTAGACATGACGTCCGAGGATGATATTGTCCTCGGCAGAGTGCTGCCGAGGACAATATTAGTGGCCTGGAGGTTCAAAGACTCCCGTACTAGGGACCGTGGATGCAATAACTGAAAGAACGAGGACAATAATTAAGGGGATTTGATAGACAAATATCCAATAAAAAGCTGCTACCACCGCATTAAAAGCATTTTACCTACCTCTCTGGCCGCATTAATGGTGAAGTGACTCCTGAGCATTAGAGTTCAATCCTACCATCACCACCAGAGATGGGAGTAAGAGAGAATGATGGGACAAGTATCCAAAAAGGAAACACCTGGACTACACGTGAAGGGAAGAAGAAACAGAGAGAGGCTTATAAAAGGAAAAGGAAGAAGAAAGGAAAGGGGAGCGAAAAAGAACTTGTAAAAAAGCCCTAAGAATTGTCCTCGGCATCAATATACAGAACTCAATATTACATATTTGTATGAGATTAGTACATGAGTTATATGATTTAATTCGACTTTTGTGTTATCTACCGTCTAAACAACCTAGATCAGGAGCCCACTCTTTATAAATTTATTGTTTAGGGCTTATTAGTCTGGTCAGAAACTCTAACTCTGGTCCAGCTCAATTTGTGCTCTTACAATTATTTTTTCTTTTAATTTTAATAATCTCATATCTCACTCTCGTGGTCTGTGTGTTTTTGTTTGTATCTATTTCACGTTCTTTCGTGGTATTTCTTTTTCTTTCTTGGTCAGTGGGTTGGTGTTTGTATCTATTTTTTCTTTTCTTCAATCATTTTTTTAATAGATTTTTTTTTTATTTTAAAATAATTAAAGAAAAGAAAAAAAATAATAATGTGACTTTTTTAATATTTAAAATAATGACGTGGCAATATTTAATATTATTTTACTAATCAAGGTAGCATCTAACATATCACTTATGCAATCCGTTTGTCACGTAGGATTTTTTTATTAGTAGGTTGGCAAACAAACTAAGACCAAATAAGGCAATAAGCATAATTGGTCCTTAGAATTATTTTATTTTCCTCAGTAGCTTCAGATTAAAAGCCCCATAATATGTTAATAATTAATTTATTCGAATATAGGCATGAACTCTGCATGTCTTGTTCGAATATAGACATGATCACATAAGTTAATTAATGTAATCCTTTTATATATATATATATATATATATATATATATATATATATATAAGGAGTTGCTTGTATTCGACCTTAATTTGATTGGGGATTAAGGCAAAATTGAAATACTAATATAATTTCATCTTATTCTTCTAATTTGATTAATTACTTACATTCCCAATACTTTACTCGTTTGAACAAGTTTTCTCCAAAAAAAAAAAGTCGTTTGAACAATCTGCTACTCCAATTAATGTGAAGTAGACCTTCTGTTCAAACATATTTTAAGGGTTCAATAGAAATTAGAAAAGATGCATCATATATAATATATTATAACAATGTTACGTGACCTAGTAATACACTCCAAAAAGTTTATGTATCATTAAATTTTCAAAGATGTGATATATAAAATGTTCAAAGTCAATGTTAGAAATGCCACCTTCTGAGATCTGGATTACAGTGGGCTAAGCAGCCTCATTTGACGCTAGCTTTGCGCTGGCTGGCTGGCTGGCTTTATCCAAGCGTCACATCTCCCATCAAAGCATAATATATATGCCGACAAAATTTGCATAGTTGCCCACCGCTATTATTCCTCCACACTCATTTCCTATATATATATATATATATATATATATATATATATCCCTTTCAAACTTTGTAACTAAGCATTAATTATTGACATGGCTATCTCTATTCAATACATCCTCTTCTCTACCTGCTTATTATTCCTCATTGCTCCTCCTTCTTTAGCTCAACAATCTTCCAGGCCAAAAGCACTTGTTGTTCCAGTCTCCAAAGATGCCACCACTCTTCAATACATTACACGTATTAACCAAAGAACCCCACTTGTTCCAATAAGCTTAGTGGTTGACCTCGGTGGCCAATTTTTGTGGGTTGATTGCGAGCAAAATTATGTGTCCTCAACATACCACCCGGCCCGTTGCCACTCAGCCCAATGCTCACTTGCTAGAGCCAGCGGCTGTGGGGATTGCTTCTCAGCCCCTAAGCCAGGCTGCAACAACAATACATGTGGTGTCACACCTGACAACACCGTGACACACACCGCCACCAGCGGTGAACTGGCCACAGATGCTGTGTCGGTCCAATCAACCAACGGGTCAAACCCGGGCCGGGTTGTGACCGTGCCACGGTTCCTTTTCTCATGCGCACCTGCTTCCCTATTGAAAGGTCTTGCTAGCGGGGTTTCTGGCATGGCTGGACTAGGCAGGACTAGAATTGCGTTCCCTTCACAATTTGCTTCTGCCTTTAGCTTCCATAGGAAATTTGCAATTTGCTTATCATCCACAACTTCATCCGCATCACCAGGAGTTTTGTTCTATGGTGATGGGCCTTATGTACTACTTCCTAACATTGATGCCTCTCAATCCCTCACATACACCCCACTATTTATCAACCCTGTAAGCACAGCCTCTGCCTATTCACAAGGAGAGCCCTCAGCTGAGTATTTTATTGGTGTGAAATCTATCAATGTAAGTGAAAAAGTTGTCCCAATAAACACAAAATTGCTCTCAATTGATAGTAAAGGTTTTGGTGGGACTAAGATTAGCACTGTCAACCCTTACACTGTCTTAGAGACTTCCATCTACAATGCATTGACTAAGGCTTTTATCAATGAGGCTGCTGCCAGGAACATCACTAGGGTGGCTTCCGTGGCACCATTCGACGTGTGTTTCAGCTCAAAGAACGTGTTTAGCACAATTCTTGGGCCTTCTGTGCCTACGATCTATCTTGTGCTGCAGAATGAGAATGTGTACTGGAGCATATTTGGTGCTAACTCTATGGTACAGGTTGGTGACAATGTGTTGTGCCTCGGATTTGTAAATGGAGGTAAAAATCCCAGGACTTCAATTGTTATTGGTGGGTACCAGTTGCAGAACAATCTCTTGCAGTTTGATTTGGCAACATCAAGGCTAGGCTTTAGCTCTCTTCTCTTTGGTAGACGAACTACATGCTCAAACTTCAACTTCACCTCCAACCCTTAGATGGTGCTTATGAATCGACATAGAATTATTTTCTGTAATTCTATGATATATTTGTATGTGTTACAGTCTGAATAATTAATTGGGCATATAGCCCAAAAATCTTTGCTTGATATGATTTTTGAATAAAAATAAAGAGTTTGATGTTTGCATAACTCTTATAAGATCTGATTATTTAAGTACCAATAAAATTGTTATCAAGCAAGCAAGTTAATTTTTTTTTTGTTGAGAAACACACACACCTCTCTCTCTCTCTCTCTCTCTCTCTCTCTCTCTCTCTCTCTCTATATATATATATATATATATATATATTTATATATATATAGGGGAAGAGAGATGAGAAAAGGGAATATACTCACATGCCAACATCAAAACTACATGCGGTAGTTAGTGTCGCGGAGCAAGAGATAAATTCCTTCTCAATATCACACCTTACCGATGTAGAACGACTCAACAACACTGATAATCTTTTTTTTGAGAAACACACACATATATATACAAGGGAAGGGGGAGACTAGACATGATTGAAACTGTAACGACCCAAGGAAAAGCGCTAGCCACATCTGCACTATACTTCAAAAGGACTAGTCACAATTAAAGCTCCTTGCAGTTGTTAATAAAGCCTAGTTCAATCCAGTAAATACCCGACGTAGGACTCATCACACATCTACACACATCACACAATCAATTAAACTTGGACATCACAGAAACTCTCTTTAAAAAAAAAAAAAAAAAAACCAAATTATGATAATATCATATGATTGTTGGCCATCAGAAAATGACGAGGAGTTATATTCTATGGAGATGGGCCTTATATGCTACTTCCCAACATTGATGACTCTCGATGGGCCTTATGTTCGACTTCCTAACATATTGATGACTCTCAATCCCTCACTTACACCCCACTCTTTATGAAGGAGAGCCCTCAGCTGAGCCAGAGTATTGGTGTGAAGTCTATCAATCTGAATGACAAAATTGTGCCAACAGACACAACATCGCTTTTAATTGAAAGCGAAGGTTTTGGTTGGACTAAGATTAGGAGCTGTTGACCCCTACCACTGTCTTAGATGCAAGGAAATCAATATCAATCCAAAATTTCTCTGAGTTATTCAATATTCAAGTATGAAGATGCAGCTTAAAGAAGAATTTAAATTTGTCAGGATTTCGACTGACATTCAATCTCTACTCCATCGATCAAAATCCAAGTTTTGATAGCCTTTTGATTGCGGTTGATCAATTTCAAAAATATTTTTCGAATGATGTTTGAAAATGACTTGATTGATCAAATATCATGTATTTAGAATCTAGCATGTTTTAATTGAAGTCAGTGTCATTCTCTTTAAACCCTACCAAATCTACTATATTAAGACTCTAATGTTGCACGACTTTTTTGTGGCTGAGAGAAACAGAAACTCAAAGCAAACAGGGAGAAAAATATAGCCTCCCTCTCAGTGAACTAGTGAGAACAAAAAATCATTTTTCTTTGGGTTTGTAATAGTTGGTGATCAAGAAGTTGAAGCCACAAACTCAATGCATCACTAGGGTAGAGCAGATCTTCAAGAGGTTCTTGGAGTCGGTTAGAGATTCTGGTTGTGAATATAGATGCGTTAGCTGTTAAAGCATTCATGTAATATATAAAATATTTTAGAACTGTTGTAATTTCTAAAGAGTCTTTATAGTAATTAAGTTTATCTACTAGGGGGGCAAAGCCTAAATATAAAAGTTCAGCAAAGCCTAAATATAAAGGTTGATCATTAATATCAAATTATGATTAATGGAAGTGTGAGTTCATTTTCATAATAAAATCAAAATTCTCTTAGCTCTCTCTTTACCAAGAACAGACTCAAGATTTTAAGCTAGCGAGGGCCAGAGTACAAAGAAAAAAAAAATTCCAAATAAGCATCCATATAGTATTAAAAAAAATTATAAATACTCAAAATCATTGTTTCTAAATACATTAAGGTGCAATTATTTACCAACAAGAACAAACAAAAACAAAATAATGTCTTTTTTTAATACTAAACTGGCTAAGATTTTATTTTATTTTTTGTTAAAGTTAGAGTATTCACATTGGTAGTGCTAAAAATTTTAGCTTTTAACACATTAAAAAATTTACTTTATCTATTTTACCATCACATTTTACAATATACTTAATATCAAATGTTTTTTTTTTTTATAACTTCATTTAAAATAATATAGAAAATTCATTAAAATAATAAAGGAAGTGAGAGAATTTGAGTTTTTTAATTGAAAAAATATAATCTTAATAAGATATTATATTTTATTTTTAACAGCTTGCTATTGTCAACTTATATTTATAATAGTTTACTGTAGTTGCAAAGTATTTAGCTTTAATTTCTCCAATAACGTATATTTTTTTGGTAGTAAAATAGTTTTTATTTTTGCTAAAATATAATCATCATTTTGAATATTTTTATTGTTTTTGTTAAGTTTTCTATTGGATAGTTGCTATTTAGATGAGACTAGTTAGACTTATGATAAAGAAAGAGGGCCTAAGGTTTTGGAAGAGGCCTAACTACATAAATGAAAAATATTATAACTAAAAAAAAAATTTGGACACAAAGGGGGCCTAGGCCCCCTCGAGCCCCTCACTTGGTCTGTCCTAGCTCTTTACATTACATAATGTATTTCCAATTAAAGATGGATTCTATATAAAAATTTTTCAATAAATATGTCTCAATGAAGTCTCTAACTTCTCAATTAAACTTTGAGGGTTTTTTTTTTTTTTTTTAACTCTACAAAATACACCAAAAATTGGCTCAATGAAGTTTCCAAAACTCCTCTATTGAATTTGGAGTTTATTTAATTCACCAAAAAAAAATAGTAAAAAAAAAAAAAAAACCCTTTTACTTACACTTTTCTCAACAAAAAAAGAAGAAGAGGTTTTTATATAGTTTTATGTGTGTGTAAAATGAGAAAATAAATAAAGAAATAAATACAGGGGGTATAGAAGTAAATAGGGCAAACAAAAAGGTCCCGGGACGCCGTCGTTTAAAGAAGTCTCACAAAAAGGCCTTGTCCAATACCAAAGTAGCACCAGTACTAGTAGCAGCGCGAGCCCTAAAACTCAAAAATCGTTCTCTCCGTCTCTGTGTCCATTGCGTTGCAGCACGCACCCACACGCAGAGCCCTAGTTCTTCGCCCACAATGAAGCTCGTTAGGTCTCTCACTCTCACTCTTCTTCTTTTCTTTTCTTCTCTTTTTCGTTTTTCTCTGTTTTTCAAAACAATGTGATTTCAGCGTTTAATTAATTATTATTTTTTTTCACAATTTTTGTTTTTTATTAATTAATTCGTGAAAAAAAAAATGTACAGGTTTTTGATGAAGCTGAACAACGAGACCGTTTCGATCGAGCTCAAAAACGGCACTGTCGTTCACGGCACCATCACAGGTCTCTCTCTTTCTCTCTGGTTTTGTTTTTTATGATTAGGGTTTTTGTTAAACCCTAGTTTTTTTTTTAATGTGCATTTTCTTTTTGATTTGTTGTGGTCGTTTAGTGAGTGGAATTATTGGCTAGAAACCCTAGCAAATTATGGTGTTTGATTTTTGCTTATGGGGAGGTTAGATTATTAGTACTTGAGCCAAATATAGAGGTTTTGATGAATGGAGCTTAATTGGGGTTTCTGTGGTGTGGTTTTTTGTTTGAAAAGCTTTTGTGGGGTCTCTGGGAATGTGAAAAAATTGAACAACGATTGGGGAAATTTTATTGAAAAAGAGGTCATTTTTTTAGTGCGTTTGAAGCTGAAATAGTAATAAACAAAAAAAGGGCATGTTAATTAAGGAGGTGACAGGGAGCCTGATTTTTGGGCTGCTCCTGAGTAGTCTATCAAGGATCCATAGCCAACTCCAAAATTGGAGATTAAGGTTGTGGAGTTTTGTTGCTTCTGGGTATGAGCATAAACTGCTTGGCCCATCTAGTGTGAACCCGGCAACTGTTTTTGGTGGGTAAGGTCAGTTGCCCATAGGTTTTACTGGCTAGAGGCTAGTCCAAAAGGCTCTTCTTTACAAAGGTTCCCTATGTTATTTATTTATTTATTTTTAAAGTTTGTTGATTTTTTTTTCTTAGTTTTTTTGAATATTACTTGAGATGCTGTGCAATATAACTGGGGATTTTTTGATTGAATCTTATACATGGAATGAAGAAGGTGTTAGTTTTAATTTGCTGGGTTCTTTTTAAAAATGATTTTTCAAGAAAGAATTGTCTAAATTTATGTTATCTCTGTGGATTCAAAAAAAGGGCTGTTAAAATGTTAACGGGGTTGTCCCGATGGTTTTTCTTACATAATGTTTGAAATTGTGGAAGAAAATGAGGTAGAATTTTTGAACTCTGTGAGCAATAAAAAGCCAAAATTCAAAGTATGTTTTGGGGGGGAATTGGGAGAAAAGGATGGTCTGCCTAGGAGGTGGAAAGCCCCTGTTTGGTTCCATTTTGGTGGTTGAATTAACTATTTGAGTGACAATGTTTGCCTTGCTTATTCTCTATTGAAGTATGAATATTGGTAATTGTTCTGTTTCTCCCTGTTTGAATAGTTTTTTCTTCCACTCAGAAGCATCAATGACATCAATATGAACCAATTTTATGTTAGTGTATGACCCACTTGAGTTCAAAAACGTTGAACATTTGAGTTTCCCACACTGTGCTCCCTGAAGAGTTTGTTTTTGCACTTGACTAGATAATGATCCTTAACACAATTACCTTTCCGCTATTCGCTCACTTCCTTCCTAATGGAAAGAAAGTTACTATTTAGTATTTAGAATATGATGGGAAGTGGGAATTATCTGAAAAGATTGATGAGGAGTTATAAAAGCTTATATACTGACTCAAAAAGTATTGAATTGGAAAAAAAAGTTTTTGAGGGGTTAATGAAATACTTATTTACTGATAAAAAAAAAGTTTTGAGGGGTAAGTGAGGTAAGACAAATGGATGAAAAATGTATATATATTTTTTTCTTGATAGTATAATACTGTAATTATATGTGGAGTGCCTATTAGAGAAAAATTTCATCCCTGGACTAGAGCCAGACTTGGTAGGCTTGCATGTGGTGTCGTCTTTGAGTGGCACATAAAAGCGTGTGGGGCAAAGTGCTAAGGGGACAGTTTTACTCAGATTATAAAAAAGAAAAACTATCTTTAAGGCTTTTTTTGACTCTTAACATTGTGTAATCATGCTTTCCTTATACCATTTATTGACTATGGTCTACGGGTTTGGCTATACCTTCGCGAGGATCTATCTGAGTACTTGTCATTTACTAGTACTCTCACCATCTTCAAGTGTTGCCTTGTTAGGCAGAGTCGTGTGTTTGATATGATACCTATCTTATTGTGAATACTTAAATTCATCCAAAGTGTAAGTGTTAATTTTTTGACTCTGGTATTTTGTCATGTTGGATTGATGGATATAACATCTTTGTATTGCCATTTTCACACTGAGAATTTTGAAATAAACTTTAATCCTTGCATGATTAGACTAGAAGACAGTAGGATAGTTTGTTTATTTCTTGTTTCCTAATTTTGTTGAGCCATATTTTTGAGAGATGTTTTATTCCCGAGAGTTAAAATGTTAAATTCCTCATTATCTTTTAGTCGCTGATGCCATTTTAGTAAATCAAATTCCTCATGTTTTTAATTATAAACCATAGTTAAAGGAACTGTGTTAATATCTTAAATTCTCTCTCTCTCTCTCTCTCTCTCTCTCTCTCTCTCTCTCTCTCTGTGTTGATTAGTAAGAAGATGCCTGTTGATAACTCATGATTGATTATGCTGCAAGATTGGGAAAAAAAAGGTAGATAAAGTTTTATGACTAGGAAATAATGTGCTTCCCTGTTGGTATGTTTGTTATGTATAGAAGAGATCAGCCTGTTTGGCATGTGTCCAAGGCAAATGATAAAGCGGATGAAGAAATTACTGCTCTTTCATTACCAGGACATTATTATCGGGAGTAACCCCTCTATTTGTTTATTTCTTTTTCAATAAAAAAAGAAGATTGAGAACAAAAGTAATGTTTGGGAAATTTTCATTTGAAGGTAATGTAGGGAAGGTTATTTTTCCTGAAATGGCATGTGATGAGGGACAGACCGTTTAGGGCTAGTTTAGCAGTGCTGCGGCTTTTCAAAATCTTGAGAAGCAAAGCTGCTTGCTTCTTAAAAGCTGCTTAAAAAGCATGAGCTGTTTCACAATTGACAAAGAACATGAACTGCCTTGGTTTGCTGAATGAGATGGAGGTAGCTTCCATTTTTTACAAGTCAACATGCCTACAGGGGAAAGCCCCACTAAATAAGGCCTTAAATACGTTTTTTCTTCACCCCAAATATGTTTGTCCTGTATGTTGCTCTAGCTAGTTCATTTAATTTGATGTTTATTTGGTAAATACGTCAATTTTTAGACTAAAGTTCCATTTTTATTTAGAAGAAGTCCTACTCCAAAAATCTTGTGTCTGTAGCTTGTAGGACTCCTATATGGTGAACAATTTTTAGCATTTCTGAGTGAGTGAATTGTATGTGGAAATTAATAGGGGCTTATAATTTAATTGGCAGTATAAGCCCCTCTCCAGTCTGGGAAAAGCAGCGAACTTTAGAAGCTAGCATTGTTCCACACTTTATTCACCTCTGGACATGTACACTATTCTGCTTTTCTCAATGCGTTAAAATTAATTTGATTGATTATTATTGTAAACTATTAGGAATTTTGCAGCAGTAAGGAGCTATTTTTGCAATCTGTATTTGCTTTTAATATATGAGTACCTACAATATCTTTGAAAAGATTATGCTGTTTGGTTATTGCACATTTCTATTTTCCCACTTTCTTTAAGCTGTGATTTTTTAAACTAAGGCAGAATTCCATCATTTCATTACATGCATTTAAGTTAAAGATAAGTTGTTGGACTTGTTGGATGGTGTCTCATTTTCCTAACTGGAGCAATTAATTATTGAGTAGAAAGAGCACATGTACACATAGAAAATATAGCTGTTTTGACTAGTGGATTGACTTGTTTGATGCAGGTGTTGATATCAGTATGAATACACATTTGAAGACGGTGAAACTTACATTGAAGGGAAAAAATCCAGTGACGCTGGATCATCTCAGTGTGAGGGGTAACAATATTCGATATTACATCCTTCCTGACAGCTTGAATCTCGAGACTTTACTGGTTGAAGAGACGCCTAGGGTTAAGCCCAAGAAGCCTACTGCCGGTATTGGGACTCTATCTGACTTAAATACCATTCATAGTGATGCCTTTTGTTTACACAGTTATTATGTGGTGAGTTTTTATAGTAGTCATTCTAATACTATTCTAAATTTCAGGGAGGCCTTTGGGACGTGGACGTGGCCGTGGACGTGGACGTGGACGCGGGCGTGGTGGTCGTTAAGCCATGCTGCATTGGTTTCAATTTTTGTGGCACTTGGTTATGTAAACACCAATGTTGTAGGGACATGAAAAGAGTGTTATCACTATTTCATCTTGTATTCTGAGTTCTATCCTTTGAAATTTCTTAAAATATCTATCAAAGAAGTCGGTACTGATAACCTCATGAAACTTTATAAATAGACCCCATTATCGTAGAATTTCACGCTGCATATGTTATTACTCAAGTCTATGACTCTTTGTGCCCCTACCATGCCCAAAAAATGTTTCGGCATTTGGACTTCACTTTTTTTAAACCACAGGATCCCCATAACTTGGTACATTTTACCTGAAGTTAATCCTGCTTGTTTGGAAATTATTTTTATGTATCCTTGTAGTGTTTCCCAGTAGTTTATAATCTTGTTTTAATAATTTGCATAGTATTTGCCCTTTAATTTTACTTTCAACTCAATTTCCAATTAAGTTATACATAAGGTAGCAGCAGTGCTTGCTATTTTTAGTAGATTTAATATTCAGACATTTACTTGGCTACAAGGCTACTGGCATCATCTTCAACCGTTGTTAGGGTAGACCTGGCAACAAAAGTGGTAGCATGATGGCCTTGGTTATAAACCATAATAGTGTGGGAAGTAACAATCAAGTGATAGAATGGATGACTGTTTAAAGCTTCTGTAACATGTTTTTCAAATTTTTGGGCTTCAATCTGAAATTAATTCCTTCCCTATGTTGGTTGGGAAGGAATTGAATCGTTGGGTTTTGTAGTATCAACAAAAAGGGAACTATAGGCTATAGCAGATCATGATTTTGTGTAAATGAAACAACAAAAGAAACAAAGAAAAAGAAAAGACCCCACTAGATAGTAGGTGAGTTATGCAAGTACTGACTAAAGTTTTGTTGCCTACTGAACAATGTGTGCTTAAGGTTGTCCCTAGATTTTTGTTTTCTTATTGTCAAGCAAATAGAATTCAATTGCATTTATTTCAATATACAATAAATATCAACAATTATTTTAATTTTATTAGCAGAAAGAAATTATTTTAGGTTCACAAATCCTCACTTAAATGTATTAACCCTCACATTTATTTAAAAAAGACTTGAAATATGAAAAAACAATATATTAGATCTTGAGATTGTGCAATAATTAATAACGATCAATTGAAAGATCCTATGTATGCAAGTAGCAACAAAGACATTAACACACTTATGTTTTTATTAACTATACGTAGCTTTTTTAAAATCCTTTTTAATACTTATAAGTCTTTTTACATGTTCTTTACTATTGTCTCTCTAGACTATACTTATTAACATGCTACGATACAGCAAGACTTGAGGCACTTCAGACTAAATAATATCATTTGCTTTTCATGAGAGAGAGAGAGAGAGAGAGAGATTATCGTTAATTTGTTTGATATTGATAATATTTGAGAAGTACATTCGCTTCCTAGTTAATTTACAATGGTTTTGGCATGTTTTTCGTAGAAGTACAATCACTAATAAAAAACAAGCCACTAGTTTGTCCACTTAGATTCTCAATCCTAGCTTGGTACATACGATACACATTTTGTTAGAACTTAGAACTAACTTCAACAACAGATGAATTTACCTAATAAATACATATGAATTTTGTTGTAAACAAACAAACTAGTGTGGAATGGATGGCTGTTTAGAACTTCTGTCAAATCTTTTCAAATTTGGGGCATCAATCCGATTTTGATTTTAACATTATTGGTTGAAAAAACAAGAAGGAAAAACGATTTGAATCACAATTGTTGTCTTGTTGAGCATCATGTTGGTTTAGTAGGTACCAGGATCCATGTATTGGTGTTTATGCAAAAATAAGGACCGAGTCTCTCTCTCTCTCTTCATGCCTTAAATAGAAGAGTTCACTAAGAACCACACAAAATTAACCACTCCTCCCCCTCTATTTTTCTACTCTCTTATAAAGGACTTTAATTGCCTCCAAAACAGAGTGATATCAAAGGGAAGCAAAAATGGCAAAGACTTGTGCAGTTGCTGCCCTCATTGCCACCATTTTTTGCTTCTCTTCCCTCCTCAACCTTGCCCAAGCCACTAGTGAAACCTTCTTTGTTGAAGGCAAGGTGTACTGTGACACATGCCGTGTCCAATTTGAGACCAAAATCAGCCAACCCCTGGCAGGTAATTTGTCACAACAAAATGTTTTTTTGATTAATTTTAATAAAAGTATTAGGATATTACTTCGTGAACCATGATTTTGTAACATTATCAAACTGTAGAAATAGTACTACTTGTATACACAACTATAAATTTGAGTGGCACAACTTTGTCAGAGAATTTAGGCAGCAATGTTTTATTGTTTCCCTTAAGTATAGTAAATGTTTTATGGCTTAAAGTACAAGTGAGAAATTCTCTCTAAATTAAATTTTGAATTATTGAATGTAACGTCGTATTTGTTTCAATGGAAAATATTGTGTAAAGATGGTTTTTCGTGTTTTTCATATTTGATAATATCAAAAAAAATAAGTCAAAGGAAAATTATTTTTGGTTAAAATAAAAAGTATGGCTTATTTTTAAATATAATTTTTAATTTTTAATTTTTTAATTTTTTTTTTTTTGGAAAAGAATTTATCTCATATCAAGCTAAATAAGGGAAGTTAGAAGATTGGTTTTCAACTTATTTAAGTTTTTTACCAAACATAGGAAAGTAAAATAGTTTTATGGAGTCACTGCACACCTTTGGTGTGATGGTTACTCCACAAGTATAAGTGCTTGTGGGGAGCAAGGACCAGAATTCAAGTCACGAGGAGGAAGGTTCACACATATATGTACTTAGATTCGGTTAGGGTAGAACTTCTATATTGTATAAAAATAATAATAATAAAAGAAGAGGAAGATAGTTTTATAAAAAACACTTTTTGAAAAATGACTAATTTTCTAAAAAATATTTTCATCTAAACAAGCAGAGCGTAAGATACTTTTTGGAGTATTCAACAAAAACTTTCAAAATTCAAAAAAAAATTACACCTTAGCATATCGAATAAATTCATATCATTTTTCCATAAACTATATGGCTTTTAATAATTATAATGTAAATATGCGGCCAAATCTAGTAGTGTAGATTTTCATTGCTCTTCAAAACCTCTCCATTAATTTCAAATGGATGAACTTAATAGTTTAAACAAAATATTATAAATCTAAATTTAGCGTCATTTTATTTAAAATTTTAAATAACATAACATCATGTACATGGTTAAATGGAAGATATAACATCTGAAGCATGAAATGAACCCTTACATGGTATAATCCTTTGCAGATTCTAAGGTACGTTTGGAATGTAGAAAACGTGAGGGCGGTGAGTTGACATACTCATTCGACGGTGTCACTAATTCGACAGGAACTTATCGTCTTCCTGTGGATGGTGATCATGAAGAAGAGATATGTGAGGTTGTGGCCCTCAAGAGCTCCAGGGCTGATTGCTCTGACCTCATGGCCGGTTATGAAAGAGCAAGAATCACACTTACCAACAAAAATGGTCTCGCCTCCATTGCTCGCTATCCCAACCCCCTTGGGTTCATGATTAAGGAAGCTCTCCCCAATTGCCTTGAAATTCTTGCTGAAATGGGTCTCATCCCACTTGATCTGTGAAAAATCATTAGCACCTTTGCCTACATAATTTTACTATGACATGTATTATATTGGCCACCGTTGCACTTCATTTTAAATGAAACTTTTGATATTGATATGGACTAAGTTTTGACATGTACTACTCAAAAATACTTTTCTCTAGTTTATCATCTCTTCTGAATGTAACCAATACCATTCTAAAATGGTGTTAAGTGAACTGAATGTATTGTATTTTGTTGACCATAAGAACTATACAGATAGGGGGTTTTATTTATGTTCCGTTGTTTTACTTTTACATCTACTTTTTCATGTGTTAAAATATAGATATATTTTATAAATATGGACATGCTCTTATTAATTGTAGATATTTGTGTAAATAATTTAGGTTAACGAGTGTAAGAGGATATATTCCTAACTTTAAAAGGATCAATTCAGCTTGCTCGCAGCTATTGCAAATTACACAGACTATGTCACTATGAACAACAAACTCCAAATTAAAAATGTGGTTTGGAGACACCCACAAGCTACTAAGACATGACTTGTATATCAATCCATGCACAAATAAGATAGGGCCAGCAATAAGCATGTTCAAACTATGCTTTTCCAATTTGAAGTCATCATATCCTTTCTCTGCCTGCTCTTTGTGGTCGCAAAAAAAAAAAAAAAAAAAAAAAAAAAAAAAAATAATAATAATAATAACACTCAAATTCTTCATTTTAAGTTTCTATTCTTTATTTTATTTTTAAGAATGAGTACTTTATTCAAAACAAGCCGTCCACAAAGACTGCAAATGCACAACTAGTGCGTAAACATGCAGCTTCATGAAGCAGCTACACAAGTTGAGCACTCTAAGCTTCAGTTATCAATAGACTTCATGGAGTCTTGTCTCTGTACTAGTTTTTCGAATCTCGCAACATTGCCCTGTTGTACCACTAAGCCTTACTAGCTGAATAATGTGGTCAAGCTCCAATGCTTCCCAAATGTCCAAACAACAATCAACACTTATTATAGTGAAGAAGATGAATGATAGAATCTCCTCTCATGAATATTTAAATTTGGAGGGAAGGAGAAGAGGTTACAAATGAATTTCTCTCTCAAAGGAATGGGTAGCACTCTCTCAATGTGAATTTTTATGATCTATAAAACCCTAAATCTCTTCTTACATTTTGTGGAAAATGTGGGTATTTATAGAGGAGGAAAAAGAGGCATAAATGTGGGGTCATTCCCATATAAGAGAGTAGATACGTGTAATGGTCTCACATGTTGTGAGAGATTGATATACGCCCAAAACATGATTCACCCAATTATGAATCCAAGCATTGATGGATCTTGGCTCTAAATTCTTTGCTTGGGGAGTTAAGCACTATTAGAACCACACAATTTAAGCTAACCTGCAGTGTATAGACAAATTTTCCAATGTTTCTTCCTCATTACCGAGAAGGCAAGACCATGGTTTCAAAAACCGAACCAGGCATCAAACCAATTTTTTCAAAATTTTCGGGTTTTGACCGGTTTTGAGCCTTTTGACCGGACCGGGCTGAACCGATTTTTTCGGTTGAACTGGTTGGACCTGCATGGTCCAGTTTGGTTTTTAAAACAGTGGGCAAGACATAATGCTAAGTTCAGAATCTTCAGATTTCATTTTAAAATTATTCACCATCAACTTTCAAAAAACAAAAAAAATGCTTAATAAAATTTTACCAAAATTGTCTACTAATAAATGTTAATGGGTCGTGCTAACGAATGCCTTTAGACATTGGTTAACAATTCAATTTATGAAAGTTTTGACACAATTTTTATAGAAAGTGAAAAAAAGTCAAAATATTAAGGCCCCATTTGGTACACCCACTCAAATACATGTTTTCAGTTTTTAAACAATATTACACGTATTTTCATACATTTTTTCACCTATATGTATTTCCACACATGTTTTTAGTTTTTAAGTGCATGTACCAAACACCCCTTAATTGTTTTATTTTCTTTTTTCATAAAAATTTTCTTTAAATGGATTATTAACCAATGTCCTTAGGTGGCGTTTGGTACGGGGTAATGTTTTAGGATTCTTAGGAATATTTAAAGATTCCCATATTTGTTTACAAATCACGCAAGGGAATTAGATGCTAGGAGAATCTGGATTCCTCCCTTAAACTGCTCTTAGTAGGAATGTAGATTCCCTTTAAAACAGGTGGGAATCCAAATTCCTAAATTTAAAGGAAATTGTATTTTTTATAAATTGACAATTTTAACCATTTTTCCTTATCATTTAAGCAATTAAGATAATACAAAATAAATCATCGATATCTTTTCCCTTGTCTTTATCTTTTCCCGCCAAAATAACATAAATAGAATAGATAATTCTGTTGATATATTCTTGAACAAAGTTTTATTTAGGTTTCACGTGTGGGGGGAGAAAAATGGTTTGAAAGGGAATGTCTATTATTGCCAAGTATTCACTTTTACTATTGTGTGTGCTTGTTACTCTTTATTTAAATAGTTATTTTTGTATTATACTTATCATTTTGAAATGTTAGACTACTATTTTAATGAATTTGTCATAACTAATAGATTATATTTGGTTTTTCATTATTTATGTAGAAGAATTTTTTTTAAAGGACTTAGTAATTCACATTCAAATCTAAGGATAGAATGAGAAAAACAAATAATTCATTTAAGATTCTTGAGAATAAACCAAATATTATTATTTCACATTCCTAGAAATCTTAAGAGATTTCTAATGAAACCACACATAGGAATAGTTACATTCCTAGGAATGTAAATACCAGGAGTAATGTAGATTTCCCGTACCAAACGCCACATAAGAACATTCTTTAGCATTTCCCAATTTTAATAGGACGAAAAACAAATGGACAAAAAACACCCTTAAGTTAAATCAGCCAATCAGATTTACACAAATCATGACCTTCAATAATGATTTACTGACAAAATTTAATGTGAGAAGAAAAAAGTGGCAAACCCAAAGTTGAAATTTGAAATGTTTTTATACCACCACGAAGTTTCTCTTCACATACTTGCCAGTTTCCTCTTCTTTCATCAGAAAAAAAGAAAAAAAGAAAATAGAGTTTATCTACAAAACACTTTGGTGTAAATGCACTTTTAGTCCCTACATTTTAGGGCTTTTTTTATTTTGGTTTCTACATTTTTATTTGACCACTTTTAGTTTTTAAACCAATTAACGCGTGACATTTGAGTCCTTACCGTCACTTAACTAACAGAAAATGCTGACGTAGCTAACGGCACAGTAAAATAATAATGGCATAAATGCCCTTTTAGTCCCTACATTTTGATATTTTTCCATTTTAGTCCCTGCATTTTATTTTTACCACTTTTAGTCCCTAAACCAATTAACGCGTGTTATTTTTGTTTTTTTCGTCAGTCAACCGACGAAAATTGTTAAGGTGGCTGCTAGAGAAATTAAAATATTATAAAAAATATCACATCACCATGACACATCAGCATATAAATTTAAAATATATATATTAATTTTAACAAATTAAAAAACATAAAAAGAAAATTTAAAACATAAAAATATATCATATTTGAATAAAAATAACCAAGAAGATGAACTAGATCACAGGAATACAAGAACATGAACCCAGATCATAAGAACATAAGAATACGAACCTAGAGCATAAGAACACAAACCCAGATAACAAGAATAGTACTCAAAGAATTAAAAACTAAAAGTGGAAAGGAGAGTTTTCCGTCGGTTGCTCTTTTTTGCTGAACCATATCTCATTGCTCTTTTCTTCTATGGAAATTATTATAACACCATATTAGACATATTGAAGCAAACCCCAAATCATAAATTTACACCCACAACAACAAAAACAACAAAATCTAAGAAAATTTCAAACCAAAGTCCACCATACTCATTGATTCACATAATCCAAATACATTTGAAATCAAAATCCAAACCAAAGCACATGCAGGCAACAAAATTAGATCTGAACAACCAAATCTAAATCCCCAAACCCAAGAGAAATAGAAGAAGAAAGAAAGTGAATAAACCATCGCCGTAAAGCACCGCTATCACTGGTGGCAGTTGTGGTTCAGCTGTGGCTAACCTCGGTGCAAAGCAAATAAAGAGAGCTGAGTGAGATCAGAAAGGGTTTTACGAGCAAAACCATGGTGGCAAAGGCACTGAGATGATCAAGGTCCGGCCATGGAAGCTTTGAGGGAGAGAGAGAGGGTGTAATGTGATATCTCTGTTTCTTGTAGATTGAACCAAATAGGGGATAATAACAAAAGGGGTCAAGAGACTCAAAAGGCAAACCCATCACCCACGGCCAACACCAGCATGCCGATCCACGCCAAAACCCATTACCTACAACCTACCACTTCAACACACCGATCTAGAAACCCAAAAACCCAAGCGATCTCCACCATTAGAAACCCATAAGAACGCACCGATCTCCATCGCTTGAAACCCACAAGAACTCACCGATCTCCACTGCTAGAAACCCACGGCCCACCACGCCGATCCACCACAATCCTCAACCCTAGACCCACCAAGCAAACCCACCAAAATCTGATTAGCAATTCTCAGCCCCTTGACCACGATGATCTCGCCTCCATAATCATCCCCACAAAACTCTCCTTCACCGCCGCTCTAACACCTTTTATTGATGGTTTAGGTTTTGATTTTTGGTGAAAGAACATAGCACCTATATTTTTATTCAAATATGATGAATTTTTACATTTTAAATTTTCTTTTTATGTTTTTTAATTTTGTTAAAACTAATATATTTTTTAAATTTATATGCCAATGTGTCATGGTGATGTGACATTTTTTATAATATTTTAATTCCTATAGCAGCCACCTCAGCAATTTCTGTCGGTTGATTGATAGAAATGACTAAAATAACACGTGTTAATTGGTTTACGGACTAAAAGTGGTAAAAATAAAATGTAGGGACTAAAATAGAAAAAACGTCAAAATATAGGGACTAAAATAGAAAAAACGTCAAAATATAGGGACTAAAAGTGCATTTACGCCAACAATAATTAAAAAATATATTGCGGTATTAAAAAATTGTCATGTCAACATCTAAATTAATTTTAATTAAATAAAAAAATTTAAAAAAAAATTACATGAGATCTAAGAACATAAAAACTTGTTCTTCTATGTTTGTCTTAAATCAAGAAATAAACCCAGCAATGACATCAAACCCAGAATCAAAGAGCAAAACCAGAATAAAAGAACATGAACATCAAACCTACAGGAAAAAAAAACATGAACATCACCAAATCAAAGAGCATGAACAAGAGCAAACTAGACACGATCACTGATCAGACCAACAACAACAACAAACCCTACAATCCCAACCAATGAACCTAATCGAACCCAACACCCACCAACATTTCTTTCTCTAAACCCAGATCTGATCAAACCCAATCAAACCCATGAACGATCACTGATCAAAGCCGAAGAGAAATGCCAAATCCTAGCAAATCCAGTCGAACCTAGCGCCCACCATCTCTTTCTCTAAACCCAGATCTGATCAAACCCAGTCAAACCCAACAAAGAAACAAAAAGCCAGCAACCCCAGTAGCGGCGGCGCGTCGAACTCTTCCTCTTCGTCAACGCCGTCGAAGTGCGTGGCTCGCGAGAAGGCGTTAGTCTCTCACTCTCACCACCACCACTCTCCGATCCACAATGGCCCGTTGACTTGGGCGCGCCAAGGGCCTAGCAACCTTGGTTCCACCTCATTGGCTTTGTTGGCTGGGGCGGCCGTGGGGAGAGGTGTTGCTTTTGGTGCGGAGAAGACGAAGGAGTTGACATTGGCGGCTCAGGCTGAAGCAATGGAGCAGCGTAAAGAGAGTGAGTTGGAAGCTATGGAGGCATCGATGGAAGCTAATTTCAAAGCTATCAGATCTCGTGGCACAAATGCTCATGTGATTCCCAGTCATTGCGGTGAGTTTCAATTCCAAACCCCAGTCATGTGATCTCAAGTAATTTTTTGTTTTTAATTTTTTTATTTAATTTAAATTAATTTAGATGCTGACATGGCAATTTTTTAATGCTAAAATAGATTTTTTAATTATTATTTTACTATGCTATCAGCCACGTCAGCATTTTCTGTTAATTGGGTGATGGTAATGACTAAAATGTTACGTGTTAATTAGTTTAGAGACTAAAATTAGTAAAATAAAAATATAGGGACCAAAATGAAAAAAAAAAAAAAAAACCCCAAAATGTAGGGATTAAATGTGCATTTACGCCAAACAGTGTTTGAAAACCACACATGAAGTTTTCTTAGCAAGTTCTACGAGATTTCTCCATTTCCCAATTGAGTCTTTGACTGCCAGTTTCCCATTTTCTTCATTTATCAGAAAAACAAGTTTCCAATCTCCTTAGTCCTTTCCCATTTGAATGCCTTTTTTTGCTTCACAAATTGAGTCTTCTGCTCGCCTTTCTCTTTACTGGAAACAAAAAAATTGCATTTAGATAGGAGAACTGCTAATCTTTGTTGTCTTCAGTTTTCAGTTTTCAGTTTTCAACTTTCAGCAATAAGCTCTATCCAAACGGACCCTAAGTATAAGCCAAGTACATTGCCGTTTCCATCCAGGTATACTTTCACTTCTTTCCACTGTCATTTATTTTCCCAATAGTGTTTGTTTTCTAAAATTCATTGTACTTATAGATATATGATCGAGAATGTAAATTGGGATGGGAATGGGATTTTTTATAATATTTTTAAATCTAATCAGCACCAGATAAATATAAAGTGCTTATCAAAAAGTCATTAGCTTTAACATTTTGGCTCTTCTAGCTTCATGTACCTTCTCCATTTTTATGTATGTGTTAAAATACTTAGTATTCTAAAAAAAAAAAAAAGAAGTTTATATCCATTGTGAATTTGATTTATGAGATTTTAATTTGAACAATGAGATACTCGCAATAATAAACTTTTAAGCCCTTCTAGAGAGTTCAATATCTAAAGTTTTAACAATTGTGACAAAGGATTAAACACTAGTTTCTAAATATTGAACATTTTTCCTGCTTTGCATTAATTGTAGACAAGTTACTTACAATATGTGATCAGCAAAATATAAACCACGTTTAGTAAGAGAAAACTTTATCTTAGTACCTTCAACTATTAAGCAAATAATTACTCCATATAAAAAAAACAAAAAAACAAAAAGCATTATTATAAAATATAAGTTATATTTCAACAATCAACACTTCTATATTTTTATAATCAAAATATCATATCAATACTGATTATACGAATATAGGCCACTCATTCAATAGTGAATAGAAAGTAAAATTCACTCACTCATTCATTCATACCAGCCATACATTAAATCTACTAAGTATATAAAAAGAGACAATACTCAATCTATAGTGAAATTGGTTTGTTCAACTTTTTTGTCTTTTGTAACAAGCCAAAACTGTGAGCTTGAGTGAGAAAGAAAAACTTTTAATATTAAAAAAATGTTATGGTCACAATATTTTTCACAATAAATTTTAAATGACAAGTGATTATTGACTATTATTGGTGAGAATAAAATAATTTTAGTGGTGGGTTCAAATTAGAATTATTAATAACTTACCACTAAAAGTTTGTTGTAAAAATATTGTAAAAATGATGTCAACTCAACACTTATTATTTAATAGTACTATTTCCTAAAAGTCTTAAAATAAGGAGAATTGGTGAGAAGCTCTTTTTATTTTCTTTCTTTATTCTTCAAGTACGCTAGTTTGGTTAAAGCTTGTTTTTGTTTTATTTTTTTAATGAATTTTATATGTTTATTGTGAGGGCAAAAGGCCCAGAGCATGTTCTTGGGCCTTGGGCCTGATCCGAGGGTACTTATTTGTCCGAGGATGATTTAATGGTAATAAAGATATCAAACTTAAGGGCCCACGAGCAAACTATTGCGGGAGAGGTTGGCGGAAGTAGTCCAAGGAGGGGTACCTCCTCGGCTAAGTGAAGTGAAGGTCAGATGGTATACTACGTTGATTAAAATGATATTTTAGAAGGTCTTGTAGATGAAGATGTGTTCCACAATGGCACAGAAAGAAAGAACGGATGAAAAATATTTTACAGAAAGCTGCTACCATCGCATTAAAGGCTCTACACCTACTTCTTTGGCTGCATTAATGAGGAAGTGAAATCTGAACAGTAGTGATCAGTCTTATAGCTATTGTTTGAAGACTTTAGGAAGGGGTTGATGAGACAAGTATCTGGATCGGCAATCTGATCTATACGTGGAAAATGGTGAGAAGGAGGAGGGGAGTATAAAAGGAAATGAGGGCTTTAAACGGGAGGGGGAGAAAAAAAGGAGAAAAATATTGTACATACCACCATCCATACTTGTAATCTATCTGTGGAAGAAAGAAAGATAATACAAATTGTCCTCAACTTATGTCCGAGGAGAAATTTTGTTACATAAATAGTTCATTGCATGCGACTTGGTAATCTAGCCCATCATTTTTGTTATACAACCTCCCTAGAACCTAGATTTTAAGCTCACTCTCTACAAATTTCATTGTATTAGACTTTTTGAGCCTGTCCCCTACACACTGTTGGGTTTGGGCGCAAATTGTGACCTTACATTTACTTTGTACTTAAAATATAAGCTTACACCGTAGAATGTAGACACACAAAAATGGCAAATATTATACACATTTGCAAAAAAAAAAAAAATAATAATAAATATATGTACAAATTTTACAAATGTGTACAACATTTGCTAATTTTTGTGTCTAAAATATAAATTTACATTGTCAATACAATGTAAACATAAAGATATTGTGAAAATGTTGTAACACATGTATCAATTCTTTATGGATCAAACTAAAATAAAATAAAATAATAAAATATCAGGTCAAGATCTAGCAAGCACAACTAAAAATAAATGTATTGCATTGTGAAAATTTCATAACATTTTGTTTTCATCATAATATTTTTCACAATTATTAAAGTGTAAATTTTTTATATGTCAAAATAAGAAAATAAAATATTGTACTAGAATTCACCGTGGGTTTAAGTACTAGATTCGGGTTTATTTATTTGTAATTTAGGGATTTGTTTAAGGAGAGAGCGGTTTTGTATTTGAACTTTGGAAGGGCCTCAATGAGGAATGAGCCAGATACAGGTAATGATTTTTTTTTTTTCATTAGAAGATATGGTTAATATATATTTTATTTTTTTGAAGATATGATTAATATTGGGTTTGGGTTTGTTGTGTCATTTTAATTATTTTGGGGTTTTATGGACTAGTTGAAAAACTTGGAAGTTCAAAATTTTCATTTGAGACTAAATTTTAAAATCTGAGGGGGGCCAATAAGGAAAATTTTTATCTTTAACTTGTAATTTTGCCCAAACCTCTAATGGGAAATTAAAAAACTCAGGGGGGCCCTTCTACATTTCCAGATGGATCATAAAGTAGCTAGAAAAGTCACAAATAAGTCATCCCTATGTGCTTGATAATCAATTCACTTGCAAGCCTAGAACGATTCCAAGCACTGATGGATCTTGTTTCCAAATTTTCCAGTTGGAGATTTAATTATGATCTGAACCACACAACTTATATAAAGCTAACTTGCAATCAATAAACCAAATTATCCGGTGTTCCTTCTGCCTTACAGAGAAGACGCAGAGTACTAACATATAGATTTTATCTTGAGTGTTAAATCTTAGTACGCAAAGCATTCACCATCAACATTAAGAGAAAACACTATAAGCCTATAAGCCAAATCCAAAATCTATAGCCTCCCTCCTCCATGGTTAAGGACTATTATAACATTCACCTTGATATCCCCTATATCTTGCAGAAGACTAGTAGTGAACAATCCATACTCCTTCCTCGCCTGAAAGTCATCAGATCTTGAATGAGGCCAAACCATCCTATCTTGTAAAACACATTTTGAGATGGCCATCTGAAGAATATACTTTACCACACTCTAGGCTTATACATACAGCCCTATAGGCTCTAGCTAACCGACTCTCCATATGGGCTTAAAGTCCTAGTAAACATTTTTGGTCAAAGCAAACGGTTAATTGGAATTGTTGACATCCTCCAAATCACCGCAGTATCAACAATATCCTTCACAACTTGCGATCAAAAGAGATTATTATGCCTAAAAAAATAAATTTTCTTAAGAAAATTGGTTAAAAAACACTTTTTGGCATTGGTGAAATCCTCCAAATCTGCATGGCTAAGCACCCGTTTGTTTCAGCATTTGAGGGCCAAAAGTTGGCTTTTCAAAAAAGCCAACCCAAAATGTGTGTTTGATTAGTATAAAACGCAACTTTTTAGAAAAAGTTGCATTTTATATTGCTAAAGGAAACTCGCATGAAATTTATGGAGGTCATGCGGTCCATAAACAAAAAGTCGATCCGCGTTTTGAAACTATCCTTTAGGCTCTTCCGAAAATTACCAAATCACCCTTGATAAAAGTCGATCCGCCGTCCCTCATTCCTCTCATCTCATCTCATCTTTCTGCTCTGCCCTAAAGCCCTGAAGCTCACTCGCCGCCGTCCCTCATCTCATCTCATCTCTCCGCCGTCCCTCATTCCTCTCATCTCATCTCTCCCCCGTCCCTCATCCTTTCAAGATACAATCAAAATCAAGATACAAACTCAATCACAATCAAGATACAAACTTAAAACACAATCTTAAAACTAATCAAATCAGGAAAAAAAAAAAAAAAAACAACAAAGCAAATCTGACCCATCTGATCCACAGTGGTGAGACGGACGAGCGGCATGTGTGAACGCTGATTTACACTCTCTTGCCGGCGATCTGCGTGTGCGTGTGCATGTGCGTGTGCGAGTGAGAGTGAGAGAGACAAAAAGAAAGAGAGAGAGAGAGCTAGAGGTATGTTTGGTACTGAAGTAGAAACAAAAAATGATATTGAAGACAGAGATAAGAAGTATACATGTGTGGAGGAGAAAAAAAAGAAAAAAGAAAATAATAAAACGTATGGATTGGAAAAAAAAAGGATGGAGATTAAAGGAAATAAAATAATGAATAAGTAATTAAAATTGAGAAATGTTACAGCAATATTTTTACAATAAATTTTAATAGTTATTAATTCCATTGTTAATTCCATTTGGGGATAATAATTAGTAGTTGTCTTTTTTTTTTTTTTTTATATATAATATCATGTAGTACAATTTAAACTTGGGTTATTGGTATGTATTTTATCATCTTTTTTTACATTTTTGTGTTGTACAATTTAAACTTGGGTTATTGATATGTATTTTATATCTTTTTACATTTTTATGTAGTACAATTTAAACTTGGATTATTGGTGTATATTTTATCATCTTTTTACATTTTCATTTTGTGCTTCATGATGATCTTTATTATTTAGATTTAATTAATATTAATAAGAAGTCATTAATGGTAATAACAAATAATTATGACACTAAAAAGGAAAAATTGCCCAAACATTATTAAAATAATACCAATAATATATTTATTATTATTATTATTTAGTAAGTATATAAAGTAGTTGACTTAAGTATGAAATAAACTCATCCAAAAAAAAAAGTATGAAATAAACTCCATTATATATATATTGTCCTTTTTGGTAATTTATCCCTTAAACTACCACTTTTATAAGTGCTAGCCAAACACGTAGTTTTTTCAAAAAGCACTTTTTAACAGCTTTTACCAAACATTCAATTTTTTGAAAATGCACTTTTTCATTATGCACTTTTTGAAAACTCTACTTTTTCATTATGCACTTTTATAAAAAACTGAACCAAACTCACCCTAAAATGAGCTGGATATATATATATATATATATATATATATATATATATTTATAAACTTTCCTACAATCCCACCAGAACTTTTGGTAATGGCGGAGCCACTTTGAGGCCTTTTTTTTTTTTTTTTTCAAAATTTCCAGATATATATACTCATATATATAATATATGAGTTATCCCAAAAATAAAAAAAAATTATCTAATATTTTTTTTCTCAAGTATGTAAGCTTACTGACACCCATTTCATTAAAATTTGGATTTATATTTATATAAATAGGATTATAGAATGGGTTTTTAGTTTTTTCCCGTTCCTTATTAGGGGGGAAAAACCTCTCTTGCAGCACATCAATACAAAGATGTTTGGAAATGTGTTCAGTGAATGCATAAAAAGACATACACACCAACAAAAGATCAATACGCCTCAAGCACTCTCAGGCAGCCTCTTACAGTGACAAAACAGACCTCAACAATCTAACAAAACACTAGGAATTTGAAGGACCAAAGACTCCTAATCAGGCTCGGGATGTCACACACTTAACAGGGGCTCTATATATGATAATCCATCTTGTGGAGCAGTAATTATCTTTTGCACTTGCCCTATGGAGTGGGTCTCTCACAAAATTATGCCAAACGTACCCGTGGGAATCATATGGTCTGTTTGGATAGAGTTTATTGCTGAAAACTGAAAACACTGTAGCAAAATAATTTTTAAATGTGTGAATAGTATTGTGAGACCCATTTTTAATATTTTTTTTCTGAATAAAGTGCTTGTGGGTCCCATAAACCGTGCGTGAACAGTGTCTAAACAGTGCCAAACAGTGATTTTTGTCTCCGTACAGTGATGCTACAGTGAAAATAATGTGCATGAACAGTACCGGTTACTGTTCATGCACGCTTGAAAAAAAAAAAAAAAAAAAAAAGGGAAACGCAGAAACATCAAAACGCAGAAAAAAAAAAGCTCAATCCAAACGCACGTATAATTCCTACCAAATAGTTTACTATTTAGATTCACCTTCCATAATATTAACTTAAGCAAAAGAGTGGGCTTGCCCAATCCACCTCAAGGAAGCCCATCTCACGAAAAAGTTTCAAATTGTCTTATATATATATATATATATATATATTTTTTTTTTTTTAATTTTTGGTGAGAGATTTTCAACCTATGGACTTCTAATGACAGTTCTTTATTATTAGGTCAAGACACCAATCAATTTTTTGTATAAGCTGGGACTAATCCCTGAATCTTTTATTCAACCATAAAATTTTACTAGTTAAACTAACTGGAACCCATCTTATAAGAATACTTAAATCAAACAATTTGAATGGTCATTGATCCCTTTCTCAATTGGTTTCCTCCATGTAGAAATTCATCCCACCATACATCCAAATGTGATATATTGAAATCTTTAAAGCAATTATGCAAATATCAAAACATACTTGTAGTCTTTCTAACCAATACAAATAAACTATTATGGTTTTCAGTACTTATGTGAATTTCTTAAAATTAATCAATGCGATTACTAGACTATCTTTTCTATTGAATTGAATAATTTTTCATAAGTGGGAAAATAGACTCTAATTATACATAGAACAAGGCTATACACACGCAAACACAAACACACACACACACACACAAAACTCAACTTACTTGAGCCCACCACACGACAAATGTGAGAGATAGGATGGAAATTTTTGATGATTTTATTTTCTTGTCCAAAGTATTTTTTCTATTACAAGTCTATTTAGGATCTGCTTATTTTGCTGAAAGTAAAAACTTTTTACTAAAAGTACTATAAATAAAGGTAAAAAGTAGCTGAAATAGTATAGTGAGATTCATAAATAGTACCAAAAAGTGTAGTAAAACTCATAAATAATTGTAAAAATGAACTAAATAATAAAATAAATTGACAAAATTAATCATGTCAAACAAATGCTATATATGCATATGCTAGGTTGAGCGTGGTGTGCGTATTTAATTTACCAATTAAAAACATTATAGTAATAATTTTGTTATATATATACTAGTCTCATCACACGCGCTACGCGCGCGTGTGCGATGAGACTTTTTTTTTTTAGTGGTCCTATTTTGTAGAAAAAAAATTATATTTAATTATTTTATATATATATATTATTTTTATTTTAAAAAATTTAATTTATAAGTGAATAAATCAATTTAAAAATTAATAGGAGAGTGGTCCTATTTTTTAGGCAATATTTTAGTGAGAGTTGCAGTTACATTTTTACCGGATTGTCCTTTAATTTAGTCTCTACTTAAACATAGGACAGTAGGGGCATTTTTGAACTAAAAAAAGAGGTTTTACCAAATTGTCATTTAATTTTGTCTCTACTTAAACATAAGACTGTAGGGGTATTTTTGAACTAAAAAAATAGGAATCCAAACAGGGAAAGCCTCTTAAATAGTAGTATAGATATATATATATATAGGGCGTATCCTAGGAAATCTTGATAAATTATCACAGTCAAAGGGGTCCACACTTTGTGTATTTATAATATATATTCGGATCAGTTTGGGTTTGAACGCTATTATTTTATTTCATTCAGACCGCTGTTCTTCTTCTTCTTCTTCTTCTTCTTCTTGCACCGAAAAGCAAAAAATGGGGAAGTCAACTGCAACGAAGCAAGCGGTGGTAGTGTTCGGAGCCTTAGCCTTTGCTTGGCTAGCCATTGAGATCGCCTTCAAACCCTTCCTCGACAAATTCCGGACCGCTATCGACAAGTCCGACCCGACCCGCGACCAAGACGACGTCGTTCCTCCTGCTAACTCTGACTCTGACGCTGACGCTGGTGCTGATGCGGGTTCTCCTCAGATTGCTCATCACTGAGGTTTGAAATTGGAATATATATATTTTTTTTCAATTATTATTATGAGGTTTGAAATTGGAATTTTTTTTCTTTTTTTCAATTATTATTAAAAAGCTAATGGAATTGTCTGATTTAATTGCTAAGGAAATCAGAATTGAATTAATTTTTGTGTTGGATTGTAATTTGTAATAGTCTGTTGGAAAAAATTAGTATCGTGATGGAGGTGAACTGAATTGGGGAAACTTAAATTTAGTACTTTGGATTTGTGGGATTTTTATATTGTACTTCGTTTTGTTTTGGTAGTTGTATTGTCATTGTACAAAGGCCATAGTTTTTTTTTTTTTTTTTTTTTAATAATAATAATAATAATAGTGGTTAATTTATGCCCCACTTGTGGATTTATTTGTTAAGTATAAAACCTAACCCAATCTATGTTATTATTAGTTTTTAATTTTTTTTTTGATTTGTCAGTTTGATTTATTTTGAATTTTGAAACTTTGTCTTAATTTTTTTTTTATTTAATTCATTTGATATTTTGAGGCTCAATTTTGATAAAATTGGAATATTACCTATAATGTGTAAATTGAACTCATTTATTGGAGAAATTATTAGGCTCACAAGGAGGATAGTTGATGTGGTCCTCCTTAACTTTCTAACCAATAAAATGTTGTTATTTATGCAGATGTGACATCATTTGGTTATTTTTAATTTTTATTCCTCGTGCTGATTAGGAAACTCACACGTACATTTGTATGAAACTCACACATACATTTGTATGGATGGTATTATGTCATTGGTTAAGGAATACCATATCAGCAGTCCTCCCCATGTAAATAATAATTTCTCCATTTATTGTATAATAGACTTAAATAAGCTTATAAAAAAAAAGACTTAAATAATTAAATGAAAACCTAATGCCAAGTGATTTGGTCTATTATGCTCCATTTGTTTTGAAGAAAAATGTTTCTAAATGTAAATATATATATATATTGAAATTTTTTGAATTTATGGTATTTTTACCAAAAATTCAATGTGTAAAACATTTTATAGATTTTTAATTAGAATTTCCAATCAAAGTAAAATTAGGGATGTCCATGGGTCGGGTTTGTGTCCAACCTGAGACTGACCCGATAGAATCGGGTGGAGAACATTTTGACCCGCCGCCGACCGGCAAGGGGGTCAGATCGAAGCGATCGGTTTTGCGCCGGACACATTCGATTTGGTTGAAATCGTCCACGGCGAAAAATCCGACCAAAATAGTTGATTTCAGGCCAAAATGTGCTAGATTCAGCGAAGATCTCATCAAATCTGGTGAGATCTCGCTAGATTCGGTGAGATTTCCACCAGATCTGGCTGATATCTCACTAGATTCGGTGATATCTCCCCAAATCCGACCCAAATCTCATAAAAATTGAAGGTATTTTGACAAAAAACTTGCCGAAAAATTCTTATTTCGCCGGATTTTGGTAAGGCTCTGGTCGGGTCGGTTGAGGCGGGTTTTGGAGGAGAGAACTTGCCATTCGACCTGCCGAAGTCGATTTCTGAGTTCTATAATCTGCCACCGACTCGTCGGAGCTCTCGGGTCGGTCACGGGTGGGTCAATTCCAAGTGGGTCCGGCGGGTTGGTCTAGTATCCGGGTTCTGTGGACATCCCTAAGTAAAATATTTTCATAGTTGACCAAATTTTACAACAAAACAAAAACCTAAAAATATTTTCTTTGAAACAAATAGAGAATTAGTTACCAAAGTCGTATGAGATTCATGAGATTCTAAGTTCAAAATTTCTAGTCAACATCTAAGGGTCATGGTCACGCTAAGGGTTTTCTCCCTATAATTCTCTGGAGTGTGTGTGTGTGTGTGAGAAAGGAAGAGTTAAGTGCTCAAATAGCTTCGAACGCATAGGTAACCCCAAACAGAAAAAAAAAAAAAAAGAAAAAAAAAAAAGAAGATCTTTTATTAGGCTTGCTAAAATGGTGCCCCAACTCAATCCATATTGAGACTTAATTATGATGAAACTAGAGTGTTATGCCAAGTTGTATAAATTGCACTCATTTATTGAAAGACAAAGTTTATCTACAAAATTGGTTGTAACCTTAAACTACAACCTTACTCAATAAAATAAACATTATTACATATTTTTGAAAATCTTATCATTAAATTGCATGTTCTTTACATTCTTAATACACGTATCAAATTTTATGTTAATCGGATATTATTTAGTATATAATCTATAAACTTATAATTTTCTTGAAACTACAAAAACTAACAATTAAAATAATTTATAGATGACATAACTATTGATTTTTAATTTTCTTGAAATTTTGCAAGCATGGAGGATATAAAAAGAAGATGTAATCCAATAGTAGAATTCTCAAAATTCACCTCCAATAAAGAGATATTGAGGCTACAACCAATTTTGTTGCCTTAGGTTACAACTAATTTTGTAACTAAACTTCGTCCTTTATTGAATAATGAGCTTAAATAGTTGAATTAAAAGTCAATTTTTTTATGAAAAGAACACAATTTTTTTTATTAGAATTGTTAAAATGGTTCCAACTTGATAACTCAACCCAACCCAACATGATCCTTGCTGTTTGAGTTGGATTGGCTTTTAGAGTTACTATGAGCTAGGTTGGAGATTTCTTACCTCAAGGAGGTCATGTTGGGTTGAAAATACCCCTACCCAATCCGACCCGACCTATATGCACCTTTTCACATTAGGAAGGAAGAGAGAGAGAGAGAGAGAGAGAGAGAGAGAGAGAGAGAGAGATAAAAGAAAAGATTTGTACGGACATGGGAATGGAATAATGGGGGGCTATTGTACGGGCATCAGGTATAGGTCTAGTCCATCAAACTCTGCATGCTTAAAAGTATAGAGCCCAATGCCAGGTCGAGGCTCACATCAATTTGGGGTCTGTATAGAATGGTAACGGTAATGCCTTGGGGGAAATCGCATACTGAGTACCGTTTGGTGATGGGTGCAAGTTTCAAAAGAGTGCATCTATCGTGAGAAGTGGGCCCATCTGGTTAAGAATATATCCTAGAAGGACTCACCAACATGAAAAGAAACCCCCTATCATGACAACTCCATTAAGGGAAGTCTATAAATAGGGGCCAAGGGTGTGAGAAAGGGGGTTGGCAATTTTGGGGGAAAAAGAGATACATGAGAGAAAAAAGAGAGAAACCACTAAAAAGGGGAGAACTAAGCACCATTAATCTGGTGTCTTCTCGAGAAGTACATGGATAGGGTGAGGGAAAACTAATTGGGTTGGGAACATCTGGTCTTGGGCTATTAGGTTGGCTTTTAGAGGCTTCCCCATTATAGGAAATTCCATACCCCTTAAAAACAAGTAAATTAAGAACATGACCCAAAATTTCACATAGTATTTTGGGCTAAGTACCACAAATGCATTTAGCTAGTTAGTTGGTTAGTTAGTTACAATTTCAAGCATGTTAATCACATTTAATACGTGTTGGAATTATTAATGCACATGGGAAATAATAGGACTATTAGGATTAGGTCATGTGGACCAATGAATAGTTTTATGGTTTTATAAATATGTACTTGTAATCATATTTTCATCATTGAAGAATAAACCAATTTCTTAGTGCATTAGTGCATCTCTCTCTCTCTCTATGGAAGGTGACTACTTCGAATTAAGTCAATTTTCTTACAATTCCCGTCAATTTTCTTACAATTCCCATCAATCCCCCCATAATTTCTATCTAATCCCATTAGGAACCCTTAGGTTCCTAACATTTCATATCAAAACCATTGATCTTGAGATAAGTGAACATGACTGACAAGAAATCTTGAAGGACTTACAACAAATGGTGAATGAAGTTTCAGAGAAGGTCAAGGCCTTAGTTGAATCTAAAAATGCCATAAAAGAAGAGCTCTCAAGATTGCAAGAGAATCTTGAGAACATAATGAAAGAGAAGTTATAATCTCTTGATTCAATGGAACTTAAAGAACAAATTAAGTTTCAAGAATCCACTGCTATTGTTGCAAGCCGGGTTGTTGATTTTTGTGTCAAAGTAGATGATGATATCCATATACATGCTACCCTTGAAGTTCAATCCAAAGAATCAACAAAGAAGGTGATGATGATCCAAGAATCTACAATGCATGAAGTTGTTGATGTTGGTGTGGATACAAGTGATCCAATGGTGTTTGATTGTGGCCAAACTAGTACTTCAATAGGTGGGGTGCTCATGTAATCAAGAATGAAGGCATGAAATTAAGAGTCACTAACATTGGTGGCAATGCAAATGAAGTTGAATCAGATGATTCTTTTCTTGGTGGTTGCGGTGGGATAAATGATGGATTCCATAATCTAGCTAATCATAATTTTTATAAGGACTTGGGTGTGAGTTGGGATCTTAAAGGTTGTGAAGATATAGAAATTGCTCTCAAGAAACTCTCTTTATCCTCAATATTAGCTTCATGGGAATGTGATCAGTTGGATCCATTTATTACATTATATGCAGTTTATGGACTATCACCTCCTTACCCACGTGAGTTGCATGAGTGGTCATTTATTTGGAAATTTATAATCAGAGACTTGGTATTTGATAGAAAGAAATACCACGACATAGATTTCTTGGTGCTCCTTTGCTGATCTAGTTATTGATGAGATCTACTTGCTCAAGTTATGGATTGTGTGACAAGGTGCTTGGAAGTAGTTGGAGTGTTCAATGTTCAAGATGCTTTGGAGTATTGGATTAGTGGCCAGTTTCCCCTCGTGAAGATGTCAACTACAACAATTCCTTGTGGACAAGGTGTTCTAAAGGAGAGGGAAATGTTAGGAGCCCACATTTGGGTATAGAATGCATTTAGTTAGTTAGTTGGTTAGTTAGTTACAATCCCAAGTATGTTAATCACATTTAACATATGTTGGAACCACTAATGCACATAAGAAATAATAGGATCATTAGGATAAGACCATGTGTGCCAATAGAATAGTTTCATGGTTTTATAAATTCTTACTTGTAATCATATTTCCATCATTGAAAAATAAACTAATTTCTTAGTGCATTAGTGCATCTCTCTCTCTCTCTTTCTATGAAGGGTGACTACCTCAAATTAAGTTAATTTTCCTACAACTTAAGCGGTTCACTTCCTCAATGCTTACACAACTTTGATGACTCTCTACTAATATTGGATACTATGAGAGACCACCAAAATTGGGGGTGTCTCTCAAAAAAGAGATTTGGGTACTTTTGGAGCATCTCTCTTTTTAGGTAAGTACTGTAGAGTCGCCACTTATTTTTTATACAAAAAAATAAGAAAAAATAAATATAAAATACATAACTGAATAGTATCATTCTCATTGATTGAATAAAAATGTACATGTTTGAAAATTTGAAAATTACATGGCTTTGGGTCCTAGTTACAAATTACCAAATAATTACATGGCTTTTTGTCCTAGTTACATTTTATCCAAAATAAAAAAATAAAGGCAAGGCTTAGATCTATTTATCCAAAGACTTAAACTCGAGGGCTAGGATACAGAATGGGAAGGTGTTATATACATATTCCGCTCAGACAAAGCCTGGTTTTGTAAACTATTGTGACCAATGTACCATTTATGCATGCTATGAATGACATGTTGTATATATGAAAAAAACTAAATCACACAAATTTATTTATGAATGAATCCTCTTCTTTGTTTAAAAAAATTCAGATCTGTTTTAGTGATAAAAAAATTAATTTTGGTTTGTCAAAAATGTCAGATCTGTTTTGTAATAAAAAATGGTTTTTTGGAGAGAAAAACTCAGATCTGTTTTGGTGATTAAAAAAAATTTGATTTTAGTTTGTAAAAAAATCAGATCTATTTTAACATGTAGAAAAAATAGTTTTAAGTTTCTAAAATATCAGATCTGTTTTGTGATGATAAAAAAATGGTTTTTGATAACAAAAAATATCAAATATGTTTTTATATATTTTTTTTTAATATGAACAAGTTTTTTTTTATGAAGAGAATTTCACTCATAACACAAATTTATGCTATATGAACAAAACAAAACAAAACAACCATAAACACAATCATGCTTAATCTTTTTCTTTGTTTCAAAATCGACATATGTTAAAAAGAAAAAAAAAAAAGGGATTTGTATCTAAAAAAGATATAAATTAGTTTTTGATTTGAGAAAAATTCAGATCTACATCTAATAAAGATGCAAATTCATTTTTTATTAAGAACAAATTCGGATCTACATCTAAGAAAGATGCAGATCTATTTTTTTTATTAAGAAAAATTCAAATCTACATCTAATAAAGATGCAGATCTATTTTTATTTTAAGAAAAAAACATTGATTATATACAAATTATTGGAATTAAGAAAGAGATCACAACAATTATACAAACAAAAACAAAATCAAGATCATGCTTTAACAAAACAATGATTAACAGTTCATGTTATGGATAAAGTAAAACATGCATCACCAGAAACAAGAATCATAAAAGGGAAAAAAGAAAAAAGAAAAAAAAAAAGAATAGGGTGATTGAAAACAACCTCTTGTATGGAGCACTTCTTGTTTTTTAGAGGATGTTTTAGGGTTCAAAGAAATTTATTCAATTATCTTTGAAACCTAAAAATCCTAATTTTAGCAGCAAATATTAGAGAGAATTTGCAAATATGAGCAATTTGAGAGCCTAAAAACATATGCCTCTTAGAGCACCAAAAAAAGCTCCTGAATTATGAGATCCAGTCTCTATTTATAAAGGCCAGAAGACTCTGAAAATAGCTCCAACGTTTAGAATGCGAGTCGGGACTCATCCTTCTACAAAAAGATCGAAAATGGTGTGCCTTAGCGTCACCCAAAGGGAGTTGGGTCAAAGCCCAAATGGAGTCAATTCAACACTTTTAAAGTGCCATTCGGCACTCCAAAAATGCCGAATCGTGCTTTTGGATGCCGAACACACTTTCGTGTTCAGGTGCGTTTTCGACTCTCTTTTCTAGGGCTTTTTGATCCAGTCGTTGTACCTAGACGTGTTTTCATCCTTAGTCAATGATTTTTTTTTTTTAATCTCTTTTTTGGATAATTCAGATATTTTAAGAACAATTATCTTGTAGATAAATTCTCTAAAATAAATCTTGATAAAATTTAGATTATCCACAATTTTATTGCTATCCGATCATCTCTTTTATTTCTATGCATACAATCCTATTTTAGACACTAATTATCAACTAATCATAAAATTATTTAATTAGTTTTAATTGTTTAACCAACCAGAATTAATTTAAATTAATTGTACATGGTTGACTCTTCCTAGACATAATGCATGTTGATCGTGTAAACTTGATCATGCGATATCTTTTGATCCGATGGTTCGATTTAGAAACTGAACACACCATTGTGGCCGTTAAAATCTCAAGATCATTTTTATGATATACAATGATTAAATTGATGTATGTAATGCAAGAACAAATTAATGCATGTAATGTAATCATGATTTTTGGGGTACATGGATGGTCATTCTAGTCATCTTCCTTAATTAAATTATGGGTACAAAATTGAGTGTCTATAGAATACCCCTTGTTGACAGAGCTTGGAAAGCGAATGTCAATGTAAAACAAAGATACTGATTTTAGCGACCATGATTTAATTGAGGTTGAATTTTCAAAGATTACCTAGCCCTCGAACTTAAAACTTTGGAACGTAGGACTAGTACCTTATTTTTTGACAAAAAAAAAAAAAAAAAATGAAAGTACTTGACTTAGTTGATAGTTGATGACTTTGGAAATGATTCTTGACAAGTGGGATGACCAAGAGGCTTTTCAATCCTAATCTTGAGTGATGGATGTGACCAAGAGGCTTTTCAATCCTAATCTTGAAACTGGAGTTTTTTGTGACCAAAAGGTTTCTCAACCTTGAAACTAGAGTTGTTTGCGACCAAAAGGCTTCTCAACCTCTATCTTGATGAAAGGTAGCCAAAGGGCTTCTCAACCTTGGAACTTGAAGAAGAGTGATTAAATGACTTCTCAACCTTGAAACCGAAGCTGTTTACGACTAAAGGGCTTCTCAACCTTAATCTTGATGAAAGGTAACCAAAGGCCTTCTCAACCTTTGAACTGGAGAAAGGTGATCAAAAGACTTCTCAACCTTGAAACCAAAGCTGTCTGTGACCAAAGGGCTTCTCAACCTCAATCTTGACGAAAGGTAACCAAAGGGTTTCTTAACATTGAAACTTGAAGAAAGACGATCAAAGGGCTTTTCAACCTTGAAACTGGAATTGCTGGAATGCTGATCAAAGGGGCTTCTCTACTTTAATCTGAACTACTGAAATGTTTAATCAAAAGTCTTCTTTACTTTGATCTAAAATGGCTAGAATGTTGATCAAAGGTCTTCTCTACTTTAATCTGAACTACTGTAATGTTTGATCAAAGGTAATATCGATCAAACGTCTTCTCTACTTCAATTTGAATTGCTGAAATGTTGATCTAAAATTGCTAAAATGTCGATCAAAGGTCTTCTTTACTTTGATCTGAAATTGCTAAAATGTTGATCAAAGGTCTTCTCTACTTCAATATGAAATTGCTGGAATGTCGATCAAAGGTCTTCTCTACTTTGATCTGAAATTGCTGGAATGTCGATCAAAGGTCTTTTCTACTTCAATCTGAAATTGCTGGAATGTCGATCAAAGGACTTCTCTACTTCGATCTAGTTGGTTGGCTACAAAAGTCAAAATTTGGAATTAGACTTTAACTGATGAGTGCTCTGTGGTCTCACTATTTCTAAAATGTGTGATTTTCATTTATGCCTTCTTGATTTGAACTTTATCAAGAAAAGTTTGATTGAAAAAATATTCTATTTTTGAGAAACATTTGATTTTTGAAACTTGGAAGTTTTGAAATTGACATTTAAAATTTTGAGACTTTGAAACTTTGAGATTTTGACTTGAAATTTGGGATTTGAAATCTAAAATTTTGAGATTTGGAATTTTGAAAATTAAGGCTTGAAATTTTGATCATGAAATCTAGGGTTTGAATTTTTTCTTGAAATTTTGAAAACTGGAGATTTGAATTTAAAAAATTTGGCATTGAGGATGTGGATTTTTTTTTTTTTTTTTAATCTTGGGAATGAAAATTTTGAATTGAAAATTTGGAGTTCAAAAGATACTTGAAAATTTTGAATTTGAATTTTTTTGGGGGGGGGGGGGGGTGGGGTGGGGGATTGTCTGAGTCAACTCATTCAAACTGAGTTAACTCAGCTCTTGGCTGAGTTTAAGTGCGGGAGCCAATGCTCGCGGTCTTCCTACTTCCATTACTGATAGTATGATTGAAGGCCATATGGTGAATCTTCGTGCAATTATCTCTTGGCTGATTGACAAACGCACCTATGGAGTGACTGACAATATGCAGAAAAAGTTTGGTTTGGCCTTATACATCGTGGGAAAACTTTTGCTTTGCTCTGGGAGACACGGTTTCGTGGATGCTCGAGCCATAAATGTTGTATATCAAATTAAGGATGGTGATAATCTTGTTTCTTTGATCTTGGTAGAAACTCTTCTAGGATTGGATATTGTATTTCATGGTGGAGAAACTCAAAACTTCTTAGGGAGCCCCTTAACTTTGCAAATATGGATGATGGAGGAACTAGACATGATTGCCAAGCCTACCACCAATAATTATAGGCCTAGCAGTTTTCTTAGCGAGGCTGTAATCAAAACTGAGTGCTAAACTAAGAGTGATTGGGTGAAGTTCTTAGACAAGAAATCCAGTACCTCAATTCAATGGGACTGTTATTGGTGGAAATGCCCACCCCCTCTATTGTGGTCTATAGGATCAGATCACATCTTTCTTGTTGGATTGTGTAGGGAAACTTTCTACAAGGGAGATAGACTCTTAAGGTAATTCAAATATGAGCAAGGAATGTCTAGTCGCAATAGAAGAAGAACTCCAATCCTGTGGACACAAATCCTACTTCTGTAAAGAACATGCTATTGGGTTTTAGAGATGGCTGATCGAGTGGACCAATCTTTTGTTTTACTTTCACAGGATGACTACAGAATACTCTAACTGGTTGATAGAGAAGATTGTTAACAAGGAAGCTAAGAGGGTTATTATGAGAGAACAGTTTCTTAGAGACAACCAGGAAAGACTCGATGAAGACAACTATGAATTCAAAGGAAGGGACAGGAAGGATGAACCACCTAACACAGAAGAAATCAATGATCAACAGAAAAAGAAATGACTAAAGACAAAGTGACCTTCTTATTTTTTGGCTTTGAGCATTTTTATTTAGAAGTTGATGTAAAAACTCTTATGTTTAGGAATTATTTAAGACTTGCAGGTTAAGGATTCTGTTTATGGTGTGGGCCTCGTATGGTTTAGGGTTTTTTTTTTTTTGGTTAAGGTGTGGGTTTCTGGATTTTGTTTAATGGCATGGTTTAAAGGAATGATCGAATTTTTGGTACTTTTGGCAAATGGGCAAATGGTGGGTTTTGGAAAATTGTGACTGGACCAATGCATGGTTGCCTACATACCCCCTTTGTAGAAGGTTCAAGTCATCACGTAGTTCATTGATTTTTTTTTTAATTTGTCTTAATCTTTGCCTAGGCTGCCCTTTCGGATTTTCAACCTAGTAGGCTCTCTCACTTTTCTTTTCTTTTTTTTTTTTTTTTTTTTTTTTTTTACTTTCCTTTTGCGTAGGTTGCCCTTTTGGGTTTTCAACCTACTCTTTTTTTCCTTTTTTTTTTTTTTTTTTTTTTTGTTGATCTAATTTTTGCCTAGACTGCCCTTTCGAGTTTTCAGCCTAGCGAGCTCCTTTTTTTTTTTTTCTTTGTTTTTTTTTTCTTTGAAGCCTAGGAAGGGAAATAACATGATTTACAACCACTTTAGACGTGGTGCTTTCAGTCTACCACCTTAGACGTGATATTTCTTTAATTGATCCATGTTGGTTGGCTCAGTGAAAAGATTTGCATCTAAGTCCATCAACCTTACTACTCTTCCCAAGTATATCTGTTTGATAATGTATGAGCCTGCCTAATTTTGCTTGAACTTCCCATTTGCTTCTTGAACTGGGGCTCAAATTTCTTTCAACACTATATCTCCCAACTTCAAATCTTTGGTTCTTACTTTCTTATCACAAGCTTTCCTAAGTCTCCTTTAGTATTGCTGAATGTGATACAGGGCTTTGAGTCTTTTCTCATTCAGTAGGCATAACTAGTCGTATCTGCTTTGCAACTAATCCGCTTCAAGGATTTCACTTTTCAATACTGTCCTTAGTGAACGGACAACCATTTCAATGGGAATGACTGCTTCCATCCCACACGCCAATAAATAAGGAGTGACTCTTGTGAAAGTTCAGATTGATGTTTTATATCCCTAGAGTGCATAGGGTAATTGCAAGTGCCAGACCTTGTAATTTTATGCACTTTTCTTCAAAATTTGCCCTATGTTTTTGTTAGCAGCCTCAACTAATCCATTAGTCTAGGGACGGTAGGGTGAAAATTTATGGTACTAAATGTTAAACTGTCGCAACAGCTTTTCTGTTTTTCTCTTAAAATGTAGCCTGATGATGCCAAAATCATCAGCAATGTAGGTTCGTCTAGACAAAGTCGAATCCTCGTCACTGAACCTGCAAGTGTGATGTGAAGCTCTCCTTAGGTGGTCACCGATGTAGTGCCTACCACAAAGCCTCCGATAATAATATCAATAATGAAAGCTTTTTAGGAAGTAAGAGAGCTCAGAATATCAAAACTATGTGTGCTAGTGTACTTCAGTTGAGTGTATGTACCTAGTCTAGTCCTGATGGACTTGTATATATAGCTTCATAGTTTCTAGCTATTGGGGTTTTAATTGTGGCTTTAGTGCCCTTTTTGTAACGCTTTAGGGCTTATTAATTTAGGTGTTGATGAGCTTCCAACTGTATGATAGCTAATTGGTAACTGATTGAGGCATTAAAACTTCTTATTAATGATTTGCTTGCCTTCATCCATGTCGTAGCAGGGTGGACGAATTTTCTTAATGAGGTCGTTTGGGTAGGAGAGTTCGTCCGTTTCATCAGCTGCCCCTTCAAGTTCCGTGGTCGTCATTGCGTGTTATGACGACCACCAGAAGGTGAAAGGTTTTTTGCCCAAACACGACTTTTATTATTACTTTCCATAGTTAATGCATAGTGGCGGCATTGTACACATCGTGGCCACGTGGCATGCCCTGACTATTGGAGCTAATGCCCCACTTGTGTGACTCTCGGGTTTCTTGCTGGTTTTTCAATTTTTTGTGCCTAGTTTTTAAACTTCCTTTCTTTTCTCATTTCCCTTCACTTTTCCCACTCTTTCACGATTATTGCTTTGTGCTTCTTCTTCTCCAAGCTGTTTTGCCCTGTGATTTTCTCAAGCTTTTCCTTTTTGTGGTTGCTTTCTTTAAGGTATGTCTTTTTTCCTTTCTTTTTTGCTCTTTGTTGTGTAGATAAGTTGTATGGATTTTTTATTTTCTTTTCTATTTTGGGTTTCGATGAATTGTACGGGTTTTTGGTTGTTTTATGTTTTCGGGTTTTGATAAATTGTATGGGTTTTAGGATTTTGTCCCTCTACCTTTGTTCTTTGGGGTTCCATGGTTAATGGTTTTGAAGTTAGGATAGCTTGCCCCTATATTTCATTTCTTTTTGCGTGTTTAGGAGCTGCTTTAGGTGCTTCCCGTTCCTTTTCCCCCTATTTGAAGGCTTTGTTTTTTAGGGTAATAGCCTAAGTGTAGCGTTGGCTGATTTGTTCCCTTTACAGCGTCAGTCAATAGATTGGTTCAAGAATCTAGCCGGTGAGCAAAGAGCAATGTTAGAGGTGGAGGAGGACACCACGGCTTCTGGCCAACGGCAAATTAAGGCCTTCCATGCTCTCGAGGAGGTGTGTGGTCTGGACGCCGAAACGATTTCCAGGTTTAAAGAGAGATTTCAATTTCCTAAGAGGGTTCGTCTTCCTTACTGGGGGGGGGGGGGGGGATGAGCTTGCCACTTTTCGCCCGGGGAGGTATGCTTCTATGAGGCTACTTTCCTGTACAGGCTTAGATTCCCCGTCCACCCTTTTATCATAGAGCTTCTAGGCCATTTCAACATTGCTCCCAGGCAATTTATGACCAACTCGTGGAGGATAGTATTCAGCTATATGAAGATATGGCTGGCTGCCACTAAAGGAGATATGATTAAGGTGGACAAGCTTGTTTATTTGTATCATTTAAAGGAGTCCAAAGAACATGGATACTACGAACTGGTGCCTTGGGAGAGGAAGACCAGGATCATCAAGGACCTACCCTCGTCAGTTAGATAGTGGAAGTACCGATTCATTTTTATGTCCAGGGATGAATGAGAGACTCCCTTTGACGAGGTTTGGGGCGATCTCCCTAGGTTGCTCCGTTAGTGGAGAACCCCGAGTCAAGGTGCATCGTCTGTTCCAAAAGTCTTTCATCTTTCGTCTTTCGTTCATTTGTATACATTCTGTCATAGCTAATCCTCCTATTTGCTTTCATACAGTTAAGAGACAGCTCAAACTTAAGAGCAGGTACAGGCAACGCGTTGAGGCAGCTATTAAGTACGCAAAAACAATTGATGACTTCGACTATTTGGTCGATCCCTGTACTTTAGCTCTGCATTGCATTGGCCTAGAGCCTTCCACTTACGTCCTGCACACCTTTGAGATTGAGGAGAAGAAGAGTAAGCACTTTATTTGGTTCATCATTGTTTCAGCACTTCCTTTTTTTTTTTACAAGTGTTTCGTTTTTTGCAGAGATGACAACTAAATTTAACCAGGAGATGTATGCAAAAATGAGGTCGAACCAGCGTTTGGGATGACGCTGGCCTTGTGCTGGCGAGGGCACAAGAGGTCTTCATTGCCGAGGAATTGAGGGCTTTCTCTAGCACTCCCTATAACGAGGTTGTGGGTCGACATGTTCACAAACTTGTCCAGGTAACGTACTTGTGCAGTTTCACCCCTCCCCCCCCCCCCCCTCCCTTTCTTGCATTGTTCTGAAGGTTAGATCCTCTTTTTAGGTGTTGGGTGAAAGTCTTCACCTTGCTTCGAAGTTCCTTACCCACAAAGCAAAGGTCATGTCGGCAACGTCCAGGGTAGAGGCTTTGGAGGCTGAGAACTCTAAATTGAAGAAAGATCTTATTTCTACCATGGATGAGGCCAACACCTTCAAGGAGAAGATCAAGGTCTTAAGGGATGACCTCAAAGCAGAGAGGAAGTTGACCTTGGAAAATGATGAGCAACTTCAAGCTGCGAAGGAGAAAGTAAAGACCGTTGCTGCCAAAAAAGTTGAGGCTTTCCAGAAAACTGAGGAGTACAACACTGTGCTCTTTAGTTGGTAGTAAGAGGGCTTTGAGCTCCTTCGTCAATATTTGCTTAAGCATCCCTCCTGAATGGACCTGGAAGAGGTAGACTAGAAGATGGCGGCGGACGAGGCCTCTCAGTCTATAGCTCTTGCTGGTGATGCCCCCGAAGATGCCCCTCTGCCTCCTACTAGTGACGGCGCAGCCTCTGCATAAACTTGCTAATATACCTATTTTTATGTTTGCCTACTCTTTTTTTTTTCTTTTTCTTTTTTGGGTGCCTAGTGTATTTTTTGGGCTTTTTTATTCTACTTTCAGAACAATATTCTAATTCAAGAACAATGTCTATTGCCTAGTGTTTTGGGGCTATTTATTCTATTGATTATTCAGTTTTTACCTGTTTACTTTCCTACATCGCTGTGTATGGTACTTTTTGATTGTATGTTACCTTTTTCTGCTTCGTCGCATTTCTTGGTTATGTTTTTTTTTTTTGGTGACTTATCTCTTATGTGTCAGTAACTTAGATCGTCTAGACCCATTGAAGGGATCTTGTCACTTTTGGATTCGTCAGTAACTTACATTCGTCTAGGCAGAATCTTGTTATTTAAACAATTTTTGGTGACTTACACCCATTGAAGGGATTTTGTCACTTTTGGATTTGTTAGTAACTTACATCCGTCTAGGCTGAATCTTGTTACTTAGACAATTTTTGGTGACTTACACCCATTGAAGGGATCTTGTCACTTTTGCATTTGTCAGTAACTTACATCCGTCTAGACAGAATCTTGTTACTTAGACAATTTTTAGCTTTACACATATCATGTTGGCTGAATAATTCTTTTATTGCTTTATTTTGAACACAAATACAATCGTCAATTACATTCACTGATAGTATTGTTTCAAATGCTCGATATTCCATGGTTGCGGTAGTCTCCTCTCGTCCAACGTTTCTCGGTGATAACTACCTTACCTTGAATAATGTGCGAATTTGTAGAGTCCTTTCCAGGTTAGGCCAAGCTTCCCCTAGGTTGGGTCCTTGGTAGTAGGTATGACCTTACGCAGGATGAGATCCCCTATGTTTAGTCGTCTGAGCTTTACTTTCTTGTTGTAGTACTCAGACATCTTCTGTTGGTACTCTGCCATCTTGTGGGATGCTCCGTCTCTGGATTCGTCCAGTTGATCGTTGTTGTTGCCTTTGTGGAAGACTTCTTATCTCAAGTAGGTGATTCCTACTTTGACTAGGATTACGGCTTCTTTGCCATAGGTGAGACTAAAGGGGGTCTCTCCTGTCGGGGTTTTTGTTGTCATCCTGTATGCCCACAAAACATTGGGCAACTCTTCTGGCTAAGTACCCTTTGCCTTGTCTAACTGAGTCTTGATGATCTTGAGCAGGGTCCTATTCGTCACTTCCTTCTGGCCATTAGCTTAGAGGTGACCAGGCGATGAGAATTGGTTCTTGATTCCTAATCCTGAGCAAAAGTCCCTGAAAACTTGACTATCAAACTACCGCCCGTTGCCTGATATGATCGACCGTGGTATCCAGAACTAGCAAACTATATTCTTCCATACAAAGTTCTGGACCTTTGCCTCCATTATGGTTGCTAGTGCTTCTACTTCAACCCATTTTATGACATAATCAATAGCAACTAGCAAAAATTTTACTTGTCTTTTACCTTGGGGTAATGGCCTAACGTTGTCAAGTCCCCATTGGATGAATGACCACGGGAAGGCTATTATCGTTAGTTTCTCAAATGGGATGTGTTGGACGTTCTCAAACCTCTGGCATTTGTCGCACTTCTTAACGAACTCCTTTGCATCCTTCTATAACATAGGCCAAAAGTAGCCTCATTCGAATTACTGACCAGGGATCTCGAGCCTGTGTGGTCTCCACAAATTCCTTCGTGGATCTCTTCCAAAATATATTTAGCTTCCTCCTCGTTGACGCACTTCAGGTAGGGCATGAAGAAGCCTTTTTTGTACAGGGTGCCGTTTAGGATCATGAATCGTGCTGCCCTCTTCCTGGCCTTGTTAACATCCTATGGAAGTCGTCTGTCTTGAAGGAAGGACAGGATAGGGGTTATCCAATTGCTCTCGCTACGGATTGCAAAGGTAAGGACCTCTTTGATGCTAGGACATTTCTGGAATTCAATCTTCAGATCTGTATCCGTTGGCCTTGCTTCTGACGACGACTGCTTCGCTAGCTCATTTGCCCCCATATTTTGGCTTTTGGGGATCTGTGTGAACTCTACTTAATTGAACTCCTGTGCCAGAAGTTTCACCAATTTTAGGTATTTTTGCATCCTTTCCTCCTTTGCTTTGAACTCCCCCTTTATCTGGCCTGCGACAAGCTTGGAATCGCTCTAGAGGAGTAAGTTTTTTTATCCCTATTGCCTTCCTGACCCTCAATCCCGTTAGTACTCCTTCGTATTCAGCTTTATTGTTGGTGGCCAGAAATGTTAGCTGGACTTTGTATTTGAGCATCTCTTCCTCTAGGGTGATGATGATGACCCTTACTCCGCCCCTTTTCAAACTGACGAACTGTCAGTCTGGATTGTCCATCTTTCTAGTTCGTCTATAGCTTCCCCTTCATCTAGGATTATAAATTTGGCGATGAAATCTGCCAATGCCTGTGCCTTGATAGTTGTCCTAAGGTGGTATTCAATGTCGAATTGGCTGAACTCGATAGCCCACTAGATCATCCTCCCTGCAGCCTTGGGCTTGTTCATTGACTTCTTTATAGGTTGGTCTGTCATTACCAAGATAGGGTTTGCTTGGAAATAGGGGCATAGCTTTCGTGAAGCTATAATCAAGGTGAATGCAATCTTCTCTATGCGTGGGTATTTGGCTTTGGCCCCCTGGAATGCCTAGCTGACATAGTAAACTGGGAGTTATCTTCCATCCTTGTCTCAAATCAAAGCAGCACTCACAGCTGTAGCTGACAGTACTAAGTACAAATACAAGTTTTCTCCCTCCTTGGACGGGCTTAGGAGAGGTGGATTGCTCATGTAGCGCTTGAGTTCTTGGAAAGCTGTCTCACATTCGTTCGCCCAAGCGAAGGCTTATTTTGGAGTTTTGAAGAAGGGCAGGCATTTGTTCGTTGCTTTCTAGATGAATCTGTTGAGCGCTGCTATCCTCCCTGTGAGCTTCTAGACTTCCTTCACAGTCTTGGGGAACGTCATCTCTAGTATGGCTCGCACCTTCTTTGGATTCACTTATATTCCTCTCTAGAACACCATGAACCATAGGAACTTCCCTGACGCCACCCTAAAGGCACACTTGCTGGGGTTTAACTTCATCTGATACTACCTAAGGGTTGTGAATGTTTCTTGGAGATCGTCCAGGTGAGCAGACTCTTCTTTGCTCTTGACGAGCATGTCATTCACATACACTTCCATGTTTCTCTTGATCTGTTGGCTAAACATTTTGTTTACTAGCCTCTGGTAGGTGGCTCTTACATTCTTTAGTCCGAAGGGCATCACCTTATAGCAGTAAAGCCCCTGACTTGTTATAAAGGTAGTTTTCTCTTGGTCTTCCTCCGCCATTTTTATCTAGTTGTAACCTGAGAACGCGTCCATAAAATTCAAGAGCTTATGTCCTGTTGTGGAATCCACCAACTAATCTATTGTTGGTAGGGGGAAGCTGTCCTTTGGGCAGGCCTTATTTAGGTCCATGAAGTCTACGCACATTCTCCACTTTCCATTTGCCTTCTTTACTAGAACGACATTGGCTAGCCAATTCAGGTAGTAGACCTCACAGATTAAGCCTACTATTAGTAGTTTATTTACCTCTTCTATGATAGCCTAGTTTCGTTCTGGAGCGAACACTCATCGTTTCTGCTAGACAGGCTTTTTCTCGAGGTTGACGTTTAACCTATGTTGGATGATCTCCGTGGATATGCCTGGCTTGTCCTCGTGGCTCCAAGCGAAGATGTCCAAGTTCTCCTTGAGGAGTTGGACTAGTTTCTTCTTCATGTCCGTGCTCATGGTTGTCCTTATTCTTTTAGTCTTCGTTGTTTCTCCGTCTACCAACTCCACGGCCTCCAGGGCTTCCACCTTCTCCTCTTCTTTCTCCTTGATCATCCACGTATGGTTTTCCTTTGCAGCCAACACTGCCTGGTAGCACTCTCTAGCCAGTACTTGATCTCCTTTTACTTCACCTACACCATTTTTCGTTGGAAATTTTACCTTCAGTTAGTAGGTTGATGTGGCTGCCTTCCAGCGGTTAAGTGTGAGCCTCCCAATGATCACATTGTATGAAGAGGGACAATCTACCACGAAGAAGTCCAACTAACGAGCTAATTGTCGCGGATAAGACCCCACCATGACCGTCAATGTCACTATGCCTTTCGGGTGTCCCCATTGAAGCTGACGAGAAGGGACTCAAAAGGGCCTTCCTAGGTCTAACTCTAGCTGCTGGAAGGCAGAGAGATAGATGATGTCTGTGGAGCTGGTATTATCCACAAGGATTCTCCAGGTATTGAACCCTTCTATCATTAGCATTATGACCAAAGGGTTGTCATGTGGCTGCTTCACTCATCTGGTGTTTTCTTCTAAGAAAAACATATCTTTGTCCGTTCGTCTTTGCTTCAAGGGTTGTGTCCTATAAATGCTATTCACCTGCCTCTAATATGATTTCTTGAGAGATCTGAATGACCCCCCTATCGATGGTCCTCTTGTGATGGTTTTTATCTCCCTGATCACACTTGATGGTGGTTGAAACGCGTGATCTTCGTCTCTTGGAGAGGCTTCGTGTTTATCCTTGTCATTGTCCCTGGACCTGCTAGGTTCTCCCTTCTTCACAAACCTCTGCACCTTCCCTTTTTATATGAGTTCCTCTATTTGCTTCTTCAAGTCCCTACAATCTTCTGTGTAATGGTCATGATCCTTGTGGAAACGGCAATATTTCTTCTTGTCACGTACATTAGGTGACGAGTGTAACAACCTTTAAGGTAATGCTCGTCTTTAATCTGTGCCAAGATTTTGTCAACAGGCATAACTAAAGGAGTAAATTTTACCATCCGAGGAGCTTTATCGTCTTTCCTTTTACCCCTGTCACTATTCTGACGATCTGAACGCTCCATTTTTCATCCTCTCTGTTCGTCTTCCTTCCTTCCTTTGCCATTGGACTTCTCCATGTCCTTTATTGCTGCTATGGCATCTTCAGCATTCATGTACTTTTGTGCCTTTAGGACATCTCTACCATCGTCTTTGAGGGATTCTTCATGAGTGAGACCATGAACTCCCTAGATTTCAACCCAACTTTAAAGTTTGTTAGCTGCACCTTATTATTAACCTCATTGACCTCTAAAGTTTCTCAAGTGAAACGTTTCACATACGACCTCAAGGTCTCCTTTTCTCCTTGTTCGATGGTAAGTAAGTGGTTTACTGGCCTTTTCGGGTACTATCCCTTGACGAAGTGACGTATGAAGGAATTGCCCAACTACTCGAAGTTATCGATAGGCGATGTTGGTAACTTAGTGAACCACTCCTTTGCAGTTCCCTTGAGAATGGTGGGGAAGGATCAGCACAGTATCTTGTTAGGAGGCAGTTGAAGGCTTAAGGTCATCTTGAAAGTGTTGAGGTGGTCCAGGGGGTCTTTCAGTCCGTCGAACGACTCAAGTTATGGTAGGTGGAATTTGGACTGCACTAGGTATTCTAGGACTGCCACCGTGAAGGGTGAATCCGTTGTCTAGACCATTCTATCCAGACTTCGGTCTGTCTTCCCCTTTATGGAATTCCTTAGCTCATTTATCTCCTTCGTCATTTCCCGGAGAAGATCAGAGCTTGGTCCTTCTGAAGTAGACGCTCGCTGATGGTCACTCCTTCTTTGGTTGTCTCCCTCGTCATCCCGGTAGGTCCCAAAATGGTTGTTTTCCTACTGGAGTCGCTGCCTCATTTCTTGGTTTTGTATAGTAAGCTCTTCCACACTAGCTGTGAGTGCCTAGATTTACAGAGTCAATGTCACATGATCTTGGTTGGACTTCATCTGACCTTAAAAAATGACTAGAACTATGTTTTCAAACATTAGTGTGAAAATGTCGTTCCTATAGATGGCGCCAAGTTGATGATGCCAAAATCGTCAGCAATGTAGGTTCATCCAGACAAATTCAAATCCTTGTCACTGAACCTGTAAGTGCGATGTCAAGCTTTCCTCAGGTGGTCACCAGAGTGGTGCCTACCACAAAGTCTCGAATGATAAAGTCAGTAATGGAAGCTTTGTAGAAAGTAAAAGAGCTTAGAATATCAAAACTACGTGTGCTAGTGTATTTCAATTAAGTGAATGTACCTGGTTTGGTCCTAATGGACTTGTATATATAGCTTCACAGTTTCTAGCCGTTGGGGCTTTAATTGTGGCTTTAGTGCCCTTTTTGTAATGCTTCAGGGCTTATTAATTTAGGTGTTGATGAGCTTCCAACTGTATGACAGCTAATTGGTAACTGATTGAGGCATTAAAACTTCTTATTAATGATTTGCTTGCTTTTGTCCATGTCATGGCAGGGTAGAAAAATTTTCTTAATGAGGTCATCTAGGTAGGAGAGTTAGTTAGTCCCATCATAGCCCATTGTCAGATATAATCTCATGTGGTACCCCATATCTGTAGAGGATGTTGATCTGAATGAATTGAGCAACATTCTTTAAGTTCAAAACCTTGTAGGAGGCAGCTTCTATCCATTTAGTGAAATAAACTATAGCAACAAGTATGAATTCATGGCCATTGGATACAGTTGGGTGAATCTTCCCAATAATGTCTATCCCCCATGTAGATAAGGGTCAGGGTGATGTCAGCATAGGTGGCATGTGTTTCAAATCTCCATAGACTTGGCATTGCTGGCATTTTCGAACATGAGCCGCACAGTTGGCTTCCATTGTGGTCCAGTAATAGCCTTATTATCTTCCTTGATAGCATGTGTGCATTCATATGTGGTCCATAGCTTGATTCATGAACCTCTTCAATTATTTGCTATGCCTCCTTAGCAGTTACACAAAGGAGATGAATTCCCTCATATGATCTTCTATAAAGTCTTTTACCATAAATAATGTAATTAGTGGACAACCTTAGGATGGTCAATTGGTAATTCTTGTCTACAAATGGTGGGTTTGCCCCATCGTTGAGGTACTGTAGGATGTATGAATACCATTCACCTTCTCCATTCTTTCCCTCATCTTCTTTTATTGTCATGTAGTAGATTGGTTCTAGTTTCTATTCCAACACTATCGGCCTGGCTTCACCTTCTTTCGGCCCATCCATCAAAGGATCCATTCTTGCAATCAACAAAACCTTGTAAGCAAGCATATAATGTCTGAGTTTGCGGGTTGCCCAAACAAGTGCTACACATGTCTTCTCTAAGGGGAATACTTTTCTTCATAAGGAAACATCTTCTTGCTAATGTAGCAAATTGCATTCTCCTTCCTAGTCTCTTCTAGGTATTAAGTAAGTAGAGCCCTCTTTGCTGTATCTATAGAGGTGAGATACAACAACAACGGATTTTCGAGTACTTGTGGGACAAGTATTAGTGGTTTCATCAGATAATTCTTGATCTTTTCAAAGGCTTCTTGGCATTGTTCATTTTGCACTATAGGTACTTCTTTTTTAAGTAGTCTGAAGATTGGTTCACATTTCATAGTGAGCTGGGCTATAAACTTACTGATGTACTGTATCCTCCCTAGAAACCCTCGGATCTCCTTCTCAATTCTTGGAGGTTTCATCCCTTCACCTGCCTTGATTTTGTGAAGATTAACTTCTATTCCTCTTTGGCTTACCATAAACCCCAACAGTTTTCTAGATGTGACTTCGAAACTGCATTTCTTGGGATTCAATCGTAACTTGTAGAACCAGATTCTTTCAAAGAACTTCCTCAAGGCTGGCATATGCCCTTCACAGTCTTTGGACTTCGCTATCATATCATCAACATAAACCTCTACTTCTTTATGGAACAAATCATGCAACAAAGTGGTGGTTACACGTTGGTAGGTAGCGCTAGTTTTTTTAAGGTCAAATGGCATGATCTTATAGCAATATGTCCCCCACGATGTAATGAAAGAGGTTTTCTCCATATCTTCTGGAGCCATCTTGATCTAATTGTACCTTGAGAATCCATCCATGAATGATAGCAAGGCGTGACTTGCGGTATTGTCCACTAGGACATCAATGTGAGGCAATGGAAAGTCATCTTTTGTACTAGCCTTGTTCAGGTCTCAAAAATCTCCACACATTCTAACCTTTCCGTCCTTCTTTGATACTAGAACCTACGTTGGCTAACCACTCTAGATAGTTGACCACTCTTAGGAATCCAGCATTGTACTATTTCTCCACTTCTTCCTTAATCTTGAGAGTCCACTCAAGCTTCATTCTTCTTAACTTCTGCTTGACTAGCTTCATGGTCAGATCTGTTGGAATGCAGTGTTGTATTATATCTGTATTAATCCCAAGCATGTCTTCATATGACCAGGTAAAGACCTCCTTGAATTTTGTCAGTAGTGCCACTAATACATCTTTCTCTGAAGTGGTTAGGGTATTGCCCACTTGGATTATTTTGGGCTCATCCTCAGTTCTCAAGTTAATGGGTTGGGTTTCTTCTTTTATAGGTTCTAGGTATTCATGTTAAAATTGCTTATTATTAAGAGTTTCTTTATTAATTTCATAAATAAAAACACTCAAAGCCAGCAAATAAGCATAATAAAAAATCATATAAAAAGGGAAAGAGTTCTCAACATGCTCAATAGGCTTAACTAAATCAGACTTAACTGGAAAACTATCACAAACAGTCTTAACAGGAATAGAAATACTAGCAGAAATAGACTCAATTAGGGACAGAAACAATGTTTTTGGTAGGGGTAACTAGCTCAGCGATCTTGATCTTCTTGGCAAAAGTGACTGACCTGACGGTCTTGATCTTCTTTAAGGAGTCCTCTATGGGGTGGACAGCTCCCTTCCATGCCCAGTTCTTCAACTCACAAATGGCTTCAACGATGGCAGGTGGCTCCTAATAAGTTCCTTCTTCCCTCAGCATCAGTATTGCGGGGTCTTCATCCATATAATCTGTGGCTTCATCATCAATCTCTATGTCTGTAGGCTTGTCAATCACAAAATACGGGGGTTTGAAGTATCTCCCCCACTTGTGATGTGGACAATTTTTATTGGGTCATTTGGATTGATATCTTGGGGTTTGGAGTGTCTCCCCTCATTCTTGGGTATTGGGTTGTTTGATTGGGGTTTGAAGTATCTCCCTATACTTGTGGATGTTTGGTTATTTACTTGGGGTTGGAAGTGTCTCCCCCCCGTTTGTGGGTATTGGGTTGTTTCATTAGGGTTTGAAGATTCTTGTAGGTCGGATATGAGATTGTGATGTTGTAGCAGCGGAGTTTCTTCTATGCTTTCAGTATTGTGATGGGAGTGACAGGCTTGGAACTGGAGCTATTAGCTTGCGTGTCGGGCTTAGGTTCTCTTTGTAGCATTCCTTCAATTCTTGACCAAATTCTCCCCTAATAACAGGCTTGGATGGGTTAATCAAAGCTAAAACTCTATCCACATCCATCAATTAACCAAAACAAACACACATAACATGCAATGCAATTTTAACCTAGACTGACCTAAGGATAGGTTCAAAGTCATTACGTTTTAGGGTGGGTTTGTTGTTTTGTTGTTTCCCATAGCTAGGATGTTACACCTCCCAACTTGTAATGTAATGAACATTGCGTTGGTCTGAACGACATGGTTTGTCCTTTACAGTCAATAGGAAATGATCAGGTGACTTTAGGTTATGAGTTGGTGAGTTTGCCACCAAGTACCTGGATTTAATGAAGACCGGTGATCCATGGTTACTACAACCACAAAATTATTGAAAAGGGGTGCATACATTGTTGTTTGGACGGCACACACTATGACAGTTAGGGAAAGATTTTAAAAAGCAATACAAACAACAAATACCATACACCAAAATATCATACAACATCCCATCAAACATAAATAAACAAACAAACAACTATATCATGCAAGACCTTGCAAAACAAGGGTACACATTTGGTTACTTAAGTCTAATACGAAGCTTAGCCCTCGACATCCCCAATGGAGTCGCCACTGTGAGAGACAGCCAAAATTGGGGGTGCCTCTCAAAAAAGAGATTTTGGTACTTTTTAGGGCACCTCTCATTTTGGGTAAGTGATGTGGGGTTGCCAATTATTTTTTATACAAAAAAATAAGAAAAAATAAATATAAAATACATGACTGAATAGTATCCTTCTCATTGATTGAATAAAAAAATATGTTTGAAAAATTGAAAATTACATGGCTTTGGGTCCTAGTTACAAACTACCAAATAATTACATGACTTTTTGTCCTAATTACATTCTACCCAAAATAAAAAATAAACACAACGTTTAGATCTACTTATCCAAAGACCTAAATTCAGAGGCTAGGTTACGGAATAGGAAGGTGTCAAGCACCCATTCTATCTAGACAAAGTCTGGTCTTTTAGACTCTTATGACCAATGTACCCTTTATGCATGCTATGAATGACATGTTGTATATATGAACAAAACTAAATCACACAAATTTATTTATGAATGAATCCTCTTCTTTGTTTAAAAAAATTCAAAATTGTTTTAGTGATAAAAAAAAATTGATTTTGACTTGTCAAAAATGCCAGATCTGTTTCGTAATAAAAGAGTGGTTTTTTGGAGAGAAAAACTCAGATATATTTTGGTGATTGAAAAAAAAATTTATTTTAGTTTGTAAAAAAATCAAATCTATTTTAACATGTAGAAAAAAATGGTTTTAAGTTTGTAAAAGATCATATCTGTTTTGTGATGATAAAAATATGGTTTTTGATAACAAAAAAAAAAAAAAAAAAAAAAAAATCTATTTTTATATGTTTTTAAAAAAAATAAAAAAAAAAGTTTTTTTATGAAGAGAATTTCGCTCATAACACAAATTTATGCTATATGAACCAAACAAAATAAAACAACCATAAACACAATCATGCTTAATCTTTTTCTTTATTTCAAAATCTACATATGTTAAAGAAAAATTAGATCTGTATCTAAGAAAGATACTAATCAATTTTTGATCAAAATCTACATATGTTAAAGAAAAATCAGATCTGTATCTAAGAAAGATACTAATTAATTTTTTATTTGAGAAAAATTCAGATCTACATCTAATAAAGATACAGATCCGTCTTTTATTAAGAAAAAATTCAGATTTACAACTAAGAAATATACAAATCTGCTTCTTTTCTTTTTTTAAGAAAAACTCAGATCTACATCTAATTAAGATGTAGATCCGTTTTTATTTTAAGAAAAAGCATTGATTATATACAGATTATTGGAATTAAGAAAGAGATCACAACAATTATATAAACAAAATCAAGATCATGTTTTAACAAAATAATGATTAACAATTCATTTTATAAATAAAGTAAAACATGCATCACCATAAACAAGAATCATAAAAGAGAGAAAAAAGAAAAAAAGAAAAAAAAGAATAGGGTGATTGAAAACAACCTCTTGCATGGAGCACTTCTTATTCTTGAGAGGATGTTTTAGGTTTCAAAGAAATTTTTTCAATTATCTTTGAAACCTAAAAAACCCTAATTTTAGCAACAAATATCAGAGAGGATCAGCAAATATGAACAATTTGAGAGCCTAAAAACGTATTCCTCTCAGAGCAACAAAAAACGTCTTGAATTATGAGATCAAATCTCTATTTATAAAGGCCAAAAGACTCTAAAAAATAGCTCCGATGTGTAGAACGCACATCGAGACTCATCCTTCTGTGAAAAGATCGAAAAAAGTGTGCCTTTTCGTCACCAAAAGGGAGTTGGGCCAAAGCCCAAAAGGAGTCAATTCGGCACTTTTAATGTGTCGTTCATCACTCCAAAAGTGCCAAATGGTGCTCCTGGATGCCGAACACACTTTCATGTTCAAGTGCGTTTTGATCTGGTCCTTGTACCTAGACGCGTTTTCATTCTTAGTCTATGATTTTTTTTTATCTCTTTTTTGGATAATTTGGACTTTTTAGGAACAATTGTCTTGTAGATAAATTCCTTAAAATAAATCTTGATAAAATTCAGATTATCCACAATTTTATTGTTATCCAATCACCTCTTTTATTCCTATGCATGCAATCCTATTTTAGACACTAATTATCAACCAATCACAAAATTATTTAATTAATTTTAATTTTTTTAACCAATCAGAATTAATTTAAATTAATTGTGCATGGTCGACTCTTCTAGACACAATGCATGTTGACCATGCAAACTTGATCATGCGATATTTTTCAATCTAATGGTTCGATTTAGAAATCGGACAAACCATTGCGACCGTTAGAATCTCAAGATCATTTTTATAATATGCAATGTAAATTGATGCATGTAATGTAAGAACAAATTGACGCATGTAATGTAATCATGATTTTTGGGGTACATGGATGGTCATTCCAGTCATCTTCCTTGATTAAATGATGGGTGCAAAATCGAGTGTCTACAAATATATGGAGGAACAAATTCAAAGGAAGCATCCCACTAACTTGGACAAGTGGAAGAAAATTGTTGATGATTAACTTCAGCCAAAACAAATTTGAAGGGAAATTTCCAAGATTATTGGCCAAATGTGTAATGTTGAAGGCCCTTGATCTTAGTAATAACCAATTCAATGATAATTTCCCCTCTTAATTAAGAAACCTTCCAAATTTGAAGATTCTGATTTTGCAATCCAACCAATTTCTTGGCCTAATAAGGACTTCTAAAGCGAAATATATGTTTCCCAACTAGCAAATCTTTGTCCTCTCGCGCAATAGTTTTATCGAAAGATTGCCATTAAAATTCTTTCAAAATTGGAATTCTTCTAGATTTGATCATGTAGATCGGTTAACATATTCGAGTAGATTCAATTTTCAATCTTCCTAGCAATTATTATCAGACTTACATATTGGATAGTGACTATGATTACCAAATGATGGTGACAAGCAAAGGAGTAGACATGATTTATAAGAAGGTCCTAGAAATTTTCACAGCCCTGAATTTCTCTGGTAATAGATTTGTAGGAGACATTTCTAAATCCATTGGAAACTTAAAAGGTATCTGTTTGCTCAATCTTTCCAATAACATACTCACTGGCTACATCCCACCAAAGTTTGGAAACCTTGCAATGTTGGAATCATTGGATCTTTCACAAAACTAGCTCTTAGGGGAGATCCCACAACAACTAATGCAACTTACTTCCTTGGAATTCTTCAATGTTTCTCATAACCATCTTGTGGGCCCTATACCACAAGGAAAACAATTTAATACATTTGAAAACAATTCATTTGAAGGAAATGTAGGATTGTGTAGAAGTCCATTGACAAAAAAATATAAGAATTTTTAGGCTTCATCACCTTCACCTTTAACTCCTAAAGAGGGTCAAGATTCAAGGTCTCTACTTCAATTTGGTTGGAAAATTGTTCTGGTTGGGTTGAATTTGGGCTAGTTGTTGGTGTCACTATTGGGCATGTTGTGACTGCAAAGAATCATGATTAGTTAATGAAGTACTTCGGGTTTAGGCAACTGGTACCAAGAAGAAAGGTTTGTGTGAAGGGAGTCAGGAGACATGAATTAGGTGGACAGATGTCTTTCAAGGATAAACATGTGTAGATATGTTTTTTAAATTCTACTCTTCTCAACATTTTTTTCCTTTTTGTGTGTGTAATGTAGTGTGCTCCTTCCTTTTTCCTTGTTGTTTCAATGTGCATTGTAATGACTAGTACTAATGTATTGTATGTAAAGTAACAGTGACTTTAGTGATTTTTTATTTTTTATTTTTTTGGAGATAGATTACATGATTTAAGAATATAGAAAAATGCAACTTACTAAATGTCAAAGAATAGGTAGATTTGTGCTCATCGCAAGTGTAATGCACTTCACTAAAGATGAGCAAGTGAATACATGGGCAGCTCCTTGCAAGCCAGGGTGGTCAGAAGATCACCCTGATTTACAATAAATTGTAAGGGTAATTACAGTAAACCCACATGTGATTTGGTTTGAATTCACTTTGCCTACCCATGGTTTAAAAAATGTCACTTTGCTTACCTGAGTTTTGCTCTGCTTGTCTCCTGTTACTCACATCTGTTAAAAATAGGGGTAAATAAGTATTTTTACTTTCTTTTATGTCTCTCTCCTCTCAAAACAAGAAAAACATAACAAAGAAAGAGACAACAAGATCTAAAAGTTAGAGTTTATTAAAATTTAAGAACAAACATAATCAATATTTTATTTCCATGTCTCTCTTCAATTCAATTAAAGGGAGTTAAAAAGGAGAGACTAGATAGAAATTAGTAATAATTAGTGGTGAAAATAATACAAGAAAATGATTAGAGTAAGTATCTAAGATCCAATAATTCCCAGCCACACAGCCAATCGCTGCTAATCCATGATTTTTAAAAAAAGAATAAGAAGCACCAAATAATAAATCCTCCTCATTCACTCTCTCCCAATCCCATCCAATGAAAAATACAGTTAGAGTTTACTTTGCACACCAATTATTTCAAATCAAAAGTAAACACAAACAACCAGATCATATGATAATCTTTAAAAAGGTTGGTTAGTGTTTCTGTTACAAGTAATTGTATAGATCTTAAAAAGCACACTGTCCTTTGCTCAATTCCTTATTTCATATCTTAGAATGCCACTACCCTCTCATTTTCTCCATTCCAATTCCTATTCTTCTTTTTCTTCTCATTCCTTCAAGCCTTTGCCATAATCATAGGTTAGAGAAAAAGAAACCCATCTTCCAAACATCCTCCATCTTCCTAATTCTGCCACCATGACAACAACTAACCAAACTGGTGTGAAGTTACATTAACGTAGGTGTGGGTTGTGAGCGTGCAAGTGTGGTGGATTGCGGTGGCTATGGGTGGACGAGAGAGAGAGAGAGAGAGAGAGAGAGAGAGAGAGAGAGAGAGAGAGAGAGAGAGAGAGGATGATAGATATAGAGGAGGAAAATTTGTTTGGGTTTGATTTTCTGAGCAATTTATGTGTGAAACAAGAGATAAAGCAATACCACTTTTCGATATTGTTTCTTCTTAAGTTTTTATGTTTTTCTTGTTTTGGGAGGAGAGAGACATAAAAGGAGAAAGAAAATACCTATTTACCCCTAATGTTAACAAAGGTGGGTAACGGAAGACAAACTGAGCAAAACTCAAGTGGGCAAAGTGACAGTTTTCAAACCACGGGTAGGCAAAGTGAATTCAGGCTAAACCACAGGTGAGTTTACTGCAATTACCCCTAAATTGTACATATACACTAGCCAAAAACAAAATTATATACTAAACTAACTTATTATGACTACTCTAATAAAAATGTTGAAAACCCTGACTTGAGAATTACAAAAATTTTGGTCCAACAAAAATAAAAGTAATGCTACATTCATAACACTTTCACAATGATTTCACAACAAATCCAACGTGATAAGTTTTTACTGATACTAATTTGAGCCCAATACTGATATTAATTTTTACCCACTAATAACAGCTTTTTGCATAAGATTTATTGTAAAAATGTTATAGATGTAGCATTACTCCATTATTAATTTTGCTTCCAAACATAATCCCTAATCCCTTTATATATATATATATATATATATATATATATATATATCAAGAGAGCATCAATTACGGCCTTCGTGCAGGCTAGACAAATAGCGAAAGCATCATCAATTAGTATCTGCGGCATTTGATGGGTAACCATCATAGGGATCTTGTGAAGGATAGGGATCCCATAGGGGATCATCATTGCATTCATGTTCATGGTAAGTGGCATACTAGTTGCACCATCCACAATATAGTAATGGCTCATATGCAGGGTTTTTACCTGGTGTGAGGAACATGTTTGGGTCATTATGGCCTTCCCTTTGTAGGTGGTGGATGGCAGAAACATAAGATTTGATCCCGAAAACATAAATTCTATATGTGCATCCAATAAAATGGTAATCTTTCCATAATTCTTAGATGACATCTAAAATTTGATTATGGAAGTAATTTCTCCAACATTCAGCAAAGGCATTGGGATATCTGTAGGAAAGGTAAGTGTCACCTTCATACCATTGTCCTTGGTGAGTATAACCATTAATGAGAACGAGATGTTTTGAGGGCTGGACATTCATCCAGTTTTCTCTTTCCCTTTTTGGTAGGGTGCTCCAACATCTAATAGAGACAAAAGGACTTTTGATTTCTGCGACAGCCTTTTGAATAATATCAGGAAATTGGCTAATTTGATCATAACTCGTCAATTTTATGAGTCTGATGAAGCCGCATCAAACATTTGGAAAAGCCATGAGGGATCCCTATCATCATCATCAAATTAATTGGTAAAAATGATTCTATTGATTTTGATAATTTAACTTATGATGATATTTTCAGTACTATTAAAAAACTTGGAATCAACATGTGTAATGATGAAAAATTGTTAAAACAATAATTAAAAAAAATAAGAAAAAAGCTAAATATGAAATGGGTAATGTGAGGGCTAAAGGTTCAGGGCATGTTCATGGGCTTGTGCCTGATTCGAGGGTATTTACTTGTTCGAGAAGGTTTAGTGGTAGTAACGATATCAAACTTAAAGGCCTGCAAGCAAATTGTTGCGAAAGAGGTTGGTGGAAATAGTCCGAGGAGGGGCAACTCCTCGGCTAAGTAAAGTAAAGGTCATGTGGTACATTATGGTGATAAGAATAATATTCTAAAAGGTTTTGTGGATGAAGATGTGTTCCACAAGGGCACAGAGAGGAAGAACGAATGAGAAATATCTTAGAGAAAGTTGCTACTACCGCATTAAAGACTCTGCACCCACCTCTCTGGCCGCATTAATGAGGAAATGACATCTAAACAGTGGTGACCAGCCTTACAGCTATTTGTTTGAAGACTTCAAAAGGACAGTGGGTAGGACAAGTATCTGGATTGGTGATTTAATCCATACATGAAAGATGGAGGTAAGAAGGAGAAGAATATAAAAGAAAAAGAAAGGCATTCAAGAGGGAAGAAATCGAAAAAAAAAAAAAAAAAAAAAAAAAAAAAAAACACTGTGTACACCATCACCCTTAATTGTAACCTATTTATGAAAGAAGGAAAGATAATACAAACTGTTCTCGGCTTACGTCAGAGGAGAGGTTCTGTCACTTAACAGTTCATTGTATGTGATATGTTAATCTAGCTCATTATCTTTGTTATTCAACATCCCTAGAACCTAGATTTGAAGCTCATTCTCTACAAATTTCATTGTATTAGGCTTTTTTGGGCCTGTCCCCTTCACACTATTGGGTTTGGGCACAAATTGTGATCTTACAATTGGCGTTGTCTGTGGAAAATCTTGTGTTTTAGAGTGGATAGCATTATGGTAGGCTCAGGTCCACACCATGCAGAGTCGATGGGGTCCCAGCATGAAGATCATTTCTTGCATTTGGAGTAGGAAAGAGATAGTGAGAACAGTGTGCACACAGGGCACACCGGTAGGAGTCGTTCACGAGGAGGAAGCAAAATTCTTCACAAGGAAAATGCTAGAGCCATGTAGCAAAAGATTGACCACTTGAAGAAGAAATTACGCCACGAGAGGCGAAGGTGGACTCCCTCTTTTTCTAACTCTTCCTTTGAGGATAGCCAGAGTAGTGGTTACAAGTCCAGGTCAAGAATTCCCTTGATGAATCTTCTTCCTCTGATGCAAATAATCATCATGGTCATGGTCGCGAGGGTAAGAAGCCTTCCTCTAAAGGTTTAGAAAATGATGCTATGGGTAGGGCGTTGCACCAAATTTTCAAGTCACTTTCACATGTAGGGTGAGAGAAGGGGAAGCTTCCACGACGATTCACCCAACCTGCATTCACCATCTATAACGGTTGAACGGACCCTGTGGAGCATGTGAGTCATTTCAATCAGAGGATGGAAGTACACTCTAAGAATGAAACTTTAATGTGCAAAATCTTCCCTTCTAGCTTGGGACCTGTTGCGATAAGGTGGTTTAAGGGCCTAAAGGCAGGTTATATTGATTCCTTCATGGAACTTCCTAGGACATTTGGGTCTCGCTTCATCACCTGTAGGGGGTTCCTCGACCTTTGGATTCGTTATTGTCCATGGACATGCGAGAGAGGGAGACCCTAAAAACATACTTTGACAGGTACTAGGAGATGTTCAATGAGATTGATGGTGATTTTGACGATGTAGCGATAAGGAATTTCAAAGTCGGCCTTCCTACTAAACACGACTTAAGGAAATCTCTGACCAAAAAGGCTGTAAGGAGTGTACGTCGGCTCATGGATAGCATTGATGAGTACAAACGGATTGAAGAAAATCAACAACAAGGTAAGGGAAAAGTGAAGGTTATCCCTCAAGAGAGGAGGGATTTCAGGTCGAACAGATACAACAACAACAGACCCTGAAGAGATTTGGCCAGCAATTTGGTCCTACCACTCCTCAAGTGGTTAATACTGTGTTTCAAGAAACTGTGCATCAGGTGTTGGAGAAAATCCAGAATGAACCATATTTTAAATGGCCCAACAAGATGGCTGGGGACCCAATGAGGCATAATTAGAACCTCTACTGCCACTATCATTGAGAAGCGGTCATACAACTGAGGATTGTAAGACTTTGTGAAATCATTTCGGGCAATTGGTTAAAGAAGGAAGGTTAAAGCAATTTTTGTATCAGCCCAATGGGCAGGGAGATCATTTAGGTTCGGTAAATCAAGGTAACAATGCTTCAATGCCTCCTTTGGGTACGATCAATGTTATCTTTGCTGCTCTGGGTAGGACTAGTTCTCGTCCTTCTAGGGTGATATCTGTGGCACAAAATCTTGCCGAGGAGTCTAGTTTTGAGTTGAAGAGGATTAAAGGAAATGCCCCACCTACTCTGAGTTTCTCGGAAGAAGATAAGATTGGAACTATCCAACCCTATGATGATGCTTTGGTGGTTACACTGAGGATAGGGGGCTACGAAGTAAAGAGAGTGATGGTATACCAAGGCAGTGGTGCAGATATTATGTACCCTAACTTGTACAAGGGGTTGAAATTAAAGCTTGAGGATTTGATGGATTATGATTCATCACTGGTAAGTTTTGAAAGGAAGACTGTCATACTAATGGGCCAAATTAGATTGCAAGTGCAATCAGGTTCCGAGGTTGTGGAAGTGGATTTCATTATGGTGAACGCCTATTCTCCCTACACGGCCATTGTTGCAAGACCTTGGCTTTATGCTTTAGGCGTGGTTTCTTCAACTCTGCATTTGAAGGTAAAGTTTCCGTCTAGGGATCAAGTTGAGGAATTAGTTGGAAGTCAGTCTGTGGCTAGACAGTGCATGGCAACTGGGATTTTGCATTAGCCTGAGGTAGACTCCTCAACCTCAGCGGAGGAGGGCTCATAGCAATCAATGTCTCTGGCCGCGCCTGGGGCGACAGCAGTGGAAGAGCCTGAAAAATTCTTTCAGGTGGGAGTTCAGTTACCACCTCAAAAGAAGGCAGAGCTAGTTCTGCTCTTAAAGAAGAATGTCGATGTATTTGCAAGGAAGAGGTAATTAAGCTAAAAAAGGCTGACGCTATCAAGGAAGTGTTTTATCCTGAATGGCTGGCTCATACGGTGGTAGCGAAGAAGAAGAATGGGAAGTGGAGAGTATGTGTAGACTTCACAGATTTGAACAACCCTTATTCTAAAGATTCATTTCCAATGTCTCGTATTGATCAGTTGGTGGATGCTACTGTTGATCATCCTTGAATGAGTTTTTTGGATGCTTTTCAAGGTTATCACCAAATACCCTTAGCTTTGGATGATCAAGAGAAAACCCCTACAGGGAATTATCACTATAAGGTGATGCATTTTGGTTTAAAGAATGTAGGGGCTACATATCAAAGGATGATGACCAGGATGTTCGAGCCACAGCTGGGAAAGACTATTGAGGTGTATGTGGATGATATGGTAGTGAAAAGTAAAACGGTTTCCATGCATGTGGAAAATCTAAATAATACTTTTTCAGATGCTAAGGAAGTACAAGTTACGCCTTAATGCTTCTAAGTGTTCTTTTGGAGTGGGATCTAGTAAATTTCTAGGTTATATGGTAACTCATCGGGGTATTGAAGTTAATCCTGTGCAAGTCAAGGCAATTAATAGCTTACAGCCACTTCGAAATCCTAAAGAAGTTCTGAGGTTGACGGGAATGACTGCTACCCTCAATCGATTTATTTCTCGATCCGCGGATAGGTGCAGGCCTTTCTTCCTGTTGTTGAATAAGTAGAAGGGATTTGAATGGTCCGAGGAATGTGCTTTGGCTTTTCAACAGCTTAAGGAGTATATATCGCGACCACCCATTATGTCTCGACCAGAATTTGATGAAGTTCTGTTCGCGTATGTTGCGGTGGCTAATCATGTCGTTAGCTTGGTTCTGATACGAGTTGGCAATGGTGTACAAAGACCAGTTTATTATGTGAGCAAATCTTTACATGTGGCCGAAATGCATTATTTACCGCTAGAAAAGGTGATTCTAGCAATTGTGCATGCTACACGTAAGCTTCCTCATTACTTCCAATCTCATACAGTTGTTGTTCTAACTCAACTTCTTCTTAAATTATACTTCGGAGTGCTGACTATACTGGAAGGATTGCCAAATGGGGTGCCATCTTGGGGGCTTTTGATATCAAGTACATGCCTTGCACCTCTGTGAAAGGCCAAATTTTTGCTGATCTTGTGGCAAAATTTGTTGAGCCCTCATTAAAAGAGAATGCTGAGAAATCAGACACGGATGAAAAATCAGTTGGCATGATCTCATGCAAGGAGCCCTTGATGTGGAAAGTGTATGTTAACGAAGTAGCAAATCAAAAGGGATCTAGTGTGGGGCTAGTTTTGGTGTCTCCTGAAGGAATTACTTTTGAGAAATCCTTAAGACTACGGTTCTCGGCCACCAACAATGAGGCAGAGTATGAAGCATTACTAGTAGTAATGGATATAGTTCAGAGAATGGGTGGAAAAATAGTGCAAATATTCTCTGATTCACAATTAGTAGTGGGGCAGGTGGAAGGAAAGTTAGAGGCTAGAGATCCGAGAATGCAAGGGTATCTAACTCGAGTCAGGTATTTACAATCAAAATTTGAATCTTTTACCTTATTACATATCTTTAGGAGTATGAATACCCATGCTAACTCCCTAGCCACACTTGCGATGTCTTCGGCATAAAATCTACCTCGGGTCATCCTTATTGAAGATTTGTGTAAACCCATTAGAATGAATAGTGATACCATTCGGATTCATCAAATTAGAGTGGGACCTAGTTGGATAGATCCCATAGTGTCCTTCCTTAAAAATGATATCTTGCCTGAGGAGAAGTCTGAAGCAGACAAAGTACGCAGAAAAGCACCTCAGTTTTGGCTGTCCAAGGACCAAAAATTGTACAAACGCTCTTTTTAGGACTGTATTTGTTGTGTATACACCTTGAAACGACGGAACTGTTTTTGGAAGAGTTACATGAAGGGATTTGTGGAAGTCACACTAGGGGAAGGTCTCTAGCTCATAAAGCTCTTAAACAAGGGTATTAGTGACCCAATATGCAGAGGTAGGCATAGGATTACACAAAAAAGTGTGACCAATGTCAGAGATTTGCTCCTAACATCCATCAACCAAGGGGTGTCCTGAACCCTCTGTCTAGTCCTTGGCCTTTTGCTCAATGGGGCTTGGACATTGTAGAGCCTTTCCCAAAAGCAGCAAGGAATAGAAGGTGGTTGCTCATTGGAATAGATTATTTCACTAAATGGGTTGAAGTTGAGCCATTGTCAAACATTAGGGATATGGATGCGAAGAAATTTTTCTGGAAAAATATTATTACCAGGTTTAGAATCCCTTATACTCTTATTTCAGATAACGGCCTGCAATTCGATAGTAAAGCCTTTAGAAGATATTACTATAATTTAGGCCTCATGAACAGATATTCCACTCCAGCTTATCTGCAAGGAAATGGGCAAGCCGAGGCTGTCAATAAGGTTATAGTTAATGGGCTCAAGAAAAGGTTGGATGATACTAAGGGGAGGTGGGTGGAAGAATTGCCGCATGTTTTGTGGACGTATCGAACTACACCTCAAAGATCTACTGGAGAAACACCCTTCTCTATGACTTACGGAGCCAAGGCTATAATCCCTTTAGAAACTGGGTTTCCGACATTGAGAACAAGCTCTTTTATCCCAAGCAGTAATGACAGGTTATTGGAAAGAAGTTTAGACCTAGTTAAAGAACGGCGAGAAAATGACATGGTTCAGCTAGCTTATTTTCAGCACAAACTCAAACAGGGATATAATTCCCATGTGAAATTAAGGCCACTTGCACCAGGAGACTTGGTACTAAGGAAGGTTTTGGGTACTGCCAAGAACCCAGCATGGGGAAAATTAGGACCTAACTGGAAAGGACCTTATCGTATCACTTCGGTAGCCAGCATAAGAGCATATTATCTTGAAGATTTAGATGAAAAGGTTGTACCACATCCCTAGAATATAAATAACCTACAAAGGTATTATTATTAATGAAAGTCACTACTGCCATTTTTTTTCTATTAACACTGTGTTGCGTTGATTGTTATTTTCTTAAGTATCAAATTGAAACTTGGTCATGTTTGGCTCCTCGGACCACATACCATGGATAAATTGATATTTTTACTACGTGTGAAATAGAACCTTAGTTATGTCTAGTCCTCGGACCATCTACTTTGAAAAAATTAACACTTCAGATCTTTTTTCTAAGTATCAAACTAAAACTTGGTCATGCCTAGCTCCACGGACCACATACCTTGGATAAACTGATGTTTCTGCTACATGTTAAATAGAACCTTAGTTACGTTTGGTCCTCGGACCATCTACTATGGGAAAATTAACACTTCAATTCTTTTTTCTAAGTATCAAACTGAGACTTAATCATGCCTGGCTTCTCAGACCACATACTTTAGATAAATTGATATTTTTGCTACGTGTTAAACAGAACATTACTTACGTCTGGTCCTCGGACCATCTACTTTGAGAAAATTAACACTTCAGTTCTTTTTTCTAAGTATCAAACTGAAACTTGGTCATGCTTGGCTCCTCGGACCACATACCTTGAATAAATTGATATTTTGTTAAGTGTTAAACAGAACCTTAGTTATGTTTGGTTCTCAGACTATCTACTTTGGGAAAATTAACACTTCAGTTCGTTCTCCTAAGAATCAAACAGAACTTTGATTATGCCTGGTTCCTCGGATCACATACCTTGGCGAGGTTAGTATCTTTCACTGTATGCCTAAGTATTACATAAAGAGTTATGCATATTCACTTGTTTTTCATTTGTTTACTATTACTTGTTACTCTTGGAAGGAAAATAATCCCAAAATATAGGTTATTAAATGAGAATATGGGCATATTCAAATTAATGGTATAATTGTGTTAAGCGTTCTTCACCCTTTCTAGAAATGGGATTATTTCATTGAGACCTATCCTATTCAATTGAACACCAAACCATTCATATCATGTAGGTATTTTGTATTATGACGGGTACATAAGTTGCATTAAGATAAAGAGTTAGGCATCCCCGTTAAAAGATATCCGTATGGAATGAAAGATAAAAACCTTGAACTTGTTATTATGAAATTGCATAATTACACTGTGAAAAAGAAATGTAGACAGAATAGCAAAAATAAGCCTAGGGTAAGCTGAAGCTGTTACAAATAAGGGCATGGAGGTGAAGGAGTCTTGGTTTATGCCTTGGTTTTTGGCAGAGGGTCTTCCTTGGACTTGGCTATGTTTTCCTTTGTTTTATCTTCAAACCCCTTTGGTTTGACCTCAATCTCTTTAGATTGGGGAGAAACTTCTTTAATGATGAAGGGAGCATTTGAAATTTCAGTCTCGGATAAGGTCGTAACTTGTTTTCCTTTGTCCTTCGCCCCTGGCTGAGGGTTCTCCTGGCTAGAATTATCACTCACACCTTTACCAGTCTTCTCACCTTGCTTCACCACTTGGTCAGAGCCTGCAAATGCTTTAATAGGTGGAAGAGGATCTTGGACAGTGGATGGTTGTGTAGGAAACACGGTCTCAGAAACAAAAACGGTTGGAAGAGGAGGGACAGCTTCAATTGCACAGATATCTGGGGGATACCATACATTTTCGGCCTTTCTCCATTCAGAAGTACCAGGGGCACCTGCCACATTAAGGGCATCTGCCACATTAAGGGCTTCTGCCTATACCTGTTGGCAATAATCCCTACACACTTCAGCAAGTTCTTCAGCCAGCCGGATTTCAGTCTCTTCGACTCCCTTGTTGAAGAAAGCCAATGATGCGGCCTCCACAGTCTCTTTAATGGTGCGGGCCATTTCCTTATCCTGAGCTAACTCGCCCTTCAAGCCCAAAATTTCTTGTTGGGAAAAGGCTAGTTCCACTCCTTTGCTTTGGAGTTGCTTGTGCTGATCCTCCACTTGGGCCTCGGCTGATTTAAGCTAGCCTCAGCGCTCCTCCTTAATTTCCCTTCTTCTACCAGCTTGTTAGCAAGCTATTTTTTCTCCTATTCGGCCAAGCCAATGGTTTTTTCAGTCTCAATCCTGACATTGGCCTCGGCATCAGCTTTGTTCCACTCATCTTCTACCCATTTCTCCACTACGAAAACCTCCTGGATGGCTTGGACGAAGATGGTGAACAAGTGCATTATGACGAGAATAATAGACAAGTATATAAAAAAAGGGTATATATATAAATAAAAAAAAATTAAAAAATAAAAATAGTAAAAGTGATTGAATGGCACATACCAAAGCCAAATCCCCTTTTAGGGATAGGAAGAGTTTTGGTTGCCTCATTTTCTCCAGGGTAGCCATGTCCTTCGGTAATAAGATGGACTGTTGTTCCAAGGCCTTAACCAGATAGTGAGCGTGCCTTTTTTGAAATTCCCTTATGTTGGAGTGGCGAGGAATAGAAGCCCCATCCAACTCCAAAGGAGGTAACTAATGGGACAGAGTTTGGCGAACCTCAGCCAAATCATAGCTTTTCCTGCTCTCCACGGAGGAGGCTTGTGTTTGGCCCTTCACCGTCTTCTGCTGTTTTTGTTTTTTCTGCTGGGCTAATTCCCCTTCCTCAACCTTGTCCGCTCTCTTCTTCTTTTTTAGGTTGGGGTTGAGAAGAAAGGAACCTAGAGGAGGAGGAGGAGGAGGAGGAGGGGGTGGGAGATTAGCCAGAGGCTGTGATCTTGAAGCGTCCCTCGTAATGGTCTATTTACTCCTCATAACAAGAAGAGCCCTCAAGCTTTTTCCTGGTTAAAGGGACATTTCTTCCTCTTCCTTTGTGCTGCTATCTATACGCGAAACTATGAAGCCTCTTATTCCAAAACCCTCAGTAGATTCGTTTTCTTCATCCGAGAGGTTAACAATGTGGCCCTCTGAACGTTTCTCTACTTCCTCAAGTCAGAATTGGTCTATTTCCTCCTCAAGGGACAAGTGTGAAGACATGGATTCTTCTCGGACAGCTGCTTCAAGTTGTACAGATGGACGGACTGCTGTTGTTGGGCATATGTAGAGAATGACGAATGGATCATCTAGCAAATCATGCAAGGTAAGGAATCCTATTTTTGAGACGTCTATCTTTCTACGTCTTCTGTCACCTGCGACAATTGCGTTGCCGATGTCTTAGAAGATGGTTGATAGAGGTTCATACCCAAGGATGAGATGGGCTGCCCTCACCTGCCCATCTTCGCTCACAAATACCTCGGATCTTAAGACTTTATTGAGGTCTGCGATGTTACATAGGCTCAAGCGGGGCGACACGTGCTATTTATCTGCAAAGATATCCAAGAAGCCAAACATGGTTAGACCAACAACAAATGTTAAATAAAGAGGAAGTAAAATGCAATGTGAATTTAAATGATAAAATTAAAAGAGCTATACCCCATGCCAGAGGACCTAAAACTCTATGGAATCACACCTGGTGTTCCCTCTGTGACTAGACAGTAAGGACTATCGTACCACTTCCCGGAGGCGATTAAGTAGTCGTCCTTCATGCCTTTATTAGATTTAGGAAGACACGATATGAGTCTAACGATGTTAGACCTAGACTTAAGGTAATACCCTATGCCTTTAAGTTTGTGACACTCATACATATGGACAACGTCGTGCCATGTGAGATTCAAACTCATTCGCTCATTGAGAGGGTCGACACAACCTAAGATTCTAAACATGTTAGGTGTACATTGGTCTGTGCATAATCTATGATTATGCAGGTATTTACTAGTTACGTTCTTCATGGGAAGTGTCATTCTGCCCTCTAAAAATACGATTATGGGAATGACAACTTCTCCTTCGTTCCTATCGTTAGCTATGGCTTCTAGGGCACAATACCTCAAACCCACTTCTTGGGGAATGTGGTATTTGGCTCGAAAACCTTCCATACCAGCATCAGTATCTACTAAACATTTGAACCTACCCATTTGGTTGAAGTAAAAGGGAAGTGTTAGGACATATGTAGTTCAAGTCTGTGAACATATGTCACTATTTTATGTAATTGGCTTATCCTTAGACAAAACGCACTTTACTTGTAATTGGGTAGATTTAGGATGAGTTTAACACTTCAAGAAACAGAGGTTCAAGGTTAAGTGTTGAAGCCGTCAAAGTCTGTCTAAGAAACAAGCTAAGAAGTGCAAGTTTTTAAAGCTCGACACATACCTCGACAGATGCATCTATCGAGCTTTAAAGGAGCTGTTTTGCCCGAGCCTCGACAGCTATCTCGACACCTCTATCTGTCGAGAATTAAAAGAAACAGATTTTCTGTTCTGTTTCAAGTCCAATCCGTGAGTGTGTCTTTGGGACTTCTTTTCTCCTAACCCTAGACATATAAAAGGATTATTTTAAGGGCCGTCAACAAAAGGAAGCAAAAGATACAAGTTGCACATTCTTTGAGAACTTGTTGTTCATGCAATTTGTGATCAGAAAGACAAAGTTCGTGCCCTAGTTCATCTCTGATGATTTGAAGAACTTTGCAGCCAACTCTCTCTCTCTCTCTAGTTGGTATTTGAAATCGCGTACTGGGATTCGCGCATCTGGTTAGTCACGTACTTGGGAGCCGTGCATTGAAAGGAGAAACTGTCACTACAGAACAAGTCCAATTGGGTATTGGGGTAAGAGTTCAACTGTAGGTTGGTGAGGTACTTGGGATTCCTTACTTGTAACTGCTTATTGTGATAATAGTGGAGTTTCGGGAGTGGTGACCTTAAATCACCCGGTGGGGTTTTTGCCGTAAGGATTTTCCCCATTCGTGAACAAATCACCGTGTCATTTATTTTCCGCTGCATTACTTAGTTTGGTGATTTGTTTGTGTTGCCACGTGATATTGCATGTTAAATTGATTAATTAATAACTTGGCTAATTAATCAACGTAATTTATCACAAGGGGTCAACGCATTTGTGGCCTGTCAAGTGGTATCAGAGCAAGCACACTCTGATTAGGGTTTAATCTATTGTGTGTGATCCATTGACCCCTGTTGTCATGGATAAAAGTCAGTCTCTCATTTGAAGAGAACTGTGATATCAAATACATCTTGTTTTTTCTAATCTCCCTTCCTTAAGTGTCTCAGAAAATACAAGTCTAAAAGTTATTTTATTCTCTCCATGATGATTATTGGAAAAGATCTCAGTTTGTATAAGCAGGAACTAGACTGTCTCAAATTCAAAATGTGCCAAGGAGTATGTCTGAACAGAGTTAAAGTTAAAGGCCTGGCTGGGAGAAGGCAGATGAGAGAAGATACCATTCCCACTGATCTGTTGTCTAAGCATGAAGTGTGTTTCATGATGAAGTTCGCCTTTAAAGTGATGGACATGTGCTTATGGTACCTTGATAGTGGTTGCTCAAGACACATGACTGGAGACCGATCCCTCTTCAAAGTCTTCGAGTCTAAGAAAGGTGGAAATGTCACTTTTGGTGATGGGAGCAAATCACAGATAAAAGGGAAAGGAACTTTCTCTCTACCTGGACTACCAGACATTGCAAATGTTCTCTACGTGGATGGCCTAAGAGTGAACCTGTTGAGTATAAGCCAGATATGTGATCAAGACTTCATGGTGTTATTCTCCAAAGGAAAATGTCTTGTTATGAATGAATCTAGAAAGAAACTCATAAGTGGTGTACGTACTCTAGACAACTATTACGGATTGGTACCTGATGCTGACATTGTATGCAATAGTATTCGGTTGCCAAATGAGGACTTGTGGCACCAACGGATGGGGCATGCTAGTTACAAACATCTTTCTATTGTATCTAAGCATGAATCTGTTCTAGGGATGCCAAAGCTGAGTAGGTTGAACAATGTTGTGTGTGGACCATGTCAACTTAGGAAACAGACGAAAGCTAAGCATCCAAGCACTCAGACATCAGCTACATCCAGACCGTTGGAGTTATTGCATTTAGATCTTATGGGTCCTACAAGAACCGAATCTCTTTGAGGTAAGAGATACATCATGGTTGTAGTAGATGACTTCACCAGGTACACTTGGGTTATTCTTCTACGATCCAAGTCTGATGCTCCTGAGCACATTGAAGCACTGTGTACAAGACTACAAAATGAGAAGAACCTGAAAATTGACCGAATTCGAAGTGATCATGGTAAAGAATTCGAGAACTCATACATGGAGTCATTCTGCACAAGATCAGGTATATCTCAAGAATTCTCTGCTCCCATTACTCCTCAGCAGAATGGTGTAGTAGAAAGAAAGAACAGGGTTATCCAGGAAATGGCTAGAGCCATGTTGCACAGTAAGGATGTGGCTAGAAATTTATGGGGAGAAGCAGTTAACACTGCATGTCACACAGTGAACAGAGTATACTTCAGACCCGGCACCAAAAAGACTCCATATGAGTTGTGGAAAGGAAGAAAGCCAAATGTGAAGTATTTCAGAATTTTTGGAAGCACCTGTTTCATTCTAAAGGATAGAGAGAATGTAGGGAAGTTTGATTCCAGAAGTGATGAAGGGATATTTCTGGGATACTCTACTACAAGTAAGGCTTATCGGGTATATAACAAAAGAACCATGAAAGTCATGGAAACAGTGAATGTTGTTATTGATGAGTCTTCAGATGTCAATTCTGAGAAAATTGATGAGGAACTTCCTAAAGAGATTCTCCCTCCAGAACCTAGGAGAGCTCCAGAGCTCATGGAACAAGAGCCTACATCCCCAAGTACTCCTGGTACTCCTAGTGTTGTAGAAGAACCAGCAGACATTCCTACATCACCAGATTCTGAGTGTCATGAAGACAAAGGACCTTCCTCCAGAATCAAATTAAATCATCCTCCAGAAACTATTGTGAGAAACATGAATGAACTCACATTGCGGAAACGCACATTTGATAAATGTGTTGCTAACTTTGTGTCATACTCTTGTTATTTGTCACAGGTTGAACCCACTAAAGTTGAGGAAGCTCTTCAGGATGAAAGTTGGGTAGAAGCAATGCATGATGAACTGCTTCAGTTTCAGAGGAATGATGTGTGGACCTTAGTTCCCAGACCGGAGGGCGAGCATGTCATCGGCACCAAGTGGATATTCCGAAATAAGACTGATGAGGAGGGCAATGTAATCCGCAACAAGGCTCGACTTGTAGCTCAGGGATACACTCAGATGGAGGGTATAGACTATGATGAAACATTTGCCCCAGTTGCTCGTATGGAATCCATCAGAATCCTTCTCGCCTTAGCATGTCACTTGAAGTTCAAGTTATATCAGATGGATGTGAAAACCGCCTTCTTGAATGGATTGCTTAAAGAGGATGTTTATGTGGCTCAACCAAAAGGTTTCATTGATCCTCACTTTCCAGATCATGTGTTGTATCTCAAAAAGGCCCTCTATGGATTAAAGCAGGCACCTAGAGCTTGGTATGACCGATTGACTCAATACTTGATATCCCATGGTTTCACAAGAGGAAAGGCTGATCAAACTCTCCTCATCAAAAGAAAAGCTGGTGAGCTGGTGGTTGCTCAAGTCTATGTTGATGATATCATCTTTGGATCAACAAAGGATGAGCTTGCTCAAGAATTCTCAAAACTCATGCAAGCAGAGTTCGAGATGAGCATGATTGGAGAGCTGTCTCACTTCCTTGGACTGCAGATTCGTCAACAAGATTCAGGTATATTCATCTCTCAATCTAAATATGCTAAGAATCTTGTGAAAAAGTTTGGTTTGGAATCTGCTAGTTCTGTTAGAACCCCCATGAGCCCAAATGTTAAACTCACTGTTGACATGTTAGGTAAAAGTGTAGACTCTTCACTTTATAGAAGCATGATAGGTAGTCTTCTTTACCTTACTGCTAGTAGACCTGACATTAGCTACAATGTAGGAGTGTGTGCTAGATATCAGGCTAATCCCAAAGAGTCACATATGACTGCTTTAAAAAGAATCATCAAGTATGTCAAAACTACTGCCAACTTTGGTGTGTGGTATAGCAAAGACACGAATAATGTCTTAGCTGGATATTCTGATGCTGATTGGGCTGGGAATGCTGATAATAGAAAAAGCACCTCAAGAGGTTGTTTTTATGTGGGAAATAATTTGGTCTCTTGAATGAGCAAAAAGCAAAACTCCATCTCATTATCCACTGCTGAAGCTGAGTATATTGCTGCTGGTAGCTGTTGCACCCAACTCCTATGGATGCAAAAACTCCTTCATGATTATGGTATTTGTCAAGAACATCTCACCATCTACTGTGACAATACCAGTGCCATCAATATCTCTAAGAATCCTGTTCAACATTCTCGAACCAAGCACATAGAGATTCGACATCACTTCATTAGGGAGCTTATCGAAGATGGTGTTCTCACCCTTGAGTTTATCCATACCGATGACCAAAAAGCTGATCTGTTCACCAAACCTCTGGATAGCAAACGTTTTGAGTTCCTTCGTCAAAACATTGGTGTCATCTCCATGGATTGATCTCCTTCCTTCCCTCTTCTTCCTCATGCATGTGCATCTAGTTTTATGCATTGTTTTGCTTTACATGTTTTTGTTTGTGTGTTTTCAGTTTTGTGTTTTATTTTTGCCTTTCTGATAAAAATAAAAAAAATTGAAAAATTGAAAAATACAAAAATAGTGTGTGTTTGTGTGCATTAGTTCGTGTGAACTTTTAAAATGGCCATTGAAACAAAGTTTTCTAAACTTTGTATCATCTATAGCTTAGATGAGCACTCTTTTGCACAACTAAGCGAGTGAGCTCTGTAGCTCTTTGTTTGTGATGAGTAAGGTTAAGTGATCTCTTCTTCTTAACACTCGTATCACTCTTTTTGACGGGTTGAACTAAAAAATCCTAAGAGAAATGCATAAATAACCATCTCACCACTGTTACTCGCCAATCATAATATGACATCTGTATGCTTCGGCATAGTAAAAGTGCAGTGTCAAAAGCTTAACATAATTGGGTATTTCTTTTCTTTCTCTTGTATGCCCATGCATGATTTGTTTGTTAAAAAGAAAATATGCAAAGAAATAAAAAGCAAAAAGATCAAAAATGCTTTAAAATATGGTTGCAAGCGTGTTTTCTAGGAGATGTGGGAGTTATAGGATGTACCTCGAAGGTGATAGTCCCCATCAAACAGTTATGATTGTGTGTGAGTTAAAGTGATTTTCTCATATCTCAAATCGTTATAACAATGAGACACATATGCAATCTTGCGATGTTTTTACACACAACACGCAATACTCTTTGCTATTCTTGATACATGTGCAGGTACAATGTGATTTGGCCATCACAAAACTTACATGCGTTAATGTATGCTCACTAAACTGTCATAACTTGTTTTTGAAACATAAAATTGGTTAGACTTGTTTAGTGTGTGTGTGCGTGTTTTGAGATACATGTGCATCAAAATTTTTGTTGAGAGATGAGTTTGAGAGCTTAATGTGTTGGTTGTATCTTTGGTTGAGTTGCATGCATGATTGCATTCATGTCTGTGTTTTTCTTCTTTTGAAAAACTGCTTTTAAAGGCATCTCGACACCTTCTCGATACCTCTCGATACATAGGCTATCTGTCGAGCTCCTTAGACCTTTTCTTATCGCAGTCTCGACAGATACCTCGATACCTGCTGGATCGATCGAGAAACTTTCTGTTTGCTCGATAGCTTCTCGATAGCTGTTGGATCGATCGAGGTTCCTTCTTGTTTATTCTACTTCCTCGATAGCTGATCTCGACAGCTTCATCTGTCCATGTGTATTTCTCGACACATGCCTTCGACAGCAGTCTCGACACCTCCCGATAGCACCATCTGTCGAGATTTAATGAGAAGCTATATATATAGCAGTCGCGATTTTTCTTCTCAGTTGCTCGATCTCTCTCGCTCGAAACTCACTGTTCTCTCTCAAAATCTTTTCCTTTTCCCTCCAAACCTTCTCCCAAGGCTTTCTCAAGAGTTTCTTTGCGATCTTCATCTCTTGGTAATCACTTTATCCCTCTTTTTCATGCATTTCATTGTTTTAAAACCCTAGGTTTTGTGTTTTTGAAAATTTTGGGGAGTTTTCAAAATTGTTGGGGTTTTCATGAAATTTTTGGGTTGTTTTTAAATTTTTGGGTTGTTTTTCTATTTTTGATCTTCAAAACCACATGCATTGCATCACATTAGCATTCTCAGTGTATTTTCATGCATTTAGATGTGTGCAACTCTATTGTGTGCTGTTAGGTTTGGATTGGGCTGAGCCCATGATGTTTTTATGTTGCATGTCACATGTTCATGCATTTTCATGCATACGTTCTTTTCATTTCAATATTATTCTGCCAATATTGAACTGTTTGGGACTTTTCTGTGTGTTTCTTCTTCTTTCCCCCTCTCTATGGTTGCGTTAGCTGTGTCTATGGCACCTAAGCGTAAATCCACTCCGTCCCAGAACCCTTTGCGTTCTAAGGGACAGTCTTCCTCTGACTCTACCCCTCTTTCTGTCCGGTTCCGTGATGAGAAAGCCCATAAGGACTTCTCGGAGAACTTCTCTAAACGTGGTGTTCATTCGGAACGCCACGTAGTCCTGGCAGACTTTGCCGACACCGACCTTCCCGATGTCATTCACACTCGGGGATGGGAGTCACTGTGTGACGTCCCAGTCACATCTCCTCTCGTGTTGATACAGGAGTTTTACTCCAACATCCACGGGATAGATTCTTCTGTACCTTCTTTCTACTCTTGCGTCCGAGGTACGCACTTCTGTGTCACCCCAGAGTTAGTCTCTGAGGTTCTTCATGTCCCTAGGGTGGATCATCCCAATTACCTTAGCTGTGAGCGTCTCTGGACTGTGTCCAAAGACGAGATGATCTCGGCGTTCTGTGAGCGTCCTACCTCTTGGGGAGATCACATGTACACACCATGTCGACCTTTTGCTAAAGGTCCTCGTTTCCTTAACATGGTGATGACCTTTGTTTTGCACCCACTGTCTCACTATAACTCTATCACAGAGCCTCGCGCTCGATTTTTGTTGTCCCTCTTAGAGGATCTTTCTATAGACTTTCCTTCACACTTCATCTTTTCCATTATCGATGTCTATAGAGATACGGCCACCCGTGATAAGCTCATTTTCCCTTCCGCTATCACGAGGATTCTGAGTCGTTTTTCCATCCCTTTCCCCTCGTCCGATCCGTACCACGTCATGTCCGCCATAGATGCCGCTACCGTAAAACGTAGCGAGGCACAGTTTAGATCGCGACAGACTGACGGTGCCACTCCTTCCACCCGTCCGGCCACCTCGAGATCCGCTCGAGCATCTGCTTCTACTTCTTCGAGCGACGTCAGCTTAGGAGACATCATGGCGCAGCTACAGCGCATGGATGCTCGCCTAGATACACTCTCCACGGAGTTGTATCAGGTGAACATCCGTGTTGGTCGCATCGCCAGGCGACAGGCGACCATGGGCGGCTTTGCTCCAGAGGCTTCTCCTCCGCCACCTCATGCGTCGTCTGAGACTGATGATGATGATGGCAATGATGATGATGCTTCTGACGATGATGCTGATGGAGATGCGAGCTCTTCGGATGAGATGTCTACTTGACACTCTACCCTTTGTCACTCGTGACAAAAAGGGGGAGTAGTTTTGTATGAGAGTAGTCATACTTAGGGGGAGTGTTAGCATAGGACATTTTTGTTAGGGGGAGTGTGGATTGAGGGATGTAGTGAGGTGATCATATGTATTTTTTTCTTTTCTCATCTGTTTAGAGATACATTGATCATGTGTTGACATACATTGTATTTATTCTCTTCTTATATATGATGATGTATGTTGTTCTTTCACCTACCTTTCATGTGTTGTTTCTTTCCTATCTTTATACACATGCTTCTTTACTTGTATGCAATCTATTATTTCTGTTTCACACAAAGATGCCTTGATGTGTTTTGTTTATAAGTGTTTCAGAAATACAGGTTGTCAAAGTCTACATGCCATAAACTCTCTTCTTGCAAAGTTTTTCAAGAGTTTGTGTTAGGATAGATTTTACTGTATGTAACAAGTGAATATGAGTTGAGTGATTTATGACTTCTCTCATATCTTCATTTGTATGTTGTGGTTTTGTCACGGATTGCCAAAGGGGGAGATTGTTAGGACATATGTAATTCAAGTCTGTGAACATATGTCACTATTTTATGTAATTGGCTTATCCTTAGACAAAACGCACTTTACTTGTAATTGGGTAGATTTAGGATGAGTTTAACACTTCAAGAAACAGAGGTTCAAGGTTAAGTGTTGAAGCCGTCAAAGTCTGTCCAAGAAACAAGCTAGGAAGTGCAAGTTTTTAAAGCTCGACACATACCTCGACAGATGCATCTATCGAGCTTTAAAGGAGCTGTTTTGCCCGAGCCTCGACAGCTATCTCGACACCTCTATCTGTCGAGAATTAAAAGAAACATATTTTCTGTTCTGTTTCAAGTCCAATCCGTGAGTGTGTCTTTGGGACTTCTTTTCTCCTAACCCTAGACATATAAAAGGACTATTTTAAGGGCCGTCAACAAAAGGAAGCAGAAGATACAAGTTGCACATTCTTTGAGAACTTGTTGTTCATGCAATTTGTGATCAGAAAGACAAAGTTCGTGCCCTAGTTCATCTCTGATGATTTGAAGAACTTTGCAGCCAACTCTCTCTCTCTCTCTAGTTGGTATTTGAAGTCGCGTACTGGGATCCGCGCATCTGGTTAGTCACGTACTTGGGAGCCATGCATTGAAAGGAGAAACTGTCACTACAGAACAAGTCCAATTGGGTATTGGGGTAAGAGTTCAACTGTAGGTTGGTGAGGTACTTGGGATTCCTTACTTGTAACTGCTTGTTATGATAATAGTGGAGTTTCGGGAGTGGTGACCTTAAATCACCCGGTGGGGTTTTTGCCGTAAGGGTTTTCCCCATTCGTGAACAAATCACCGTGTAATTTATTTTCCGCTGCATTACTTAGTTTGGTGATTTGTTTGTGCTGCCACGTGATATTGCATGTTAAATTGATTAATTAATAACTTGACTAATTAATCAACGTAATTTATCATAAGGGGTCAACGCATTTGTGGCCTGTCAGGAAGATTTAGAAAGGAAAGGGGGTATAGTTAATGGTCGAGGAGAAAAAGAATTTAAGAACGTAAAAACTTACAAGAAAAGGTGTAGACAAGTCTTCAGGAACTTCTTGGGAGTTATGAAGGTGAGGAATTCTTAGAGCTGGTTGATTTCTGGAGTAATGAAAAAATCGCAACTTTCTAGGCATTTTATATGAAAGGTGGCATTGAGTGGGAGTTATCCTGCTCGAAATTCAAGGAAGAAATCCAGACCGTTGGATATGCATCTCATCGTTGGATGTGGAAGATAGAGCATAGCTTGCAGCAATTAATAGGGGTGTTATGGATTTTGAGACATCAGAAATAATTTTTTAAGGAAGGGATTGATGTTTGTACGTATAGCAGTTTGAAAAGCGTGCAAAAGTTATAGCATTGAGTCAAAACCTCAATTTTCTCCTTGGATGGAAAATAAAATTGAAAGTTTGAGGGGCTATTGTAAGGGCTAAAGGTTCAGGGCATGTTCATGGGCTTGGGCCTTACCCGAGAGTATTTACTTGTCTGAGGAGGTTTAGTGGTAGTAACGATGTCAAACTTAAAGGTCCGCAAGCAAACTGTTGCGAAAGAGGTTGGTGGAAATAGTCCGAGGTGGGGCAACTCCTTGGCTAAGTAAAGCGAAGGTCATATGGTACATCATGGTGATAAGAATGATATTCTAGAAGGTTTTGTGAATGAAGATGTGTTCCACAAGGGCACAGAAAGGAAAAACGAATGAGAAATATCTTAGAGAAGGCTGCTACCACCGCATTAAATACTCTACACCTATTTCTCTGGCCGCATTATTGAGGAAATGACATCTAAACAGTGGTGATCAACCTTACAGCTATTTGTTTGAAGACTTTAAAAGGGCAGTGGATGGAATAAGTATCTAGATTGGTAATCTGTTCCATACGTGGAAGATGGACGTAAGAAGGAGAAGAATGTAAAGAAAAAGAAAGGCATTCAAGAGGGAAAAAATCAAAGAAGAAACAAAAAAAGCACTGTGTACACCATCACCCTTAATTGTAACCTATTTATGAGAGAAGGAAAGATAATACAAACTGTTCTCGACTTACGTCCAAGGAGAGGTTCTGTCACTTAACAATTCATTGTATGTGATGTGGTAATCTAACTTATTATCTTTGTTATTCAACATCCCTAGAACCTAGATTTGAAACTCATTCTCTACAAATTTCATTGTATTGAGTTTTTTTGGGGCTGTCCCCTTCGCATTGTTGGGTTTGGGCACAAATTGTGACCTTACAGGTAATTTCTGTGAACAATATGGTTTACTCCCTATTACTCCTTCTAGGCAAAAAGGGAAAAGTAAACATGATAAAGTTTACAAAAATTATAGTCATAAAAAACATAAAAGATAAAATTTTATTAACCCAAATGATTTTTATGCTAAAAAGAAATCTGCTTTTAAAAAGCATGATAAACAAAGATCAGGTAAAGGTAAATGCTTTAACTGTGGTAAACCTGAACACTTCAGTAAATGCTGTAACTAGAAACCTGGTAAATTGAAGAATAAATTGAACATGTTAAACATTAATGATGATGATCAATATATATATATATATATATATATAGCTTAAATAACAACAATAAATATTAGCCCAAATAACAACAAATATAAACCAAACAAAAACAAAACAAGACCAAACAACAACAAGTGAACAAATTATTCAACAAAAATCCTATTATAGAACAAAAAGATAAAAATCGCTAATCATTTAAATTTAAATTTCTTAGTGACCATTCTAAAAAAAATTCCTAGAGCCGCCATGGACAAGTGTGTCTTCATCAAAAATTTATCCAGGTATAGATACTTGTATTTTTGCTAATAAATATAGATACTTGCCACACAAATGTATTGGTAAGAACTATATGCAAACAAGCTTTGATTGTTGCACATCTAACATTACAAATAAGTGTATAAAACATATTCTTTTTTTTTTTTTTTTTTTTTTTGAATACAAGATAGAATTTCTACTCTAGCCTAATCTAAGTGTATATGTGTATAAAGCTCCCTCCTGAAGACTTGAACCCCGGCCCTTGCCCCCCCCACACCCCACAAGCACTTATACTTGTGGAGTGACCATCGCACCAAGGGTGCGCGGTGGTGCATCAAAACATATAATAAATAGGAATAGTCTTGGAAATGCAATAAATATGTTATACACCTTATATATACAACATATTTCTTACAGTGAGGGAATAATATATGTATTAGAAACATAAAATAATTTCTCCTTGAGTGAGTTAAAATCGGCCTAGATTTGCAACAAAGCCAGTATTTCAGTACATGCGATTTTAACGTCTATTAATAGCGTAGCATGCTTTTCTAAATCACAACTTAACAAATCGGACACAATCCATATAGGATGTTGTAATTATAAGTACACAGCAAGACAAGATATTGTCATTTTGCTTTACAGTAAACATTAGCCATAATAGAGTCCTTTCACATATTGGTAAACAACAATAAAAGGGTATCACGAGAACATGCATCCAACCCATCAGACCGATAAAACTGATCCAACCTAACCCAACCCAACGTTTTAGGTTGGTTTTTCAGGAGCTGGGTTGGAATTCATTTGAACATTGGTTGGGTCAACTTTGGATTGATAGCTTTTTCAATCCATCTAATTCAACCCAATATTTTGATAATTAATTTGGATGAATTTATAATTTTGTAATATAATTCAGGCATATTATCAATGACATGGGATTGAATGCAAACAAACATATAATAACCTTGTGGGGTGTTTTATCTCCTACAAATATAAAATCATCCAAATGTCTTCCACATGGTAATTGAATACACCATTAATCCTTTGAATAGGACTCATTTCCATTCTCACCAAACTGATAATTAATGGACTATTGGAGTGCAGCAGATAGCAATTGTGTGGGTACGTATTAGGCGATTTCTTAGTTCCCTAAAACAACTGCAATTCATCATTTTAAAGTTTGTAATTGATTGTTTCAACTTTCAAGTACGAGGTCATGATCTTATGGCCTACTGTTATCTGCCCATTATTTTGAGTGGTAACAGTTCATTAATTTTCTCTGAGGTATCTTTTATATGATTGCTGGAAAACTAAAAGATTGAAATCAAGTTGCACTTGCTATAAATATAAGGACAAAATTTTCTTTTAAACTAATTTGTCCAATTCACTACATGCCAATTTAAAAAATCCATGCGTTTACTTTTAGTTTTATGATCACTTAATAGTCATGTGACTTGTTTAAATTATTTGTGTGATTATTATTACTTAATGGATTTGAGAAGATTCATTTAATTTGGTTTTGAAGAAAACTTTGCCTTGACTATAATGTCTATTGATTTCTAAATATTTGATAGATAAATAGAATAGTACTCTATGATGAATTATGCAAAGAGCACGAAATTTATTAAAATTGAGAAAATTTTGATCAATACAAAGTACCAATAGAAAGGGAAGCAATCTTTTTTTTTTTTTTTTTTGGGCCAATAGAAAGAAACTATACTATGCCAATATTTTCTTAGCTTTCATTACGAAATGGCATTGTAATATGTCAAGGTCCTGCAATCCAACCAGGTGTATTTTGATAAGGTCAGCTTTTGATGATGCAAACTAAATATTAGATGATGTTTCAAAGACTAAATCAAATTTGTTGTTGGCAACAAGTTTTATACTTTTAAGACACACACACACACATGCACTTGTCACTTTTTCCCCCTCAATCCCCCCCCCCCCCCCCCACCCAAAAAAAAAAAGTTAATTTAGTAATAATTAGTATATTTAATGCAACCTTAATCGATGCTTAAAGGCACCCATTAACAAATACCTAAGTTATTTATGTGCATTCTTTTGTAATGAGCATCAACAATATGTCATTTTCTACCAGTCAGTTCCTCCTGGTCCACAAGCCAAGAGGCCATTGTATAATGTATTTGTACGTAATACTTGGTAGGTGTTATGGAAAAAGTCCTTGTATCTAGGATTCCTGGTATTTAATGGCCATTTACCTTAATTAGGTAACCCAAATTCCTCATCCCCCTTTTTTGGTTTGTAAACATCACATCTCACCAGCATAATAGTTGAATCGATTAATTATTGATTTGCTCTTTAAGTTATTTCTTTGAATTATTAGTAGTTCAATAAATAATGGTTAATTTAATTATATGGCCCACTTGTATCATTTTATTTGTTAAGTACCCAACATAACTTAATTAATCCATACTATTACTAGTTTAGAAAAATATGTATTTTAAATTTGTTAGTTTGATTTATTTTGGATTTAAATTTTTTTGATATTTTAAGACTCAGTTAGCTTCGAACACCACATTACCCCCCCCCCCTCCCCCTCTCTCCTCCAAAAAAAAATTTACTAGGCTCACTAAAATTGCCCCAACCTGACCACTTTTGAGATCCAATTTTGACAAAATTGGAATATTATGCTAAATTATATAAATTGTAATCACTTATTGAATAAATGAGCTTAAATAGTTGAATTAAAACCTAATTTTTTAATGAAGAGAACACAATTTTTTACTAGGCCTAATAAAATGGTCCTAACTTGACGATTGGACAAGCCAACCTGATTAGTATGTAGTATATAAATTGTAATAATTTTTTGAAAGGAGTCCTTTCTTCAAACCGTGGTAAACCCGTAAACGGCAATGGGTATTAGTATATCACTTCGTAATGCAATAACCGCAATTACAAGTTGTCCTTTCCTAATTCCTATCTCTCGCATTTTGTTATGAGCAAAAGCTGAATAAATTTTCAAATGGATATCTTAATAAGTTGGTGAGAAACAGTGAGACATGTACGTATTAACTTTTTCTTCATATTCTCTTAAATGTTTTAGGCTGAAGAGTAGGGGTGTGCATGAGTCGGGTTGAGTGAATTTTTTGACCCAATCTACCATAGTGGGTCAAAAAAAATTCGACTCAACCCAACCCATCACATATGTCCAACCCAACTCACATGGGTCATGTTGAACCCACGGGTTGGAAATTTTTTTTTATTATTATTAAATTGAACCCATATTTTTTTTATTAATTATATAATATATTTAAATATATATTAAAGAAAGTAATAGGATTTTATATTATATATGTTTGTAGGAATTTATAAAGCGCTCTACAGCTAGGTTTTAACTTAAAAAAAATTACTTATTAAAAATATAATATATTTTAAATATATATTAAAATATGGGTCGGTCGGGTTGGGTTTGACAGGTTTGTAATTTTATGACCCAAACCCAACCCGACTCGCTACAAAAAAAAAAAATTTATAACCCAACTCAACCCACCAAAACCTAAAAACCGACCCAACCCGACGAGTCAGGTCCGGTCAGGTCGGGTCGGGTCGAGTTTGACGGATTGGTGGGTTTTCTACACACCCCTATTGAAGAGAATGGTACAGAAATAATGGAAAGGTTATTAGAAACAAGAGGGACAAAGCATATTGTGTGAGTGATGGGACCAAGAAGAACTATATTTGGGGATTGTATATTTGCTGATTGCAATCCAAAAAAGATTTAGAAAATAAAATGTACTCCAATAATTTGCATATATTAACAGTAATACTTCTTGCTAGGTTTTTGACGTGGAGAAAGGTAGTATAGATCGGATTGAATCGAACGAACCAAAAATATATAATTACTTTATTGTGGGAAGTGTTTTTATCTTCTAAAGAAAGCAAATCATCCAAATGTCTTCCACATGGTAGTATGGTACCTAAGTATACCATTAATCCTTTGAAATGGACTCGTAAAATCTTACAATTGCAATTTTTTTTGCAATTGTGATATAGTACCATTCTAAATATAAGATGGCACTGTAACAATTTAGTAAAAATTATAATATAATTTAATTGATAAAGTGGAAGAGAAATGAGAAGAAGAAAGAGAGCGAGTTGTATTCGAATATATTATATTATTTTAATGGGTAATATGTATTATTTTAATGAGTAGAATAGGAAAATAAAAACAAGGATATTAGGTGTATTGTAATATAATATGATATAATTGATAAAAAAAAACTTTTTATTATGATAAAATAAAATAGAATGACATTTTTTATTGTGAAGCTCTTTCCTAATATTTACCAAATATGACTGCGGGGAGGGTAAGGGGCATACGTTTACATACACATTATGAATAGCCGTATACCCGGAAAGCTTTGGACACCTTTTTAAAAAAAAAAAAAAAAAGCTTTAGACACCTTAAAAAAAAAAAAGCTTTAGAAACCTTTAAAAAAAAAAAAAGTGGGGCCTAGTCATGAGATTTCATAAATGAAAAGCTTTTCTAGAACATAGAGACAGCAGCTGAAAACAAAAGGAAGCTGACTTTTTAGTAGCTTACCAATAATCAGGAATACGATATTTAGTTATCATTAATGGCATTATTCTATTTGGATTATCATTTGCCAAAAGAAAAAATATCTCAAATAATGAAAAATTATTAAGTATTTTCAGAGTATTATAAATGTGTATTTTTCTCTCTCACATAAGTACGTATTTATAATTTTTTTGCAATTTTGCTACGGTACCATTCTAAATATAAGATGGCACTGTAACACTTTAGTAAAAATTATAATATATTTTAATTGATAAAGTGGAAGAGAGATGAGAAGAAGAAAGAGAGAGAGTTGTATTTGAATATATTATCTTATTTTAGTGGGTAATATATATTATTTTAATGAGTAGAATACGAAAATAAAAAATAAAAATATTAGATGTATTGTAATATAATATGGTATAATTAATAGAAAGACTTTTTAGGGTGGTAAAATAAAATAAGATGACATTTTTCGTTGTGAAACTCTTTCCTAATATTTACCAAGTATGACCACGGGGAGGGTAGGGGGGCATACGTTTACTCACGCATGATGAATAGCCGTATACCCGGAAGCTTTAGACACCTTAAGAAAAAAAAAAAAAAAAAAAAAAAAAAAAAAAAAAAAAAAAAAAAAAAAAAAAAAAAAAAAAAAAAAAAAAAAAAAAAAAAAAAAAAAAAAGGCCTCGTCATAAGATTTCATAAATGAAAAGCTTTTCTAGAACATAGAGACAGCAGCTGAAAACAAAAGTCATGAGATTTCATAAATGAAAAGCTTTTCTAGAACATAGAGACAGCAGCTGAAAACAAAAGGAAACTGACTTTTTAGTAGCTTACCAATAATCATGAATATGATATTTAGTTATCATTAATGGCATTATTCTATTTGGATTATCATTTGCCAAAAGAAAAAATATCTCAAACAATAGAAAATTATTAGGTACTTTCAGAGTATTATAAATACATACTTCTTCCTCTCACATGAATAGTAAGTCTCACCATGAATTTAATAATGAGATCTACCATTTATGTGAGAGAATAGAGTACGTATTTATGGTATTTCGAGAGTACACAATAATTTTCCTCAATAATAGCCACACTGTTCGCCATCAAAATGGCCATAATGTCCTTTTTCTCATCATGCAATTAATTAGACCCCGAGGGTTCATATCTGCCTAGATAAAGATCAACATTATCACCTATCTATAGTTCATACAATATACAACTTTGTTATTGATATACTCTTTCCTTTAATATTTAAAGTTTTATGTGAATTCTAGTTAACTCAACTAGTAAAATTTTTTATAGTTGAATAAGAAATTTCGAGTTCAATCCCTGTCTATACCAAAAATCAATTAGTGTCTTGGTTTGATAATAACAAACACAATCATAAAAAACGGCCGAATAGATTGGAACTTTATAAAACATAAAAAAAATAAAAAATAAACTTTACATTTGGACTTTCTAAGCTTCACCAATAAATAATACATAGGTGTTGATCAAAACAAGATTTTCCTTTATATAATTTACTGGTATACAGCCTGTCTCTGTGTGCCTTTAACTCTATCTGGTGCATGCTATTCCAGCAGAAACAACCTAAAATAAGATTGAAAAAGGAAAATAAATGTTAGAAATGGAAATACCCAATGATTTCAATCTTACACTTATTTAATCTCAATGATTTAGTGATTTTAGTAATCTTTAAACAAAAAACAAAACAAAGGCAAATATCTAAAATTGAGGAAACAAACATTTTAGTAGAAAACCCAAAAACCCAAAACAAAAACGAATCAAATCTAAACCCATTCAACAACAACAACAACAACAAAAACCAAAAAAAAAAAAAAAAAAAAACTCAATTAAAGTAACATTTCATACCCAAATCTAAAAAATGGAAAGAAAAAATACCGGAGCCGGTTTCGATAATTTGGGTGGCGAATGTATGGCCTAACAGTTTCTTTTTGTGTGCTTGCAATTTCGGCAGTCTAAGTCTGGCAAGCAAAATTGCAGTAAGCATAAATCATAATTATTGCAAGATTTAGGTTTTTACTTATAAAAATTTATTAAAAAAAAAAAGAAACCTCACTCTGTAACAATGCATCCCAGTTGAGGGAAGCAAGAATTTTGGTGGTCAAAGTCCAACAGTGGTACTGGCCTGAGATGTCTCTAACTCTGCCTCTTTCTCTCTTTCTTTCTCCAGGTCTCATCGCCTCTCTATTTCTATCTCTGTATCCATCGTATTTTAACCGGTTAGTATTTTTATATATATACCGAGTAACTATCAAATTTTAACTGATTATTTTTTGTTATTTATAATGAGGGCTTTTAAACGGTGTGGTAGCAGTGCCAAGTAACATAATTTATCGCTTTTTAATTGTGGACGTAGCAAAATTTTAGATAAGCATTTTTCCTATATGGCAACAGGCCCTTACTTACATTGTTCACGAGACTCACAAACCTTTTTTTCAACAAATTTTTCATTAAAACTGGGTCCCACAATACTATTCACATATTTAAAAATTATTTTGTTACAATGTTTCAGTTTTTAGTTTCAACAATAAACGGTGTCCAAACAGACCCTAAGTTGGTGAGAAACAGTAAAACATGTACCTATTAACTTTTTCTTCATGTTCTCTTAATGTTTTAGGCTGAAGAGAATGGTATAGAAATAACGGAAAGTTTATTAGAAACAAGAGGGACAAAGCATATTGTGTGTGTGATCATGGGACCAAGAAGAACTATATTTGGAGATTGTATATCTGCTAATTGCAATCCAAAAAAGACTTAGAAAATAAAACGTACTCCAATAATTTGCATATATTAATAGTAATACTCCTTGCAAGGTTTTTGACATGGAGAAAGGTAGTATAGATCGGATTGAATCGAACGAACCAAAAATATATAATTACTTCATTGTGGAAAGTGTTTTTATCTTCTAAAGAAAGCAAATCATCCAAATATCTTCCACATGGTACCTGAGTATACCATTAATCCTTTGAAATGGACTCTTTCAGTCTTTCTCATACTTGATTACCAAACTGATAATTGTGTGTGTGGGTATCAGGCAATTTGTGATATTATGATTCTTGTCCCATTTCATCTCTTAAGATGAGACCAAAACGTGTTTCCTAGTTGCCTCAACCAACTTCAACTCATCATTTTAAAGTTTTAATTGATTGTTTTCAACTTTCAAACTACGAGGTCATGGTCATCTGGCCTACTCTCATCTGCCCATTCTTGTGGGGATCTATTAATTCGAAGTATGAAATCTCTTATATGTATTTAGTCCCAAACCCAAAAATAAAAGTTTTCTGAACTAATGGTCCGTTTGGTTGGAGGAGTGGAAAAGTGGGAAGATAGAAAATGATGGGAGAGTATAAAAGTGAGAGGATAGAAAAGATTTTATTTTCTCTCCTATTTGTTTGGTTGGGGGTGAAAAAGTGGAGGTATGGAAAAAATGGGTTTAAATAAATTTACTCATATACCCTTATTAAAGAATGATACCCAATTAAAACAAAAAGTGACAAATAACCACACAAAAAATCACCCAAATTTATTAAAACAATAAAAATCTTGTCAAAATAAAATCACAACTAGTTTAAATAAAATAAAAAAAAAAAACTATCACGCCCAAGCCTAGAAAATTAAAAGAAGAAAAAAAAAAAAGGAAAAAAAAGAAAAGAAAGGCAACGTACCCCAGGCTTGAAGAAAAAAAAAAAAAAAAAAAAAAAAAGCAATGTAGCTGCCTAGGGGAAAAAAATAAAGCAAAGCAACATTACTAAAAAAAGAAAAGAAAATAAATGTGTGTATATGTACCGGGCATTTTTGTCAATCAAGAAAAAATTTATCCTCAATCAGTTTTCTCTCCATTTTTGAGAGAAAATATTTTGGTGGGCCAAGGGAGAAAATACCTGAGCCCCACCATTTATTTTCCTTCCTCTCCATTCAACCAAAAACACCCCAAAAAAGTTTTCCCTCTTATTTTCTCTCCAAAGTTTTCCATCCTTCTTGTTTTACCTCCAAACAAACACACCCTAAAAAATGGAAAGATTGAAATCACTTTTCACCAGCTATAAATATAAGAGCAAAATTTTCTTCTAAACTAGCTTTCTCCAATTCACTGCATGAAAATTTTAAAGACTATCCACATGTTTTTTTTTTTTAATACAATCCACATGTATTTTTTAGTTACATGGTCACTTAATAATTATGTGACTTATTTTAAATAATTCATTTAATGAATTATGTGATTTAATATATGTAAATAGTCTTATTATGAAATATTACATAATGGGTTGAAAAAGATTTTTTATTAGGTTTAGAAGAAACTTTGTCCTAACTATAACCGGGTCTTGATTTCTTATATATTACAGATAATTATAATAGTACTATATGATAATTATCTTGAGAGCACGAAATTTATTCAATTAAGAAAGTTATGATCGGTACTAATTACCAATAGAAAGGGAAGCAATCTCTTTTCCATTTTTTTGGGCAATAGAAAAAATCTATATGAAAACATCAACGAAGGAAAACTGACAACATAACTACCACTATGCTCTAGCAAGCCATCCCTTCATCTCTTTGACCAATTTGGTATGATTGAACTCACCTACTTGAGAGTGCACATCCTTGAACAAGCTTCTGTGGCTGCGCAGCCAGCACAGGTCTATGCACAAACCATTTGTTTGTTAGCAAAAATTCTTCTTAGAGATTGGAATAGGCAAGTAACTATGACTTGAGAGGACACGAGGTTTTCACAAAAGAACGAAACAATGATTGAATGATACCTTTAACTTTAAGTTAATGAGTCTGGCTAACAGGTGCTTTAGGGCATTCGATAAGAAAGTATTTAATGCAACATACTGCAAACTTATTGCAACCATTTTTCTATAATGACACAGGTGCACTTGTCATTTTTTTTTTCTTGACCGCATAAAAAATAAGGTTATTTTAGTGTATTTAATGCAACCTTAGCCAATATCTAAGGCCTAAGGACAACTGTTAACAAATGGCAAAGTTAATTTATGCACACCTTTTGTAAGAGCATTAACAACTACTACATGTCATTTTCGATTAGTGAGCTCCTCTTGGTCCAAAAGCCCAAGTGGTCCACAGGAATTGTAATGGCCACAGCACATAATACTTGGGAAGGTGTAATGTAAAAGTCCAACAAGCTAGAATTCCTGATTTTTAATGGCCAATTACCTTAATTAGGTAACCCAAATTCCTCATCTACCTTTTTGGTTTGTAAGACATCACATCTCACCAGCATGTAATTGAATCAGATTAAATTATTGCTTTGCTCTTTTAGTTTTTCATTGAATTAGTAGTACAACCACAAACACAATAAGCAAGTTTTGTTCATAAAAGGAGAGGAATAGGAGATTTGAATGGCTGATATTTGACAATAAAGCCTATGGGTCCATTTGGTTGGAGGAGTGAAAAAGTGAGAGAGGATAAAAAATAGTAAGAGAATAGAAAATATTTTAATTTCCCTTATTTTTTTAGGTTGGGAGTGAAAAAGTGAAGGAATGAAAAAAATGAGTTTATATAAATTTACTTATGTACTCTTGTTAAAAATGATGCTCAATTAAAACCAAAAAAGTGACAAACAACCAAAAAAAAAAAAGCAATATATATATATATATATATGTGCAACGTACACTTAAATCAAAAGAAAAAAAATAAAAATAAAAATAAAATAAAAAAAGAGGAAAGAAGAGGCAACGAGGGAAGGAAAAATAAATAAAGAAGAAGATGAGGCACGTTCAGGAGGAAGGGGGGAAAAAAGGCAACGTCCAGAGGGGGGAAAAAAGTGAAGAAGAGCAATGTACTGACAAAACTTATGTGTAAGTATTTTTGTCCATTAAGTAGCCTCATTTTCTCTCTTCAATTTTTCCTCAATTTTGAGGAAAAACTTTTTAGTGGGCCCGGAGGAAAATACCTGAGCCCCACCATTTATATTCTTTTCTCCCCACCCAACCACACTCCAAAAAAGTTATCCTTTCCATTTTTTCCCCAAAGTTTTCCAATCACCCTATTTCACCTCCAAACAAACACATCCTATGAGCGTGTGCTCTGATTACCAGTTCTTAGCAATAGTACACAGATTATAGAACACCATGCCTTGTTCCAACTTAAATTGTTAGGGTAAGGGTGGTACAGTCGGTCCTAAAAATAGTCATAAGGAAATTCAAAAGCTCTTATCACATGAAAGATTTTTTTTTTTAAGAATACAAAATATTTTAACACACACACACAAGGGGAGAGAGGAGAACGTTTTAAAAAAACTAACAGTGGTGTATATTTAAAAGGGTTTAACTCTTGAATACACATCACAGACTTTAAACATCTATAACTCACATGAAAGATATTATTGATTAGTCAATGATTTTTTTTATATAGCACATCCTTATCCAAATGTTTTTCTCTTTTAATTTATTTATTCAAGCACCGTGTTTATCATCTAAGGTTGATTATATTTAACGAATTCAATTTCTTATTAAGTAACCTAATCTACTGTAAGGGATCTTTGCAATAGCTTAGGTTACTTAATAAAACTCAATAACATGTTGGCCTTGGCCAATAAATTACATGGTTAAATTTAAATAGTTTAACCAAAAAAAAAAAAATTGTGTTGTATTAATCAATCCAGTCACATAATAAAATTTAATTGAAAAACCTAAAATACAACACCTAAAGAAAACTATACCTAAATTTTATCCATTGAGAATTGATACCCCACCTTGACCTCTCAGACCATAACAGCAAGTGCCTCTTTCATAACAAAAACCAACCATCAACAGCAAGTCCTTTTTTTTTTTTTTTTTTGAGAGAGAGAATGGCAACCATTCGTATCTGGTATTGCACTTGCCATGTTCATGAAAGTTGTGGTCTTTCTTTACCTGAAAAAAACGAAAAAGAAAGTTGTGGTCTTTGGCAACTCGAAAGTGCCAAATTAAATCTTATCTAAGAAGTTTGAATAACTGAGGCAAGGGAGAATGATGGGCAAACCTAAATTTCATAAAGACTTTGCCAAATATATCTCCAGTTTTTAATCTAAACGTATATGTGTGTAAAGTTCTCTTTTGCAAACTTGAATCTAAATCCCTATTACTCCACACCACAAGAACTTGTGCTTATGAAATTACCATCATACCAAAGGTATGTGATGGTATAACATCACTCTTATGTATATACACATATAAATCTAGTGTATGTATTAGTATATTGGTTTTATTGTCAAAGAGAAAATATCTTTAGCAGCTAGTGTATATATTTATATTAACAACTAGCCTCATCACACGCACTTCGCGCCTGCAACGATGCTTTTTTTTTTAGTGGTCCTATTTTATAGAAAAAAAATTGTTTTTAATTATTTTATATATTTTTTTAATTTTAAAAATCTAATTTATAAGTGAATAAATCAATTTAAAAATTAAGAGGAGAGTGATTCTATTTTTTAGGCAATGTTTTAGTGGGAGGTAGAGTTGCATTTTTACCGGATTATCCTTTTGTTTTGTCTTTACTTAAACTTAGGACTGTAGTGATATTTTTAAACTAAAAACATAAAGAATTCAAATAAGAGAAACCCCTTAAATAGTAGTATAGATAATAAACAAAAATATCACTCAACAAACTTTGCAAAACTTTGAGTTGTTGTGCATATACCTTGGTATATGTATTATTTCTCTCACAATATATCATACAAAACAAGGGACTCACATATTGTGAGGGAGATTAAAAAAATAAAAAATAAATAAATAAAAAGTCAGATACATGAGATCATTATTCGTTAGGAAGAATCTATGATTTAATGACACTTTGATCTCTCTTCCAAAAAACCAACTTGGTTCAAATGCCTTTCTATCTTGTTAACAGCAAGGGGAAAAAGAAGATGAAGAGAGAGTAACGTTAAGCACACGACATTTTTCATAACAAAAAACAGGACATGTTGTGATTAAAGCAACATTAACACCATTTTTATTATATACAAAGCAACTCATGTCAATTGTTATTAAAAAATTGTGAAAAATGTCAGTACCTCATTTAATATAAATATAAAAAATAAAAAAGTTTTTCTTTTCTGTTTTGGTAATGGTACGTTAGGTCCACACTTCAAATCACTATTGAGTCTACAAATTTTACTACATATATTCTTTATAAAATATATATATATATATATATAGAGATGAATGTGATTATTATTTTTTATAAAAATAATAAATAAAAATCTAAATTACATAAACTTTTGAGAAAATAAGTTACTTTTACTTTGCCTTAATAAAATTTGTAATATTTCTACATCTTAAATAATAATAATAATAATAATAACGTTTTTAAAAATAATAATAATAATAATAATTGACCGGAGGGGCCGAGGGAGCATAGCAATATAGAGAAGGATGCCAAATATCGAAACTTTGAGTATCCAGTGTACAGACAGGACGCAGCAGAGCATCACACAACACAATCGTATCCAAGAAGAGGGCAAAGTGACCCTTAAACAAACAAACAGACAAATCCAAATATCGTCTTATAGATTTCAATTTTGTCAACCAAAATAATCTCTAAAGGATTCTCCATCAGATCCTCTTCAATCCTCATCTGGGTGTACCTTATATTCCTCAAAAAAGCTTTCTTTTTTCCTTTTCTCTATCTGGGTCCTCGCTTTCTGCACAACTATCTATATTGATAGCTGGCTAGTCTATGAGGTGCCTTATCTCTCTCTCTCTCTCTCTCTCTTCCTTTTTCATACTGAGTGAGTGATTTGATTGTTAGGTTGGGTTTTATGTTTGATTTTTGTTTATGATGTTGAATTTGGAAATTTTATTTCTCACTTCCTACATATACTTGTTTTTGGGTTGAGACTAATGTGTTGAAATTCTGTGTCTTTCTGAGTTTTGTGTTGGTAAAAGATGAAGAAGAAAAAGATTGAATGCCCATGTAACAAGTATTTGTTATGGAGCTGGTAGAATCTGTATTTCCAAAAAGTGATGCTTATAGTTTTCCTTTGTGATGAATTGCATTTGTTTCTCTCTTTTACCTAAAGGATATTTACTTCTTAGGTGATTCTATGGAAGTTCTTTTTAGTAGCAGAGCCGAGTTGTTAGTTTCTATATTGGCCCCCTCTTTAGTAGTTTCAAATTTGTTGCTGTTTGATGTATTGTTCTAGTGGTTCACTTATCATATGTTTATTTATAATTTTGTTTAGAATCCTGTGTTAAACCACTTGAGCACAGCCATCACGGCTTAGAGGATATCAATCTATGTGTCCATCTTGTGTTATAAGTTTCTTTAAACATATAGTATGGTTGTGGAGCTACATGCTCTCAAATGGTTTTTTATATCATGTCATGGACTGAGGCTTGATCTCTTAGAGGAGTTTCTAATACTGTTTCCACAGTATCTATGTTTGGGAGTGTTTGTTGTTTATTTCCCAGGCTTTCCCATGCATGTAAAACATCATATGTGAATTTCTAATATTTACCAATGAAGAAGTCCCGAAGTAGTGACACTATTGTTTGTTTCGATTAGCAAATTTATGATCTTTTTAAAACTTTATTGTACTTTTACTTTTTAGTATTTGAAATTAAATTACTTTAATTAGAACTATAGTATTATATTATAGTTTTTAATAAATATAAGACTACCTATGCTCTACAGTACTGAATATTGGGCTGTTAAGAAGTAATATGTTCAAAAAATTAGTTTAGCTGCAATGAGAATGTTAAGATGAATAAGTGAAAATACAAGATAAGATTTGAAATAAGGAAATTTACTTAGAGATAGGGATCTCCCTTATTGATGAAAATATGCGGAAGAGTCACTTGAGAGGGTTTGGTCATGTGCAAAGGAGAGTGATTAATGCACTGGTGAGGAAGAGTAGATGATTTAATTTGAGGAAATGAGAGAAGTAAGAAAGACCCAACTAATATTAGTAGTAGTAAAAAAGGACATGTTAATAAAGGTAGTAACAAAAAGTACGATTTCGAATAGAGAATAATGGTGGAAAAGAAGACATGTAACCAACCCTTATTAGTCTATTGAGAATTATAGCTGGCCCCAAAATGTTGGAATTAAGGCTTGGTTGTTGTTATTTTCTTATTTTCCCGTGGAATTCAAAAAAATTGAGTCTTGGCCCTTGATTGCATGCCAAAATAAATGTATGAGGTTATGTATTTTTACTCAAGTTAATATTTTTTTGAAAACACAATGATTTTATGGATTTGGACATGAGAACTGAATAACAGTTTTGAAATGGGGACTTGGTCTCAGATTCGTTGAATTTTCAAAATGTGGATTCAGGACGCAGCCATATCTTGTAACGTAAAATTTGTATATACATGTTTATTTTTCCGATTTCTAGTGCTAGTTTGATTGCAGACAAACCATAGGTTGTAAAAACTCATGACACTAATAATCATGTGCAAATTTCTTGACAAAAATGAATGAAATCTTATGATTTTGTACATTCTCTGGTACTAAAGGTGAATTCTTTTAAAAGTCTCCCAATGAGTGTCAGACACCATGTCCTCAACCGTCAAACATGTTTTTTTTTTTTTTTTTTTTGCGCTTCAGACAAGCCTACAAAATTTCGTGTAAATATCTTCAAATATCTTATTTGGATCTAGTAAAGGTTGTTCTCCACCCTCTTATTATTTGATCTCACAGTCTCCAACTTATTTCAGATTCCTGATTCGTTCTCATTGTGAAAGAAAATTGGATCCGTGTTGACTCAAATTCATGTCAAATTCCTCATTCGGTAAGATGTGGTTTGATCCAGGCTATTAGCAGACCTACATCTAGATAATCCTTCTTTGGAATTGTAGGCAGCTCATGCATACTGTAATTGTAGATCTATGAAGCAGTTAATTGTCGAGGTAGATCTACGAAGATTTTTCAGTTTTCTTGATTTGGCTTTGGGCATACCAGCTAATTAATTATTTTGTATTTGCTGGTGAATTCACTGTCTTTACTTTTGCACTGTTCCTTATTATATGATCTCTAGGCTGGAGTATCATAATTCAGAAGTTCTTTTCTTTAGTTTCCAGTAATTAATCATTATTGAATATTGTGCATTGAAGCTATATTAGAACACTTTTACATTCTAGTTACATAAAAGCTGGTTATTTATATTCAAGATAAAATCAAGGCCCTCTTAATGCAGGGTTAACTTGCATTACATACAAACATGATCATTGAGATGGTAGGTAGGAAGAAAGCCCTAATTCTGAAAATAAATTGTCAGTGTTAAGGCCAGCCATGCCTGATGGAATAGAATGTTGAGTAGTTGAGATACATGTCCCTAAACTGAGAATACTTCAATGCTCCTTTTCATAGCTATTGTTGTTATTATTATTGTTAATGTTGTTGTTAAATTTGAGGGGGAAGGGTTGTTGTGTCTTGCAGTGGCAACTTGTTAAACTTATTAAGAGTCAATGAAGGGCCTGAAGGCCCTTGTAAACTATGCTTGTCAAGTGTTCCTATATGTTGATTTTTTCACTGAAAGAAAGTGATGTGATCCCATATTCACAAGTATCCTTGTGATTATCAAAAAAAAAGTGTCCTTGAAACATGATTCCTCTATTATTTTGTTATTAGTGTATAATCTATTAAGTTTTTCCTCTGATGATCAGAGATCTATGGCTATGGCGGTCGCACCAGTTGAGAGTATGGAATCATTGAGCAGCGATCTCTGCTATGACATATTAAGGCGTCTTGATGGTCCAACTTTGGCAAGTGCAGCTTGTTCTTGTGCAGCGTTCTGTTCCATATCAAAAGAAGAAAAATTATGGGAAAATGTATGCTCTTCTATGTGGCCTTCAACCAATAGGGAAGACGTCAAAAGTTTAATATCATCCATTGGTGGATACAGAAAGTTCTATGCAGATTGTTTTCCTCTTATTGTTAACAAAGAAGTCACTGAGCACCAATGGAACAACTATCCTGAGTACCCTGAAGAATGGACTGAGGCTGAATACTATGGTGACATGGATGAATTTGAAAGTATTTCGCCATCAGATTTTGTTTCCATTGTGGATATCAGATATAAAGATAAAACAATATGCTCAAAAGTCCTTTGGGCCATTACAAATGCAAATGGCTTTGATGGTTGGTTCTACAACTGCCCATTTCGGATTGATCTTCTAACTTATGCAGCTAGAGATGATGAGAATGATGGTGAGGTTACACTTTCTGTATCTGATGGTCTGCCACCAATTGCATCTATGGAAAGAGAACGGAAAGATGGGAAGCTATGGCAGGAGCTTCGTGATGGACTCCAGCTTAGCTGGATTGTTGTAAACAGAAAAATAAAGCAAGCTGCTAATCTTGCTAGCTGGAGTCCTCTTGGTGGGCAAAGGCACTGGCCAACAGAAAAGGATTTTGTGTTGCGCTTTGGATCTGTCCTTCCTGCGAAAGACATTCTTCCATGTCAAGTGGTGGAATGCATCCTTAGTATGAAATTCAGAGTGATCCATACTGAGGGAGAGGACGTTCAGACAACTCTCAAATTAACCGAGCTGAGCATGCAGTTGGAAGACATGGAAGGTTCTCATGTTAATGGAAGAAACAGTTTGCTTATCCTGAAGGAAGCACTGAGCTGCCGTCGGAGCAAAAATTACAGCGAAGTCCTCGAGTCTTGTCATTTGTACTCGAAAGTGCAGAGTGAGTTAAAGGAGGAGAAGATGAGAATTGAAAGCAGGTTAGACAGAATTTTTATCCTAGGTGGCATTTCTGTATTTGTAATGTTCTGGTACATCATCTTATAAAACGGAAAATCCTCCATATTAACACTGTTAGCTGAGTGTGCTCTAACAGACTTTCAATCTTTGTAACTCTTCTGATGTAAATATTCAATTTTGCTTCAACTGAGAGAGAGTCGCTGTTCTCGTTTCTTGACTTGAGAATGTAAGTTTCCCCGTACAAAACGTTCAACAAAACTCTTCTGGAAGAAGATGGAGCATATGATATTTCATTTTCTTGGATGGATAAGATGCACCTTTCCTGAACCATTATGTCAAACTATATTAATATCCTTTGTTTTTTTTTTTTTGGTTCATTGCATCATAGTTCTTGTCCAAAATTTGGTCTATTGCATTTGTAATATCCGCTATCCGGGTCTGGTTCAGGAGATTTCCTTTTGAAGGTGGCTTAGGACTATGCGTAATTGAATAGAGGTATTAAATATTTTTGACAACTACAAAAAACAATAACTATTACTGATTTTACATCTAATTGAATATAGAGGTATTAATCTCTGCCATGAATTATTACAACATTTTATCTGATCTTTAGTTTCTACAAGTGGTATATACAAAATAAGCTGTTTGTTTGACTTGATTTATCTTAGGTACAACAATTTCAAAGGTTTACTCTTCCTAGGGACGTGTACCCTTGCTCAACTTCTTTTTTAAGACCAATAAATCAATGAAAATAAGCTTCTTCCAAACCAGTAGAAATATAACATCTTCTTAACTGGATGGTACATAAAATTCTACATCAACTAGCAATAACATAGCTCCTGTTATGAATAGGGATAGTTTTGGACTTCGGCTTGAACAATATGGTCTAATAAATCCAACTCTTTTCTTTCTCGGACACATAGAGGTGAACTTCATTTTCTCCGGACACTACTAATGGTTTGATTGGTCACTTCCTTGTGTTAATGAATTTTGTGCTTCAGCTTCCACGAGGAAATTTAGCTCAAACCAAAAGGGCACACAACCCAATTCACGAAGGTTCACCTTTCTTTTTGACTTTTTCTTGGTTTTTTAAAAGACTTTTATGCTTGTCATTCAAAATGTATTTAAAACATTATTCACCTGCCAATCAAATTGAAAACCCAGGAACTATTAAAACTAGGATTAGGGATTTTGTAGAATTTTTAGAATGACTCTATCATGAAATTCTTAAAAGTTAAAAGTTCTCATTCATAATGAAATGAATTGATTGGATTTTGGCGTATCAGAAAAAATAAAATAAAATAAAACAGATAAAATAGTGCTAGTTAATGTTGTTTAAATAACGTTACCCTAAGAACTCCAAATAATCTTAATCCAATATAAGAGATTTAGATTTTATCCACATAATAGTTATTTAAATAAATAACAATAAATATTTTTAAAAAAATCATTTAAATTATGGACGATATGCTAAAATTAAACTACTAATTTAATAATAAATTTTAAGGATTTTATTAGGATCTTAAAACTCTATATTTAAATTAACTTGAACCCTCCGTTCATAATCATAATGCAATTCACCTTTGTTTATTTATTAATTAATTTATCTTGTACTTCATTCATTCATTAGGAAATTGCATTGTTCTTTACTTTACCCCTCTCTATTTCCTTTCATATTATGCTGTGCATGAACCAAACAATTAAATGGTTTGAGTCTTTATGTGATTCAAGAATTTGCCCCCTTAAATGGTTTGAACATTATTATTTGTTATATAAACTTGTAAGAGATAAAACATAAGGAATCATGTTGGGCTAAAACCTTCTATAGGGACACTGAAATTAGTCCCCGAGGTACACTCCTCGGAATTCTACTATAAAGACCCACACAATCTAGATACAAGTGAATAACAGAGAATAAATACTCTACAGTGGGAAACACAAGCAGCGGATTTCTTTAACCATTCATATGCTACCATTACTATTACAGATTCTAAGGTGTATTCCCGTGGTGTCACACTTAGTGTTTCTCTCTTTTTCTTTGTTTTTTCTCTTGGACAAATTTTTCTCCCCCTTCTTGGATCCCCTTCCTTTTTACCTCTCTCCCCTTTTTATAGCTTCAATCCTTGTTCTTATCATTACAGCTGCTCTATTCCCATCCAGAGTCTCAGGGATATTTCTCCCTTACATTATCGGTTTTCCCCACCTTCTTATCTTGGAATTCTAACTACCTAGGGGTTACATGTACTGTTCAGGCTGTCTTATGTGCAATTAATGCAACAGAGGTCAAGTAAGACCCTCTCATAAATGTGGAGGTAAAAATTTTTCTTTCTTCTTGTGCATTCTAGGAGTTTCCCGTGGTTACTAGTGTTTTCCAGAGGTCACACATTAATTGTCCGTGCTCCATGCCTCGAATAAGCTAATGCTTTCCCTTTTCCGCAGGAATGGGTTGACCATGGTACTCAACTTTGTCCTCAACATCTAGGATGATCCAGCTTTCAGCTTTGTCATGGATTATCACCCTCTGAGTTTGTCCCTTCATCACACAGGTCAAACCCAACTACTTTCCCGTGGCCCAATAACTTCTTGGGCTTACAGCCCAAGTAGAGACTGTTCCACTCCCCACACCTTCATTAGGCTTCCAAATCCATAAAGATTGGTTGACCCACTTAACCAAATGTATGTATCAATATGCCTTGCAGGTATAGCATTTGTTCGTAATATCGCATGATAATTAACACCTAAATTGTACTCTCTTTTTTTTTTTTTGGGAGAAACACACACACACACACACACACACATATAGGGAAAGTGGGATGAAATAAGGAAATACACATACACGCTAACACTAAGACAATTAGTGTCGCGAAGCAAGTGATAAACCCCTTCTCAATATCACACCTTACTGATGTGGGATGACTCAACAACACTGAGTATCTTTTGTACCTGGTTACAAGAACTAACCCATCATGTACCAAATTGGAAATATAAATTTACTAAGAAAAGGTCAAAGAAGAGATTAATGATGGTCGAATTTAAATTTGAAAGGGAAAGTTATATAATCTAATCTCATTTTGATTCTGCTTTGAAATAAATAAATTGAGCTTTATTATCAACAACCATTATCATTCAAGCCCTTGTACAAATCTCCAGATCATCATGATGACATGAAATGAATAAAATTTTCAACTCATTTCGTACTTTTTTTGAATTTTTGGGACAAATAGTTATTAGCATCACCATGTGGCATACCCTTAAAAGTTAAAATATGGAATCATTTCAGGTTCATTCTGTTAGGTTGAGAGCATTCATGTCAGCTTTTACAAAGTCTTGCAAAATACCTAAAGTAACTTACTTTGTATATATTGACCAAAAAGAAAAACACTCATATCTTTTTTTTGGTAGGAAAAAAAAAACGCTCATATCAATTATCAAATGCATAAATGCACAAGTGATACATATGCTATTAAAAAAAAAAAGAACTATTTCACTCCGTTTTTTTCCTCTCTCCTCTCGCCTGAGCAACACCAACGCCTCTCAGTACTCTCTCCCTGTTTCATTCCTGACCTCATCCTCTCATCTTCTCTCTTCGTCTGCTTCTCGACAGCTCTTGCTCTTGCTCATTCTCATCACCACGGGAAATTATGTGATCGGTTTGAGGGGTTTTGTAGCCCCGTGGGGAGGGTGGATCAACTTGGAGGTATCTCTAATGACAGACCTTGGGGCAAATTTTTCTACAAAGGTATGGGTTTTTCTCATTGAGATTTTAGGGTTTTTTTTTTTTTTTTTTTTGGGTTTCGAGCAAGATTCTTGGGAGTTTCTCTAAACTAATTTTTTCGGCCAAAATGGGAAATTAACATTAATTTTCAAACTATATAATTAGTAGGTACTGTTACAAAACTATATTTTTTACTAACATCTCGAGTCTAAGAGACTCGATTTTGGACCTAAAAATCGAGCCTTTGAGTGTCGATTTTCTTGATCTGATCACGTCTGATGTGGCATTTTTTCCACGTGGCGACCACTTGAAAATCGAGTCTCTAAGACAGATTTACACTCTTTACATTGGAAGTAAAATGTTTTACAAATCAAGTACCCTCTCATTGCTCTCTCTTTCCTTTTTCTTTTTTTCCTTTTTCACCTTTCTCCCCTCTCTCCGCTCTCACCTAATCTGCAATCCTTTTTTTTTTTGTTTTTTAATCTGGGTTTGCAGACTGCATGTAGGTGGTGGTGGTGATGATGGATCCCAGCGGTAGTGGTCGCTAATCGGTGGTTTTGATGGGTGGGTTTTGATGGTTGCTGATCAGTGAGGGGATGGGAGGCAAAGGGTCGGGATGGGTTTGGGAGGGGAAGGGAGGCAAAGAGATGGTTGGGTTTGGAAGGCAAAGGGTCGGCGGCGAGATGGGTCAACGGTGGAGGAGAGAGGGAGTGGGTGATATGGAGAGGTGGGGAAATGGAGGGTCGACGGTGAAGTTCAGAGTACAAAATCAGGTTGTGGGTCAACGATGAAGTTCAGCGGCTGCTCAGATCGGCAGCGGCGGTGGGTCTGGGCTGTGGTGTCGACAGTGGCTGTGTGGGTTTTGATGGTTGCTCGCCTTGGGTTTTTTTTTTTTTTTTTTTATGGTGGGTTTTGCTCAAACATGGTGGTGGGTGGATTTTGATGATGGTGGTGGGTGGATTTTGACGTGGGATAGGCAAAATGTGGGTTTTGGTGGCTGTGTTTCTAGGATTTTGTTAAAAAAAATTTTGGGTATTTCTGGAATGGATTGTACTGACTTAGACTTAAAATTTGTTTTTGCTTATAAATCGAATCTTAGAGACTTGATTTCTAGGTGATCGCCACGTGGAAAAAATGCCACATCAGACCTGGTCAGACCATGGAAATTGAGTCTCAAACACTCGATTTATAGGCCCAAAATCGAGTTTCTTAAACTCAAGATGTTAGGAAAAAATATAGTTTAAAAACCTTGCTTACTAATTATATTGTTTGAAAAATAATGTTAATTTACCATTTTTGCCAATTTTTTCGGGTTTCCTGTTAGTTTAAGCCTTAAAAAACGATGTAAATTAAAAGATTGTTCTACTCTAATATTTTGAGTTCCAGGAACTGAATAACGTGAACCTCTAATTCAAGTGAGGGCATGAAAGTGTTAATTTTGGGACTCAATGGAATTCTGTTTGTAGTGTATCTATCTTATTGTTTTGTTCTGGAAGCTGTGGTTTGTTATGACTCTGTTTTGTATGTCTTGGTTGATGTCTCTGTGCTACGCGTTTATTAGTTATCAATAAAATTCTTTTTAATGAAAAAAAAAAGGTTAGGATTTGTACATATCCAGTTAATCTTTTTATTTATAATAGAATTTGTAATATAATTCATTCCAAGGTTTTTTTATTTTATTTATTATAATAGAATTTGTATAGATACAAAATTTGAAATACAAGAGTACTGTGACATACAAAGGTATTTAAAAAGGAAACAACTTTATCCTATCTTATCACAATCCTAGAGTTGTTAGGATTTGTATCTTGTATTTTATGTTATCACTTGATCATAACAATATTCTATGTTATCACCTTCAAGTGGTTTCTTCATTGCTCTCTTATCCATTAATTGTGGCTCTTGTTTTGTTGAAACATCAAGAATTTTAATTCGGATCCATGAGTTGGTGGCTGTAGTTTAATGTCTTAATGCAAAATTGAAAAAAGCCAGGACATTTTTTATATGGACTTTCAATTAAAGTAATGATGTTCTCAATTGTTTCAGTGATTCTGTACTTGATTTAAGGTAGACTTTACTGTGAAGATTGTCAAATGTGAATGCAATCTTAAATTTTCCCCTGCATTATCTAGTTGATAAATTTCAATTTCAATTTTGTTGCTTCTAGAAAGTGGCTTGTGCTAGTATCTTCACAAAGACAATATAAAGTACTTGTGCTATTTTGGTGAGACTGAACTATTGGTAGGTAACGTAGGTTCGTAAGATCTTATTCTATGGGTACCTAAATTCAGCTTGGGATCTGCTGTTATTTTTCTTGCTGGACCCTGCTTCTTTATATCATTGACTGAATGTTCATTGAGTCTAATGCACCATTTACAACATCTATGCTTTGGCTGCTTTGCTTAACTTTCTTGGTTGCTGTGCTTATCTCGCACTTGACAGAGTTGTGTTATTAGATAGTTGGCAATGACTTGATCTTATCTTGCACCTGATAGAATTTTCAGTTTTAGCATTAGATTGTACCCCAAATTACTTTGGTTGCTTATTAGTGCTGCTTCTGAATTACTTTGGTGTTTGTTAGGTGATGGACTCACAAAATCCCTTCTTCCTTGACATCTTACAAGGAAAGTAACAAGATTTTGAATCTCATGACAATAGTATTTTGATGTCCACTCCACATTCAAGCGTGAATGTCCAATGGACACCTCAAGTTGAAATGGAACAATCTGCACCCCCCATTGCAAAAAAATCAACTACTAAGAGAAGTCAACAGGTAAAAAACTTCACCATAGATGAAGACATTAAGCTAGTGTCGGCGTGGCTCAATGTTAGCTTAGATGTCGTAACATTGACGGACCAAAAACACATAACATTTTGGGATAGAATTTGGTCCACCTTCCACAATGGCAAGAAATTTAACCGCTCCAAGGCTTATTTAAATAGTCGGTGGTCAACAATTCAAAGGGAGACCAACAAGTTTTGTGTATACTTGGCCCAAATTGAGAACTGGAATGAAAGTGGTAAAACTAAGCATGACAAGGTATTTCGACTCAACATCTAATATGTATTGTACATCAATGCACTTTTAGTTTTATGATTCTCATTATTTTCAATTTTTTACTTTTGTAGATTAATGATGCAAAAACTACGTATAAAAGTAATAGCAAAAATGCATTTCAATTGGAACATTGTTGGAGAATTTTGAGGAATGAAGCTAAGTGGTTGAATCTAAGAGATAATATGAAGATCCGCACAAGACAGCCAGCCACACAATCTTGTCATAGTTTTGCAAGCTCAATAAATCTAGATGAATTGCATGAGGAGAAAAAGGAAAGTATGCGAATTGCATTAGAAGAACAAAGAGAGTTAATGCGCATTGCATCTGAAGAACGACGAGAGTTGATTTGTTTCAAGGAAGAGAAGAATGAAGTAGAAAAAAGGAAAGTGGAAGATGAAATTATGATGAAAGATACAAGAACCATGGATCCTAAGCAAAAAGAATATATTCGTCTACGTCTTTTGGAAATCTTGGAGAGGTTAAGGTCTAAATTTCCATCATAATTTGAATATTATTATTGACAATATCTAGTCAAGTAATTTTTTGTATAGTGCAAAGATACTAGCACATGGTTGACATAGATGATTTGATGTTAGGCATCTCTGTTGTAGTTTTTACTTGTGCAAGGAACATGATTATTCAATCTCTAATCATGTTAGATTTATTTTTGTAGTCTTCACTTGTGCAAGGAAAACAGCAATGTTGTAAATTTTGTATTGTGCACGGACAATAGCACTTGATTATTCAATTTAATTTGTGATTCTGTTCATGTCATTTTGTTTTGGGTGAAGCAATGTCTCTGATTTTTTCATTCTATACAAGATAATTTGTGCAAGGATAATAGCACTTGGATAATTTATCATTCTCTTTGCTTGTTTTGCTTGTTGAAGGTGGTTGTACTTATACTTGCTGTCATGGTTTATGGTTTGTGAATGTCTGGTTATACTTGTACTTGTATGTTAGCTGGATTCTTGCAATTGAAGCCATTGATGAAGACTGTTTGTTTTACTTGTGTAGCCGTTGGGCAAGTGTCCTGTAGATTATTAAAATCTGCTAAGCAGATATATTCCATGCAAATGAAGCTGATAATGCATAAGAGAACATCAAAGTAATGCAATTTGAAAATTTTAGTCATGTCTTTTTTTTTTCTTATTCTTTTTCTTTTTTTGATGTTGTTGATGGTTCCCTATGTTTCTTTAGAATTAATTAACGATTCACTTGGTGAGGTGAGGTAATTAAACTTGGCTTCGTGTTGAAGGTTAGCTTGTTTAATTTCTAATCTCATTGACTAATAGCAGGGTTGGCTGAACAATAAATACAATTGATGTAATTGCCTGAGGCTCCCAAATAAAAATAGGCCCCCTCTTGTAAAAAAGAAAGATTATATATATAATATTTATCTATATATTTTAATTACAAAAAAAATTTTAAGTACTTTTATTGGTCAATAAAATGCATTAAAAAACCACTTTGTATCCTAAAATACAGAGTACAGCACAATAACAGTGCACACAACTTGATAGGACAAGACTGCTATGGTGGGCCTTTTGTGTTTTTGGGCTGGACTGTTTCCTGCTGTATTGAGGCCAGAGTGTTTTGGATAGAGGAGTTAGGACCAGTCCAATTACAACCCACCTTGAGCTTGCTTAAGCACAAACTATGCTCTTTTTGCTGAAACTTTGGTCACATGCCCATGGTAGGTGAAATTCTTACAGAAGAGTTATGGCAAACAAGTGCAGGATGATAATAATAAAGACACTTCACTTTCTGTTGGATGAAATAAATAAAGAATCCTTAATAAAAGAATGATATGGCAATAAGAAATATGTTATGGGTGAGATTACAAAGACAAGAAAGGAGATAATTATGATAAATAATAAAAGCAAAAGAAAGAGGTTAGTCGGCCGCGTTCAACTATGTTATGAAATTAAGTCCAAGAAGAGAACCACTTCCTCAACGTGGATAACTTCGCAAGAGGATCCTGCTATTAGAAATTACCCACTTTAAGGGAACGGGCTTGAATGGCTTATCCTTAAACGAATCTTTTTTCCTCAATAGAGGGTAGACTTTAAGAGGGAGGGAAGTGATTAGCCTATTGGTGTATGTCTGTTATTCTACACTCTCTACTTCTCTTCCTAATTCTCTTTCTTTTCCTTTCCCGTTTTGTTACTTTGATTCTCTCCCACTCCTTTTCTTTCTTTTTTAGTGCTCACTCGTGTAGTGTTATGGTGATGGTGGTGTTGTGATTCTTTCTTAGTGGTTGCTACCGTTGTGGTAGTGATGATACCGTGCACGACAAGAGCCCTTTATATACTGCTTGTTATGGCTACTTTTTACTATTTTACCATTTAACAACTTTTGTTTGGGTGTGGGTGTACTTCTAGACCACTTACTGGCTTGTCAGTTGCCCAACCACCACCACTTACCTGCGTTGGTCATGCCAGACCCGATTACCCGACAAAGATACTTTGTTTGCTTGCTTACCGTGGCATTCCTATCCGTAGCAAAGTGGGCATTCTCTCTCTCTCTCTCTCTCTCTCTCTCTCTCTCTCTCTCTCTCTCTCTCTCTCTCTCTCTCTCTCTATCCCTCATGGTATGCACCTAGTGGTTCTAACTCATCCTTCATCTTTTGGGTAGTATGTCATCCTAGCATGACATTTTCCCCAAAAGAGTTTGAGCGGGAACTCCAAAATAGGCCTTCCCTTCTCCCTATCGCCAGACCATACCCTTACTTACCTCTGACCCATGATCCACCACTCTTGTATTGGCTAGATACAGGTTGGTAGTGCCTCAGCCTTGTGCGTGCTCCACTTCTGTGTATGTCCAACACATGCTACTCATGTGTTTACCGTAGACTGGAGGGTTGCCTTTGCATTCTGCCGCCTATTTTTGTCTTCTTATGACTTGAACTATTTTTTGATCCTTCATTCTTTATGGCTTGCTTCCCCCAAGGGCTGGGTCTTACTTAATTGTGGGCTTTTCTCTCTTTTAGCCTACCATTTGTTCCTTCCGTTGACTTGCCAGTTTTCTAGCCATGCCATTCTGTTATTCCTACTGTGGTGCTGTTTGATCCTTGCATGTTGGGCCTCTTTCGGGCCTACTGTATGCTCTTCCCTCAATTGCTTACAATGTCCCAATATTGTCATTAGGTTTATAGTCATGTTGCCTTGGACTTTCGTGACCCATTACATTGCTTGTGGACTCTTTTGGTTCATTTCTTCCTCATTGGGAATCCTAGGCCCATTTTCCTTCCTTTGGCGTTCTCTGCCCGTTTCCAACTCTACATTCCTATAGGCTTTTACTAACTCTTTTGGGCTTCCTTAGCCCAATTACTATATCCTTCATTCTTGAGGTTCATGGGCTTTTCATCAATCTCTTACTTTCTTACTTCATTACTTCAGGCCTACAGCGGCTCATTCTCACTTTTCTATATCACATAATGCTCATGGGTTTACTGCTTCTTCCTTTGGGCTCTTGTAGGCTCATTTGCTTTTCCTAAGGCCCATTTGTATACTTTATAGGCCTAAAACTCATCATTCCTGTCATTCAAGTTTGATGAGTTTCTTCTCTCAAACTACTAACTCTCTTTCTGCCTATATAGTTAGGCTTCTTTCTGTTGTTGGGCTTTTCCAAAATGAGCATCAACAACTGCACAATGCTATATGCACTGTGCAGTCTTGTCCACAAGCCCCAACACATCACAAGGATTAAGCTAAGCTGACCCCCACACAGCCCAACACTAATTAATAAGTTGTCACTTTTTTTTTTTTTTAATGCAAACTCTTACTTTATCAATTATTATAAATTATTACACCAATTAATAATTTGATGAATATTATATCAACTCATTTGTAACATAGTGATACTAATTTATTGAATCATGTAATACATTAGTTTTTATTTATGTAGATTTAGACTTTAAAGTTTAAAAAAGAATCCACTTAAAATTTTCGCCTAAGGCCTTTAAAATCATTGAGCTGACCCTAACTAATAGCTAGGTGGTGTCTTGAGGATATATATAAGAAATAATGTTCGGGAAAAATAGCATTTTGCATGCATGTATGGAATAAACACTACCCATAATGTTTCTTCACAAGTCTATTTAAAAATGAGAAGTCTCCCCTAACTTGGAAGATCAGTGGCTAAACTTTATTAGTCATGCCTTTTTTTAATTTGTTAATGGTTCCTTGTGTTTCTTTAGAACTAATGATTCCTTTTTTTTGTTTTTTTGTTATTTATTTATTATTATTATTGCCAGCTTGGTGAGGTAATTAAACTTAGCTTCTCATGTTGAAGAATGAAGATAGAAACTTGCCCCGTCCCCAACTTGGAAGAGGTGGATATAACTTTAGTGATTTTTCTAGCTGATGATTCCCTATGTTAATTTATTTAGAATTGATAACTTTTTTTTTTTTTGGTTGAAATTTTAATGCTATTTTGGCGGTCATTAGAGCCATTATTCCGGTGGTTTGGTCACCGATTCTAGCAATACAGTGGTCAAAGACATCAATTCGGCGGCGATCATTGAAGCCACTATTACAACAGTCAGCCCACCGGTGATGGCGGTACGATGGTGGCGACGGTCAACAAAGCCACTATTTTGGTAGTTTGGGCATCAGCGGCGTTTGTCGAAGCCACTATTTTAACAATCCACCCACCTGTGGGTCACTATTCGGCAGTACGGTAGGCAGTGAGACCAATTCGATGGCATTTGTCGGAGCCACTATTTTGGCGATTTGGCCATCGGACCTCCACCACAAGCGGCTCCATTGGCCAAGCCACCGGTGTTGGTAGTTTACTTAAAATATAAGTTTAAATTAAAAAAGTATGACCATTAGGGAAAATAATAAAAAAATTGATGAAGAATGAATATTTTATTGAAATATCTTGTAAAATAGATAAACTAATGTGAGTGTTTTATAAAAGTGATGATGTAAAATAGAAAAAGTAAATTTTTGTGTAAAATAGACGAAATCTTTTAGAAGAGCTGGTGCAGTTGCTCTTAGTTCTCTAGTGATTATCTACTTGAAACATTTCTTTGGGAGATGAGTACTCCTTTTGGGGTGTCTTCTAAAAATAAATAAAACTACTTCTTTTAGAGTGAGTTGGGGCTTATACTTATAAGGTTTATGTTTATGTACGCCTCTTTTTCTCCTTAATTACTTAACAAAAGATTAACTACATGGTTTGACAGGCCACAAACGCGTTGACCCCTTGTGATAACTTAGATTAATTAATTAGCCCAGTTATTAATTAATCAAATTAACATGCAATATCATGTGGCAGCACAAACAAATCACCAAACCTAAGTTATGTAGCGGAAAATAAATAACACGGTGATTTGTTCACGAATGGGGAAAACCTTACGACAAAAATCCCACCGGGTGATTTAAGGTCACCATTCCCGAAACTCCACTATTATCACAACAAGCAGTTACAAGTAAGGAATCCCAAGTACCTTACCAACCTACAGTTGAACTCTTACCCCAATACCCAATTGGACTTGTTCTGTAGTGACAGTTTCTCATTTCAATGCACGGCTCCCAAGTACGTGACTAACCAGATGCGCGGATCCTAGTACGCGACTTCAAACACCAACTAGAGAGAAAAAATTGTTGGCTGCAAAGTTCTTCAAATCATCAGAGATGAACTAGGGCACAAACTTTGTCTTTCAGATCACAAATTGCATGAACAAGAAGTTCTGAATGAATGTGCAACTTGCCTCATCTTGACAGCTCTTAAAATAACCCTTTTATATGTCTAGGGTTAGGAGAAAAGAAGTCCCAAAGACACATTCACGGATTGGACTTGAAATAGAACTGAAAATCTGTTTTCTTTAATTCTCGACAGATAAAGGTGTCGAGGATCTGTCGAGAAGCTGTCGAGGCTCGGGGCAAAACAGCTTTTTAAAGCTCGATAGATGCATGTGTCGAGGTAGGTGTCGAGCTTTAAAAACTTGCACTTTCTTGCTTGTTTCTTGGACAGACTTTGATGGCTTCAACACTGGATCTTGAAACACTGTTTCTTGAAGTGTTAAACACATCCTAAATCTACCCAATTACAAGTAAAGTGCGTTTTGTCTAAGGATAAGCCAATTACATAAAATAGCGACATATGCTAACAACGTGAACTACATATGTCCTAACAATCTCCCCCTTTGGCAATCCGTGACAAAACCACAACAGACAAATGAAGATATGAGAGAAGTCATAAATCACTCAACTCATACTCACTTGTTACATACAGTAAAATCTATCCTAACACAAACTCTTGAAAAACTTTGCAAGAAGTGAGTTTATGGCAAGTAGACTTTAACAACCTGTATTTCTGAAACACTTATAAACAAAACACATCAAGGCATCTTTGTGTGAAACAGAAATAATAGATTGCATACAAGTAAAGAAACATGTGTATAAAGACAGAAAAGAAACAACACATGTAAAGGTAGGTGAAAGAAAAACATACATCATCATATATAAGAAGGGAATAAATACAATGTATGTCAATACATGATCAATGCATCTCTGAAAAGATGAAAAAGAAAAAAATACATATGATCACCTCACTACATCCCTCAATCCACACTCCCCCTAACAAAAATGTCCTATGCTCACACTCCCCCTAAGCATGACTACTCTCATACAGACCAAACTACTCCCCCTTTTTATCACGAGTGACAAAGGGTAGGTCATGTAGACATCTCATCCGAAGAGCTCGCATCTCTATCATCATCATCTTCAGAAGCATCATCGTCATCGCCATCATCATCAGCCTCAGTCTCAATCGACACATGAGGTGGCAGAGGAGAAGCCTCTGGTGCAAAGCCGCCCATAGTCGCCTGTCGCCTGGCGGTGCGACCAACATGAACGTTCACCTGATACAGCTCTGTGGAGAGTGTATCTAGGCGAGCATCCATGCGCTGAAGTTGCGCCATGATGTCTCCTAATGTGACGTCGCTCGAAGAAGAAGAAGCAGATGCTCGAGCGGATCTGAAGGTGGTCAGACGGGAGGAAGGAGTGGCACCGTCGGACTGTCTCGATCTAAACTATGCCTCGCTACGTTTTACGGTAGCGGCGCCTATGGCAGACATGACATGGTAAGGACCGGATGAAGGGAATGGGACGGAAAAATGGCGAAGAATCCTCGTGATAGCAGAAGGGAAAATGAGCTTATCACGGGTGGCCATATTTCTATAGACATCTATGATGGAAAAGATAAAGTGAGAAGGAAAGTCTATAGAGAGATCCTCTAGGTGGGACAACAAAAACCGAGCGTAAGGCTCTGTGATGGAGTTGTAGTGAGAAAGAGGGTGCAACACAAAAGTCATCACCATGTTAAAGAAACGAGGACCTTTAGAAAAAGGTCGACATGGTGTATACATATGATCTCCCCAAGAGAAAGGATGCTCACAGAACGCCGAGATCATCTCATCTTTGGACACAGTCCATAGACGCTCACAGCTAGGGTAATCAGGATGATCCACCCTAGGGACATGAAGAACCTCAGAGACTAACTCTAGGGTAACAGCAAAGCGCGTACCTCAAATGCAAGAGTAGAAAAGAGGTACTGAAGAATCGATCCCATATATGTTAGAGTAAAACTCCTGTATCAACACGAGTGGACATGTGACTAAGACATCACACAGTGACTCCCAAGCCCGACTGTGTATGACATCGGGAAGGTCTGTGTCGGCAAAGTCTGCCAGGACAACGTGGCGTTCCGAATGAACACCTCGTTTAGAGAAGTTCTCCGAGAAGTCCTTATAGGCTTTCTCATCACGGAACCGGATAGAAAGAGGAGTAGTATCGGAAGAAGACGATCCCTTAGAACGCAGAGGGTTCTGGGATGGAATGGACTTACGTTTAGGTGCCATAGACACTATTAACGCAACCATAGAGAGGGGGAAGAAGAAGAGACACACAGAAAAGTTCCAAACAGTTTCAATATAAGTAGAATATACTGAAAAGAAAGAACGTATGCATGGAGAATGCATGAACATGTGACATGTAACATAAAAACATCATGGGCTCAGCCCAATCTAAACCTAACAGCACACAATAGATTTGCACACATCTAAATGCATGACAATACAATGAGAATGCTAATGTGATGCAATGCATGTGGTTTTGAAGATCAAATCTATAAAACCAACTCAACAATTTCATGAAAACCTCAAAAATTTTGAAAAATCCCAAAAATTTTCAAAAACACAAAACCTAGGGTTTTAGAAAACATGAAATGCATGAAAATGAGAGATAAGACGCTTACCAAGTGATGAAGATAGAAAAGAACACTTGAGAAAGCCTTGGGCAAAGGTTTGGAGAGAAAAAGGAAAAAAAAATGAGAGAGAGAACTGTTCTATCAAGTGAGAGAGATTGAGCGAAGTGAGACAGAAATCGCGAAAAACCTTCTTATAGACCTTCAGTAATTCTCGACAGATGCAGGTATCGAGAGGTATCGAGCCTGCTATCGAGACAGCTATAGAGAAAAAGCACTTCGACAGATGAAGCTATCGAGGTCATGTGTCGAGAAGAAAGAATCAACCAAGAAGGAACCTCGATCGATCCAGAAGCTATCGAGAAGCTATCGAGCAGACAGAAAGTTTCTCGATCGATCTACCAGGTGTCGAGGTATCTATCGAGACTGCGATAAGAAAAAGTCTAAGAAGCTCGACAGACAACTATGTGTCGAGAGGTATCGAGGAGGTGTCGAGATGCCTTTAAAAACAGTTTTTCAGAAGAAGAAAAACACAGACATGAATGCAATCATGCATGCAACTCAACCAAAGATCCAAGTAACACATTAAGCTCTCAAAAACATCTCTCAACAAGAATTTTGATGCACATGTATCTCAAAACACGCACACACACACTAAACAAGTCTAACCAATTTTATATTTCAAAAACAAGTTCAGACAGTTTAGTGAGCATACATTAACGCATGTAAACCTTGTGATGGCCAAATCACATTGTACCTGCACATGTATCAAGAATAGCAAAGAGTATTGCGTGTTGTGTGTGAAAACATCGCAAGATTGCAATAGTGTCTCAATGCTATGATGATTTGAGATATGAGAAAATCACTTTAACTCACACACAATCACAACTGTTTGATGGGGACTATCACCTTCGAGGTACATCCTATAACTCCCACATCTCCTAGAAAACACGCTTACAACCATATTTTAAAGCATATTTGATCTTTTTGCTTTTTATATCTTTTCATATTTTCTTTTAACAAGCATACCATGCATGGGCATACAAGAGAAAGAAAATAAATACCCAATTATGTTAAGCTTTTGACATTGCACTTTTGCTATGCCGAAGCATACAGATGTCATATTATGATTGGGGAGTAACAGTGGTGAGATGGTTATTTATACCTTTCTCTTAGGATTTTCTAGTTCAACTCGTCAAAAAGAATGATATGAGTGTTAAGAAAAAGAGATCACTTAACCTTACTCATCACAAACAAAGAGCTACAAAGTTCACTTGCTTAGTTGTGCAGAAGAATACTCATCTAAGCTACAGGTGATACAAAGTTTAGAAAACTCTATTTCAATGGCCATTTCAAAAGTTCACATGAACTAATGCACACACACCCACACTGTTTTTGTATTTTTCAATGTTTCAATTTTTTTTTTTTTAATCAGAGAAGCAAAAATAAAACACAAAACTGAAAACACACAAACAAAAACATGTAAAGCAAAACAAAGCATAAAACTAGATGCACATGCATGTGGAAGAAGGAGGATAGAAAGAGATCAATCCATGGAGATGACACCGATGTTTTGACGAAGGAACTCAAAACGTTTGCTATCCAGAGGTTTGGTGAACAGATCAGCTTTTTGGTCATCGGTGTGGATAAACTCAAGGGTGAGAACACCATCTTCGACAAGTTCCCTAATGAAGTGATGTCGAATCTCTATGTGCTTTTTTCGAGAATGTTGAACCGGATTCTTAGAGATATTGATGGCACTGGTATTGTCACAATAGATGGTGAGATGTTCTTGACAAATACCATAATCATGAAGGAGTTTTTGCATCCATAGGAGTTGGGTGCAACAGCTACCAGCAGTAATGTACTCAGCTTCAGCAATGGATAATGAGATGGAGTTTTGCTTTTTGCTCATTCAAGAGACCAAATTATTTCCTACATAAAAACAACCTCCTGAGGTACTTTTTCTATCATCAGCATTCCCAGCCCAATCAGCATCAGAATACCCAGCTAAGACATTATTTGTGTCTTTGCTATACCACACACCAAAGTTAGCAGTAGTCTTGACATATTTGATGATTCTTTTTAAAGCAATCATATGTGACTCTTTGGGATTAGCCTGATATCTAGCACACACTTCCACACTGTAACTAATGTCAAGTCTACTAGCAGTAAGGTAAAGAAGACTACCTATCATGCTTCTATAAAGTGAAGAGTTTACACTTTTACCTAACATGTCAACAGTGAGTTTAACATTTGGGCTCATGGGGGTTCTAACAGAACTAGCAGATTCCAATCCAAACTTTTTCACAAGATTCTTAGCATATTTAGATTGAGAGATGAATATACCTGAATCTTGTTGACGAATCTGTAGTCCAAGGAAGTGAGACTGCTCTCCAATCATGCTCATCTCGAACTCTGCTTGCATAAGTTTTGAGAAGTCTTGAGCAAGCTCATCCTTAGTTGATCCAAAGATGATATCATCAACATAGACTTGAGCAACCACCAGCTCACCATCTTTTCTTTTGATGAAGAGAGTTTGATCAGCCTTTCCTCTTGTGAACCCATGGGATATCAAGTATTGAGTCAACCGGTCATACCAAGCTCTAGGTGCCTGCTTTAATCCATAGAGGGCCTTTTTGAGATACAACACATGATCCGGAAAGTGTGGATCAATGAATCCTTTAGGTTGAGCCACATAAACATCCTCTTTAAGCAATCCATTCAAGAAGGCGGTTTTCACATCCATCTGATATAGCTTGAACTTCAAGTGACATGCTAAGGCGAGAAGGATTCTAATGGACTCCATGCGAGCAACTGGGGCAAATGTTTCATCATAGTCTATGCCCTCCATCTGAGTGTATCCTTGAGCTACAAGTCGAGCCTTGTTGCGGATTACATTGCCCTCCTCATCAGTCTTATTTCGGAATATCCACTTGGTGCCGATGACATGCTCGCCCTCCGGTCTAGGGACTAAGGTCCACACATCATTCCTCTGAAATTGAAGCAGTTCATCATGCATTGCTTCTACCCAACTTTCATCCTGAAGAGCTTCCTCAACTTTAGTGGGTTCAACCTGTGACAAATAACAAGAGTATGACACAAAGTTAGCAACACACTTATCAACTGTGCGTTTCCGCAATGTGAGTTCATTCATGTTTCCCACAATAGTTTCTGGAGGATGATTTAATTTGATTTTGGAGGAGGATCCTTTGTCTTCATGACACTCAGAATCTGGTGATGTAGGCATGTCTGCTGGCTCTTCTGCAACACTTGGAGTACCAGGAGTACTTGGAGATGTAGGCTCTTGTTCCATGAGCTCCAGAGCTCTCCTAGGTTCTGGAGGGAGAATCTCTTTAGGGAGTTCCTCATCAATTTTCTCAGAATTGACATCTGAAGACTCATCAATAACAACATTCACTATTTCCATGACCTTCATGGTTCTTTTGTTATATACCCGATAAGCCTTACTTGTAGTAGAGTATCCCAGAAATATCCCTTCATCACTTCTGGAATCAAACTTCCCTACATTCTCTCTATCCTTTAGAATGAAGCAAGTGCTTCCAAAAATTCTGAAATACTTCACATTTGGCTTTCTTCCTTTCCACAACTCATATGGAGTCTTTTTGGTGCCGGGTCTGAAGTACACTCTGTTCACCGTGTGATATGCAGTGTTGACTGCTTCTCCCCATAAATTTCTAGCCACATCCTTGTTGTGCAGCATGGCTCTAGCCATCTCCTAGATAACCCTGTTCTTTCTTTCTACTACACCGTTCTGCTGAGGAGTAATAGGAGCAGAGAATTCTTGAGATATACCTGATCTTGTGCAGAATGACTCCATGTATGAGTTCTCGAATTCTTTACCATGATCACTTCGAATTCGGTCAATTTTCAGGTTCTTCTCATTTTGTAGTCTTGTACACAGTGCTTCAATGTGCTCAGGAGCATCAGACTTGGATCGTAGAAGAATAACCCAAGTGTACCTGGTGAGGTCATCTACTACAACCATGATGTATCTCTTACCTCCAAGAGATTCGGTTCTCGTAGGACCCATAAGATCTAAATGCAATAGCTCCAAAGGTCTGGATGTAGCTGATGTCTGAGTGCTTGGATGGTTAGCTTTCGTCTGTTTCCCAAGTTGACATGGTCCACACACAACATTGTTCAGCCTACTCAGCTTTGGCATCCCTAGAACAGATTCATGCTTAGATACAATAGAAAGATGTTTGTAACTAGCATGCCCCATCCGTTGGTGCCACAAGTCTTCATTTGGCAACTGAATACTATTGCATACAATATCAGCATCAGGTACCAATCCATAACAGTTGTCTAGAGTACATACACCACTTATGAGTTTCTTTCCAGATTCATTCATAACAAGATATTTTCCTTTGGAGAATAACACCATGAAGTCTTAATCACATATCTGGCTTATACTCAACATGTTCACTCTTAGGCCATCCACATAGAGAACATTTGCAATGTCTAGTAGTCCAGGTAGAGAAATAATTCCTTTCCCTTTTATCTGTGACTTGCTCCCATCACCAAAGGTGACATTTCCACCTTTTTTAGACTCGAAGACTTTGAATAGGGATCGGTCTCCAGTCATGTGTCTTGAGCAACCACTATCAAGGTACCACAAGCACGTGTCCATCACTTTAAAGGCGGACTTCATCATGAAACACACTTCGTGCTTAGATGACAAATTGGTAGGAATGGTATCTTCTCTCATTTGCCTTTTTCGAGCTAGGGCTTTAACTTTAACTCTGTTCAGACAAACTCCTTTACACATTTTGAATTTGAGACAGTCTAGTTTCTACTTGTACAAACTGAGATTCTTTTCAATAATCGTTACGGAAGAAATCAAATAACTTTTAGACTTGTAGTTTCTGAGACACTCAAAGAAAAGAGATTAGAAAAACAAAATGTATTTGATATCACAGATCTCTTCAATTAAGAGACTGTCCTTTATCCATGACAGCAGGGGTCAAATGGATCACACACAATAAACTAAACCCTAATCAGAGTGTGCTTGCTCTGATACCACTTGACAGGCCACAAACGCGTTGACCCCTTATGATAACTTAGATTAATTAATTAGCCCAGTTATTAATTAATCAAATTAACATGCAATATCACGTGGCAGCACAAACAAATCACCAAACCTAAGTTATGCAGCGAAAAATAAATAACACGGTGATTTGTTCACGAATGGAGAAAACCTTACGGCAAAAACCCCACCGGGTGATTTAAGGTCACCACTCCCGAAACTCCACTATTTTCACAACAAGCAGTTACAAGCAAGGAATCCCAAGTACCTTACCAACCTACAGTTGAACTCTTACCCCAATACCCAATTGGACTTGTTCTGTAGTGACAGTTTCTCCTTTCAATGCACGGCTCCCAAGTACGTGACTAACCAGATGCACGGATCCCAGTACGCGACTTCAAACACCAACTAGAGAGAGAAAATTGTTGGCTGCAAAGTTCTTCAAATCATCAGAGATGAACTAGGGCACGAACTTTGTCTTTCAGATCACAAATTGCTTGAACAAGAAGTTCTGAATGAATGTGCAACTTGCCTCATCTTGACGGCCCTTAAAATAATCCTTTTATATGTCTAGGGTTAGGAGAAAAGAAGTCCCAAAGACACATTCACGGATTGGACTTGAAACAGAACTGAAAATCTGTTTTCTTTAATTCTCGACAGATAGAGGTGTCGAGGGTTTGTCGAGAAGCTGTCGAGGCTCGGGGCAAAATAGCTTCTTAAAGCTCGATAGATGCATGTGTCGAGGTAGGTGTCGAGCTTTAAAAACTTGCACTTTCTTGCTTGTTTCTTGGACAGACTTTGATGGCTTCAACACTGGATCTTGAAACACTGTTTCTTGAAATGTTAAACACATCCTAAATCTACCCAATTACAAGTAAAGTGCGTTTTGTCTAAGGATAAGGCAATTACATAAAACAGCGACATATGCTAACAACGTGAACTACATATGTCCTAACATGGTTTTTTTCGTGAACTTTAATGCAGAAATGAGTAATATAAAAAGAAAATTAGAGAAATAACTGGAAATGTTTGTGTAAAAAAAATTTTTATTCAATTCTTTTTCGGTGGATGATATTGATATTGATATTTATCAAATAATTCTAGTAAAGTTAATGAAAATTCATAATTGAAGTGTCACTAAGTATTATGAATGGTAACTCTGTAATCCCTTTTGTGTATGTAGAATTGTAGAATAAATATGAATTATGGCAAGTATAAAAGAATTATCCTCCACTCTAAAATAAAATCAATTGATTCAAATCAACCATTATTTATTCAGTGGCATTTTTTCAACGACAAGAGTCACAAAATAAATATATCAAGAATATTTCAATCCTTTCATGGTTATCAAAATCCTAATCTGGATCCTATGATCTTACGATTTTACGATATCATATGCCTAAAACGATCCAAATCTTTCAAGGATCTTTGCAATCATTTAGGATTGGTAAGATCATACATTTCTAACAATCCCAAACGATCCTGGTTTCTTGTTGTTGAGGTATACAAAAATTATAACATCAAGGCCCAAAAATAGCATAGTGAATACACTCCATGAAAATAATAATAAAAGGGTTAAGGCTCCCCACAAAAGGGGGAGGGAGTAGGCCCAAGTCCATTAAAAAAATTTCAAGCCCAAGACCCATAGATGGATAGGCCTTAAGGCCTATCAAACAACGGGGAGAAAGGAAAAATCCTAGCCTATCAAGATCAGAAAATCAAAAAGAGTCCAACAGTAAATACTAGGTTGGGATACCTAGAGATTGCCAAGGGCTTTAGGTCCTTGGGGAGTGCAGTACAGCTGGGAAGGAGATTAAGACAGCTCAAAAGGAGTGCCAAGAAACACAGGGAGCAAAGAGCAGAAGCACCCTTCTCAATCGCCCAATGATGCAAAAGAGAACCAGAAGGATTGGAAAGTAACAACTCATGAACAAGGAGGTTGGTACCTCGGGAAACCTAGGAAGAAGAACCATGAAGGGAAATAGCTAGGGGAACTTTCAACCTGACAAGGATAGAATCGGCTCACTTAGGAAAAATGACAAAAGGAAGGACGGCCAAAAAGCTAAGTTTGGAAAAGGAAGATAGAGAAGCCTTGAAGGAAGAGAGAATGAAGGTCAGCTCCCCTGAAGACACCCTAGAATGGAAGGTTAGCAACAAGCTTTGGGGAAAAGGCACCAAAAAAAGAAAATTATGAGAAACAAGGAAGGGACCAGCCACTAAAAATGCTGGCACGCCACAGGCTCTGCTACCCAGGGAAGCACAGAAAAGGAACCAGTGGTACCCCGAAGTCCTAGGATGGCGCTATAAAAGGAGGAAGCGGCCAATAATGAAGGAGCATTCAGTAACAGTGAATCATAATATAATCTTTGAGAAAACTCTGTCAAAACACTAAAAGAAAGTAGTAAAGGGAAGAGAAATATTGCCTGATGTACCAAAACAACCACTATAGAACATACTCAGATTCAAAGGGATTCAAACTTTGCATGTCTTAGAGGTTTAAAGGGCCATTTAAGTCTGTAATTTTTGAGCTTATTTGGATCTTGTAACACGTCTTAGTGAGCACTTTGTGATTTGCAAATTAAGAAAAGTAATGAGCACTTTAACATTCATTTTGTGTCTTTCTTCATGTATTGCTCTTTTATTGTTTTTCTTGTTGTCCAATACACACACACACACACACACACACACACACACACACACACACACACATATATATATATATATATATATATATTCTTGCTTGCTAGAATATATGTATTGTAGGATTCTTGCTCTGTGCATCACTTGGTTTGTAAACAGCCCATTTAGCTGCAATAAACCAAGCCCAGTCTCTTAACACTATAACTACAAGGCCCATGGTCCTTGCTTCTATTTTTGGGCCTGAACATTTTGTCAAAAAAAAGGACCCTCACACTTGTAATCGTCCTCAACTTAACAAAAGGCTTAGTTGGAGTCAAATAAAAAATAACATCCCAACAAACCAAGTTTTGCTATTCTAATATAGAGAAATAGAGTGTCAATTGAATCCCAAATGAAAATAACATCCCATAGAGTGTCACGTTTTGAGATTTTTACCTCTTTAAATAATACTTATAAATGGATGTAGTGATGTATGGTGATTACATCAAATGGATGCAAATTTATGAATGAATGTATAATTTATGTGATTATTTAACATACTAATATTTTTTTTTTCTCAAATAGTATAGGATTTTACGATCTACGATCCAATTTTACGATCTACAATTTCACGTACCTCCCACGATCCTACGTAAGATCCCGATTTTGACAATCTTGAATCCTTCTATGTCAAGAGTCTTACTCATGGCGAGCTTAACATTATTGTTTTTTATAATAATAGAAACATTTTCTTTTATCAAGTCAATTAAAATATCTCTCTCTTCTTCTTCTTTTTATTTTTTATTTTTTATTTTTTAAGGATGAAATTTGACGTTACAAACTCTTAAAAGTTAAAAGTTGGTTTGGTATAGTTTTTTTTGTTTTAAAAATAAGCCGGACAAAAGTATCGTGAGGGGCATCTTAAGGTAACTTGTATATAACTAAATTTTATTTTATAATAAAGTTGGACAACTTCGAAATCCAAGGGGGAGTTTGTATTAAGTTTTTTTTTTAACATAATCTTACTTAAATAAATAATCAAATATCGACATCAATCACTTTTTCATCCCATATCAAACTGAGAATTTAATTCATTTACAAAACTTAAAAGATCGTCCAAAGTACCAAGTTAGAAGAAGACAAAAGTTTTGCATAAAAAAATTAAAGTAAATGTTTGACTCCTAAAATTTTGGGTTATTTTCATTCTATCCATTTTGGCCCAATATATTTGATTTCATTTTTATATTAGTTTCGCTATTCATTTTTGTTAGTAATTTAATGATACTTAAAATTTTATGAGTGACATACCTTAATAGACAACATTTATCTGGCACTTATATTGCCTCTTGACTGTCCATCTTTGTTTAGTTATCTGATCGTTCAATGCCAAATAATTGTTGTTCATATAGACACATTACCCTTATAAGATTTTGGAATAACTAGATCACTACCAGAAATAGATAACGAGGTTAATATGAGAAGAAAATCAAACGTGAAAGACCAAAAATGAGATATTAAAACATAAAGTGCCAAAATGAAAACAGTCAAAAAAATTAACGTAGGTCTAAGAAGAATGAAGTACATGTCGGTAATTTTCAAATCATTAGTTGGTGTTTTGAAAACAGAAATAAAATACAATAATGCAGAAAATGCTCCGCATTCTTCTCCCCTATCCTTTTCTTTTGATTGGGTTTGTAGGCACTATAGAAACGTTGACAAGACAAGCACGATTCATTGTAAATACAATGTGATATCACTGACGACCAATTCTTTGGATTCGTTATAATTGGAAAATGAGAGCAAGGCACATTGAGGTGTTAATGACAATGTGGTATCACCTAATTTATAACTCATTGTCTTTGTCATAAACATCTTTGGATGATTTCTTTGCCAAATCTCTGTGTAAGCTGAAACTGAAAGCTCTCCATCTAGCTTTGACTCTACAAATTCTATATATATAATCACAATGTTCAAATACCATTTTGCCTTTAAAATTATTTTTTTATTTGTTAGAAATATATTAGACATATTAGCCTAATGTAATTGGTCCAAACTAATCTTATTTTGTGTGTAAGACAAATCTCTTACTTGTATTAGAAGTCTAGAGTTTAGTCTACTATATATATAGGAGAAAATGAGCTTTTACCCCTTTCTCCCAAAACAAGTAGTAAAATACTGCTGTTTTAAAACTATTTAGCAAAATGCCACTATTTAGCAAAATGCCCCTATTTTGTAACTTGATTTGGCGAAAATCAAGTTACTTGAAAAAAACTACATGGAACTTGAGTTCCATGTTTTTTTTTTTTTTTTTTTTTTTTTTAAGTTTGATTGCCTATAACTCGATTTTTCTAAAAATTGAGTTTATTTTATTTGTTTTTAATTTTTAAGTTTGATTGTTTATAACTCAATTTTTTTAAAAATTGAGTTTAAAACAGGGGCATTTGTCTAAATAGTTTTAGAATAGGGGCATTTTGCTACATGTTTTGCGTAAAAAGGGTATATCCCCATTTTGGCCTATATATATATATATGTGTGTGTGTGTGTATACATATGTTATAGTTCATTATAACATAAGCTTTATACTACAATTTTACATAATAAAAATGTAACTTTTAATTAAGGATTTCATTCGTAAACATAGGCTTACTCTTCCGCATCGACTATAACATATACAATATAATATACACATCAAATGCTAATATTCAGCTTTCAACATTATTTATATTGGGATCATATTATCTTCTTTTGTTTATCAAAGCTTTGGTTGTTAGGTATCGTGACTAATGTCCCAATGGGGCACGTTATGTATGTAATCACAATGTTCTCCATTTTGCTTTGAAAAACATTTATTTTTAATTTATTGGAATCATGTTATTTTCTTTAGTTTAATTATTAGAGTTTTTTTTTTTATCAAAAAAAAATTATTAGAGTTTTAAGGTGTTAGGCAATGCCGCATTGAGGCACGTTTGGGATTTGCTTAAGTGATTGATCTTTTATTATTAATTTTTGTATTTATTTATAAGTACATTATTGATCTTTTATTTATTGGAAAAATGGGCTTTTGCCTTTTTCAAAAAAACAATTCAACATTTTTCCCCCTTTCCTAAACCAATTAGGGAAATGCCCCTCTTTTGAAACTTAATTTTTTCAAAATCGAGTTAAGCTCTATAGTGGTATTTTTAAGGAGCCTATAGTGACATTTTAAGGACTTATAATAGTGTTTTTAAACACGATTTTCATGAAATCGAGTTATAAGTAAAAAAAAAAATTCATATAACTCAATTTCATGAAGATCGAGTTTAAAAACGTCACTATAGAATCTTAAAACGTCACTATAGACTCCTTAAAACGCCATTATAGGGTTCCAGAATTTTTTTTTTTTTTAAACTCAATTTTGAGAAAATTGAGTTTCAAAATAGGGACATCTCTCTAATTAGTTTGAAAAATAAGACAAAATGTTGGATTGTTTTTTTGAAAATGGCAAAAGCTAATTTTATTCTTTATTTATTACTTTGACCTTTCAAGATTGCTCTCAGAAATCAGAATTTCTACGAAGTAGCAGCAGAATCACGATCTTGGCCACCACTTATAATATAAAAATTCAACAGTTTTGGCCGACCCATTTTGAGTGCACCACAAATTAAAATTTAGTTATTACATACACACATTTTTTAATTCTTTTTAGTCTCTTGCTTTTAATTAAGCTAGTTTTGAATTCTCTCCATACACACTGACGTGCTTACATATAAACACTTTTAGATACATATTAAAGGATTCTAAAAAAAAAAGATACGTATTAAAGGTTAGTTCAATTTTTTTGTTTCATTTTAGCCTTTTGCTTGCTTTTTAATTTTTTTTTTTTTTTTTTGGTAGAGTATATATATATATATATATTATACTTTAACATAAATTGTATAATTACAATGTAGTAGATTTATCTGATGTTTATATCTTTCAAACAAGTTACTAAAATGATTTGTTATATAAATACATTGAAAAATAAAGACTAATTATTTAGAACGTGGTAAAATTTTTCATTGAAATTTATATTTGAATTAAAAATAAATTTTAATAAGCACATTTAGATTAGTGTCAACTAGGTTGAAAATATTGTATTAACACAATCGTTTCTTGCTAGTCAAGCCTTGTATACTTGTATCTAAATAGTACAGGCTTAAAGTAAAATGGGTTAGATTCTTCACATAATCATTTCTTGTAGGCTTTGACGTTGTATCTAACGCTCTGTTTGTTTCAATAATGATGTTTCTAAAAAATGAGTTATTTTCTAAAAACATTTTCTATAAAACTATCTCATTTTCTAATGTTTGATAGCAACTTTAAATGAGTTGAGAAACAACCTCATAACTTCCCTTATTTAGCTTGCTTTGAGATGGAGTTGTTTTCCAAAAAAATTTAATGAAAAACAATCTCCAAAAATAAGTCATACTTTTTATGTTGACCAAAAATAGTTTTCCTTTGACTCATCTTTTTTTATGCTATCAAACACTAGAAAATAAGGAAAACTATCTTTATACAATGTTTTCCATTGAAACAAACAGAGCGTAATAATACAGTTTAAAGTGAAACGGGTTAGAAGTAATTTTATAATAATTTATGGCCTTGACGTTTTTTTAATTGGTGCAGCAAAACAAGAAAAAAAAAAAAAAAAAAAAGGAATTTTTTTAATGGTTAAGGTTTTTTTTTTTTTTTTTTTTTTTTTTTGAGTGGTAGATAGTGGGCTGTCTAATTAAAATGACACTAGTGAACAAGTTAGCGTATAACTAAATTCTAATTGGGGTTTTTTCTAAGATATATAATAATTTATGGCCTTGAAGTTTTTTCAATTGGTGCAGCAAAAAAAAAAAAAAAAGGAATTTTTTTTAATGGTTAGGATTTTTTTTTTTTTTGAGTGGTAGATAGTGGGCTGTCTAATTAAAATGACTCTAGTGAACAAGGTAGCGTATAACTAAATTCTAATTGGGATTTTTTCTAAGATATATTTGGATTCTAATTAAACTTTTTTTTACATATTTATATATATATATATATATATATATATATATATATACACACACTGCTGACATATGAATATTAAATTATTATGTACATTTGTAATTCCTTTTTGTTCCCCACTTTTAATTTAAATCTAAAATAACTATGCTATCCAAAATATCAATATATTTTTTTTGGATAAAGTTTAGTTACAAAATTGGTTATAGCCAAATGTTACAACCTTACTTTATAAAATTAATATTAGTACATATTTTGAAAATCTAACCGTTGAATTTCATATTCTTTACTTTTTTAATAAACATAAAATTTTATGTTAATTGGGTATTATTTACTATATGATCTATAAACTTATATTTTATGTATAATTTTAAACTACAGAAATTTACAATTTAAACAATTTATTGATGATATAACTATTGATCTTCAATTTTAAAAAAATTTTGCAAGCATAAAGTGTATAAGAAGAAGATGTAATCCAATGGCGAATTTGTCAAAATTTACCTCTAATAAAAAGATATTGAGTAAGGTACAGCCTTAAACTACAACCAATTTTGTAACTAAACTTTATCCATATTTTTCCGTCTTTTTCATATCATAGGTGGATGTGCACTAAGGGCATGTTTGGAAACTGTAATAGGCGTTGTAATGTAATAACTATTCCTATAGTTTAGTTATTCTTTAATTTGATTATGTTTTTATTATAAGGAATAATAATTCCTTATAAATAATTATTCTTCAAAATGAGGAATAGTTATTCCTCTTTAAAAGGTTGTATTATCTATTCTTTAGTAAGTGCAATAATTTCAAAACTTAATATATTTTCAAACAAACAAACTTTCCATATACTTCTAACAATTATAAAAATAAAAAATAATACATATCTCTCTTAAGTTTAAAATTAACAATTTTTAAGGAGGTATAATTGTATAAGTTAGAAATTTCCTAAAATAAATGTTAAGTTTCATTTTAATTTTATAACTCACAACCAAGGAAAATTATTAGATACTCCCGGAATACCATAAATGCGTACTCCCTCCTCTCACATGAATAGTGGGTCCCACCATGAATTTAATTAGTGAAACCCACCATTTATGTGAGAGGAGGGAGTACGCATTTATGGTACTCCGGGAGTACACAATAATTTCCCACCAACCAAACTAATAAATATGTTTAGTTATTACATTACAACACATTTTATTCATAGTAATAAATATTACAATTCCTATCGTAATTCTCATTCTGTGTACCAAACGTACCTTAAATGTTGTCCATCAAAACCAAGTCAAATAAATCCTATTCTTTTTATCTTATTTTCCATAATAATGTAAACAAAGAAATTGATTTCTTTGTCCTACTCTCATGTTTGTGGACAGTGCACTTACATTTTAAATAATTCTTTCCCCCTTACATAAAAGTACAACTATCTACATCCTTAATTTTCTTCTCAATAAAAAAACAAATCTACATCCTTAATTTGCGTTCTATATAGTTTAAAGATAACTGGCATGGAATAAGTTCCTTATTTTGATCACTACAGATTTGGCTGCTGATGTAACTACTCATGAATGAAAATTTCTAGCTTGTTCTCAAAATAAATAAATCAATTGGAAAAATCAATTCCTACTTGAAGTTTTTGTTATTTTAGAAATTCATTTATTGCCTATAAATATATAGGCAATTATCACCTAAATAAAGGAAATTCTTTATTGTCATTCCACAAATATAAGTGATTGCAGGGTGTGAAGGGTAAATGTCAGAGTTCAGGTCTTTAGGAGGGAGTTTTACACACATATGTACTTAAATTATGTTAGAATAGAAATTCTATCTTGTATATATATATAAAAATTCAATAATAATAATAATAATTAATAAAATGTGCAAATAAAGAGCTCCGAAAAAAGAAAATGTAATACTAGTACAAATGGCCATAAGGGAAGAGTTAGGTGCACAGATTACGGTATTTAATGTGAAAGGAGCAAATATACAGTTGAAGATTTCAACAAAAAAAAAAAAAAAAAATTATAAGGAAAGACATGGCTGTTGGACTTAGAGAGACAGTTTAGAGATTTGCTTCTTTTTAATTTTTTTTTTTTCTATTTACGGTGTATAAATATCCATATAACTAATCATAATTATGTGGATTTAAGACTTATAATTACTTCAAAATTAATCTGAATGTTAAAAATGGTATTGCAAACGTTATCCTCATTTGGATATTGAACTAACTAGTGGAAGTGATAAGAAAAAGAAAAATGTTATGTCCATAATATTTTCATAACAAATTTGTCAGATTGTCATTGATTATTACAGATAGATAAAAAATTAATTTAAGTTTTAAATTCAAATTAGAATCAATAATAATTTTCTACTTAGAATTTATTGTGAAAATGTTGTTAACGTAGCACTTAAGAAAAATTGTTTAAAACGCTAAATCAACTCACACATGCATATTCTCAAAAAAAAAAAAAAAAAAAAAGGCTCATTTAAATTTTAAACTCAATACGCATTTTTAAGGAATTCAAGAAAATTAAAAAAAAAAAATGCAAGGATGTATTTATTTCCATAAAATGTTAGAGATAATATCATTATTTGCAACACACATCTATTGTCATGGTTGATAAGGTGATAGTAAGTATATCATAATCCTCAATTAGGTCATCACGATACAAATAAGAGAAGTGCTACATACATAACATTTTTACAACAAATTATAAGTGGTTAGTTGTTATTGGTTCAAATTTGAACCTAACACTAAGATTACTTTTTTGCCCCGATAATAACAACTAGTAACAACTTGCCACTTAGGATTTGTTGTGAAAATGTGGTGGACATATCATTTTTCTACAAATAAATAACTTTTTATATATAAAAATAATAATTCAATAGTTATTTCTTACAACAATAGAGAGATGTGATTTGATTTGAACATTAGTTCTTCTTATAAAGGAGGAGAGACAATACTATAGAATTATAAGACTTTTTTTGATCGAAATAAATTACTTGGATGAACGTTACTACAATAACATCACTATACAAATTAGTACACAATGACTATAACTACAATAACATCACCATGTTTTACTTTCCTCTCTCTCTTTTTCACGCGCGCATGCGCACACATACATATATATATATATATATATATATATATATAATTTAATAGTTGAAGAAAGTGGGAATTTGAACATTAGTATCTCATTTAAAAACTTAATTTATTTACGAGGGTTTTTACTTCTTGTAAAAATAAATAAAAGTTACCGTTGTTTCAAAATATGGATTTCATATGCAAATAACACAAGTAGGGTCCATTTTTGTGTAAAAAGAAAAAGAAAAAGAGACGTACATGACAAAATAGTAAAATACTAAATAAAGTGATTCTCCAAAAAATAAATAATAATAATTTGAGAGATGTTGGGTTTATAATATTTTTACTATATTTTCATAACAAATTATAACTAGTTAGTTGTTATTGGTTTAAATTTGAATATAACATTAAAATTACTTTTTTGTCACAACAATAACAACCAGTAACATCCTGTCACTTAAAAATTATTGTAAAAATATTGTAGACGTATCATTTTTCATTTCATTTTCACAAAAAGACTGGGGTCGTTAATAAATATGTGAACTCCAAAAGGGTATTGGTGGCACAACATAATTATGTTCTTTTCTCACAATATCGTCGTCACCATAGCATGTTTGTCGTGGCCTCATATTTTAGTCCACTTTCTTAACCCCACTTCCACACCCTAACCCCTTAAACTAAAGACTAAACTAAACTCAGACTCTCTCTCTCTCTCCTCTTCACAAACTGGTAGTAACTGGCTCTGTCTGTGTCCATCACTTATTATAAAGTTCACGTTTTGTGTTTAAATATTGTGATTTTATATGGTTGAAGAATGTAAATATTAATTTTTTAATTTGAATTTTTTAGATAATAATATAATTACTTCCTTTTACATTTGAAGATTTCTGAAGTCTGGGATTTTGTTTTTGTATTTGTTTTTTTCTTGGTAAAGATTATGACTTTGTCTTCATTTTCTGAAAATTATTTTTTTAATAGTTGAGTTACAAGACTATAATAAAGAAGAAAACAGCAACGTTTTGAATGTTTATAAAAGTACTCCAATTTCTTGTTTTGACAATAGGTGAACCAAAGAAAAAGAAAAGAATCCCTATAGTGCAAAGCAGTTTTTGACATTAATGCTCTCTCTCTCTCTCTCCCTCTAAAACCAACATTTTAGAACACCCTTTAGACCATCCTATAACATACGCATCTTTCTTTTAATCATCTATCCAAAGAGATGACAAAGAGCACAACTTCAAAAGACCAAGAAGGCACAATGACCCACTTGGATTTCTTCAAGAAATGTAAGCGCTTGAACCCTCTTGAGCCTTCACTGGCCATTCTTGGCTTCTTTCTGGTCACCCTTCTCTTCATTAGTTGCTTCTATTACTTGGATTACCACACTGCTGCCAGGGGAATTACCTGGCTTAATTTGTATGGTCCATTATCTTCTTCTACATCAGCAGCAGCAGCAGCAGCAGCAGCAGCCAATTTGAATGTAAGTCTGGATTTTCTAGATGAAGCTGGTGATGTCTGTGATATCTTTGATGGGAATTGGGTTTGGGATGAGAGCTATCCACTCTATCAGTCACAGGATTGCCCTTTCTTGGATGGAGGTTTTAGGTGCTCTGAGAATGGTAGGCCTGATAGTTTCTACACTATGTGGCGTTGGCAGCCCAAAGATTGCAACTTGCCCAGGTTTTGTACATGTTCATCTCTTTGTTTTTGCTTGTTTAGCTTCTGTTTGGTTGCTGAGAAAATTTAGAAGAAATAGTATCATTATTAAGCAAATTTTGAATGTCATGCTGTTTATTGGTTTGCTTTCCAAAGAAAGGAGATTTTGCATCAGGTAAAGTAGTAGGTGTGTTAGACCATTGTGAAGACGAGGCCTCTAAACTCTCTTTGGAGCCAAATCGGGAATTCAATATTTTGTTTGTTTGTTTGTTTTTGGTCTTTTTCCCCTTGTTTTAAACTTTAATCTGTCAAAACTACTTGCGTAGAATCGGGAATGATATGGTTATTTTGATATGTGTATGTGGATTAGTTTATGATCAATTAGTTGTGTTGTAAATTATTTTTTCTAAGCTGCAACAAAGATGAGTTTTTTTTTTTTTGGGTACTACTATCTAAGCCTTAATACAGGATTATGTATTTGTCTATTGTTTCCTCTCTATAAGTTATGTTGTATTGATTGATGGTGTCCTTGCCATTGTCTGTTGGAGTGATTTTGATCTCTTTACAGCTTGTTGGTTGTTTCTCTTCTGTTGCTTATCTGAACCCGTGAACTTTCAGCTTTGGTTTCAAGTGGTGAGGTTTTTTATTTCATTTTATAAAAATAAGTACCTATGTGTAAGTTAGCTGCAATTCAGGCCTTTTTTTTTTCATTTTTTTTTTTGGTACCATTCAGTTTAGTAGTAGAAGAAGGTAGACGAAGACTAAAAATTACATTAGTAGAAGTATTAAAAAAAGACATGCCAATAAAGGGTGTAACAGAGAGTATGACTTTAGAAAGAGTAGAATGGAGGAAAATAATACATATGGCTGCCCCTAACTAATCTGTTGAGAATCCATATCTGACCCCAAAATTTTGGGACTAAGGCTTTGTTTTTTGTTGTTATTCAGTTTAGTAGTCTCCTATATCAAACTCATGTGCCCAAAACAATCTTAGTGATACTGTTCTTTGTCTTCATTTTGTTTGTCTTCAAGTGTGAGTAGAAGTATGTTCCTATTTTACATGCAATTAATAGTTAATACTAACCTTTTCATATTTCATAGCATTGCAATTCAGTCCTTGTGATTTCTCTTATATGTTTTGGGATTGTCAGCTTTGTGGCTTCTATAAATGAAGCTTTTCCCATGTTCAACTGTTTGAATTTTGTTCTTGACATAATTAGTTTGTTGGACGATGAAAATCTTATTTGTGGTTCTCTAAAAATCTTATTTGTGGTTCTCTCCTTTGTCTTGAGAATAGATTTGATGCGGGGAAGATGTTGGAAAAGCTGCGAAATAGGCGGGTTGTATTTGTTGGTGACTCAATTGGAAGGAACCAATGGGAGTCCCTCCTCTGCATGCTCTCCTCTGCTGTTCCTAACAAGACTTCTATCTATGAGGTGAATGGGAACCCAATTACAAAGCACTCGGGCTTCTTGGTGTTCAAATTTGTTGACTTCAACTGCACAGTTGAATACTACAGATCTCCATTTCTAGTAGTTCAGGGTCGGGCTCCTGCTGGTTCTCCAAAAAAGGTGAAGGTAACTCTGAAAGTGGATAAAATTGACTGGATTTCTAACAAGTGGAGAGATGCAGATGTGCTGATTTTGAATGCTGGGCATTGGTGGAATTATGGGAAGACTATAAGAGAGTAAATATATTCTATCCGATAAATTTTTCCTAATTTCTGGTTTAATTGCATCCATTTCATATCTATTTTCATTTCTCATCAACAACATAGGGATATGGATAACAGCAAGAAATTTAATGAATCTACGAAATTAAATAGAAGGCTGAAAACCCACAAGCTAAATGACAAGTTTCTTAAAATTTAGCAATTTGATTGTTAATCAAGGTCTTAGCTTGTGACTTTAGTAAGAGAAAAGCATATGACTATCTTTTTTTAATTTTCCATAGAGGTTGGAATTTAGGATGAGAAAAAGTCTAGTGCAAGTAAAAATTTGCACCTTCAGATGTGTTTGAGGAAGCTCTACTCTATCCTTGCTAAGGACTATTGGTGCCAAGATACATATGATTCAATTACCATAACTTCACATGGGGAGTCAACTCCATGCACGCACATACACACATATTATTTTGTGTTAGTTATAGATGAAACAATTAATTGGAAAGAAGGTTCTTTGGTGCTGTTCATTAGCATACAACACATAATTTTTCAGTAAAGGTGTAAATTTGAAATTATAAATTAAAGGCATAAGTTGGAATCAATTAAAAGAGAGTTCATAAATCTAGCATCATTAAACCTCGTATAAACTTTTAATATGGGAAAGGTTAGGATTGATACCATGGTACTCCCTCAAAATCTAGTTCATTTATTGAGTTCAATTAGCAAATAATGAGGAGGATATCATGAAAAGATATTGCCTATATGGTTTTTGAAGAATGACTTAGATGGCGATGTGCTTCTAGTGTCATATTTGATTTTCATATTCCAAACTAGCTAAGGCTAGATATAATTTCCAAAGAAACAAGGGGATAAGAAAAGAAGACTCTAATGATGCTTTTAAAGAGCATATCGATGCCTCTAGAAGTTTGTTTACTAGTTCAAGCAAGATTTCTAGGTTTGCTAGGAAAATGTAAGAATTGATAAGAGTTGATTAAATATTAAGTGTTTAAGCATGAGAGACACGTCGGCCTCAGTTCCCCCCCCCCCCCCCCCTTTTCTCTTCTCCATTGCTTGTCTTCTCAGCATTTTGTCACCATTCATGTTACTGTTCACGTTTAGTGTTCATGGTGCTGTTTTCAGCTTGAGGACAGATTCGATGTTAGTTTCTTCCCACCTCTTTAGCAGCGCTAAATCAAATATGTTTGCTGCCCTACCAAAACCCTAGTCATTCTTGAACAGTTCAATAGTATTGGGTAAAGTTCCTATAAGCTAAGTCAATGAAAGTGGAGGTGTTAAAACTTAAAAAAGAGGTAGAACTTGATGTCTGCTAAGGTAGGGACTGGAGAAATGCAAACTTGAATTGCTTAATTGAACACTCCCCTCAAAAGTGTGTCTATTTCTTCTTTTTCGTCTTCCTTTTTTTTTCCTTCACATTAAGCACATCAGAATTGACTTCCAAATCTCACCAGAAGCTTGTTTAGCAAGTTTCCTTTCTAGCATGCCATGAGAGCAACTACAGACTTGTGATCACTCAACTATTCCCAAAGAGACAGAAATTCAGAGTCCATAACTCATGAGCTATTGGATGGTGTAGAATTGAATGGTACACATCTTCACTCTTAGCTTTGCACATGCAACACTAGTCCATAACTATTATTTCATGTCTCCTTAAGTTGTCCATTGTCAAAAATTTCCCTAGGGCAGTGTTCCAACCAAACCATCCAAGTGAAGTAAGCAACCTGTGGTGAAGTGGATCTTGGAACCATCTTCCACATCAAATCTTGCAAAATTTAACAAAATTGTCCTAATCATGTCTAATATGTTTCCATAAGCACACTTCATAAGCCTCCCCTGCTGTAAACAAGCACCAACCACCCCCAGAGGTGCTGTGGAGAATATCTATTAGCTTCCTCTATAATGCATCCTGCTTCACAACATACCTCCACAGCCATTTGTGTAGGAGAGCTTTGTTAAAAAGTCATAAGCTTTTTAATCTCTAAACACTCTACTTTGCATAGGAGAGCAAAAAATTTACCAGTTCACCAAATGGAACTCGTGATCTTCACCTGTACCACCCCACAGAAAATCCATGTGAATTTCCCATCCTATTAGCCACACCAGCATGCAAAGGAAATAATGATAGATGAGTCCCATTGGTGAAAAAAAAAAGATGTGGTATCATCAAAGGTTCCCCATTTGTATGAATAAGGGTGAATCTGTTTTACGTATTACCCTTCAATTGCCCTTGAAACCAATTTTATGAAGACTTCCTATAATTGGAACAGAGAGAAGAGGATCCTATAGTAACCTTCTACTACCATCAAAGAATCCACTTGGAACACCATTCACTAATATACTTATAAAAAAAAAAAAATCCATTCACTAATATTGAAAAATAACTATGGAAAAACAAAAATTAAATCCAAGTCCAACATTTTTCCCTACACCACATCCATGTAAGATATACAAGTTTACTCCCAATTAACATGGACAGTTTTAGCAGCAGTAATGGTTCATCAACTATAAGCATTAAGCACTGACAGTAATAGTGGACAGAAATTCCTATTACTCTGCTTAACTCTATTCAAGGCCACTTCTGATCTCATCTCGCTATCTTATTGATTTTTCTTTTCTTCTCATCTCTCTTTTGTGGTTCTAAAATTTTCTTTGGGAACTGTGTATTAAGAATTTCTGGCTACAGGTATTGAGATTTTGAAAACAAAATTGTATGTAAAGGCATCATTGCCTCAAGCTATAATAGTATTATGATGTGTGATATTTGTATTTCCTTGTTAGGGGTTGTTACTTCCAAGAAGGTGAGGAGGTGAAGATGAATATGACTGTTGAAAGTGCATACCGACGATCGCTTGAGACCGTAATGGATTGGATTGGTAGCCAAGTAAACATGAGCAAGACTTATGTCCTCTTCCGAACCTATTCTACTGTGCATTTCAGGTTTTCCTTTTCACCTTTTTCTGGTAGTCTCATTGATATTTGTCTCATTATCTATCTCCATATCACCTAATAATTCAATTTGAATTGGCAATGAAATATTTTTCAAATTGCACTTCCTCCTCTCATAAGTGTGGGTGGACGGTGAGGTCAGTTTCAAAACCCATTGGGTGCACGTGTTACCTATGAATAAAAAAGGAGTTTGAATTTTTAGCTTTGGAGGTCTGTTGTGGTTTTAGCATGTTGGTAACATTTGTATGTTTTGCGACACCAAAGATTCTAATTCGAGATATGTCCATAGCACTTCCTCCCCTCACAAGTGTGGGTGGACAGTGAGGTCAGGTTCAAAACCCTTGGGTGCACATGTTACTTATGAATAAAAAAGGAGTTTGAATTTTTAGCATATGCTGGTAACATTTGTATGTTTTGCGACACCAAAGATTTTAATTCCAGATATGTCCATGCGTAGCTAATTCTAAAATATTTCTACTGGGGGACTTTTCCAGATTGATAAGTTATGGCTTTGGACTCTTTAAAAATACATCTCAAATAAAGTAAACGGGATGTTATAATTATTCTCTTACCAATTATTAGGGTGTGGCAACCTGAATCCTTTCGTCTGTTATATTTTGTCACATAGCTAACCAAATATGAACAAGTGTCAGTGGAAACTTCCGAAAAATATTACTAGTTCTGAGATTCATTGTTTAGTCCACAAGAGATAAAATGCTTTTTTTCCCTTTATGTCTATTGGTAGTTATGATTGTTATTTTTCATCATCTATAACAAAATTTGATTTTGAACTGAGAACTTGGCTGGATGTAACAGAGGTGGTGATTGGAATTCTGGTGGTGGTTGTCACTTAGAAACGCTACCTGACTTTGGCTCACTTCCAGTTTTTGATTCAGACAACTATTTCAAAATTCTCAATGATGTGTTAACAGAGCGCTCAAACAAGTCACAAGTAATGAAATTGGATTTATTGAAAGTAACAAACATGACATTATGGAGAAAAGACGGCCATGCTTCTGTTTACTATTTAGGGCCTGAGACTGGGCCAGCCTCGCTCAGCCGTCAAGACTGCAGCCATTGGTGCCTGCCTGGTGTCCCTGATTCATGGAATGAGCTTCTTAATGCACTTCTCCTCAAGAGGGAAACCTTTGGGGGACGAAATTCAACAAAACCTTCTCAACCTCCATCATGACAGCTTCCTAATTTACATCAGCACAATTAGAGGAACTCAACTTATGATGATGTGTATTACAGTTTGACAACCGGTGAAATTATCATATATAAAGCTGAGTTGGGGAAAGCTCCATTCTGGTTAGTTGAACAGGCACGTTTTGACTTGGCATTTGAGAAATGTTGTTGCAAACCAGTATATACAATATATTCTTATTTTTGATAAGATTTTTCCCTGGTCAACGGATGATATGCATTAACTGTTGGGGAATCATGTCTGTCATGTTGGGTGCTTTCTGAGGGAATGCTTGGTAGCACATTTTTGGTCGCTAGACAGATAGTTTGAACAGGAGGGTGCCAAATTTTAGTGTCAGAATATGTTTAGGAGGCCTTCTTGAGGCAAACTTGATAGTTGTGAAGAGATATACACGCATACAGGTTTTTGGTTTTTGGCATATGATGTAATTCTTCAGAAAGAACAGAAAAATAGAAAAAGAAAAAAAAAGGTGTAATGTTGCTGATATTTCTTACTTAAATTTTGTTTATAGAAAAAATATTGTAATTTCATTGCTAATTGCTTCTCTGTTTGTAATATTTACACCAGAAAATTCAGTTCTCTTTTCTGTCCGTTTTGTTAATGGAAAGTATGAAGCGAATGAAAATTGAGTGTTTTAGAATTTCTTATGCTAACGTAAAGCATCCTGCTTTCCCTTGCTTTCTTAGTGTTTTTGGCAGGAGAAGAATCTTGAGTTCTTTTGCTCTCCTCCCCCCAAACCACACCAAGCGCCACCCCCCCCTCCCTCCCTCCCTCCCCCTTGTTTTGGCAAACTTTTTGGATTGGAGGTTGTATGGCATGGATGTGAGCTTTTCGACTGTTTTTATACTTCTCTATAATTACTATAATTACTGTCTTTGAGGTAAAAGCAGAATATGAGTTTCTAATACTCATATTGGTGAAGAAGGAAGAATGGGCACCAAATAATTTCTTGTAATGCTAGACACTACTCAATCTGATAAAGGAAGAAGATCTTTAATTACATTAATCGTTTTGCTTTCGTTCTAGTTGTTGTAACACCTAACATGAGACATGAGAAATGCATTAGAGGATTCTGTTTCAATAAGCTATAGATATCATCTTATTACACTTAGCTTTATCATGAAACTACTGAATAGGTATGGTATCCACTGATTCTTTGTTTTTTGGTGTGAGTCCTTATAATCTTCTTTACTAAATACCAGAATTTCTTATTGCTTGAATGGGGTGTCACCTGAATGGTACTTCTGGCTAATGAACCAGTAAATTTCCAGGAGTATGCATAGCAGTTAGTTAGCTGTAAAAAGTTTGGTTTGTGCAAGGTGCAAAAGTAGACACGCTGCAGTTATATAGGTGGCCTGATCAAATGGAAACCCATGAAAATGCTGCTTAATTGATTTGCTTTGTTGGAATTATGGAGGTGTCTTTAGCTTCCACGTATCTAGAATTCTATTTGGGAGGTAAATTGAAATGCATTGCTTAATGAAAATCATTAGTGGTTGTGACATAGTTGATGACTTAACAGTTTAAGGAAGAGGATTGTCTTACCTGTGGGCCATGCAACTTGAATGGAATACTTCAGTTTTTCTACAAATGCAGTTCGTTCCAGGTTAGTCACTTTTGTTTTGTATGATGTGCATTTAATTAACTGCATCAGTTTTGCAGGCTTATTTCAAGAACCAAATATTGTAATAATATGAAAGGAGTAGTGACTGTTTATGAGTTTAACCTGTCTACTTCTAGCATTGTCCCTGAAACTGTTGATAGAATTTTTATTGTGGCTTGCTAACCAAATGCCTTCTAGCCACAAAGTCTTTAGAAGAATTATCTATGGTCTCCAATGGGTTGATATCATTCTACCTGTAATTGATTTTTATATAGAATTTGTTGGGTCTATTATAAACTTTATCCACTGCAAGAAAGTTCTAAATTTTTTTCTTCCCTGTGGCCTTTGCTTTTAGTTATAGTTACCTACAATATTCTTGTAGGAATAATCTCTAGTTCTAATCCGGAAATACACAAATTGCTTCCATCAAGGGGAGCTATCTTAGGCCAAGGAAAAGATCTTCATGTGCAGCATCCTTTATTGCTAGGAGATAAAACCAGATCAAACGCCATGTTCACTAGTCCTTTTATTATAGGTGAATTCCCAAGAAGTTGAAACAAATGGTTTGTATAACTGGTACTATAAGCAGTAATATCAAGCAAAACTTTGTGCATGACAAAACTCCATGTAATTTCCAAGACTATCACCTAAATTTTGATGAGCAAAAGATACAAGCATTTACACCCCGGATTAAGAACAGTTGCTCTAGTATCTCACTCGGACAGAATCTGAAGATAGGAATAGCTGCACCTTACCCATGGCTGCAGCTCTTAGTTATTTGAGTAGTTGTACTAGTGAAATTCTAGATTATGTAGATCAGTTGGAAGTGTGTTTGAACAGATGTGTGCTGAGTATTAGATCTGGTGTTTACCAGATTGAACTGGGTAATAAATAAGTAATTACGAGTCCTAATTATAAATTTACCAGTCCTTTTAGGATATAACACAGATTTGGGTTTGATCAGTTTAAATCCTTTCAACTTTCACAAACTCTTGTGTAACATTTTTTCTTTAATTTGGCAGGTAGGAAAAAGGAAGAGAGGGCACTACATTGGCCTCGCGTTGGAACAATTTCTTCTCATCCTTTTCTTATCTCTATTGCTTAATCTGTAGATAATCATAACATGCCTTCTGTTCATTTTTTAAAATTTCAATATAAATATCTTTATAAAAAAAAACAAACTTATAATCATTTCTGCCAGTGACAGTTGACTTTGATATAATGTTATGGATTGCTATCTGACTAATTATTTTGTATAACTAACAATCAATGCATTAAGACTTCCACGCATTATAGCCTTATATGGATAAATACAACACATTCTGTAAGAATCCCAAACCAGATGAAAAGAAAGAAGTGAGAAAACCCATAAACCAACAGAGAGTAGAGCATTCAGCACAATTGAAAAGGATAACGTTGCACACACTTTGTGGCAGATAACAAACATGCTACATAAAAGTATAATCCATTGGTTACTCATCTTTCTATACCTTATATTACAATCATGGAGCACTGCACGAGCACCTATCCGGCTTTGACAGTAACAAACATGGCCGTCTTTGCAGCCGCAAGACAAGTAGTGCAATCTGAGCTTATAATATTTAGGTTGCAAGCAGCATGACCATAGGCAAATGCATTAGGATAAGGTGATATGTTGTAGTAATCATAGTTTTTGTATGTTGGTGTAAAACTCTCTAGTTCTGCAACAACATAGTTGAGACTTGTAACAAAAGGATCGCCTTGAGAATACACACCACTGTTGCAGAGAACGGTTGTCAAATTAGTGTCTGGGACACATCCTGCGATACTGCAAAGCCAAAAGATTGCAATTATGGCTACTATAAATTTTGGAGGAAAACCAATCTCTCTGTGTCTCTTCCTTTCTTGAATTTTCATTCATTCTTGTCAAAATGAAGCCTTTATGACTTATTTTTAGGTGGGTCTCATTGGTTTTTCCATCATTGTCATTAGAATAGGTCTTTGTCTTGGTTGATTTGAATCATTAGTTTGTCTTTCTTGCTTGTTTCTTTATTTTGGTGGTAGTTCTCTTCTTTTATTTACAGTAAAAGGGCATTGGACCACAAAAGGTTAGGGACTATGAACGGCATCATTCACCAAATAGCCTATTCTACAGTGTCATTAAACCATAAAATCGAATAATTTGACAGAGTAATGGTAGAGAAGTAACGAATTTTACTACTACATAAGTCTTACAAACTAGTACATCATCAATCATATAATTTAAGGGTCGTTAATCATATTCTTGGCACGTTCTCACTAGACCCTTATTGATGGACGCATAGGGTTTCAATGTAATGACTTGCAGTGATGCCACACCTATACCATCAATTTGAAAATTCTGTACCACTTGGTCATAATATATGAATAAAACCAAACTTTCCTTTGCCATTATCCTCAAAAAATTTGCTGTTCTTTCAAAATCCAAATGGCCATTCGTTACTGGAAATAATATGTAGTCTAAATTTAAGCAACAACGATTAGCCAAAGAATTTCTTTTGTTTAAGGAAAACAACCAGTGACAATCATTCAAGTCTCAAGACTGTGAAAGCCCAGAAATAGTGGACAACAACAATATCACCCCATGTTAGTGCTGTTAGCCCAACGTTGTCTTTCATTTTATATGCAACATTCAAATAGTTTTAGTGTGAGTCTTAAATCGATGGCCAAACAAAAATTTTATAGGCACCAAGTTCAAAGACAAAAATGGGATAAATAAAAAAATGGATCGTTACAAGGGGGGCAACTATGACCATATCAGTCCCTTGCTTGTCCTTATTTTCTTGGGACACAGTCATTTTCAGGGGTCCTGCTCTTTATTTACTCAAAATTCTTGATACAGAAATTGTACACACAATATCCATACCTTCACATCATGTGTACATATTTTTCAAAAATATCTACATTTAATCCATGATTTCCCAAGATATGTAGGGGAGTGTGTACTTTGAATGTTTGAATGTGAGTCAATGAAAACTCAACTTTGGAATCAGATTGGATCATAGCATTGGTGTTTGGGCATATTTGGATTCCTATATATTACTGTCTACATCTAAAAAATTTTATGCTTTGGGATTAAAAGTGGATAGAACGTTGATTCCGTTAACCAATTGAAACTTTAAAGTTTATATCATTTTGTCTCTAATTTGATATAAGACATAACCAAAGATCAATGATATCACACAGGAAAAATATATACTTCTTTCAATTTTTTTCTTTATTTATAAACTTCCACACACACAAAAACACATATACATACATACATACATACATATTATAAAAAACCATAATCCTTTCTATTTCTTTCTAATCCCCCTTTAATTCTTTTCTTTCTATTTTAATTTTTTTATGACTTGTTAATAAATTCCCTAAGAAAAACTCTCAAACATAATGTTAATTCATTAATTATACTTGAGTTTCTCAATCCACGTAATGTAATTATTGGAATGCATTATTATAGCTAAAATTGCTGATTTATTCACTAATGAGAGCTCTAGGTTAACTGACTCCTCATTTTTGTAACCACTTAATAAAAAGTCCATTTAGCAATGAAGAAATGTTAAATTACATGTTATGCTTTGGGGTTTTCACGGTCAGTTTGGACTTTGGATCAGATTGAACAAATGTCACTCAAACTACGTACCTATTTCACTTTGGTTGTTTATGATTTTACTGCCATTGAAAGTTAAATGTTATTCACTTATTTGATAGTACCACTACGTACTGCTGAATTTTCTTTCCTCATTGTGCTTGTGGTGCCATAGCTAGAAAGTCCTGATCACTTTGGCCTTAACTAGATTTTAGATATTGGTGTCATTAGATTAAAAAGAGTCAATTCTTGATTTAGCCAGCAAAGGTAGTATTATTAGCTCTGTAATTTAGCATAAGACAGTAACATTATTCATGCATCCCCAAGCTTGTTAATATTGATTATATTCTCTTCTCCCTTGTTTATATCCCTCTACTCTCCCCCCCCCCCCCCCCCCACCACCACAAAAAAAAAAAAAAAAAACCCTAATTAAATAGTTATTTCCTATAAACACCACCCCCAAATCTTTTTCTTCTTTCCCAAAAAACATATATGTACATCCCAAAGCCAAAAAAAAGTGGCAAATGGTTATGTACAGCAACTGCTCATAGATTAGAGGGAGCAATAAATTAAAGCTAATGAGTACTAAAACCAGCAGGTTCTCCAAGTTCTTCCACCTCTTTTGCCAGTTCTTCCACCTTTTCCACCATCTCCATCAATAAGAACATAAAGGCTGCTATTGTATATCCTTCACCATTCTCTATAGTTGCTAGCTTTGAGGGAGAAATGACCAAGCTCAGCTCTAGTCTCTTTGACTTCAACTTTGGCACTATTATCTCTGCATGGCATGCTCTCATTTTCAAGATACTCTCTCCAAGCTCTCTTAGAGTACTTGCAAGTAATGAGACAACTGCTTCGCATGGTTCTTTCAACAAGTGTCTCAGAGTTGTCGAGGGCTAATAACACAATTCAAATAAAAGAAATAAGCTATTGAAGTTTTTTTCAATGGCATTAGTTAAAGTGATATTAAAGATATTACAAAATTTTCTACGGAATCAAAATATCTATTTATATATATGTGTGTGTATGTGAAAGTAAAGACCTCATATAAGAAAGAATGAGATTTTACTAAATGGCGTATTCTATGAAAAGAGAATTGAAATATTCTTAAGTGTCACATCAAAAATAAGAACAGATTAAATATTAACTTTTTATTTTATTTTGGTTCGTTGTTTTAAGATTTTTCAAATTAAAAAATAAATATTTTTTGTATTATTTGGTTTAATATTTCAAGATTTTTCATCTCTCATACATACAAAACTCTTTGCATTTTAATGCACCATTTTCATCTCTTGCACTTCTATCCCTTTATATATACCTACTCATAACCCTTTATGCCATATACCATGTTAAATACCCACAGACAAAAAACGATGTCATTTACCTTTAATCTTTTGATGACATCTACTTAATTCTAACATTGTTGTTTCATTTAATCCTAATCTGTATGAGTTGGCTACAACTAAGGAAGGGGGACTTGTATTTATATTGAGTGACAACAGCAGTTGTGATTTTGATGTTAAGGTCGGAAGTTGTGGATTTGTGAGCTTTGTAAATGATGTAGATGTGATTGACTGTAGGTGTTTGAAATGTGCATTTTTTTTTAGAATTAAGGGAAAAGAGAAAAATACATTCTATATCAACTTTTATTCTATAGTATTCTTTTAAAGTTTTTTTTTTTTCCTCATTATTTCAATTGAATAATTATAATGGATATGTGTGCAATTTATAATTGTTGTTTTTTTTATGATAAACTCATTACTAATACAGTTCTATAACAATTATTTTATAATACATATACAACATTCTTCAAAATCATCTTACATAAAATATTACAATATTATCCGTGTATCGCATAGATAACTTACTAGTAAATATCATCAGTTACCAAAATTTTTTTATGATATTTATTTATTATGGCATTGAAGTAATATAAAATGCATTCATTATCACATCAATTTATAAACTTTTTATATTTTAATTGATAGTAATTTTATCAATTTCCTATAAGTTATTGTGCTAGACATTTATTGGTTAATTGACTACTATAAGAGAAAATGAATTGAATTATGTACCTGTCTAGGAGATTGAAGACAGCCTTCCATTGAAATGATGGTTGCTGCCAGCTCTCTAAGATGATCGCCCATCTGCAGATATCTTCCCCAAGGATAGTAAAGCCCAAATTTTCCATGCCATGGCTCCCATTTTGCAAAGTTTGCCTAAAATTAAAATACAGTAGAATTTTCTGAGCATCCTTTTCCCTTTGCTAGATAAGATTTATATAACAAAGATGATAATTATCAATTTTCAAGAAGAGAAAGAATTTAAAAGAACATAAAGAGACTCTATATGTCTGAACCTAATAGCTAGTAAACATGTCTCTCTTTCTAAGGACAAGGTATATCTTGCATCATTGCTTTCACAATATCACTGATTTATATCATATTATGTAGTAGCTTAGCAAACATGCATGTTTAATATTGATGAACTTTTATGGTATTTTAGAGGATTAGCTAATTGATAGCTTGTTGGTATATGATAATTTGAGTCAAAAGAAGAAATATTATACCAATGACTCATCCTTCGACTTGGAGTATAAGACAGATTTGCAACTACTAGAATTTTTGGCACTGGGCTGACTTTCTTTTTCATTCACAATACTGAAGTATTCCTCCATGCATCCTGCAAGAAACAACATAAATTTTATAAGACAGACTGACATCGTGGTTTACTCTATATATATATATATATATATGTAGCTAAAAAATCTACTATGTATGTTCTTTTTTTGCTTTAATAAAGAAGCTTACCTTCAATAGATCGCGCGAGGTCTTCAAATTTGGATGCTATAGAGTCATGAAGTTCATCACTAGCCCATATTGGGAAGATGAGCAAGCTTATGAAAATGCAGATGGAAAAACCCATCCCGATTGTTAAGAGACGTTCGCGTGCTATTTGCAAGACCTTTGCAGCACGTACACCCGATACCACAACTAGATTGAAGGTGAGGATGAAAATCAAGGCCCCGTAGTCATATCTCTTCTTAATTCTTGGGACTAATCGTGCATATGTTGCTGCTGCAGCTGAAAAATGAGAATAGTGTTATTAAGAAATAGGTTTGATTATGAAGATTGAAGACCTAGGCCACTATGCATATATAGTGGTCATGTTGAGACTAACAACATATATGCATGACGTTTATGTTTTTTGATAACTAATTTAAGCTTTGGTATATTTTGCATGATCTCATATTTGATCTGTCATTACACTTTAAAAAGGTTGAAGTGTTAATTTAGTTATTAACTTTTTCCTTTCAGTGAAAGGAAAGCCATTGCCTTTTGCCTAATGAAGTGAATGAGTATATGCACTTCTCCTATAATTATTGCTGTCATGACCAACTAAGCAATATATACATGGTTCCCTTCTCATATATAATAATAATAATAGTAAGATCTATAAGTTATAAACTAATAAACAGGATGACCTCTATAGTAAAAAGCTGCATTGTACAATGCCACTTCAGTATCCCACCACCAACTAATAAGCTTCTTTCTTTTTCATTGGTAAGGCATGCATCATCAACAACTGATAACTTATTAAGAAAAGAGTAATTAATTTTTTAGCTTAAAAATTTGATGGAACACACATAGATAGAGAACTTGGACACAAGTGACAAACTAGCTATACTCCATGACCATATCAATGACATTTTTTTTTTCGACTTTTTTTAATCTTTCTGTTTATAAGAACTAAAAGTGAACGTTTGTGTGATAATTGCCTCATGAAGAAGAACTTTTGCTCGAATTCCCTTCCCCGTGTATCATAAGCCAAAAAATAAAAAAAGAGAGTAAACTATGTGTTACTATTAATAATAACCATATTGGTAAGCTATCACTTACCAAAAATAAAAACAAAAATGCCAACAACAATGGCGTGACCAATCTTCCCACCAACTTCTTGAGCTAAAGCTGCTGCTAAACACCCTAGCCCACCTCCTAATATGGTTCCCATTCCACGGTTCAAACCCTTGCTTAGTGTAGCACCTGCAATATTATACAGAGGCAGCAAAATGAAATTTGAAGACTTGGGACTTTTTTAGGGACCATATATTAGACTATAAATCAATTACAATATGTATGATAAACAAACAAACCTGCATAGAACTCAAAGATGACCACAACAGTCATAATAGCCCACATGGCATTATCTCCAACTTGAACATAAATAGGATCCAAGAGGAAGAGAAGTGAAACCAAAACAAGGGCAACTCCAACTTTGGTGCTGTGAATAACTCTTCTCATGTCATGCTTAGTTTTCTTTTCTCTAAGGTAGGAAACAATGGGAGGAAGAGAAAATTGGATCTTCTTACAGTTTTCTCTTAGATAGGAAATAATGGGTTGAAGAGAAAATTGAAATTTCTTCTTCTCTTTAAGAGTAACTCCAACTCCCTCTCCATCTGGAATATCTATCACAGCTGAGCCCATATTGGTGATGAATACTAAACTCTCTTCGTTCTTTCCTCTTTTGACTTGAATTGAGCTTCACTTTCTTGTTGAGAATTTGAGTTGGAGTGAAAGAGAAACCATCTATATATACACATGGCAAACCATGAGAATGCATGTCAAATTAGTGGGTAGATGATTAGCTTTAGCTAGCAACAGTTGAAGCCCGAAAGTGGACATAGGGCCTATGCACTTGAAGCCAAATACATGGCCTATTGAAATGAGGCATGAAAACCCACATGTAAGACTGCATTTTATTTCAATGGGGACACAATAGTTTGAACTTAGTGACATAGTGGAACACGCTTGCACGGCACGACGGTTCCTTATCATACATGTATTATTTTGTTTGTGGAGCTTAGTCTTTTCACAACACTACCTCTATATGCAATTCCAAATGCATGCCCACCGTAGAGAGACATGCATATTCAGCAAGGGCAGAGAGGTGGTGTACTATAGTCTATAATGCATACTAGTTCTTCAGGTAGGGTTTCCAATTATATATCCCACTTCTTCTTTTTTCTTCTAAGTAATATATGGTATTCATATATCCCAATACATACATATTGGTAAGTAGTAGTAGTAGTAATACTATATCGCACTATATATCGTACTATACGACCTTTAACACATTTATATTGCCTGTAGACTAGAGACACCATACGATATATACCCCCGACAAAATTAGTCTTTCACCAAACTTATCAATTATTATTTTCAATGTTTGTGTGGCTGCAGAACTTGTTGACAAAAGTACCAAGTGCCAAGTTCAATAGGCGATCATTCGTATACGACCCTTAATTCATTCATGCCTGCTTCTTATGCATGTATGTTTCATTGGGAATAAAGAATACAAGTAATATTAAGGATATATATATATATATATATATATATATTAATTTCATTGATGTAATACCAATGAAATTTATTGTCATTTCAATTTACGTATCTTTTATAATAAAATTGATACTAGGTTCTACTAGTATAGTAGTAGTATTAAACTAGTTTTATTTCATATGCAGTTTATAAGTACGGAGTTAAATGAAATATATGGTCGGAAGGCATGCATAAATGTACACGTTGTAATTCTGAGAGATTACCTCGGATGTTTATATTTACTATTAGACTATTGTTATATCCGTACTTGAAAATACATATTCTAAAAAGAGGTGGTTGAAAAATGTGTCGGGTGCATTATAATAAGATAAAAAGGCTTAGTCTGCTGCTAATAATAGTGACGAACAATTAGAAAATGACACCACCTTTTACTATATAGTGGGCTACGTCGCATTGTGCCACTATTTTTTGTCTGTTACGTGCTCATGTTTGCTAGTATTTTCTCAATTAATTAGTACTCCTACTATTCATCTATGCTCTAAATTTGTTGATCATAGAAATTTCATATATAATATGAATTCCAGATTATTGGAGATTGGTTCAATTATATGATCGTCAAAACGTTACGTACAAATATTAATATTATACTAATTGATTAATTTAGTGTGTCATTTTAGCAATTGATTTAGAGCACTACCGGAAATCCAGAGGAAGATGAGTTTTTGTTTGGTTTTGTTTTCTACTTTTTCTTGTTTGTTTTTGTTTTTTTTTTTTTTTTTTTTGTTTTTGTTTTTGTTTTTTTTTTTTTTTTCCATTTGTTTTGCATAGAACAAGTGAGGAAGGGGACTCAAAATTAATTAGTTCACTGTTAAAGATACTATTAGGGTGCCCAAAAACCCTTTAAGATATAAATCCATAAGAGTTCAAAAACTACTTATGTGGCGTTTGGTATAAGGGAATCCACATTACTCTTGGCATCCAGATTCATACGAATGTAATTCCTAGGAATCACATTTCTAAGAATCACATTCCTAAGAATGTAGATATTCCTATGTTCGATTTCATTGGGAATATCTTAAGATTCCTAGGAATGTGAAATGATAATGTTTGGTTTATTCCCAGAAATCTTAAATTAATTATTTATTTTTCCTATTCTATCCTTAGATTTGAATGTGAACTACAAAATTCTTTAAAAAAAAAAAAATCTTCCTCTAAATAAATAATGAAAAACCAAATATAATTTATTAATTATGAAAAATTCATTAAAATTATAGTCTATCATTTCAAAATGACAGGTTTAATACAAAATAACTATTTAAATTTTCAAATGTTTTTATTCTTTTTAATAATTTTAAAATAGTTTAATCCATAACAATTTGTTTATATTTTATCTTAATTGCTTAAATGATAATGAAAAAAGGTTAAAATTGTCAATTTATAAAAAAATACAATTTCCTTTAAGCATGGGAATATGGATTCTCACCTATTTTAAAGGGCATCCACATTCCTACTGAGAGGGGAATCCACATTCTCCTAGCATCTGATTCCTTAGCGTGATTTGCAACCAAACATGAGAATATTTAAACATTCTTAAGAATCCTAAAACATTACCCCGTACCAAACGCCATATTAGATCTAATTAATAATTATAACTTAATTAGAATCAAGCCAACTTAATATTAGTGGGATGGCACAAACAATAAACATAACCTAATTTAGTTTTAGAATTACAGCCACATTTTCATAGCATGAAAGTTTGATTTCCCATTTACATTTGATTCTTAATACCGGTTTAGTTGGAGGATTTCAAATCTTGAAGAGTTTTAGATTAATTCTTTACAATTTAAACTCACAACGATTAGCATTATTGAAAGTTAACATTTTTGTTGTTCCGCAATACTTAAAATTTGATTAACACTGTATTTTTAAAAGTAATTTTTAAAAATATAAATTTTATTTGTCTAAAATAATCTTCTACAAACTCATAGGAGTATTCAAAATAAAAGGCAAATAACTAATAATTTGACAATTATGGATAGTTTTTTAAATAATAAAAAAAGCCTTTGAACATTGATAAACATCTTATTTAGTGAATAAATAAATATTTTATTTTCTAAATTTAAACTATTTGTAGTTAATTTTGAGGAAATAAAACAGAAGTAAAATTTTGAATTAATTAGCAAATACGGGTAATTCTCTAAAATATAGGATATACGAAAATTGACATTTTCTACCTAAGGGAATTAATAATCTATCTTTCAGAATTTGATATTTTCTTAGAATTTATAATTCTGGCGAATTATATATATATATATATATATATATATATATATAATGCAGAATCTTTTGACTTGGGTTAATGGACCTTTTTTTTTTTTTTTCTTTTTCTTTTTGAGAAAAGGGTTAATGGATCTATCACTCAACAAACATCGTGTATTTACCGCGGAAATCTCTTTCTTGACTTCAATTTAAAGCGTTTTTGGCCTTTTGCTTTCTTCGCAGCAACTTCCACGAAATTGAGAAGAACTAAAAAAGATTTTTTTTTTGTTGGTAGTACTGTTTAATTTATATATTTTATATATATATATATAACCACTCACACAAGTGTGCTAGCATGCATCATATAGGCTATAAAGTATAAACATGTAATTTTTGATGAATTTGAGATGGGTCTAAATTCTTGATGCATGCTGACTAGAAGGAACTTCATCAATTGCTGAAAAGGCACCTGGAATGCACATTGTTTATTATTGAATTTAAGAAAAACTTGCACTATTTTTTTTTTCTTGTACGAAAATTGTACCTTCCATGGGACCTTGAGGCACTAATGAGAATCACGGTGTCTAGAAGCATTAATTCCCTTTAAATAAAAAAAAAATATTTAAAAAAAAGCAGAAGAGAAAGCCATCTTGAATAGTTATATAATGAACTCTGACTATCACAATTCACAGAATCAAACAGTCAAATTATATTAATTTTAAAAATTGGAGCTACCCTTAGTGTTTGCATTTTTTAAAATTTTGAGTGCTTGCCATAATTACTATACAACTCAACCATAATCAGAGTCAGCTATGATATTGACAAAAACCTTCCCGTTGAAAGCTACAGATCTTGGATATGGTTAACCTAATACCATAATGTCAACAGTATAATATCCTTTTTGAGGGAGAGTCATTTGGGATCACATTTTAGTATGCTTCTGATCATTAGAAATGATAAGAGCCTAAGTTGATTTCGGCATGTCAAGAAGCATTTCATTGTCATGCATAGTTTCAATCAGAAAATGATTGTTACCTTAATTTTGCTTCTTCATACACATTGGAAATTTCGGGGTTAGTCTAGTAGATGTTCGGTTATGTTTAGACAATAGTGGTTAATGTACAGCAATAAAAAAGAGTGAGTTGATTCAAACTAATTGAGGAAACAAAAAAAAAAAATAATAATAGTAAAGAAAGACAAAAATTAACTTTAATAAAGATAGTAAAAATTTATATCTCAATCAAGAATGTAACAAAAAATATGACTTGTGATAGAATTGAATGGCAAAATAGAATGCACGTAGTGGATCTTGACTAGTTTGTTAAGAATTTACATCTAAACTTAAAATTTTGCAAATAAAGACTTAATTTTTGTTGTTGTATAATATAGATGCCAAGCTGCCAGCAACTTCGAAACAGTGGCATGGCCACTTGAAGACCGAGGGGGGCCTGGGCCCCCCCAAAATTTTTGAAAAAAATATTAATTTTTTTTTGAAAATATCTTAAATAATTTGAAAATTTTTAAATAAATTTATTATTTTGGTCCCTCATACATGATAATATACATATATATTTAAGAAAGTCTAAAAATAAACATAATTTTCATTTAAATAAAATATAATCCATAAATAAATATGTCAACAAAATACAATAATTAAAAATTCAACATCTTTAAAATAAACATATAGGTATTTTAACAATTACCTCAATACAAAAAGAAAAAAAAAAAAGTATAATTTTCATCCCAACACATTTATGACTTACTTGTACATAATAGTAGAAAAATTGAAAAGTCATCAATACTTGAAAAAAAATGTTTAACTTTTATGTTATTTTACGTTTTGCGACTTTGCTCATTTCATAATTGATTAAAGATATTAAATCATTTTATCAATCTTGTCTCATGATTGTTTAATTTTAATTAATACACTTTTGTTTATAGGTATATTGAGTTATGAAGTATTGTACATTACTAATTTACGTTTCAAACACGAAAAAAAAAAAATTATTATGGCCCTCCAAAGATAAATTTCTGACTCCACCACTGCTTCGAAAGAAACAAAGAATAAGTTATTTCTTTGGTCCAGTTAATTTATAGGTCAAGTTCTATAACTCAAAGCCATCTATTTTTAATTCATACCTTATTTTCATTTTAAAAGAGAATGGGTAACTTTTTAAGGTATCAAACATTTCAAGTTACACATGTAAATTTACATAAATACATTAATGAAAATAAGTTCATCCAAACGCATTGGTCTAAGGCATAATTCCAAATTGACGTTCAATAGTAAACTTTATATATATATATATATATATATATATATATATGTTGAGAATATTACACAAAGTAATAATGAAGAACAAAGTTAACACAAAAGACAAACAGAAAATAGATAACTTGGAAACACTATATCGTTTTCCTTAGACAATATTTGCTCCCCCACACTATTTTTGCTAAAGGGTTATCGCAAATTTGTCCACAGAATACAATCAAGATATTGGGTTCTACAAATAGCAATTTTGGAGAATGACCATAGGATTTTATGTGTTTCTTTCAAACTTACTATTTTGTGGAGTGAACATAAGCCTCTATTTATATCCATAAAGTTATATTTCATCAAAAGACATGTATGAAGAGTTAAAATGTATCATAAAAATGTTAACAAGGCTTGAACCTCTTCAATCTTTCCGAACAGTCACTAAAAAATTCAGAAAAAATCCTGTTTCACGATTTTTCGATCAGTCGAAAATTACTTTGATTGATTGATCGAGTGTTTTTTTCGATCAGTCGAACAGGAATCTAACAGCGATCGAGACATCCTAAAACTCCAAGATTTTTTCTTTACTAATCGATCAAGCCAACTAATCGAAAATACAGATTTTCAAATTTTCACTTAGAAAATTATAGAACTTGAATTTTCACTTTATGAAATCATATTCTCCAAACTCAAACATCATTATTACAACCTATCATTGTGTGTGTGTGTATATATATAAATATATATATATATATATATATATAAAGATAGAAATTCTGCTCTAACCTAATCTAAGTGTATATATGGGTGAAATTTCCTCCTGAAAACTTGAACCCTATCCCTTATTCCATGCACTCCACAAAAACTTTGTCTTTATGGAGTAACCATCACACCAATAATGCGTAGTGGTAATGAATAGGCCCAATAAATATCGCTGTCCAGACGAGCCCACCAAGTACCATCGACCACCCAGACCCAGCATGGACGATGATAAAAGAGCCATAAAAAGGAACTTTCAATATCTCGGATGGTTACGAATCAGCCAATAAGACCGTTGGAAACCTATCAAAGCCCACATTGAATGGGTCTAGAGGTGTTACAAAACAGGGACTTATGCCACCATAAATGGGGTACAACGACTAGAAGAAAAGGGGATATATATAAGATACACTTTAGAACTAAAAGAGGTATATATACATACGCTAGAACACTGATTATTTATTTACTCTAGCTCTCATAAGCCCTCTCTGTCAATCCATTCACTGACTTTACCATCGGAGATTCTATGGCTGATACCACATTGGTGACCACTCAGAGAGGATTCCATCCTTAACCTTGCAAGTACTGAGATGAAGCCCATGCTAACCTATCTAGATAAACCTACTTGACTGATGATCTCGGAATCATCAGTTTGGCGCCATCTGTGGGAATGAAAATTTCGTACTTAGGTTCGAAAGCATAGTTCCATTCAACTCTAAGGTCCAAATGGAGTTCGGCACGCCTTAAGATTCAATTGCACTCGCCCTACAAATCCAAACACTCATAGCCAGTGTTAAAGAACTCACAGGGTAGAACCAGGAGATGAGATTGAAGCTTCAGCAGGAAGATAATCGTTCCGGGACCAACTAGAACAACGATGGAGACAGCCAAAGAAGGAACGACTATCGACAACCAAATACGCCTGAGGGAGCGAACTCAGACCTCCTCAGGGAAATAAGAAGGGAGATGGATGAGCTGAGAAGTGCAATAAGGGAGAAAACAGATCGGAGCTTAGATAGAATGGTCAGGAGGACGGACTCACCCTTTACAACAGGGGTCCTAGAATGCCTAATGCCTTCTAAGTTTCATCTCCCATAGCTTGAGCCATTCGATGATCTGAGAGATTCGCTAGACCACCTCAACACCTTCAAGACAATTCTGGGTCTTCAACAACCCCCTGACGAGATACTGTGTCTTTCCTCCTCACCATTCTCAAAGGAGTAGCACGGAGTGGTTCAGTAAGCTACCAACATCGTCCATCGGTAGCTTCGAGCAATTGGGCAATTCTTTTTTACGCCATTTCATTAGTGGACAACGCCTAAAAAGGCCGACAGACCACCTGCTCACCATCAGGCAAGGGGATAAGGATACCCTGAGGTCATATGTGAATCGCTTCACTAGAGAAACCTTAGAGGTAGATGAAGCAGATGACAAAGTGCAGCTAACAACCTTCAAAACTAGATTGAAGTTCAGAGTGTTTGTGGTCGCACTCACGAAAGGCCCTCCTCAAATGATGGCGAAAATGCTGTTGAAAGCGCAGAAGTATATGAACGTCGAAGACACCCTAGCAGTAATAAGGGACGAGAAGAAGCCCAGGGAGAGGGAAGGAAAGGGAAAAGATCGGAGGGGCTGAAAAAGAGAAAGAGGAAACCGTCAGGATACCAACGAAAACAAGCAAAAGGACGATAATACCTCTTGGACGGTGAAATTTACCCCTTTGATTATACTTGTTAACAAAATTTTAACGTAGATTAAGGACAAACATTACCTTACCTTAAATGGAAAATGCCACTACACTCATCACCTAATGTGCGTGACAAGAAGAAATACTGCCATTTCCACAAGGACCAAGGCCATTACATTGAAGATTGCACAGACCTGAAGGAGTAGATAGAAGAACTAATTTGGAAGGGGAAGTTGCAGAAGTTTGTAAAGAATGGAAAATCCAATAGATTTAGAAGTAATAACAAGAAGAAGCACGAAGCTGTTTTAAGGGACGAGGACAACACGTTTAACCATCCATAAAGCGCGATAGGAGAAACAAAAATGATCACTGGAGGACCGTCCACAGGTGGATCTTTCAAATCCCTTAGTTATCATGCTCATGATAGAAGGGTTTAACACCAAGAGAATCTTCATTGACAATGACAGTTTTGCAGACATTATCTACCTCTCCACTTTTTAGCAGCTAACGGTAGATCCCGAAAGGTTACGGCTTTTTGAGTCCCCCCTCGTCAATTTCAATGGAGATCGGGTATATCCCAAGTGTATAGTGACATTAACGGTCAAAGTGGGGTCCTACCCCCAAGAGTTAACTCATCAACTTGACTTCTTGGTGGTAGGCTGCGCCTCCTCGTACAACGTGATAATTGGAAGGCCCACACTCAACTGTTGGAAGGCAGCCACGTCCATTTACTGCCTAAAGATAAAATTCCTAATGGAATGGTATGGGCGAAGTAAAGGGAGATCAAGTGCTAGGCAAGGAATGCTACTAAGTGCTGGCCAATGTCGTCTTGGTGAAGAAGGAAAATGGGAAGTGGAGGATGTATGTAGACTTCACAAACCTGAATAAGGCCTGCCCAAAAGATAGTTTCCCCTACCAAGAATAAATCAACTTGTGGATTCCACGGTAGGACACAAGCTTCTTACATTCATGGACACATTCTCGAGATACAACTAGATTAAGATATCAGAGGAAGGCCAGGAGAAGACTGCCTTCATTACCAGCCAGGGGCTCTACTGCTACAAGGTAATGCTTGTCGGACTTAAAAACACAAGAGCAACCTACAAGAGGTTAGTCAATAGAATGTTTAGTAAGCAAGTCGGGAGAAATATGGAGGTATATGTGGATGACATGATTGTCAAGAGTAAGGAAGAATCCGCACACTTGGATGACCTCGAGGAGACCTTCATTACCCTCAAACAATACCAGATGAAGCTGCTTCCCAGCAAGTGCACCTTTAGGGTTGCATCTGGGAAGTTTCTAGGGTTCATGGTGTCCTAAAGGGGGATAGAAGCAAACCTAAAAAAGGTATGAGTCATATTGGAGATGACATCACCAAGGATGGTGAAGAAGTCCAAAAACTAACAAGGAGGATAGCAGCACTCAACAGGGTTGTCTCTAAAGTAACAAACAAATGCTTACCCTTCTTCAAAACTCTGAATCAAGATTTCACCTAGACAGAGGAGTGCAAGAATACCATGATTCGGGAAGAGAATAAAACATAATTCCCGATCTACTATGTCAGTCAGGCATTCCAAGGAGCTGAGGCAAAATACCTACAGATAGAGAAGATTGCATTGACTTTGATTATAGCCTCTCGTAAGCTGAGCCCCTACTTCCAAGCGAATCCTATTCTAGTAATGACGGATCAACCCATAAGGTAGTCGAATGAACAAGCCTGAGGTTGCAAGAAGAATGGTGCAGTGGGAAATCGAACTTAGCCAGTTCGACATTGAGTACCACCCCAGAACAGCAATCAAGGCACAGTGTTAGCAAACTTTATTGCCGAGTTCACAACACTTGATGAAGAAGAAGCACAGGACGAAGCGGAGAGATGGACGATCTAGGCTGACAGATCGTTAGCCCGAAAAAGAGGCAGAGTAGGGGTTATTATTAGCACCCCTAAAGGAGATACGCTCAAATATGGAGTTTAACTTTAGTTTTCCTCCACTAACAACGAGGCCAAATACGAGGCAATACTGACGGGACTAAGGATCGGAAAGGTGTTGGGCACCAAAAACCTGCTCCTCCAGAGTGATTTTAAGATGGTGGTGGGACAGATAACGGAAGAACACGAGGCTAAGAAGGATAGGATGCAGAAACACTTGAGGTTGACTAAGCATCTGGACTAAGAATTTGATCTGGTAGAATTCGTACAGGTCCCTAGGAGCCAGAATATAGAAGCAGACAAGATAGTGAAGCAAGCATCGTAAGAAGTGGAATTGTCGATCACAGACTTGAAGATAAATGTCCAGAAGCGTCCCAACATTGAAGAATTTAACACCTTTGCAATTCAAAATGAAAACAATTGGATGACCCCGATCATGTCTTTCCTCCGAGATGGACAACTTCCAACAGACGTCGAGAAGGCCAAGAAAGTCAAGAAGAGAGCAGCCGATTTCACCATCTTGAACGACGTCCTATACAAAACAAGATTCTTAATCCCCTACCTAAAGTGTGTCAGAGAAAGTGAAGTTAAGTACATCTTGGAGGAGATTCATGAAAGAGTGCGCGGAGACCACGTAGGCCCAAGATACCTGGCAAGTAAAACTGTCAAAATAGGTTATTTCTAGCCTACAATGCAAAGAGACGTAAAAAAGTTCGTTGAACGATGCGACAAGTGTCAGAGGTTTGAAAATGTTCAACGCATCCCAAGAGAGAAGTTGACACCCATAACCTCCTTGTGGCCATTCGCCCAGTGGGGGATTGACATCGTGGGCCTACTATCCTAAGGGAAAAAATAGGTAAAATTTCTACTGGTCGCAATTGACTACTTTACTAAATAGGTTGAAGCAGAAGCACTACCAACTATCACAAAGGCAAAGATCTAGAACTTCGTGTAGAAGAATATAGTTTGCAAATTCGGGATACCACGGACGATCATATCAGACAATGGAAGACAGTTCAACAACAAAGACTTCAGGGACTTTTGCACGAGATTGGGGATCAAGATCCATTTTTCATCTTTGGGGCATCCGCAAGCCAATGGATAGACGAAAGTGACGAACCGAATGCTACTGAAGATCATCAAAGTTCTGCTGGAGGAGGCAAAAGGCACATGGCCAAAGGAGTTGCCTAATGTCTTGTGGGCATACAGAACTACAGCAAGAACCCTGACAGGAGAAATGTCCTTCAGGCTTACTTATGGTACCAAGACAGTAATTCCAGTCGAAATAGGAGTCACCAGCATGAGAAGAGAGACCTTTAATGAAGACAGTAACGACGATCAATTGAAAGTCAACCTGGATTGCCTGGAGGAAGTAAGAGATTTAGCATCCTAGAAGATGACGAGATATCAGCAAAAGATGGCCGATTATTACAATAAAAGGGTGAAGCTCAAAAGACTTGACATAGGAGACCTCGTTCTATGCAAAGTCACTCCGGCGACAAAGAATCCAACCTAAGGCAAGCTTGGACCAACCTGGGAAGGGCCCTACAAGGTCATCCATTACTCAAGACAGGGTAGCTACCACCTGGAGACAATGGACGAGAATAAGCTACCAAGGTTATGGAACATCGAGCATCTGAAGAAATATCATCAGTAAATGTGACGTATCATTGTATTCACGAAAGTGACATCTTCATTTGAAGTAAAGCAATAATGTACTATTCAGCCAAAAATTCCAACGGATTGTATGCAAGTGTAGACCACAAAAAGTAGCCAAAGTGATAAGATTACCTTAGATAGATGTAAATCATTGATGAAGCCAAAGAGTGATAAGATTCCTTAAGTGGATGTAAATTACTTAAAAATGGCTAAGTGATAAGATTCTCTTAAACAGATGTGAATCACTAACGAAGCCAAAAAGTGATAAGATTCCTTAAGTGGATGCAAATCACCTAAAAATGGTTAAGTGATAAGATTCCCTTAAACGGATGTAAATCAATGATGAAGCCAAAAAGTGATAAGATTCTTTAAGTGGATGTAAGTCACCTAAAAATGGCTAAATGATAAGATTCCCTTAGACAGATGTAAATCATTGAAAAAGCCAAAAAGTGAAAAGATTCCTTAAGTGAATGTAAATAACCCAAAAATGGCTAAGTGATAAAATTCCCTTAGACGGATGTAAATCATTAACAAAGCCAAAAAAGTGATAAGATTCCTTAACTGGATGTAAATCACCTAAAAATAGCTAAGTGATAAGATTCCCTTAGATGGATGTAAATCATTAACGAAGCCAAAAAAGTGATAAGATTCCCTTAACTGGATGTAAATCACCTAAAAATGGCTAAGTGACTACCAAAATTCCTTGGATGGATACAAGTTATAAACAGAAAAAGAAAGTAGACAAGGACTCTCGCAAAAATGCAAGTCATGCACAAATCACCAAGAATGTCAACATGACGACCATAAAAAGAACAGAAGAAGAAAAAAAACCATCAAAGGTACGAAATAAACCATAGCACAAATATATTTCCCCTCTGATCAGCAACTAAAACCCAAAAACACTGGGTAAAGAACATTGTCTAGAAAGCAATAATTAAAGCCCAAAAAAACACTGGGCAAAAAGCATTGTCTTGAAATTAGAGCCTAAAAAATACAATGGGCACCTAAAAACAAATATATATATATATATATATATATATACACACACTAGACAAATTTTGTGGCAAGCAGCAGCCTCATCACCACCAGCAGGAGTGTTCTCTAGAGCATTCCTCTCAGGAGTAGCAGTCGCGGACTGAGAAGCCTCGTCCATCTCCATCTCCTTGTCCACCTCCTCTAGGTCCAAACTCCCGAAGTCCATGCTAGCAGGGTGCTTGACAAGATACCACTAGAGAAGCTCAAAGCCTTTGTAGTGCCAACTGAAGAGAACAATGTTGTACTCCTCAGTTTGTTGAAAGGCTTCAACAGCCTTAGCAACGATGGTCTTGACCCTCTGGTTCGCAGCTTGGAGTTGCTCTTCCTTCTCCACAGTCAACTGCTTCTCAGTTCTCAGGTCATCAACCAAAGCCTTAGCCTTAGCCTTTTCCTTAGCAGTGTTAGCCTTGTCCATGGCAAAAATAAGCTCCTTACACAGCTTAGCATTCTTCGCCACCAAAACTTCCACCTTGGACCCACTGACGCAGCCTTCACCTCATGGCTCAAGTACTCTGATGCAATGTGTATCGTCTCTCCCAACACCTGAAAATGAGATCATGTAAAACACCAAACCTTTAGATTCATGCAAAAAAAAAAAAAAAAAAAAAAAAAAAAAAAAAAAAAAACGAGTAATACAAGTACATCACCTAGACGAGCTTGTGGATGTGACAACCCATAATCTTGTTAGAGGGTATGCCCGAGAGCACCTTAAGATTCTCGGCAATGAAGGCATCTTGAGCCCTCGTCAGAGCCAGGCCGGCGTTGTCCCAAATACTCGACAATCGCGAGTTAGCCTTCTCCTTGCCCTCGTCCATCACCCGCTGCTTCTTTGGATGATGGGTGATTTTTTCCACCGAGGTAGTAGGAGACGCAACCCTCGTGGCCTGAGGGATGGAAACCATGGGAAACCGGAAGTTCCCTTCTCAACCACCTTTACCACCCTCTTCCCAAGGTGTGAGAGAGGCTCGTTCTTTCTAGCCCTCATCTTGGCGTACATCTTTTGATTAAACTCCGTTGTCATCTCTGCAGAAGAGAAACACATGTCAAAAAAAAAAAATCCAAGACAGTGAAGAACCAAATGAACACTTACTCTTCTCCTTAATTTCAATAGTGCGCAGAATAAATGAGGAAGGCTCTGGACCAAGGCAATTATGAGCTAAAGTTCTTGGATTGACTAGGTCGTCGAAGTCGTCAATCATCTTAGTGTAATTCAGTCGAAGCTTGGACGCACTTCTTATACCTACTCTTAAGCTTTGGACGCTTCTCAACTGCACAGACGTTACAGATAGGAGGTTAGTGACAAATAAAGGAAAAAGAAGAGAAAGAAAAGATTGGTAAGGAGATAGGGCACCTAGACTCAGGGCTCTCCAACGACAAAGCAACCTAGAAACTTCACCCTAGAGATCGTCAGAAGGAGTCTCCCATCCGTCTCTAGACGCGAAAAAGAACTTCGATTTCCAGCATCGAAAGGACGAAGGTAGATCGGTAATGATCCTCACCTTCCTAACCTAGGGCACAAGTTCGAAGTACCCGTACTCCTTTGACTCCTTTAAACGGTACAAGTGTATGAATTCGTCCACCCTAATTATGTCACCTTTAATGACGACCATCCGTATCTTTATACAACTAACCACGATTCTCCACGAGTTCGACATAAGTTGCCCAAGAGTGATGTTAAAATGGTTCAGAAGCTCCATAATGAAGGGGTCGACAGGAAACCTAAGACTGCACTGGAAAGCTGCTTCGTAAAAACACACTTCCCCAGGCTAGAAATGACAAGCCCTCTCCTCTTCATGGGGAAGACTAATTCTAATCCTCTCAGGAAATTGAAACCTATCTCTAAACCTAGAGAGGGCATCAAAGTCCAAAGCACACACCTCCCCAAGGGCATGGAAAGCCCTAGTTTCTCTTCGACTAGAAGCAGTGGTATCCACTTCAGCCTCAATAGGGTCATTACTAGATGGCAACCCAGTTTCCAATTCACTAGACCTCACCTCAGACATGATTCCTTGGCTACCCATTAACTCCTCAAACCAATCTACGGACTGACGCAATAAAGGAAATAGATCAGTCAAGGCCAAATCCAAATCGTGACCCCCAACTACAAACCCCTCGATTGAAGGACAATGGGTATGGAAAGAACCTAAAGATGCCCCTAATTTCAAGACTTCCAAGAATGGAAACTAAAGAAAAAGAAGAACAGATTTCTAAATAGAACAAGAAAAGGCAGAAAAAATGTCACTACAAAAAAAGAAAAAGGAAAAGGAAAGAAAATCATACCTCAAAAACTCCAAGGCTAAGAAATTCAAGCTCAGAAAAAAGGAGAGACACCAAAGATTGAAAAGCTCAGAAAAAGATGCAAAAATGGCAAGAAGTGAGAAAGTGGAGAAGAAAGCAAAGAGTTTTTTTTTTTTTTTTTTTTTTAAACAAGCCTAGGAAACTAAAAACTAGCGAGAAAACCAAAAGCCCCTCGAACCAAACAAAGGCAGCCACCAGTCAGAATGTGCTACGTGGCCACGACACATATGGCACCGCCACTACACATTAATGCGATTGGAACAAAATCCCAAGGATCACGTCTGAACAAAAAACCTTCCATCTTCTTGTGGTCGTCATTACACGTAAGGACGATCACAGAACCGGGGGGCAGCTGATAGGCCCAATAAATATCGCTGTCCATATGAACCCATCAAATACCATCGTCCACCCAAAACTAGCATTGACGATGATAGAAGAACCATAAAGAGGAACATTCAATACCTCGGACAGTTACAAATCAGCCAATAAGACCGTTAGAGACCCATCACAACCCACATTGAATGGATCCAAAGGCGTTACAAAACAGGCACTTATGCCACCAGTGGCGACTCCAGGAATTTTGTTCAGGGTGTTCCTATTTCACTTTGAAAAAATTTAGGTTCTTTCGGTCTATTTCGGATGTTTCAGGACATTTTGGTAAATACTAGCCGAAATTCAAAATTTGGCAAGCATGAAGTTTATACTTTAAAAAAAAAAAAGAAATCTTAAAAGCAAAACAAATTTGCATTCTGTACACCGAAAAACCTCAAAAGAAAAAAAAAATTAAAAAAAATAAAAAGAAAAGAAATTAATGAATAAATGTACCGGTACAATAAACTATAAGTTCATTTGAAATATTAATAAAATTATTAATCATTGTTGTTTAGTTGTTTCATAAATTTGTTTATCTTTTATAAACTATAATTTGTTGTATTGTTATTTCATTATTTATTAAATTATTAATTGTTGTTTAGCCTAACATAATTTAATTTGTTTGTCTTTTATAACGTATTAGTTAATTAAATTATTAATTCATGGTGTTTAGTTGCTTCATTAATTTTTTTTACTAACTATTAGAAATTTAGCACACACCTTACTGTGCGTTAGCACACCCCTGCCTCTGCATGCCTTTTAGTTCAAAATTTGTTTGGCATAAAATTTTTGAGAGTGTTCCTGATATTACTTGAAAGTGTTCCTATTTTTTTTTAAGGGTAAACAAATAAAAAAAATTAAATTATTATATATAAAAAAAAAAATTCAAGCCAGGGTGTTCCTAGGAACACCCTAGCTTGTGAGTGGCGTTGCCACTGTATGCCACCATAAATGGGGTACAACGGCTAGAAGAAAAGGGAATATATATATATATATATATATATATATAAAAGATACACTTCAGAACTAAAAGAGGTGCATACACATATGCTAGAACACTGATACTTTATTTATTTACTCTAACTCTTATAAGTCCTCTCTGCCAATCCATTCATTGACTTTACTATTGGAGACTCCGTGGCCAACACCACACCCATGACCACTCAAAAAGAATTCCATCCTTAACCTTGCAAGTACATAGACGAAATCCGTGTTGACTTATCTGGACGAACCTACTTGACTAGCTATGTCGGAATCATCAATAATAATTAACTTTTTTTAATTATTGATTTTTTTTTTTTTTAAATTTGATTATTGATCCCGTACGTAGAGGAGATACACGTTCTTCCTTCTCTTGGTTCTTCGACACCTTTCTTGAACTTTAACTATAGATTCTCAATGCTCATTATCTGGCTGCCAAGGGGAATAAATGTGTATATAAATATATATATATATATATATATATATATTTATAGAGAGACACACACGCTACTTTCCTTGCTTGTTTTTGTCTTTTAGTTACATCTTCAAGAACAGAGTTGCGCACTTTGAGCATATCACACATGCTCTTCAATGCTCCTGACGTAAGGCATATTTAAGCATGCACACTTTCGTACAGCGCATTTACAATTTTAGGTAAAAAATAATAATAATAATAATAAAGCACAATATTAAAATCTTCTCTTATTCTTTTCGATTTTTGACTTAGGTTTTTTTTTTTTAATAATTCCATACCTATAATAGAGATCGAGGATTTAAATCCTAAATGTTTCGGTTGGGAATACCAAAAAATACTGTGGCGGGCAAAATATGGACAACTAATATACCAAGCGGATGTTGACGTATTATTTTTGCACACACAATATAAATTTAGAGGTGAGATGTAAGGTCAACCTTTTAAATACCCAATTACAATACTACTAATAGTAATTTGATCAATTCGTAGCATGAAGTGAACGTACTAAATAAATAAATAAGGCATTTTATTGGCTAATTGTTCATCCTTGGATTTAGTCTGATGAAGGGGTTCATAGTTGGTCAATTTATCTCTCTTTCTCTCTCTCTTGTTTTTCTTTACTCCCTATTCACCTTTTTCTCTAATCCAAATGTTTCTTGGCTTTATATAGTTAGCCAAAAAATGCATCTAGACTCCACACTTAGAGAGTTAGGATCACACTCCCTTGATACTTGTCCATTCAAGGCTTTACTAGTAGGTCTTACATTGAAGTTTTAGCTTTGTAGGCATTGTTCATGATCTCCTCCCCATTAATGTGGCCAAGCAAGTGGTTGCAATGCATTTAATGCAGAGGGGATGACTTCTATGTCCTTCCTTCTTCTTCTCTTTCTTGTTCAATGCCAAATCACTCTTCTCCCTCTTCAGGTTGCACTATGCTCCCTTTACCATGGATTCTCAACCTTCCGAGGTTATTAGGTGGAAGTCCTCGGAGCTTTTATTAAATGTAGTAGTTTAACTTCTCTATAAGTTATGTAAGCTCTTTTTAAGGACACTTCACGAAGTTTACCTCATCGGAAATGTCTTTGCCCATTTAATTAACTACTTTGGATCCTTGTCCCCCACAAGTAGTCTTGGCATTTGTGAATTAAGATTAATAAACTTGATTCACAGTATATTTAGGATTTCGTAAAATAAATGAATGATATAGAAAAACAAATTTAAAATGCAAAGAATTATTGAGATATAAGAAGTAAAAATGAAAAACGTAAAATTATATTGTTTTTGTTATTGTGCTTTTATTTTAATAGACATAAAAAAAGAGATAAAAAATAAGACTATAAATTAATGGAGTTGTTTATGAACAATTCAGATTCAACTCAAGGAAAAATTTGTTTATCCTCAGCAAATAAGTCAGGCTTAAGTCCAGGTTTAAGTTTTAATAATATACGCGTCGAACTCAAACATAATAATGTATTCATAAACAAATTTGTGAGTATAAGACTCGATATAACTATTTTTAATATTATATCTTTATATGTATACATGTATAAAAATATACTTGTAAAAATATACTCGTTGAAATTTGTGAATAAGTATATATATTATAAGATGCTAAACTATTATTTATAATTTATTAATAATATAAATAGTACATGTCGCAGTAATATTTATCTATAACTCTAAACAATACCTAAATATTATAAGTTCAAGCATGAAAATTATTTTTTCTAATTAACTCAAACAATATAATTTCAACTATTGTTTAATTATTAATTATTATTATTGTGGGGGGGGGGGGGGTTGGGGGGGAGACGAGGATCCAAACAATTGATATAATAGGCAAGTCATCTACAAGGAGGTAAACTTCAAGAAATGTTGGCGGGATGACCTCGGAGAGTACACACCTAACACATACAGAAATCAAACAACTATAGTTGGTGAGGGCACCGAAGACGTTTACCTAACCTTGGAAAGTCAAGAGTTAGAGTTAAAAGGAAGGACAAGATAGCCATCCCCTCCGCATTAATGGGAAAATGACCATGAATAGTGCCCACACAGCTCACACCTTAGTATAAAAACCTTCTAGCAAGGTCTTGATGAGACCGGTATCAAGAAATTATGATCCAAACCCTCCAAATGTAAAGTCTAGATGCATTTTGGCTAAACTATATAAAGCCAAGAAGCACCTAGATCAAGGGGGTTTTCTTTTTTGGGAAAGAAAGAGGAAAAAGAGAGAGATTATCCAATTGTAACCTCTTCCTTGGACCCAACCCAAAGACAAACACTTAGCCATTTCAGGGCTTTTTCTAACTAAATATTTTTACTTCACACTTAAGACTAAACTGATCATCAATTTTTATTACCTAATGAATATTTAAAAGTTGACCTAGCATTCCACCTCTAAAAATTAATTATGTGAGCAAACAGTAATACGATTAGCACTTGCTTATTTTTCCTATTTTACCTTTTGCCCACCACAATTATGAATTTGTTATTTTGTAAAATAAAATAATTATGATGATTAATTTATATAGGGAAAGAATATGTTAATCATTTTTCTCATAAAAAAAAAATTGAACTTATTCAAGGAGAATTCAAACTCAACTTGTATTCGTAATAATTTTTTTTTTAAGAAACAATTTTTAATTTTTAATATTCGGTTCGGCTCGATTCCATTTAGACCCTAAAAATAATGCATCATGATCCTCAAATTTGACAAAATGGACAAAAGTTAAAAAATAAATGAACCTTTTTATCCAAAGAGAAGAAAAAAGGAAGTTCATTACGTTGTTTATTGAACATATTTAAGCATGCACATTTTCGTACAGCGCACTTACCATTTTAGGTATAAAAAAAAAACTAAGAAGGCGCAATACTAAAATCTTTCCTAATTCTTTTTCGGTTTTTGACTTAAGTTCTTCTTTTTTTTTTTTAAATAATTCGATCCTTATAAATTTATAATAGAGATAGAGGTTTGAATTCTAAATGTTTCCGTTAAAAATATAAAAAAAGTATCAATTAATTAAATTACAAGACTCCTGGCATTTGTGAATTAAGGTTAATGAACTTGATTCATAGTGTATTTAGGATTTCGTAAAATAAATGAATGATATAGAAAAACAAATTTAAAATACAAAGAATTATTGAGTTATTAGAAGTAAAAATGAAAAATAAAAAAGCATAAAATTATATTATTTTTCTTATTGTGCTTTTATTTTATTAGACATAAAACAAGAGGAAAAAAAAAATAAGACTATAAATTAATGGAGTGTTTATGAACAATTTAGATTCAGCTCAAGGAAAAATTGTTTATCTTCAACAAACAAGCCGGACTCAAGTCTAGGTTTAGGTTTTAATAATATACACATCAAGCTTAAACATAATAATGTATTCATAAATTCGTGAGTATACAACTCGATATAACTATTTCTAATATTATATCTTTATATGTATACAAATATACTTATATAGAGTTTAGGTAGACTGTGGAAGTTTGTGAATAAGTATATATATTATAAGATGCTAAACTATTGTTTGTAATTTATTAATAATATAAATAGTATATTTCATAGTAAAATTCATATATAACTCTGAACAATACCTAAATATTATAACTTCAAAAACGAAAATTATTTTTCCTAATTAACTCAAACAATATAATTTCATCTATTTTTTAATTATTAATTATTATTATAAATTTATTATTTTGTAAAAAAAAAAATAATCACTATAATTACTTTATATAGGGAAAGAATAAGTTAATTATTTTTCTCATTTAAAAAGTTTAAACTTATTCGAGAAGAATTCAAACTCAACTTGTATTCAAAATAAAATTTTTTTAAAAAAACCAGTTTTTAATTTTTAATATTTGATTTGACTCGATTCCATTTAGACCCTAAAAATAATGGATCATGACCCTCAAAATTGACAAAATGGACAAAAGTTAAAAAATAAATGAACCTTCTTATCCAAAAAGGAAGAGAAAGGGAAGTTCATTACGTTGTTTCGTTCCATTCATTTTCTACTTCTAATAAGTAGTACCAGTAAAATAATTTTTGAAGTCAAGTCCGTGGCACGGAAAACATCCGTACTTAGTTTAATTTGATGACTTGAATTGAATGATAAAATATTGTTTGATGACCTTTATCTTTTCGTGCTATCTAATTGGATCAATATCCTGCTATGTCAGTATAGTTGCTGCACCGTCATTCCACTCGGTACCTACAGTCTCGGAGTCCAATCACCAGGTCCTCTCCCATTTGTGCACCAAAATATCCAGTTGCTTCCCAAGCCACTACGCTCTTCAGAGCATGTTTAGGCATGTTACTCCATTGTTCTCCAAAATAAAAAATTAAACAAAAAAGAAAAGAAGATTGGCATGTCATCGCACTACGCTCATCGCACTTTTATTATTATTATTATTATTATTATTTTAAAGAAAAACAAAAAAAAACGTTTCTAAAATAGATAGGATTTAGAGATAACAATGGAGTTGGCCAATGTCAAATTATGGGTTTTTTGTCTCCATATCATCAACTCTTGGTAGAGCGAAAAAATTCATATATATATATATATATATATATAGAGAGGGAGAGAGAGAGAGAGAGAGAGGTGTTTTGGGGATTATGCCAAGTTATATGTTAAAATAAAGTACATAAATAATTTATATATATATATATATATATATACACACATTATCGAGGTGGTGTAAGGAAAGTAAAACTTAATCCCAACCAATTCATGAAAGAGTTCAAGAATTAGGATCATTAAATTTTGGGAATTTTTCCAATAATTTGACATTGTCCAACTCCATTGTTTAGCATCTTATAATATATATATATATATATACTTATTCACAATGCTCGTGAAGGAGTTCATGTTAATAATTGAAATTTTAAAATCTTACATGTTCACAGCTAAATGGATGAGCATTAAATTTTTTTTCATAATATTTTCAATTATTAAATAAATGTTAAAATAACGCTAATCAAAGTTTGTTTAAATGTTGATGATATGATAAAATTCAAATCATTCTTGTAATATTTAACAATTGAAATTTTCATAATTATTTTTTGGAGTTAACCTAAAAACTTTAAAGTGTCTCAATTCTGAAGGTCATGGGTTGTAGAGGTTAATTTGGTTTCATTATAATTGCAAGCTACCTCTAGCCTCATATTTTACGCATTAGTCACAAATAATTTGTTCAAAACCATTATGTTTGGGTCAAGAGTTTTTTTTTAACTCAATCAGTTGTTATCTTCTAGTTTTTTCAATAGAGACATTTAGGGTTTATATCCCAACTCTTAACTATCAAATTATCAAAAAAATAAGTAATAAAAAAATAAAATAAAAAAACCCCACTATGTTTGGTAACTTTTTAGTAACAAAAGCCAAGTCTAACCTTTAATAACAATAAGAAAATTTAAAAAAGGGGATAAGAAAAAATATTATTGTTTGATGTGTCTTACAACAATTAGACGTGGGATTCGAATTTAGATTCTCTCTATAGAAAGACCAAACCATGTCAGCACGTTATAAGACTTATGGCATTATATTGTATGTGTAAACAAATATATATAAAATGCTCAGTATTTATAGGATACTAATCTTTTGCTATAATAACCCTAGACTCTACCTTAGATTAATCCTAGGGTCACCATATTACATACAAGTAATATAGTTAGGATTACAAATGGTAGTAAGCACTTAAGCCTTCGACATTCATATATTCTTAAGAGTACTCACATCACCTTAGTGTAATGGTCACTCTATAAATGTCAGTACTTGTGAGGTGTAGAGGGCAAAGGCTGAGATTCAAGTTTCCAAAATGGAGTTTCACAAACATATACACTTAGATTAAACTAAAATAGAATTTTTATCTTGTATAAAAAACTCACATCTAGTTTTGCATCTTTAGGGAAAATTGTCTCTTTAAAAAGCCACTTTTCTACTTTAATTAACTACTTACTCCCACTTGCTATCCCTTCATAACTCCATAAAAATATTCTTTTTTTATAAATGTTTATTAATTTTACCTTCTCTTTAAATCAAGTAAAATTAGCATCAACATTTAAATATTTATTAATTTTCAAAATTTAAATCAAGTAAAATTAGCATCAACAAAGAGCCTCCTCCATATTTTTTTTTCTTGAAAAGACAAAAAAAAGGGTGTTAAAACTTGTTACGGATATCAATCCCAAACCATTATATATGCCAAGGCCATAAAGTGTAGAATATAACAGACAAATCTCTCGTATCCATCTACCCACTTAACAAAAATCATTGCAAATAAAAATTTTAAAACACAATTCTTGAAAGTTGAAACCAGAAAACTGAATAATTGGACAAAAATAGGAGAGAGAGAGAGAGAGAGAGGCATGAACAAAGGAGACCTTGTTGGGAGCTGCAAACAAAAACGTTGATCTAGAAAAAGACATTCTTATTTTATTTGACCATACAGTCGTTGCAAAGTCGCTTACCCATATCACCGCCGAAGAGAGAGAGAGAGAGCTACACTCCTTTGTAACAATTAATATTGAGCAATGTAACTTTTTGCAAATTTTTTAACAGTGAAATTAACAATATGGGATTTTTTTGTTTGTTTGTTTATTTATTTTTTTTGTGATTTCTAGCTTCAGGTGCATAACATCCTGTATTTAGATCCAAGAAAAAAACTATTGTAAATCCTGCTCCATGTAACAAGTGATCATGATATTAAAATCCTCCCATATGAACTTCTAAGTGATAGTTTTTAAGGTTCATTAGTTTGATCATACACATCAATCAAAATTGATATATCATGCTATTAATAAATCAACTATATACATTTTAAAATAAAAATTATTATCACGTTAAATTTACACACTTCCTAATCAATTCGAGTCTAAAACAAAATCATCATGAATGTAATTAGATTGTATGAAGAGATTGTTAGACAATGATATAAAGTATAAAGTTTGATTAAAGAATTAACGTATAAAGAAGAATGGAAATGAAATTCAACCAACATATAGACGAGAGAAATGACTTATTGCACCATTTCATTTCCTTGTCCCTAATGTAATTGATTTTTCTCCTAACAACTTGCAAAGATGGGGGGCCAAATTGGGCTGCGAGAAAAGGGGCACTTTGTACGATTTAAGATTCAACCAGGCAATTGAGATAATTATATCATATATGACTGAAATTTTCAGTTGATGTGACCAAGTAGCATGTACTACATTCTCAAAAAAAAAAAAAAAAAAAAAGTATCATGTACTATGTGTTAACATTTTTCAAATTGATGAAATACGCGTAGAGGATGCTGGCTAAAGTGGAGCAATAATAATAATAATAATAATAATAATAATAATAATAATAATAATAATTAATTATTATTATTATTATTATTATTATTATTATTATTATTCACTAGTTGAAACTTGAAAGAGAAAATTTTGAATTTTGAATTTCTCTGCTAGACCCTAATCTTAATTAATCTTACTGTTGACTAGTTCTACTAATTTCTCGTATTTGGAGAAATCTGTGGTTATAATGCTAGTTTCAAAATATGAGATAATAATAAGCAGTAAAAAGTTAAACTTTTATTCAAAATAATAATAATTATAAAGAGGCTAAGTTCTACACTGCTAAGAAATAAGTAAGAATGCATGTTGTAAGGACACAAAGTTGGCCTTTAATCCAAAGGTGTGACTGGGCCGGCCCAAGTGGCCTTTACAATAGAATTTGTAGAGAATGGGCTCAAAGCCTAGACTTCTTGGTGCTTTAGAAGGCTATGGGGTGAGGTCCAAGTCCACTTCTTGCATGCAGCTGGCTGATGGAGTGGTCTATTTCCCTCGTCGGACGTGAGCCGAGGAGCTTCTGTGCTGGCTGACGTTCTGTTCTTTGGGAGAGAGAGGGAGAGAGTGTGCCTTCCTCTTTTCTTAGAGAAAATCCGGATCCCCTCCTAGTGGTTCCTCCTTCTCTATTTATACTCCCCATCTCTGGTGTTCACCTGTCTTTTCCCTGAAAACGCTCCCCTATGCTTACAAGGCTGACCACCGTCCCCTCAGAAGTCATCTCTCCATTAATGCGGCCAGGTGAGTAGGTGAGAGGCCTTTAATGGGGTGGCAGCAACTTTATACCGCGCACGCCCCACTTGTCCTCATCCTCGGCATCTTGTGGGAATTCCGTGCGACTTACTGAGCTTCAGCAGCTCCTCCATGGGCGTTATGTCGCGTATCTCGGCCCACGCCTCTGTTGTCCGAGGCCATGCTCCCCTCGGACACTACCAAGCGGGCAGTGACCTAATCAATGGGCCTCTGGACCTTCGAGTTTTGGTAACCTCCTCCCTTCTCGTGGCTTCTTGGGCGGAATGGTATCCTCCGACTAGGCCCAAGGCCCATACAACCATTTTGACGTTTCTGCCCCCACAATAGCCCCTCAAAAATTCATTTGACCTCGATCCGAGAGGGGGAATGAGTTTTTGACTTGGGAGCTCTATTCTCACGTGACCCCTTAAGTGTAGCACGTGCGGAGTTTTATCCCGCGCCTTTTGGGATGGCTCGCGACGCTTTGTAATGCCCAACGCTGGCATTAAATGCTCTGAGTAACTTCCTGTCGCCCACGTTGGACGGTGAGATGAGGATCGTGCGGCTCTGATTCTTCCTAAAAGTTCGCGCGGGACAGGCCTCATGAACGTTCGCTCCTCTAAATTCCTAAACGCTTAGGAAGTCGCGCATACAACCTTCATTCCCCAAAGCAATCGCGCCCCTGGAAGCGTATACTGTCATTTCCTCTCCAGAAGCATTTTCAGAGTAGTGTCCTTCTTTCTTCGTAAGTTCTCATTCTCTTAGCCCTTTTCTCCTCGGCAGTTGATTTTTCCCTTCCCCCTCTAGGTTTACACCATAATCTGGGTCACATGGGTAGGTTTAAGTGTCTGGTGGACTCGGAATCCGGTATGGAGGGATTTCGAGCCAAGTACCACATTCCCCCGGAGGTGGGACTTAAGTATTGCCCGCCTAAGGCGGTGGCTGACTCCAAGGGGGACGGGCAGGTGGTTATTCCCATTATCGCCTTCTTGGAGGGTAGCATGACCCTTCCTATGGGTCTTGTCACCAGGGAGTACCTTCGCAACCACCGGTTGTGCCTTGGCCAGTGCACGCCCAACATGTTTAGGGTACTAGGGAGTGTGGATGCTCTAAACGAGCAGATGGGTCTGAACCTTACATGGCGGGATGTGGTCTACATGTACGAATGCCACCCACTCAAGACCGTAGGGTACTACCTCAAGTCCCGGTCAAGTGCCGTTAGGCTCATATCATGTCTTCCCAAGTCTAATAAAGGGATGAAGGATGACTACGTTATCGCCTCCGGGAGATGGCACAACGGAATCCACTGCCCCGTCCACGAGGGAAAACCAGGTGTGGTTGCCTTGGGTTCTGGGTTCTTGTTTATGTTTTAGTTCCTTTACCTTCGCCTTTGGGAATTTGTAGTGTGTTGTTTTTGCTGCCTATTTTTGTTGCCGGATCTAATCGCAATTCCTCCTTTGGATGTCTTTTTCACAGACAAGCAGCACGTTTCTCCCAGCCTCGGAGACGTAAACGTCCGAGACCTAAACAAGGTGCTAAGATCCGAGGTGTTCGTGCACAAGGACCTGCAAGTGAGGGCTGTCCACTTGATCCTGGGATACGAGCCACTGTCCACTGTCTTTGGGGAGGTTAAGGACGCGATCATCGCCTGCAACGGGAGGCGGAGGCAAATTGATGTGACGAAGCCCAACTTCCTTGCCCCACGCGACCTGCCCGACGACCCCTCAGTAATCTTGTACAGCCCCCCATTGCGCACAGTGCCGGTCTCGGTTCGGCCTCTAGAAGTTGCTACCGAGGGAGAGGACGACATCGTCGAGGTCTCGGACGACGAAGCCACCCAGTGCTCGGGTATCAAAGGCCTAATAATCTCCAAGGTTGACAGTAGCACCGAGAAGGAAGACATGAACAGCCTGCGATCCCTCATGGGCGCGCGAGGCGCGCAAGTGGCTAAAAAGGGTGCCACCGGGTCTCATCTCCCCCCTCAACTTCCCCCTCCCCCTCCTCCTCTGGCCGACCCCAAAGTTCACGCTACCGACATGAAGAAGAAGAGGAAGAAGGAAGAAGACGAAGCCGAGGAGGCTCATCAAAAGAAGCTCAAACAGCAGCAACGTCACCAACACCAATAACAACAACAGCAACAACAACAACAGCAAAGGGCCGCCAAGGGCAGGCCGCAGGCCCACTCAGTGGAGAGTGGGGAGAGCCAACCACTGGTCGAGGTACGCCGAGCCCAGGCCTTTTGGTCCCCGGCGTTGGAGCTAGACGGGACCCCCATCCCCGAACACGCCAGCATAAGGGAGTACCAAAAGGGGCACTCCTTGTATCTCGCCGAGGCACTCAAAAAACCCTTGCTTCTCCCCATGGACATGAAGGCCCTTGAGCAGATGCAACAGTAGCAGCTGTTCCTCTCTCTGAAGAGGGACCTGGGACTGGTACGCTTCAATCCGCTTTAACTTATTTACGCTAGTCCCGAACATGTGTACTCTCCTTCTTACATCTTCCACATGCATACAGGCTATCCAGGAGGTTGCTGTGGCCGAGAAGTGGGTAGAGGATGCCCGGAAGAAGGCATCCGCTGAGCTCAGCATCCGAGTGGAGACGGAGAGAGCCCTCACCCTTGCCGAGGCCGAAAAGGTGAAACTCGGCCAAAGGCTGACAACCGAGGAGCAGGCGAAGAGGAGCGCCGAGGCTGGCCTCAAAAACGTTACCGCTCAAGCTGAGGCTCAGCGGAAGGAGCTGCGAGGCTGCAGGGAGGACCTCGCGAAGGCGAAGGAGGACAACGCCGCTCTGCAGGGAGAGTTGGCGAGGGCGAAAGAAGAGGCTTAAGCCGCCAAGGAGGCTGCTGAAGCTGCGGCGGCGGCCTCCTTCCAAAGAGGTGTCGAGGAGACGAAGTCCCGCCTGGTTGAGGATCTGGCGGACCTGTGCAGGGAATACTGCCGACAGGTCTGGTCAGAAGCCCCCAACGCAGCGGGCGCCCCTTCTTCCTCCGAACTGAGGAGGGTCGAGAGCGTGTGGTATCCCCCGGATATCCGCGAATTCGATGCTCCTCCTGCCGTGGCCACCCCCACCTCTTTCGTGGCTCCAGCCCTTCCTTCTGCCTCCTTGGATCTTGGCCAGGTCGCTCCTCCGGGAAAGCAAGCCGAAGATGGCCAAGCCAAGCAAGGCGGCCAGGGTGACCCTCCACTCGAGGCAAGAGGAGTAGAGGGCCAAGTCATCTTGGACGGCGAAGCGCCCAAAGAGGATCCCCCACCGACGACCAAGGCTTGAGCTGCTAGTCTCCTTCTCCTTTTCCACTGGAGCTCTTTTGTTTTTGTTGAAAGGACATTCTTGTTTCAATTTCCTTTGTGAGGGTTTTAGCATTTTATCTGTAACCATTTTATTTATGATTATGAACTATTTTTATTTCCAACTTCCTTTTAAGCAGTTACTTTGCATGTGAAAATTTGAGATAAGTTTCCCCTATTTGCGCAAGAGATTTAGCCAAAGTGTTTAAGACTTAGTTAAAAAGAAAAACTGGTATTAGTACGTCAGCTCTTTCAAAACAGTTGATCCGAGGTTCTAGCGTAACATAGGCTCTCGTCAACACTTAGATAAGAAATGAGAACGTGCTAAGGGCCCGTGTGCTAGGGAAAGGCAACATATGCTTCAAATTTACCTAACGAAGGGCAAGCAAAGTGTTGAGTGTGAAGTTTACCCGAGGCGTTAATACTTAAAGAGAATAAGTATGATACTAGCACATAAATAAAAATTGATCCGCGGTGAGGCTTAACCAAGGCTAGAAAAAAAAATGACACCAGCACTTAGTGAATAATATTGACAGTAACACTTAAAAAGAACTGATTGTATGTTAAATTTTCCCAAGGCGGAAGGTCCGAGGACCTGGCTCAGCCCCAGTTGGCATTAACATTTAATAAAAAGTGATACGTGTGTCAAATTTTCCTAAGGCAGAAGGTCTGAGGACCTAGCTTAGCCTTAGTTGACATTAACACTTAATAAAAGAACTGATTGTATGTTAAATTTTCCCGAGGCAGAAGGTCTGAGGACCTGACTTAGCCCCAGTTGACATTAACATTTAATAAAAAGTGATACGTGTGTTAAATTTTCCTAAGGCAGAAGGTCTGAGGATCTGGCTTAGCCTTAGTTGACATTAACACTTAATAAAAGAACTGATTGTATGTTAAATTTTCCTAAGGCAGAAGGTCCGAGGACCTGGCTTAGCCCCAGTTAACATTAACATTTAATAAAAGAACTGATTGTATGTTAAATTTTCCCGAGGCAGAAGGTCCAAAGACCTGGCTTAGCCCCAGTTGACATTAACATTTAATAAAAAGTGATACGTGTGTTAAATTTTCCTAAGGCAGAAGGTCTGAGGACCTGGCTTAGCCTTAGTTGACATTAACACTTAATAAAAGAACTAATAGAGATTATAATGTTAACAACCAATATAACATAATGATATCCGAATACAGGGCAGGCATGCCTTTCATTAGTAGTAATACCTTCGAAGGTTATTTACATTCCATGGACGTTTTACACGTTTGTTCTCCAAGTCGGCTAGATAATATGACCCTATGCCGGCCACTGAGGTGATACGGTAGGGCCCCTCCCAGTTCGGTCCCAATTTTCCCCATGATGGGTCCCTAGCAGTTCCGACGACTTTTTTCAAAACTAGGTCCCCCGGAGCGAGAAGCCTAGATCGTACGCGAGAGTCGTACCCCCGCTTGAGCTTCTGCTGGTAACAAGCTAGCCTGACCATGCCGCTTTCCCGCCTTTCCTGCACCAAGTCCAGCCCCTTCAGTAGCATGTCGTCATTAGCGTTTGAGGCGAAAGACTACGCCCTCATCGTCGGGAACCCCATCTCCACTGGGATAATGGCCTCAGCGCCATATGTCATCGCGAAAGGGGTCTTGCCTGTGGATCTTCGCAGCGTGGTTCGGTAAGTCCACAGCACGTGCAGTACCTCATCCACCCACCTGCCCTTCGCATCGTCAAGTCTTTTCTTGAGCCCATTGACTATCGACTTGTTGACTGCTTTGGCTTGCCTGTTCCCCTGCGGGTAGGCTGGGGTGGAATACCTGTTCGTGATGCCGAAGTCTCTACAATACTCCCTGAAAGCTCTGCTGTCGAACTGCAGTCCATTGTCCGAGACGAGGGTACGCGGGATCCCAAATCTGGTGATGATGTTCTTCCAGACGAATCTCTTCACGTCCACGTCCCGGATGTTTAAGAGTGCCTCGGCCTCTACCCATTTGGTAAAGTAGTCTGTCCCGACGAGCAGCCATCACTTGTTGCCCACCGCCCTCAGAAACGGCCCCACTATGTCCAATCCCCACTGCGCAAACGGCCAAGGGCTGGCCAACGGATTAAGCAAACCCCCAGGTTGGTGGATATTGGGCGCGAACCTCTAACATTGGTCGCATTTCCTCGCATACTCCTACGATTCTCTCTGCATGTTCGGCCACCAGTACCCCTGCGTGAGGTCCCTGTGAGCTAACGACCTGCCGCCTGTGTGGCTACCACAAATTCCCTCATGCAACTCCTCCAAGAGCTGCTCCGTCCCCTCTGGGTGTACGCACAGCAGGTAGGGCCTTGAAAATGAGCGTTTATAGAACTTCTCGTCCTCGGATAATCAGAACCGAAGAGCCTTCCTGCGGATCTTGTCGGCCTCAGTCTTGTCCTCCAGCAGCGTGTCGTGTTTAAAGAAAGACACTATGGGGCCCATCCAGCTGGGCTCTATTCTGACTTGCTGGACCCGGATGGCCTGACAACCCGGACCAGCTAGCCTGAGCAGATCCTCTACGAGAATGACCCAAGGAAGGCCCTGTGCCGAGGAGGTTGCTAGAGTAGCCAGTGAATCTGCGTGGGTGTTTCCATTTCTGAAGATGTGCGATAGTGCGAAGGATTCGAACTTGGCCTGCAGGAACTTAGCGCGGGCTAAATACTCTCGCATTCTCGGTTCCCTGGTCTCCAACTTCCCTTCCACTTGGCCGACCACTAGCTGGGAGTCTAAGAATGCCCGCACCGCCTTTCCCCCCATTTTCCAAACCATGTCCATCCCCACCAGCAAGGCTTCGTACTCGGCCTCGTTGTTGGTGGCTGGAAACGCTATCCTCAGAGACTTTTCTATGACGACGCCATCCGGGGATATCAAGACTACCCCAGCGCCTGAACCCCTCCGGTTGGAGGCCCCGTCTATATAAACTTCCCACTCTAGAGGCTTCTCGCACGAGACTACGCCAACTCGCTTTCCCTCCAAGCTGCATCCCCCTAGGCCTTCCTCTAGGGATGGCTCAGTGAACTCCGCCACCAGGTCGGCTAGGACTTGCCCCTTCACAGATGTACGAGGCAGGTACTTGATGTCGAAAGCCCCTAAAAAGGTTCCCTATTTGGCAATTCTGCTGGAATAGTCAGCACTCCGCAGCACGGACTTGAGCCGAAGTTGGGTCAGCACGACGACAGTGTGAGACTGAAAATAGTGTGGGAGTCGTCGCGTCGCGTGTACTATGGCCAGAACCTCCTTCTCCAATGGCAAATAACGGATCGCGGCCTCCTGCAGGGACTTGCTCACGTAATAGACCGGCCTTTGTACACCATCGTCGTCTTGTATCAGAACCAAGCTAACTGCGTGGGCGGCCACCGCAAGGTATGCAAAGAGGACCTCGTCCGGATCGGGGCGGGACATAATTGGTGGCCGAGATAGGTATTCTTTCAGCTGCTGGAAGGCCAAGGAGCACTCCTCGGTCCATTCAAACCCCTTCCATTTGTTCAACAGCTGGAAGAAGGACCGGCATCTGTCCGCAGATCGGGAGATGAACCTGCTGAGGGCAGCCGTCATTCCGGCCAGCTTTTGGACCTCCTTCGGGTTTCGAGGCGGTTGCAGGTTACAGATCGCGGAGATCTATTCAGGGTTGGCCTCAATACCCCTGTGAGTGAGCATATAGCCTAGGAATTTGCCAAACCCTACGCCGAAGGAGCATTTGGAGGCATTCAGTCGTAACTTATGTTTCCGCAAAGTCTAGAACGTGCCGTCCAGGTCGGCCACATGGTCTAGTATGGCCTTCCTCTTCATAACCATGTCGTCTACGTATACCTCGACAGTTTTTCCCAACTGTGCCTCGAACATCCGAGTCATCATCCTCTGATAGGTAGCCCCCGTGTTTTTCAAACCGAAAGGCATCACCTTGTAGTGGTAGTTACCAGTGGGGGTCACGAAAGCGGTTTTCTCCTGGTCTTCTAAAGCCAAAGGTATCTGGTGGTACCCCTGAAAGGCGTCCAGGAAACTTATGCGAGGGTGGCCGACCGTCGCATCTACCAGTTGATCTATGCGTGGCATCAGGAAAGGGTCCTTGGGACAGGCCTTGTTGAGGTCCGTGAAGTCTACGCACACTCTCCACTTCCCATTTTTCTTCTTCACCACGACTGTGTGCGCCAACCATTCGGGATAGAACACTTCCTTGATAGCCCCAGCCCTCTTGAGCTTGGTGACCTCCTCCTTCACGGCCTCGGAGTGCTCCGTGGAAGAGCGCCGAGGAGGTTGCTTCTTTGGTACTGCCGCCGGGTTCACGTTCAGGTGGTGGCATATGAAGTTTAGGTCGATTCCAAGCATCTCATGCTCGTCCCATGCAAACACAGCAAGGTTCCTTCTCAAGAGCGCGACCAACTCTTCCCTTTCTTCCGTCGGCAGCTGAGCCCCAATCTGGAAGAACCTCTTTGGGTCGTTGTCTATAAGGACCCTGTCTAACCCCTCGCACGCAGGCTCCCCTGCCACCGTCCCTCTGGTGGTGGCAGAAGAGGCTGATTGCTATGAGGTCAGAGCAGCCGGAGCCGACGGCTCGGGGTCTGGCCTGCGTAGAATTGCGGCGGTCAGGCACTACCTTGCTGCGAACTGGCTCTCGATAATTTCCTCGACTTGGCCACCGAAAGGGAACTTCACCTTAGCGTGGAGGGTGGAGGAAACAGCCCCTAGGGCGTGCAGCCAAGGTTTCCCCACAATGATTGTGTAAGGGGAGTAGGCATCCACCACGATGAAATCTACTTCTACCACTGCCAGGCCCGACTATACGGGCAACCTGATCTGCCCCTTGGGGACCACTACCTTTCCCTCGAAGCTTATGAGTGGCGAGTCGTACGCCGAGAGGTCCTCTTCCCTCAGGTTCAGCCCCTTGTATAGGTCGGGGTACATGATGTCGGCGCCACTTCCTTGGTCCACCATTACCCTCTTTACATCGTATCCTCCAATCCTTAGCATTATGACTAGCGCATCGTCGTGGGGTTGGATGGTCCTTTCCTTGTCCGCCTCCGAGAAGGCCAGCGTGGGCGGCTCATTACCCTTAATCTTCTTCAGCTCGGAGCCAGAGGCCCCGACATGGGCTCGCGCCACATTCATCACCCTGGAAGGGCGTGAGCCAGTCCTTCCGAGAGCAGCAAGAACGACGTTGATGGTCCCCGGAGGAGGCCTCGGGGCATGGTGGCCCTGGCTTGCCAGCCCAGGGCGTTCTCTCTTCCCCTTATATTCGTCTACGAACTGTCTCAACTTTCCCTCCTTCGTCAGTTGTTCTAGGTAGTAGCGTAAGCTCTTGCAGTTCTCGGTCGTATGGCTGTGCTCTTGATGGTACTGGCAGTGGAGGTTCTAGTTACGCTTCGCGGGATCACCTATCATTTTGCTGGGCCACCTGAAATAGGGCTCGTGGCGGATTTTCTCAAACACCCGCTGTATGGGTTCATGAAACACAACGCCGACCAGCTATGTTGGCGTTCGACGAGGTTGCCCGACGAACTCCCTCCTCGGTCTACTATTGTTGTACCCGTCCGACCTGAAATCCTTCCTTTCTTGAGGGATAACCTTCATCCTGGCCTTCACTTGCAATTGATCCTCCTCCACCCGTGTGTACTCATCAATGCGGTCTATGAGGCGACGTACGCTCTTGACAGGCCTCTTGGTTAGTGACTTCCTCAGGTCATGCTCGTTTGGAAGGCCGACCTTGAAGGTACTTATGGCAACTTCGTCGAAGTCTCCATCGATCTCGTTATACATCTCCCAATATCTGTCGGTATATGCCCTGAGGATCTCTCCCTCTCTCATGGCCATGGACAACAGCGAATCCAGAGGTCGCGGGATCCTGCTGCACGTGATAAACCGCGAGTCGAATGCCCTGGTGAGCTTCGCGAAAGAGTTGACAGAGCCCGCCTTTAGGCCGTTGAACCATCTCATCGCGACGGGTCCTAGGCTGGAGGGGAAGACCTTGCACATCAGGGTCTCATTCTTCGAGTGCACCGCCATCTTCTAGCTGAAATGGCTCACGTGTTCCACTGGGTCCGTTCTCCCGTTGTAAATCGTGAAGGTTGGCTGAGTGAACCGCCTTGGAAGTTTTCCCTTCTCGATTCTCTGCGCGAAGGGTGACTTGGAAATCTGGTGGAGCGCCCTACTCAGTGCGTTGTTAGCCAGGCCTCTGGAGGACGTCCTCTTATCCTTAGGCTGGCGACGATGTTCGTCCTCCTAGGAAGAGGACTCGCAACGGGGGGTCCTCGACCTGGCACTGTCGGAGCTGCTGCCAGCATCCGCTGAGGACTGGTCTGAAGGGGATGGTGTGCGCCTTCATTTCTCCCGGCGCAGCTTCTTCCTCAGATGGTCAACCTCCCTTTGCAGGGTCTCGACGCTTTTTTCGCGGGAGGCACTACTTCCGTCGCGTGCATGGCTCCTCCCACGCGTATGCTTAGTGCGCACGCTGGCTTCACGCTCTCCTTCCCGCTCTAATCGTGCAAATTGGTCCTCGCGCTGAGACCCCCTGGACTCTACGTAATGTGGACCCGAACCTTCCATGATACTTCCAGTCCCTTTTGTCAAGGCTTCTCACAGACGGCGCCAATTGTAAGGACAAAAAGTTGGCCTTTAGCCCAAAGGCGTGACCGGGCCGGCCTGGCCCAAGTGGCCTTTACAATAGAATTTGTAGAGAATGGGCTCAAAGCCTAGACTTCTTGGTGCTTTAGAAGGCTATAGGGTGAGGTCCAAGTCCACTTCTTGCATGCAGCTGGCTGATGGAGTGGTCTATTTCCCTCATCGGACGTGAGCCGAGGAGCTTCTGTGCTGGCTGACGTTCTGTTCTTTGGGAGAGAGAGGGAGAGAGTGTGCCTTCCTCTTTTCTTAGAGAAAATCCGGATCCCCTCCTAGTGGTTCCTCCTTCTCTATATATACTCCCCATCTCTGGTGTTCACCTGTCTTTTCTCTGAAAACGCTCCCCTATGCTTATAAGGCTGACCACCGTCCCCTCAGAAGTCATCTCTCTATTAATGCGGTCAGGTGGGTAGGTGAGAGGCCTTTAATGCAGTAGCAGCAGCTTTATACCGCGCACGCCCCACTTGTCCTCATCCTCGGCATCCTGTGGGAATTCCGTGTGACTTACTGAGCTTCAGCAGCTCCTCCATGGGCGTTATGTCGCGTATCTCGGCCCACGCCTCTATTGTCCGAGGCCATGCTCCCCTCGGACACTACCAAGCGGGCAGTGACCTAATCGATGGGCCTCTGGGCCTTAGAGTTTTGGTAACCTCCTCCCTTCTTATGGCTTCTTGGGCGAAACGGTATCCTCGGACCAGGCCCAAGGCCCATACAGCCATTTTGACGTTTCTGCCCCCACACATGTTTATTGTTAGAGAACATAAGTATAAGTGTTTGTGGGGTGTGGGAGCAAAGACCGGAGTTCAAGTTTCCAAAAGAGAATTTCACATACATATACACTTAGATTAGGTTAAAGTAAAAATTCTATCTTGTAAAAAAAATAATAATAAAACATAAGATTGCAAGGCCTCTATAGGTGTATAGACTCAGGCCTATTCTCATTTACTTGTAAATCACCTATATATGTTACTTGTACTCTACGATCATGAACTATATTAATAATAATTAATAAAAGTTAGAATCTTTTTTGTTTGTTGTCATTGATGTTCATGAAATTTATAGGATATATAATAAGATGTATTATTCTCCCTTCATTCAAATTAGTGTCAAGGTTGAGTTTGATGTCAGATCTCTTATGCAAAAAGCAAAGAATAAGTTAAATTTGTACAATACATAATATTACCTATCGATTTTTTTAAGAAAATAATAATAATTTAAGTTAAAATAAGTTTTACTACTACTTTAGAGTCTGGTTAAAAACTTTAAACCTCGTAGGACAAATTGTAGAATTATTAATTGAACGCATAAGTGTGATAATGGCATGGGCGGCTCCACTTGAAGCCTAGTGGTTCAAATGAACCCTTTGAACTGACAAAAAAAATATGTACTATAATTATAAAAAAAATAATAATAATTGTTTTGACCCCCCTAAAATATAATTTTGAGCACTGATTTAAATTTTTATTTTTTTTAAGCCCGGCTCAAACAAACTTGAATATGATCCTCTTAATAATTTCTTAGTCTTTATAAACACACACACACACACACACACAAAAACCCAATAACAAACCAATTTGATCTAAAATCTGGAAAAAAAATCAACAACAAAAGTAGAAAATTTATAAACTTAAAGCTTAGAAAAAGCTCTTTTAAATCTTAAAAAATTTGAAATGAATCAATCAAAGAAGAGATCAGTGGATGAACACTTGCTTGACTATGTATATTAACAAAGATGTAGATCATAGAATTTATAATGAAGATATCATGCAACAATTTTAAAATATAAAACCTAGTAAAAACAATGGTAAAATTTCATGTATTTGGGTTTTGTGTGTGTCCCTGTGTGTGTATGTGTTTTTTTTTTTTTTTTAGTGATGTTAATATATTCAAGTTCTATTTTTAAAAAAAATTTATTGACCCTCTAGAAAATTATTCTAGAGCCGTCAAGTAGGCAAGAAATTACCCTAAACATGCGCAATTGTTTTCAGCAGCCAGTATTTGATTAAAGGAACAAACGTGTATATCTAACAAGAACAAAGTTCAGTATAACAATTATTAACTGCAAGAAAGAATGATAGGGTAATAATAAAATTCAACTATAAGATTAATGGCATTATCATTAGGAGTGCTAAACATCTCATTACTTGCTTTCTGTCTCCTATCTTCTCGAGTAAGTGCTAAATGAGTTCTCCATTTACTTTGTAAACCAACATCTCTAGCATAATTCTGTTCGTGTAACTAGACACTAATAACATACCATCACATTATCAAATAAATAGAGATATATATATATAATATCACTAATTAGAGTGAAAGAGGAAAATATCTGAGATTAAACAAAAAATAGTATATGCATTTTTTTAATTTGAAATGTTGAGCCAAATGAGTTGTTAAATAAGATTAAAGTTTTTTTTTTTTAGAGATAGTTATAATATGCCCCGCAACTCAAGCAATTTATACTTCTAAACTTCCGAACACTTTCTATAATGGAAAATGTCAATTCAATTACAAGGTTTTTGGCAAATAAGATTAAGAGTTAAATGCAAAAAAAAAAAAAAAGAAAAAAGAAAACAAAACAAAACAAAACGTCCATGATATGAGATATTATTAAATTACCCTCTTATTGCAAAATTGACTTTCAAATTCTTGTGGTATTTAAAATAATTCAATTAACCCTTCTGTTATCCTCATTTCTACTGGGGAGAAAACAATCACGTGGGCATCACGTTATAACTTACATTCACCTAACATATATAACCACTTGGTCATTTTTTGTCCAAGTAAAATTAGCAAAATGATCAATTGCATTATCTTAAATACCACAAGGGTGCCAAAGGCCTTGTAGCTGAATTGGCACTTCCTCATGTACAAAGTGCTTGGGGGTTTAAGAAGGAAAATGTTCGAGTTACAGGATTAGCAGCATATTGTAATTATTTCTCAAAAAATAAATAAAAAAATACCACAAGAGTTTTAAAAAAATTAGTTTTATAGCAAAGGGGTGCATTTAATAATGAGTAATTCCGTTAGCAAAGGGTTTGAGTTATACATTTGAAACTCGATTTTTAGAAAATCGAATTTCAAAACAGGAACATTTTCCTAATTAGTTTCAGACATGGGGGCAATTTGCTGGAAAGTTTGTAAGAAATGGGTAAAAGCCCATTTTGGCCCAAAAACATCTATAGTCTAGAAGGAAATGACTTTGTGTTTAGCAAATGGAGCCTTAACCATAGCAGCACCAAATGAGGTTAGCCTGTGATCTCTTCTGTTTGTGAGATAAGACACTAACAAAGTGATAACAAAGTTTAAAAAATGCAAAAAGATAGGACAAATGACAAGTGGAGAGTCCACTGAAAAGTCATGAAATTTCTGCTTCCGCTACTATAGAAAATGGAATGCTCGGCCCCGAGGCATATTGCCACTGATACACAATGCTATTATTATTATTTTAGCTTAAGTTAGGTATTTGTCCGGCACTTACTTTTGTTGCTCAAATTAATAGGAAGCTATTGCAAGTTTGAAAGAAGAATGTGTATTGCCCTATTTGAGAAAAATATCATACAATAGTGCATGCGCACAACCATAAGATAAGGAAAATTGTTGCGTCCCTCATCTTTGACAAAGACTATACAATTTTTGCAAATATCCCCTCTCCCCCCCCCCCCCTTTTTTTTTTTTGCCTACAAACCAGTTAACTAATAGAGTGTGTGTGTGTGTGTGTTTTTTTTTCCCCCTTTGAAAATGAATCTATGGACTCAGTAGCCTAAAGGCACTATCTCTTCCCTTGTCTCCGGTGTCATGGATTCAACCCACCTCCCACTCCTTTATCTTAGGATGGGCTACATATGGGGCCTAGAATTAAGCCCACAAAAAATTGAAAACTGGAAATGGGCCCTGATCATGCCCAAATTAGCACTATTTCAATGGGGACCAGGCCTGAGTCTGCCGTGTTAGACCCAATGGGCCAAGGAGTTCAAGCTGGTACATGGACCACTCTAACAATCCTCTTGAATAGTCTCACCAGAAAATCAAGTCAAAAGGGATACATGAGAATGGCTGGTGAGAAGGTTAGAAGGGAATACAATTAAGAAACAATTTGGGACCGTCAATTTTATGGTACCTCTTGAATCAATGGACCACTCTGTTATTCTTGAACCAATGTGTGGTACATCATAAATGAAATATTTATGATTGTTTACTTTATATTATACATCAAATTACCATGTGGCCTATGACTGAATTTATCAGGACCATCTGTTCTGTCGTTGGCTACTAGGCTGACAGTAAACATGTAGAAATTCTTTTGTTTGTGGTACTAAATAGCTTGAACTTTTATTGGGCTCAAAAGTACATGGCTACCAATTTGGCGATGACTTTTTTTGGAAAAAAAAAACCAAAGAAAAAGGACACAGAGATTTGAACCACTCAAGCAATTGATCCAATGTCGACAAACAAAAAAACAAAAACAAAAAAATCATAAACCAAATTTTTTTTTTTTTTTCCTTACAAGAAGTTGGGAAAGAGAGATTTAAATTCATGTCTTCCAAATAGAAGAACCACGTAACGCACCTGAATTACAAGAATTAGTTATTATTATTTCAAGTTTAGAAGTACTTCATTTTCCCATAAAAAAAAAAAAAAAAAAAAAAAAAAAAAAAAAAAGAGTTGAAAGAAGGGAAGGAACATCCATATGTTGAAGGGGGAAAAAATTAGCACTTGACATGGGTTGTATGAGCCTTTAGGGATGGATGGCTAGGCCTAAACCCAGCACATAGTTCAAGCTAAAAGCTGGCTCAAATGTATAATTATATTGTATGAAACTTTTGCCAAGTAATAATTATGTTGTAGTATGAAACTATTAAGCGTAGTAAATGATCTAGCAAATAAGGATAGTTGAAGCAGTTTGGACCCATGAAGGATAGTAAAAGCATTTCTAGGAAAACCCAATGTATGGATTCACCACACATACAATAAAGTTATTGAGTGAATCTATATTTTAAAGACATCTACTAGGACTAGTTGCAAGTCTTGATTCCAAGAAATTGGGTTGTTCCTTCTAATTATACCATGCCCCTATGATATTCAGCATATAAACTTTATATGAACCCTGAAAAAACCATAATTGCATGCATCCATCAAAATTTTTTAAAAGCTTTTTGAGACATGCCCACTATCATTAAATTGGAGTAGTAAATAGTTTGTTTGGAAATTTTAGAGTTGAACCATTCTTTTGTTCTCTTTTCTTAAAGTATGTTGTCCAGAATCCAGATTAGAAAGTTAGATGAAACAGGTCATTTCAAAGTGCATAGTAAGAACTATTACATATAGATTATAGAGCACTAGCCAACCCTACAAGGGTTCTACTTTTGAAATTTTGAGGGGTGAAAGAAAGCATAATAGACTATAGTGCTTCGATGTTCAATATTTCTAATAAATGATTCATTTTCTTTTAGAAATGCCAGTCATATACGCCATTTCAAAATTTACAAAGGTAAATGTCAACAAGAATAAGGATTTTTTTTTAATAATTAAATTGTTGTAAGTCAAGAGAGGGAGTTTGAATCCTAATTCTCTTTTAGGAAAGAGACCAGTCCATGACACTAACACTAAGTTACAAGGGTAATGTCGTAATGTATATCTTAGTATTACTACAAGAAACCTAAGAATTATGTGCAGAAAGTATTACCTTAAAAACCAAAATTATCACATTTATTTCAATGAATCTGACTTGTAACTATGTCTTAGTTCTATGTCAATAATAAAGAATAATTGAGTCATGTCTTGTTCATCACAATACATAATCGACTAAGTAACATATGTCAAGTCTTCTTAAAAGAGAAGAAGTAATATATAATAATTGTCAAGAGTCATGTAATTTAATGACACTTTCTAATCTTTTTTGTTAGAAGAACCAAATTTTAAATCTATCGATCCTAAGAGATTAGACTAGTGATTCCATGAGATCATTTTCTAACCAACACATTAAGACCACCTATAAGGAAATCCTACCTATAAATAAATATTCTAGCGCACCTGAGATGGAAGAACTACAATAATGACTCATCACCCCATATTAATAAGGCATAATGCGAAAGTCAAGTGCTCTTAGAACCTCATACTAGTAATTAAGGTGTAAATAATGCAATACTATCACCTTCAATTAACAATGCTAAGGCTAAGCCATAAAAATTAATTGTTGGCTGGGTTCAGTTCATGAACCGATCATATAATCAAAGCTATACCTCAATTATTTGTATCTCTATATTAATTGAACGTAATAGTTTGCCAAAGTGTGGACCTAATATATATATTAGGGTGGCTTATTATCTCTCTTGCCTACTTTATGACCTCTTTAGCCACATAGGCAGCTCTATATATAACCAACCACTTATTTTATTTATAAGTAATAATTAATGTGTAGAAAATGAGATCTTCAAACTATATATTAAGTTATGATTAATGTAATCTCACTTCCACATAAGTCTACTACACTAACACCATTCTTATTCTGCACTAATCACAATATGTTATTTGAACAATTGTGAATTTTTTTGTGTCGAAGTTATTGTTAACGTAATCCTTAGTGATATTGGGTTGTGATTGCATTATATTTACTATAAATGGAAAAATGAAGAGGCTAGTAGTCTGACTCCGTCTATCACTGTTTGCATATGCTCCTACATATATATTAGAGCATCAATCTCTACTTTATTAGTGCACATGAGGGCACTGAAAATAAACAAATAAACATATTGAACTTTCTCTTTTGGTTGAAACAGAAACACACTTAACTATTAGCAGATCTCAAATATCTAATATGGTATGTCTTTATCAGCCTGTGAAATTTATACCTTCCAAACTCAAAAGACACGAACTAATTAAAAGTGACTTGGGTATCTCAAATCTGTAATAGTACGTGTTTACAAATTTCTGCCTTTCAAACTCAAAATAAGTGAACTAATTTGCCTCAATTTTACCAGTTCATGCGTGCACTGAAAATAAACAAACAATAAATAATATTAAACTTTCTCTTTTGGCTGAAACAGAAACATACTTAACTTTCAAAAGGCGTCTAAGTCTTTAATGGTATGTGTTAAACATTGGTAAACAAAATGTTATCAAATTTATATACCATCGTGAGGCCATTAAAAGTGACTTGGTAACCCAACTTTTATATGGGCTTGATCATTAACTAGTGGGTCGTAGGATGATCCGGGCTAGAATTTTATCTCAAAGTCAAAGCTTAACTAACTTTTTAGCTGGGCTATTGTTTAACTTCAAACTTTTCGTCAAGCTCAAATCTCAATGATACCAAAAAAAAGACAATCTGCGATGCATAATTAATTAATGATCATTGTTTGACTAATGTGTATGATAAGCTCTAACAAGGTAAAACTAATTTCTTCAATTTTTTTAGAAATTTTTTTTTTTGTGTATATTCTTATGATGTTATAACTTATATGGTCCAATTTATTAGATGAATATGTTAACAAACGTAACATTTTATTATATAATGTTCTCATGTGAGTATCCGCAGCAATAAAGTTAAAAATATAGTTATTTGGCACCAACAAAAATCACTTTATCTATTTTACCTCTTCACACCTAACATCAATAGTAAGATATCATTTCTATAAACTGATAAAATTTGAAGTAATTTCTATAAATTGTAAAGATATCATAATCATATAATAATGACTATCATTTATATAAAATGATAAAATTTTAGTATATTTTTAATTTTAGTAATATAAAAAAAAATACACATATATAGACTAAATTACAATTTTAGCCCCTTTACTTTTGGGTTTGTTTTCTTTTCAAAACCCCTTATATTTTAAAATTTTCATTTTTTAATTAAAGAATCTTGTAATTCAATAATATTTTCTAATCTCTCTTATGTAGTCAAAATTCTACGCATTAATTAATTTAAATCAACTTTTAAATTTTAAAAAGGGTTAGGTTCAAGTTACACCAACCAATAGTTTTTAATTGGATGCAAATTTTGATAAATCTACCGTTAGATTATATTATCTTCATATATTCTCTATGCTTGCAAATTTTCAAGGTAATCAAAGATCAATATCCATACTATCAATCAATTATTTAAATTTAAGTTTTTGCAGTTTGAATTAATGAAATAACATTACATTTTTTTCCCTTATCTTAAGGATTTTTGGCTTTGCTTCAACGAGTGAAAAGGGATGACAAAGACAACGTGAGGTAAGAGAGACAAAGAGAGTTTAGCCATGACATAAATCATGAGAAGAGGAGAGGAGAGGACTCCTAAAAAAAAAAAAAAAAAAAAAAAAAAAAAAAAAAAAACCTACAGATTTTGATAATTTAGAGAGGGTTTAGGGAAATTAAATTTTGGGAGGATCTTGGGAGATTTGGTATTTGCCTAGCAAGTTAAGAGATTTAAAGGAGGATTTGAGTGGTATTTTTTGGAAGATTTGGAGTGAGGTGGGATTGCGGTCACAGTGAGCATGTAGTGGTGCAAGGTTGAGAGAGAGAGAGAGAGAGAGATTATTTTTAAGTCATTCTTTCTTGCATGAATTTAATGGGTTTAAAACGTCATTTTAAAACAATGAATTTGGATAGGAGGATGACATTGGAAACAATACCAAATGTGAGAGACAAAAATAAAACTTTTTTTTAACATAAAGAATAAAATAGAAACAACTCAAACATAAAAGGAGCAAAAGTGTAATTAATTAGTCAAAAACATAAGTGTATAAATTGGATATATAATGAGTGCCCTTAGAGCATTGGTTAACAATCCATCTTAAGAAAGTTTTAGCGCCACTTTTATAGAAAATGAAAAAAGTTGTTAAAACATTAATTACTTTTTTTTCCATAAAAACTTTTTTTTTCAATAAAATTTTTTTTAAAATGGATTATTAACCAATGTTCTCAGGGCATTCGTTCGCATTTTCCTTTGATTAAATATGAAATTTGAAGTCTTTGTTAAGAAAATTCGTAATGTAGTCCAATAATAGTGTTGATCATAATCAATTGATAGTTATTAAACAAAATAAAAATAACAAAGAATTGTGTCAAGTATAAGTCGGTGAAAAAGGGTTCTTTTCAAACTGGTTTAAAGAAAAACTCTTCATATATTTTTTTATTAGATGTGTATTTTGAAACTCTAACCATTTGATTACATGTTCTTTTTATATCTTCCATTTTTGTAAAATTTCAAAAATATCAAAAATTAATAGCTATATCATCAATGATATGTTTGAATTTCAAGTTTTTATGGTAAAAAATTATGCATAAAAAATAAGTTTACTGATCGAATAATAAATAATAACTGATTTGAAAGAAAATTAGCATACGTGTTAAAAATACAAAAAACATACAATCTAATAATTAAATTTTTAAAATTTATATTTAATAAAAAGATATAGAAGTAATTTGAAACTTTGGAAAAATAACTTTTATCCTAAGTTGATTGCGTATGTTTTTTGGTTTTTGGTTCTCCTTCCTTTCTCATTTCAAGAAAGTAGGTTTCAAATTTCAACTAAGGGATCCAATTAAACAATGGCCCCTTTTTTCCACTTCCTTCTCCATTGCCTGAATTGACTTTATTAAGAAGGTGCTCTTTTCAACAATCAAGCACAGTCTTAATCAAGTATTTATTTTAGAGTAGATTTTAAGTTTTTTTAGTGCCTCATCTACCCTTCCCGTTCTTTAAATACAAAGAGCAAAAGATAAGTACATCCTTATCATTAGGGTGAGGGTACCAAACCAGCAGTGACCCAATTATTTAACCATTTTCTTGGGGTTGTCTTTAATGTAGGACACCACCCTTTCCCCTTGACCATGGCAATAATAATTTCTTCTTGTCACATTTTTTGAAAACAAAACACTAGTTGCATAAAAGAATCACAGACATGCTTTCAATGTGCTCACCTAATTAGCCGAAATTCATAGTTAAAAATTAATGGCTTTTTCACTAGTCATTAGACCCATATATATATATATATATTTATCATGAAAATTACGCCTAAAAACACAATCATTTTTATAAAATTTTCACAATCTACAATGATTGAAACATACTAAAAGTTGTATCAAATATGAATTCAGATTACATTTTTTTTTTTTTTTAGAAGCCAGATTATATATATATATATATATGATATTAATGTTCTAACAAACATTAGTCTTGAGAAATTAGAGAGAAACTAGAGCTACTATTAATCTGACAGGTGGGTGTGGAAGTATTGGTGAGCAGTAACCTCTCTACCCAATGCGAACTCGTTTTCTTCAACTCCAACGCTCAGTCTTCGCTCTTCAAATATCACTCTCACTTACCAACACAACACATAAACGCGCGCACACAACTAACAAAAACCCACACACAAAATGACATGTATCAGAACTGTCTGGTAGACCGACCAGTCAAAACCCACATCTCTCTCTCTCTCTCCTATGTCAAACACACACAAACCCTAGCCACACTCTCTCTCTATTGAATATTTTTTGCCATCAACCTAGTGTAACGACCCTTCAATACTATCATTTGGGTGTGTGTTTGTGTATTTTTTTTGTTTGGATCGTCAACCTTTACAAAGTTGTAGCACTTCTTGGGCAACTCACAGATCTTCCTCAAAGTCATCTAACTTTTTTCCTCTCTCTCTCTCACTCTCTCTCTTCCTCACCTGCAGGTCTGCCATATTACCTTCTCTTCTTTCCTAAACTTCTTCTCTCACTTTCTTTTCCTTCTTCTTTTTTTTTTTTTTTTTTTGGGATTAAAGGGGTTTTGATTTTTTAGCTCAAATGGCTATTTCTCCTTATTTCTGTCTATTTACTATCTTTGGAATCCAAAAGTGATTTTCTTTCTTTCATTTTTTTAGTATTTCTTTCCTTTTTTTTTTTTTTTTGAGTTGATATTTGATAGAAAAGGAGATAGAGTAGGTTTGGTTCTTGAAACTCAGCTGCAAGCATGGCTGCACCGCCAAGTAGCCGGCTTCAAAATATGTTACAGGCGGCGGTGCAATCGGTTCAATGGACTTATAGTCTCTTCTGGCAACTCTGTCCACAACAAGGGTAATTATAACTAATTAATTAATTTCTAGCAACAAGAAAACTTTTTGATTAAAACCCATTTCTCATTATCAATTATGTATGATTATGGTTGCTTAATTTGGGGTTGTGAGATTTTTTGTTACTCATTTCTTGATGTTTATGATGGTCCAGGATCTTAGTTTGGGCAGATGGGTATTACAATGGAGCAATTAAGACTAGGAAAACAGTGCAACCTATGGAGGTTAGTGCTGAGGAAGCATCCCTTCAGAGAAGCCAGCAGCTTAGAGAGCTCTATGATTCATTGTCCGCCGGAGAGACTAACCAGCCGGCACGAAGGCCTTGTGCTGCTTTGTCGCCAGAAGATTTGACGGAGTCGGAGTGGTTCTATTTGATGTGTGTCTCTTTCTCTTTTCCTCCTGGGGCGGGGTAAGTTGAATTAATTTCTTCACACTTTCTGCTAGATTAGCTTCCTTTCTTTAGCTAAAAAATTTTATTTAAGGGTTTCTGTCTTAATTAATTTCCTTTTCTTGGTACATTTTAAGTAGAAAAAAAAGGATATGAATTCTGAAAATATCAGTTGGAAGCAATAGAAAATGTCATTGACTTGAAAACCATTTACTATTTATTTATTATTTTAACTTGTGAACTGTTTTGTGTTTACATGAATCTTAATTTCTTGAAGTGAATCTCATGAGTGTGCACCAAATTGCAAGTTAAAAGAACAGAAAAAATAAAATAAAATCATGGGGTGTGAATGATTTCCTTTTGTTTCATACACTTTGTCACATAGGCAAGCAACACATGCAAAGCTCTCTCGTCCAATTTATCTATTGTCTCTCTATCAAAAGTTACCAAAAGAATTTCAAAATTTTCCTTTCCCAGATAGTAGGACATTTATTTCAGAAACCATCCTATTCAATTTCTTTCTTATAAGAAGTGAGCCAAGAAAATAATGACGACCGTCTTTCTATCTGTCTATCTCTTCTGTAATTGTGTACGAAATCATTAGGCAACTGTTACTACTGTGAAGTCTAGTCCGAGGCCAGAAAATAGGCACAACAAAGAGCTAGTAATTGAGCTTGTCCAAAATAGTAGCTAACTAGACAGTGCACCAAAGTTCTTCAAACACAAAACCTGCTCTTCTTGTTTTTTTGTTGAATTACTTGCTTGTTTTTGAAACATGGAATTGACATCGTTTAAATTGCCCTTACAACACGTCAAGTGAGAGCCTTTTGCACCATTTTTTTGGTTTTTCTTACTTCATGTTTTCAGGGTTACTAGGCTTACACTGATTTGTCTTTTTTACAATTGTAGGATTGAAAACTACTTTGGTGGTTAATGGAAAAATATTCTGAGAGTGGTATAAAAAAGTCAAGGTGCATGAGAGAGAGAGAGAGAGAGAGAGAGAGTCAAATAAATAAATAGACGTTGATCACACTGGCTCAATGAATTTCCTATCTCTTTCGAAAAAACAAGCAAAACCCAAATCCCGTTTTATTTATGCAACTAAAGCTCGTCCTCCAAAGATTTCTTAAATCTCTCTCTCTCTCTCTCTCTCTCTCTCTCTCTCTTGCTAAGACCTCGAATCTAAGCTTTCATGGCTCTGAGCACTCGCTGCTCTCATAGAGGGCTGTGTTTTACCCTTTTTTAATAACGGAAAGGGATGGAGCACTGATTAGAATTTAGGGATGGAGCACTTATTAGAATTTAACCATGTTGGCTCTTTTTAACATGTAAAATCCTCATCTAGTACTATTTTTCTAGAAGATTTGGACCACATGTTTAAACACATTTAGCTGTGAATCATGCATTACTACAACAACATGACCAAAAAAAAAAAAAAAAACCTAGCTAGTACACTCTTACTATACCTATATCAAAGAAAATGTATAAAGGTTATATGATATGTTGGTCTGTATATACACGATTCAAAGCAACATTTGCAACTCTCTCACTTTCACTCCAAAAAACACATTTTCTGATTCTATATATGTATGTATTTCTGCATAATATACGTTTAAAAGTTCTTTATAGACATGTAATTTACGAGGGGGGGAATTATTGTAGGTTACCTGGAAAAGCATATTCGAGGCGGCAGCATGTATGGCTCACCGGTGCTAATGATGTCGATAGCAAAACTTTTTCTAGAGCCATTCTTGCCAAGGTATCTCTACCTGTCTTCCTCTTTGAAAATTTGATGGTAAAGAAAGATAAAGATTTGGAAATGCACTAAGTACTTTTTGTCTTATTGGTGAAGTTCGTACTTCAACTGTGGGCATTTTACAATTACTATTACTATTTTACTTTTTTTTTTTTTTAAATAAAAAATTGTACGGACCCAATAGTAATTACTGTTTCACACTCACAAATGTAAAATGTTTCATACAATAGAGGTTTCATTTGGCTAAATCACCGTTTATATAAGTTTTTCAAGACAAATACACATACTTGATATATACATCAGGAATTAAGTACAGAAAATTATTTTAACAATTTCTATAATTTCCTAATGGAAATTAAGTTATATACAAAACAAAGAAAAAGCAAAAATTGATAACTTAAAATTTTCTTGCTAGCTAATGCTAGCTTGTTTTTAGTAGTAAGTAGCACATTTTATTATCCCAAAATCCAGTTCAATAACTAACTACATTCTCCTGTTTTTTTCAACATGAACTTACTTTGCCATTGGACCAGAGCGCTCGTGTTCAGGTAATTAATCCCAAGACCAATGCAATGTAATTTGTCTTGCTCTCTTAATTTGCTTTATGAACTAAGAATTAAAAACCACATTAATTTCTGTTTCAGACTGTAGTATGCATTCCTCTACTGGACGGTGTTGTGGAACTTGGCACAACTGATAAGGTACGTACGTATGAACTTAATTACTATTAGTAGGCACTCTCCTGCTTAAAAAAAAAAAGAAAAGAAAAAAATGTACTAAAAAATTCACTTACAATTAATTAATTAATTACATGGTGCGTGTATATATGATGGTTTAATTATTGTAGGTTCAAGAGGATGTTGCATTTGTTCAACACATCCAGAGTTTCTTCACTGACCATCACCATCACAACCCTCACCCACCAAAACCAGCTCTTTCCGAGCACTCCACTTCCAATCCTGCCTCATCATCCGGCCACACGCGCTTCCACTCACCTCCCGTCCCCCCTGTTTACACCTCAGCAGACCCACCTGTGAATGCCAACCCAGAAGACGAGGAGGAGGAGGAGGAGGAAGAAGAAGAAGAAGAAGAAGAAGAAGAGGACGAGGACGAGGGTGGAGAATCAGACTCAGAAGCCGAAACGGGCCGTAATGGTCGGCCCATGGGCATAGTGCATGTGGCCGTGCCCACAACTACTGATCAGCCCAGCGAGCTTATGCAGCTCGAGATGTCAGAGGACATCCGACTAGGCTCACCAGATGATGCGTCAAACAATTTGGACTCTGATTTTCACATGCTCGCTGTGACCCAGTCTGGAAACCAAATTGCCGACCACCACCACCACCACCGTCGAGCCGACTCGTACCGAGGCGAGTCGGCTCCAAGATGGCCAATGTTACAAGAACCAACAAGCAGTGGAATTCAAATTCAACCACCATCTTCAGGTACATGACATCAACAAAAACAAAACAAAAAAACTGATAGTTAGGGTTTCCAACTAATAAATAAAATGATTCAACACATACCACAGTAGTAATAATTAATTGACTTCAATGTATGAGATAAATAATTAAGGCCTCCAACACCAACTCCAACTAAAATAGCGTGATTCCATACTGCACATACAAATACAATAACGATAGTGGTGTATTCACTATTCACCACTGCAGATAGCACTAGCAGAGCAGTGATTCAGTACAACACGGACCACATGAGTAATTATTGACTTCAATATATATATATATATATATGATACCAGATATCTTACTTCCACATAGATAGATAATGAAAAACACTGATTAGCTGCTTTAGCAGTAGCACACATATATGTATGTAATGCGTGATACTAATACCGCTAATAAATTTGGTTTCAAAAAATGGGGTCACGATTAATGATGGGCCCTGTGGGGTCACTGCATTAAATCCCCTAATCACTGTATGATGATGATGTTCGGCAGGGAAGAGTGACATGATAGTCGATGCACATGGGAAATAAATAATAATAATAAAATAGAGTATGTATGTATGTATATGTATATATATATATATATATTTTGGCTTTTACTGACAAAAATTATTAGTTCTAGATTCTACGAATGGATCCCACTGGTAGCCCATGAAAACAAGTCCACGCGCCCCTTTTTGTTCCCCGTGGCCGTGGAAGTTGTGGTGGGTTTCAAATTGTAAATTGTAATTGTAATTGGGAATGGATCGATCGTAGTCGTACTTTGTTTTGGCTGAAAAGGAACAAACCTCATTTATGTGCGTCGTTGTCGCCACTTGCGTGCAACGATGCAAAAACATCTCCGCAGTTATTGGTTTTTGGGGAGTGAAATCTTCAACTAACCCATGCAAAATTCAATATTATGGTTGACACTTTGTCCCCTATAAGTTATAACACCCTTTCGGATCTTTTATTTTTATTATTAATTTTTTAACTCGGATTTGAAAAATTATTACATAATAAATATTTTACTCTTCTTCTTAAAATATGAGAAAGTATTATCTGATTCAACTCATTCTGTGCTGAATTTTAACTCCTTCAATAAATATTTTAAGTAAATAATATATACTCTGTCCCCTATAACCCTCTTGGATCTTTAATTTTTTTTTAACTTGGGTTAGAAAAATTATTACATAAATGGTTTACCTTTCTTCTTTTACCGAGGCTCTCAATTTTGTTCATAAAATTATTACATAAATGGTTTACCTTTCATCTGATTCAACTCGCTCAATAATGAATCTTAATTTTTTTTTAATAAATATTATAAAGAAATAATATTTCGCATTAATTAGTTTAATATTGTTAATATGGCTTGTTGTGTATAATAAAAATAAAGTTATCAATTATCAATAAAATTAGGTCAAAGCTATATTTTTTATAAAAAAGATTATATTATTATAATCACAATAACCATAAACAATTGTGAAAAACATCGTATATTTCTAATAAAGTTACTAATTCCTTCTATTGGAATAATCATTGTTATAATAAGAAAATTGAAGTTAATCCAAAAAATCAATGAACCTCATTATTATTATTATTATTATTATTATTATTATTATTATTATTATTATTATTATTATCATTCTCATTTGTCAATGTGTTGGTGTTTGTGTATATGTGCAGGAGGAACTCCTCCATTAGACGACTTGACACAGGAGGATACCCATTACTCTCAAACGGTCTCCACCATCCTCCAAACACAGCCCCGATGGGCTTTTGACTCATCCACCTACATCCCCTATTCCAACCAATCAGCTTTCGCCAAGTGGACAGTCCGTGTGGACCACCACCTTCAGGTCCCACTTGAGGGCACATCACAATGGCTACTAAAGTACATTTTAATTAGTGTACCACTTCTTCACACTAAGTACCGTGATGAAAATTCACCAAAATTAAGGGATGGTGATGTTGCCACTCGGTTCAAAAAGGGTACCCCACAAGATGAGCTCAGTGCTAACCATGTCTTAGCTGAGCGGCGCCGCCGTGAGAAGCTTAATGAGAGGTTCATTATACTAAGGTCACTAGTGCCATTCGTGACCAAAATGGACAAGGCCTCAATATTAGGTGACACAATTGAGTATGTGAAACAATTGCGTAAAAAGATTCAAGATCTTGAGACACGTAATAGACAAATGGAAGTTGATCAACGGTCAAGATCAACTGGAGACTTACAAAGGTCTAGTAGTTTAAAGGATTTGCGGGCCACTACTAGTGGGGTAACTTCAGACCGAACCCGAGCCGGCCTATCCGGCTTAGATAAGAGGAAGTTGAGAATTGTGGAAGGGAGTGGTGGTGTTGCAAAGTCTAAGATGGTTGTCGAGTCACCACCGCCGCCGCCGCCACCACCGCCTCCGCCACCTCCACCACCACCACCACCTTCATCACCGCCAGCAACGCCAACAGGAACATCGGTAGAAGTGTCAATTATAGAGAGTCAAGGGTTGTTGGAGCTCCAATGTCCTTACAGAGAAGGATTGTTACTTGATATCATGCAAAAGCTTCGAGAGCTCCGAATTGAGACCACAACAGTGCAATCTTCATTGAACAGTGGGTTCTTTGTAGCTGAATTGAGAGCCAAGGTATAATGCTGAATATATAATTAATCAATAAATATTTCATACATCTGATATATATATCATCTCTCATAATTTGTTGGTGTCACATTTGCATGTGACCCATATATTAGTGAGAAAGATGATACATATATTGAATGTACAAGATATCCACTCATCAACATTTTTTTAAAGTTTTAATAAATAGTTTACCAATTTGTTTCATTAAACTCATTTGTTATGTACATCATGATACTAATTCTTCTTTTTTGTGCGTATCTTCAGGTGAAAGAGAATGTTAATGGGAAGAAAACAAGCATTGTGGAAGTGAAGAGGGCAATAAATCAAATCATACCCCATACTGACTCTTAGATAATTGAAGGATATGAGTTAGGGGGGAATCCGTAAATTACTGACTTATGGAAGTAGCAATGTATAATCTTTAGTACTTGTGAGATTTAGTAATCAATTCCCAAATGTAACCTAACAAAGTGTATGTTAGCATAAAGGTTCAAGAAATGCAATATAAAATTGGTCTAGTAACGCCTGTTGATACTATATGACTATATCTTGAAGTTTAATATTTGACCATATAGCTAATCATCTTTATAGCCAAGAAGAGATGACCAAAATTAATATTTGTAATTAAGCAGCATGATAATTAGCATTGTATATAACCTTTTAGCTGTTCAATAGTTATGAACTTTTAGCCTTCATGCAAACCAATCGACACGTATAAATGCATATCTTTTCACTTCATTAAATATATATACTAAATAAATAAGAGAGAGAGAGAGAGAGAGAGTTAAAAATCATGGATTATACTATGATTCAAATGCTAAGTTGTTAGTAAGAGATATATGATCCTCACAAAAGCTAGAGAATTTGACAGTTTCATAAGTCCAGACAGTATCATCAAACAATAAAATTAGGTAAACTTCAAAAAATGAGGTCTAAAAGAGTTGCATTTAAGTAAATAAGGAAAGTTAAACAATTAAAAAAATAACAGTGAGCTTCATTGTAGGATATGATTGTAATATGTATCTCCTTTTTTTTTCTTCTTGAAATGAATATTGTTAATTATTATATATATATTCATTCACTATTAAAGACCAGCCCTAACTTAAGCTTTAACCAGGCAAATTCAAAGCTTCAGGGCAGAGAGGCTTATACCAGAGCCCTGTTTTGTTACTTATAATTTGCTTATAATAACATTCATCGTAATCATAATCTCTGTTTTGTTGTCCTCAATAGTTTTCACTTATTATAGTTTATTCATCCGTGGGGCAACAAAAGGGAGTGACACATGCCGACGAAAATTCATGAATGCTTTATGATTTGACAGTACGAAAATGAGCCACAAATACCACGACTCACGATAGAGAAAAGGGAATGGCAGTATAACTAAAAATATACACCTGCACCAGGAATTTGTCCCCCCAAGAAAGAAACAAAACAAAATTTGATTTTACGCAGAACATTCTAACACCTTTTTGAATTCAAGGATCAGGGAAAATTCAATGCTATAAGAATGGTATTTTATGCTGTAAGAGGAAGCTATTTCTCACATAATTGTTCCACAACTTAGCCAACTACTCTATGTAAGCATGGACCAAGGAATGAAAGATCGACCAACAAACCACCCTCAGACTGAAAACTTGATAGCAGGCAGATAAATCCTCAATACTGCATTTCGTTCAAGATGCCGTCACCCATCTTCTCCACATCTTCCTGGGACAAAAGGGTTTTCCTACCGCTGCCACCAGCCCTATCATATGGTTGAGCCATCTTCCTAAGGAACTGAAACCAGAGAGAACACATTATCGGATTTACAACCATATTCTATATCACAAACTCGCAATTTATTTTATTGTATCAAACTGACTTGTACACAGGATATGAACATTGAATTTTGTCATCTTTCTTGAATAACACACTGTTTTAACATTTTTCTGATCCATAGTTGTAGAATTTTCTTTTGGTAATTTTGTTTCCGTTAAAAAGTTACTGAGTGATCAATCAGAGAGATCATCATCTTTTTTTTTTCTTGGTACAAATATCTTTATCTGGTTTAAGACAACCAGAGCCAGAAAGCACTGTGGCAAAGGCATATGTGCACAGGGTAAGGTGTGACTGAGGCTAACTGCTCCCACACCCAACACCCATGGTCTTTACCCAAAAAACACATACAAAAGGGAAAAAAAAGTAAAAGAAAGCAATTTCAAACAATTGGATAATCTAGAATGTCTTTTGATTGCTATTTAGTGAAACCAATAACACGTGACTCTCATGTGCTTTCAAATTTGGCCTTTTGCCCATCCTCAATAGTCATAACAGATTTGTCGATTTCAAACTGTAAAAAATGGGAGAAGATTGTACAAACATGTTGTAGTAACAGGGACCTACCTCCCGTGCTATATGCAGAGCCATGTCTGTGCTCAAATTCAGGTGTGCGTCGCGTAAATGTGACAGTATCCACCCAGGCAATTTAGAGCGCTTGTCATGACGGCTATACCTGCACAAATTTTAGGTCAACAATCCAACAGAGAAAATTATCTCCAGATAAATATATTTAATCTAAATTAGTGAGTGGTTAGCGCTTCTGGGGACTGCAACAATAAATAAAACAGAGCACTCATCAAAGATGTTTTACCAATAAAAGTAAAGCAATTTCAGTGTAAAAGCTGCAGGTAAACTCAACTAATTCCTTCCTACTTCTATTCATTTTGGAACCAAATATTGTCAGTTATCTTATTCACTTTAACAATGAAAGAAGAGGATACATGGTAAAGTACTGCAAATATCTAAGTTATGATCATTCTGTACTAAATTTTACTTGATTATCACCATTGGCGCCCAAGTGGCACTCCCACCCCATGTGGTGGCCAAGGTCCAAGGTTCAATCCCCTTGTCTTCACCTAAGTTTCTCGACAAATATGAGTATGATTTTAGGCCAAACTTCAAGAGTCCCAAGTCCCAACACTACATAAAATCAGCGTAATGATACTTGAAATATCCATATGAAGTTCTTAAATCACATAAACTAATACTTATGGAGTGACTGAAGTTTAACAAAAGCACAAACGTTTGATCAATGTATATAAAAATTATTTAATAAACAGGTGGTATTTTAGTGTGTGTGTATAGACATATACAGACCTTTTGTCAGCAAAGATCATCATCCCATAATCAGCCTTTGACCGGATCACTCGGCCCACACATTGAGCAGCCTGTCTCTGCTCCAGTAAAATCCAATGGTAAAAATATTAATCTATTACACAAAAAATGAATATTGAAACAAGGCAGCCAAAACAATAGTTGTTCTATTGACAAAGGGCAATGGAGCAATACCAAGGCATCAAAGGTCAGAAAATCTCCTTCCTTAATCTGAAAGGTGTCCCGTAGATATTCCAACCGGGCAAGCAAAATCCTGCAAACCATACTTTAATCTGTCACATCATATACAATCAATTTCATAAGCAACATAGAACTGTGGATTAAAACTCACTTGCTCAATGTGTACTGAAAAGGAACACCAAACATAATGACCAGTCTACCATAATGTCGATCAAAGTCTATACCCTCAGCAACTTTTCCCCTGCAGAAGTACAGATATATTTTCAATTTTAAGTGAACCTAGATCGATAAAAGATTTCCCCTTCCACAAGCTTCCTTTTAAGACCAGAAAAGGACACAATGCTCATAAAAAGATACAGTAGAGACTAGAGATTAAAAAAAAAAAAAAATGTAACACTTTAGTCTTAAAAAATCACAAAAATCTTTTGGAAAAATTTTATATGCTAACATCAGCAGTGCTAAAGGCACCAGATCAAGAGAAGGTTGCCTCAGACCAAATGAAACATTGCACGGTGTTCTTTTAGTCACTTATAGTATTAACATAAAGATTATACTACAAAATTTACACCATTGTGATTGCAAGTGCCTTTCACCAACAGCGAGAGGTTGCAGGTTCAAGTTCGAGAATTAGTCTCTCCAAAATTATTGGGGATAAGGCTGCCTACCGTAACCTCTCCCAAGCTCCACAAAAGTGGGAGCTTTATGCACTGGGTATGACATCCTCTTTCATTTGATTGCAAATAGTATTCAAAAGTTTTTTTTTTTTTCGAGTAAAATATTAGAGAAACCAATAGGCTATAACTCAAACACTTCCAAGCATTGAGAATGAGTTAAACTAAAACCTCCACCTTTGCAAGGCAAAGGTGGAGGAGTACAAGAAGGCTACATAGGTTGAAAACAGTCAAGAATTCAAGTATTATAGATTTCAACATGTAAAGGCAGCTTTTTACCCCTGAAAAGAATTTAAAGGGGAAAAAAAGCATTCTAGTAGGACTAATACAGTACCTGGCAACAGAGAAAAAGATGGCACCCCTCCCACAATCACAAGCCTTGCGATAGTTGTCAAGAGCCAAAGTAGTTTCCACAACATCCTGAGTCTCGATGAAGACAAGCTTATGCTGCATTATTTCCTGTGACAATGACAGCATCAAGCACCTTTCAGCATAAGCAGATACTTAACAAACTAATGAAGGAAAGTGAGGTGAAATTCAAGGAAAATACTTGAAACTAAAAAAATATAGATAGAGCTACTACCTTCAAAATTCCATTTTCATTCCAACTGTTCACTATGCCATCCATATATGAGTAACTAACAAAGAAACACACAATCCCATCTGGAACAACAGATGCCATCTCCAGTAAAAGCCTCCCATAATTTCGTACAACACCAAGATCACTTCTCATGTCAAATTTGGTACTGACAGGAAGCTGATCACTGAAATAAGAACCAATTTACCAGATACTAAGCAACAAACTAAAGTATTAATAAATGGGTCTAGTTGTATTACAAATTAAAAGGTGAGAACCAAACTGAAAAGACTAAAAATCATTATTTGCCTGTAAAATGCTAACGGATTTTAGCTGAATTTAATACCTTCCACGAGTGAGAACCATTGGGCATATGCAATCTCTTGTTAAGGACATCGTAAAACTTCGACTAACAACTGGATGGAAATTAAGTAGACGGGGGTAGAGATCAATTGGACTCAGAGTTCCAGATGTAATGACAACTGACTGGAATCGATCAAATACAGGCTTTATGGCAAGAGATGCATCATGGCAACTAAGCTGAAATACCAAACATATAGAGGGAAAAACCAATCAATAATAAATTCAAAAAGCTGATATGCCAGACAGGATGGAAATCTTAATTGCATCCACTGTCAAAAATATAAAATTAGACCTAGTAACAGCAAACAGACACATCTGCATAAGCAGGGAGATGGCTGATGGGAGAGCATTTATAGGTTTAAATATATAAAATTGAAGGATCAGAAACATCAACCCATTAGATTCATTTTTTAGAATATTATATATTTTTAATGCATAGGGAGAGGGGAGAAAGTATTAAAGAAACTTACAATGGTGTATATCCAAAAGAGTCTATCAACCCATTAGATTCATTACTTAAGATGCTGGGAAAATAAAAGAAAAAGGAAAAGTGGCCTTAAACATAGATGTTGTAAGTTCAAAATTACATACAGCAGATCATTGAATAGGAATAGGACTTCACAAGGTACATATTAACATTGGAGTCAAACATCCATTCCATTTGCAGAATACTGAAAGTTTGCTAACATATAAAGTGTTCCCTAAAGGTAAAATAAAACGGAAAAGAAATAAAAGAAAAAGGACAAAAACAATGCAAGGGGAAGATGGGGAAGGGAAACCAACCTGCAGCACAGGGTCAGGAATATGAGGCATTCTCTCATCAAAAGGTTCAATTATAATTGAAAAACCACGAGTGTATGTCCCTACAAGTGTTGCGAAGTCACATATTGTTTGGATGTGTAAGAATTCATCAGTGTCAGTGATTTCTAGTGTTAACATCAGTGAATGTAGGCGATCATAACAAAACTTCAGTGTTTTTTGGTCAATTCCAGCATGGGTATTAATAGATGCAACAAAGCCAACAGGCCCCTCCTTCTCAACATTATCAGTTTCCAGCCGCCCCTCCAGATATTGGACCAATCTACGTAAGACATGCAGAAAATGTTCTGCTCGGCGGATATTTCCAGGCACAGCCTCCTTCAGAATATCATCAGGTAAGGCAGGATTGGAGAGCCAGTTGTCCGTGACTGCATAGAGAAAGAAGTCAAGCTCAAGGTAACTAAGGACATTGTCAAAAAAAAAAAAAATTCTTAGGTCTTGAGAATGAATATTAACGTCAGTGCAATCCACATACAAGGTAAGTTTCCTCTTTGTGCCAAACCCTCAACAAGCCGATTGTACTCTGCTCGCAATCTACCAGCATCTGTGGCCTTAAACCTTCCTACCATGTCAATCAATTTCATAAAAGCTGCATCAAATTTTAGTTTATGGTTCAAAGAGATATTAAAAATGAATCTAAGCAAGAGAAATCCAGCCATTACTTCTTAAGAATCACATCAGAATATTGACAGGCAAACACAGAAGACCTACAAATTAAATAGAAAGACTTTTCCAAGCACTGGTCTAACCAAACTATACAATAATGGCTCCATATTTGCAAAATATTACAAGAGAATATTTAAAGCCCATGAAGCAAGTCAATTGTGAACCCAATTCGTCATGTAACAGCAAAACAGGAAGAAATAAAAAAATTTAAGAAAAACACATACTTCTCAATCTCCTGACGCATTTTATTGAGATTCCTTCTGGCCCCTTCAAGTGTCTGCCTTCTCACACTAACACTAAGAGCTTCAATACACACATTATCAATATTATGTGCCTCGTCAAACACCACAACAGACTCCTTCTGCATTTCCTTGGATATATACCCAGCCACCTTGGGATCAAGCAAATATTGATAACTATAAACCACCACATTTGCAAATTGCACCATATGTCGTGCCAAGAAGTATGGGCACCACCCTTTCTCCTTCCCGTATGCCCTCAGATCCTGCAAGAATTGTTCAACATAGAAATGATTTTGGAACTCAGAAATATTTGGTAAAATGCTATCAGATTGCAACACATCACTGGAATGTAAGAAATAATCTTAGCCATATTATTATTTCATATTATGGTAGACAGCTCAATATTATTCATAATAATCCTTTAATTATTATAAAAAAATAAAAAATAAAATAAAAAAACATGGGGCATTAATCAGACTTCATGCAACAACATTGTTAATATACTGCCAACATAGATTCCAAGGATAGCAAAACTTGTTGCTTCTTCATAAATAATCAGAATCTAGGAATTACACAGATAGCTAAACATGTTGTTTCTTCATAAGCAAACAGAATCCAGGAATTAAACATATATTTCATAAGCCAAGTTGCAAGATAAGATCCAGCCACTTGAATATGATGATTAACAATTAACATAAATCCAAAATATTTGCTCTTTCCTAATCACCCAAAACAGCTCACCAATCAACCAAAAACACATATAACTCAAAACTTTCTAATTCAAATCAACCAAAACCCATTGCCTCAATGCACAAAAAACAACCCGATTATACTTCATTCCTACCCACAAGGTACAAACCCATTTGGAAATACATGTTCTTTTACAATCACGCAAAACAACTTACAAATCAACCAAAACATACACATCACAAAAATCCCAATTCAAATTAAAGATCACCCATTGCTTGAAATCACCAAAACAAATCAATCACAATTCATTTCTACCCGCAAGTTATAAACCCCATTTGCCAAAATAACACAAATATCAATTTAAACACAAAAATCCCAATTCATTTCAACCTGCAAGGTATACACCCCGGGAGGCAACACTGCATTAGACCCTGCCTTCTCATACTCTTCAAAAAACTCACATGTGGGCAAATTGGGGTTTGCCACTGCTGCAGCCCTGACCCAACTGGCAGTCAATCTCCGGCAACTAGCATCAACTGAGTCCCGATTCTCCGCAGCCAAAACACGCGAATTAACACACAGGTTCTTGCGGGAAGAGAGCCCAACAGCAAGGATTCTAGCACGGTCCCCGATGTGAATAGTCTGGTAAGCATGGAGAAGCTTGAGCTCTGCATCTCAAAACAACTCACAAATCAACCAAAACACATGCAACACTAAAAATACATATTATATCAAATCAACCAATACCTATAACTTAAAATCACAAAACCAAACCAATCCCAATTCATTCCCACCTGTAAGGTATAAACCCCATTTGCCCAACAAACTTTGTTCTTTCCTGATCAGCTAAAAACAAATCAAAAATCAACCAATGCACATACAATACCCAAAATAAAAATCCAAAATTGAAGGGCGGTTTGGTAATGTTGTTATAGTAACATTGTTTGTATTTTTTTGATATATTTGGACGAAAAAATGTGTAAATATACGTATAATATTGTTTAAACAAAACTGTTGTTTAAAATACACTTCTAAATAGCCCCTAATTCACCCAAAACCTATTACTTCAAAATCATGAAAACAAACCAAACTTCAATTCATTCCACCCACAAGATACAAAATGTAAACCCCATTTACCAAAACAAACTCACAAATTAACCAAAACACATAGAACCCACCCCAAAAAAAAACCCAATTCACTCCACCCACAAGATGCAAACTTTAAACCCCCATATACCAAAAACAACTGACAAATCAATCAAATACACATACAACACTTGAAATTACCCAAGATCCATTACTCCAAAATTAAAAAAAAAAAATAATAATAATAATAATAATAATAATAATAATAATAAAATAATAAAAAAACCAAAGCCAACTCAAATTGTGTACCTGCAAGGGTCTTCTCCATCTCATGGACAGTGCGGGTACAGTAGATGAGCTTGACAGGGTTGTTGGGTTTAGAGAGAGTGTAGCTGGTGATGAGAGAAAGAAGAGCGATGGTTTTGCCTGTGCCAGTGGGCATCTCGAGGAGGCAGTGCCCTCTGGCATCTAGAGCCCGCTTCAGTTCAACCATGTACGCATATTGTTCTGGGTATATGTGATCGTACGGAAAGTACACCGTTACGTCTTCTATTTGAAACTTCATTGTGTTTTCTGGGATTTGGGAGGGTTGAGAGAGAGAGAGAGAGAAGGGGTTTTAGGGTTTGAATCTGGCAGACCCTTTATTGTTGTTGTTGTTGTTGCTGCTGTTGTTGTCGTTGCTGTTGTTGTTTCTAGATATTCTTCTAGTTCTCGTACACTGTTAAATATTTTCTGATTTTTTTTTCCAAATAACTGTAGTACGGTACCATTTTTGTTAGTTGGCCGGAACAGAAAGTATGTAGGAAACTAGCATCTCGAGTTTCAGAAACTCGAGATTCATATGTAAATCGAGTTTTTAATACTCGATTTTAGATGTGCTGTTGCATGATGACCTGGCTAAGTTTTTTCCACGTGGATCTCGAGTGTATAAAACTCTATTTCTGAAAACGAGTTTTATAAACTCGATTTGTTGTATTCATTTTGCCTGAAACCGTGTTTCAGAACCACGGTTTTGTCAACCTAAAACTAAACTTCCCTCACTCTCACTCGTCACTTTCACTGTCACTCTCACTCTCACTCTCACTCTCTCTCTCTCTCACTCTCACTCTTCCGCTCTGTCCGCCTCCGCCGCCGCCGAAGTCCGATACTGTTTCCTCTTCCGCTCTGTCCGCCGCCGCCGCTGCCGAAGTCCCAAACTCCTACTCTCTATTTCGGCCCCTCCGAAGTCGCTCTCTCATTCAAAAGCATCTCAAGATTGTCAGAGATCTTTGTCGCAATTTCAAGGTAAAAAAAATTTCAATGTGAAAATCGAGCTCAAGATTAGCTGATTATTACAGCATTTATTTTTTTGCGTCAACTGGATTGCGTTGCTTGAATTTTGTTCGTGATTATTGCTGGTTTGGTTTTGTTAGTGGTTTACTCTAAGGCCCTTTGACCTTGATTGTTGAAACTCTGTTACTTCAACTTCTCTACTAGGGTTCGTGAATGAGGTTTAGCTTTTTTTTTTTGGAGAACCATGATAGAAATTTTATTGAACTTTAGGAAACAACAATTGTTTTACACCAGTTTTGCCTTGGGCACCTGAGCCACTTAGCATTACAAAACATCAAAAAAGGTAAAGCCTAGTGTAGGACATAACAGCACCACTCTAAAAGAGTGAGGAAGAGGATTCATAATAATGCAAGTAGGTAAGTCCAGTGCCAAAACTGGTGGAAATCACCAAATCAAAAATAGCTTAAATGCCCTATTGGAAAAAAATTTGGTTTTCAACGAAAAATTTGAAGGGGAGAAAAAAAAAGAGTTTTCTTGAATCATAGAAAACAATTAGATTTATTCTTACTTATATGATTGTTATCAAATTTACGACATCCATATTATCCACAAGCTCTTTGAAATTGGATATTGGTTCACTGTTCTTGCTCTGAATTCAATGAAGCCAACAAGCAATGCCCTAAAGTCTTCAATGCCAGCTTTAGTTCCCAAGGCAACGGAATTCTTGTCCCCTTGGGTTCAAGAGTTCCGTTGTACCCCTCATTTCTCTTGATCACCAATTTTCCATGTCTTCCACCACACCTCCAGTCTCATTCCAATTCTCCAAAGTAGACCTTGCCTTCAAAAACAATGTATATTTCTCAAATTCACAATGCTGGTCAAACTCTATGTTACAAGAAAAGTCCTGCTTGGCATTTGCGAGATCAACTTGTAGAGGTGGTCGAGTGTGACGGTAATGACACATGCATGTTTTGTAGATCTAATGGCAACATATGCTTGATTGTTGTTGTTGTTAAAACTTTGACGAAGAGGGGATTGTTGTTGTTATTGAGGCATTGGGTTGAGGGCAGGGATTTTTTAATTCTAAATTGAAAAAGTTAAGATGATATTTTATTTTTATTGCACCAAACATGTAGGATTGGGATAATAATTATCCATTCCAATTCCATTTATTGTCAATCCAATCCAATCCAGTGCAATTTAGTTAATCCAAAATTGTGTGCCAAACAAGTCCTTAAAGTCTCCTTTACAGACACCAATTTTCTTTTCATGCTTAGTTGCATTCCCATCTGTCACAATATGTATAGTTGACATCAAGCCTGCTAGAGCTGCTCATAAAATACGATGCCTTAAGGCAATTCAAATCTTGCTCTGCTCAATGTTTCCAAATTGCTAAAAGTTGTTCATTTATTACTTGTAAAAAATAGTTGTTAATTTATTGTGATTAATGCTTTTTATTGCTCCTTTTCTGCCTTTGGATGCTCCTTTCTTTAATTAATGCAATTGAGAGAAGTTGGGGGGGGGGGGGGAGGATTCTGTAGCAAAAGGGTGCCCAAAAATGTATCTGGTAGAAATTATGTGGATATGGTTGTTAGAGAGGTAAGGATGTGGCCCTATTGGCTTGAAAGAATCCATGTACACTTAACCAATTAGTTGGGATTAAAGATTAGTTCAGTTCAGTTCAGTTCTAAAGGTCCATCTCTAGTTTCTGTATCCTCTTATTGATTTAGAAGCCTTGATAGGGTGCCCTCCTGTCTTTCACTGGAGTTGTGAAGAGGTGAATAGAACTTAGGTGCAAGTCTTATCTAAAAGAAAAAGGAAGAAGGACAAAAAAATGGAGGTTGGAAAAGATATAGGGAGTGTTGATTGGTGAGCATTCCACCGTGTTACCTTCATGCCCATGAACCAATGACTTTGCGTTCAGGTTATTCTTTGTCATCAACAAAAAATGCATCACTCAAGCAGAATGGAGGGCAAGCATATGGATAGGAATACTAATTCCCAAAGCACTTTGGGTCCATATCTAGTCAGTTGGGTTTTTAGTCAAGTTTATGATTGCATTATATTTCCTATTTTGGATGCATTCTCAGTCAAGGTTTTAATGCCGCTTGGAAGCTTTTCCTAATCATTTTGGGCTAAAGAAATTATTATTATTATTATTATTATTATTATTATTATTATTATTATTATTATTATTTTCTGTAACTATGATGTTCGTCATTTCATAGATGCCACATTTACTTAAATTCCTCTTTCTTTAATGATGCTTTCGCTGCCAAGGAGGTTGATCTTTCGCGGTTTTCATTTCTGTCTCCTCTTCCTTCTTATTCATCGATAGTATTTAGATCATTTGGTTATATGAGCATGATGTTTATCTCCCATTGATTATTTTGTTGCCTTATACAGTTATTGGTATTATTGCCATTAACTTTTTGGGAAATGCAAACCTGCGCAAGAAAATATTATACTAGGGTAAGGGCCTTTATAAAGCTACATTATAAAGCAACCTACTTTGCTTTGGTAATCTGATAAAACTAGCGAATGCAGTACCCTACACATAAGAATGTCTTGATGCTGTTATGCAACCACCATTTGGAGTAGTATATCGTATAATGGATATTTGTGTCTCTATGGACTATGATTTCGTTGAATAGATATATGTACTTGTCTTGTTTTTTTAACTTCTTTTGATGAACTTGTAAAAAAACGAACACTAATTATTATGATCATTTAGGGCAGTGTTTGAATGTGATTGTTGCTTGTACTCTTTTTAACTAGTGTGGAAGACTATTCATCTGATGCTTTACAAGTATTGAGTAGTAATTCTCTTATTCCCTGCCATCCATTTGATGATATTACAAAGAAGTAGTTGATTTCACATAGGGCACCCACAACATTTTTCATTTATTTATTTATTTTTAACAATGGATATGAAGTTTTCATCACAATGATGTAATTACTGAACTTAATTAAAACTAGTTGAACAAACACAGTAGTGTGAGATCTTTATTGATTTGCAGTCTGGGTTGTTATCTTTGAATGTGCCTTTTTACCATTGGGAGGTTCGTTTGCTTGTCCGTTCATGTTGGTTTAGGGAAGTGGATGTTAATTAGGCATTGCTAGAGACATCTTTTTGTTGTTTCAATATGCCAACTTCATAGCTCCATTTTATTTTCCATAGCATGATAATGGTTGCAGTATAATGGCTCATTAATTTTTGGATATATAATCTTGCAGCTTGCATATCTATGTACTATGCAGCTTTTAGTTAAATCATACCTTATAAAAAGAATTATTAAATTCTTTGGAACAAGATGATTTTTTTTATATGGATAGAAATTTCTTAAGGTCTATTTTGATTTGATTTTTTATCTCATTTGATGCACCCTTTAATCATTGCTTGAGCTATGGATCTACTCATTTTCTAATGCTAATTCTATTTTACTCTTGAATGTTTTACAGGACTGCATAAAGGGTGTGGTGGAAAAAGCTTGTTCCTTGAATGTGAAGACAAATGGGGATTTGGAATTGAAGCTGCTACCGAGTCTGACTGTGAAGGAGAAGAAGGATTTAGCTTTGTACGCGCATAGCTTGGGAAAAAAGCTCAAGTCCCAGTTGGTGGGGAAGTCTGGTGTTACTGCTAAGGTAGCAATTTCAATGAATTGAACTTTTTATCTTTTAGTTTTTTCTTTTTTTTGGTAGTGGATTGGCTTGCAGTTTGGTGATTTAGATAAAACATCAGTTGGGGTTTACGGTTTATTCTTTTTAACTATTTTTGTCTCCTAGTTAAGTAGATGTTAATAGCCTTGCAAATTGCAATTGTCAATGTGAGTGTAATTTACTCCTTGCAGTGCTGAAAAACTTTGGTGAAAAACAAGATAGAGTTCTTTTGATTTAATTAAGCGTTTCTCTGTCTGTGCTTAATGTAATATATTTTGTTCACAGCTGGTCACAAAACCAGAAAAAGGAAGGGGTTAACGGTCCGAGTAAAATTCATCCCCTTTATTATGAATAAATCCAATACCGATAAACGTTGGGCCCATATAGGTTGAGGCATCCCTTGATTTCTATTGAGAATCCATATGTGACCCTAGTGTTTTTTGGATTATAAAAGTTTGGTTCTTGTTGCTGTAGTTCTTTTGCTTTAATTTTTTGGGCCAGATTAATACAAAAGTTTTTGGATCTTTGTGGAAGAAACTAGGACTTTTCATTAGCAATCAAATGGAGTCATCTTTTCTGTTTGGAATGCTAATTTTTCAATAGAATTTGTTGTTTAGCTTTTAAGTTTAATATGGAATTAATGTGCTGTTCATTGATGAGAGTCCATGGTTGATTTCTTGTAGTACTTTGACTGCTTAACAAGGGAGTTAATGACCTTAAGAAAAAATTCACTGAACTAAACTTCATTTGGATGTATGTCTTACACACTAATGTTAGTACAACTGAATAATAAAATATGCGATCACTTGCACCTGCGTTTTGAACCTCATTGGTTCTAGGACAAATAGTGCTACTTTTGATGGTGCCAAGATACACCAGAAGATGAGCTCAAATAAGAACAAACGTGAAAACCCACCATACAATCAAATAAATTTGCATAATCTAATCAGAAGAATCCATCACAGTATCAATATCTACCTAAGTACTGTCACATTCCATTTATAGATCACTTCAAAATGAGATGTCTGCCATACATTCTTAAATATCATTGCAGGCCAAGAACCTTGTAGCTCAACTACTACCTCTTCATGTTTCCAACGGAAACATCTAGAGTTTAAATCCCCCGGTCCCATTGTAACTGTTGAATTATCAAATTTATTAAAAAAGAAAATCATTACAAACTCGTTTGATGCTGAAGAACCTAGTAAAAAGTTTAAATTTATCTTTAATCTATATCATCTTTGTTGTTTCCCACTTAGCCAGCCCTACAAACTTAGGTCATCTTTAGAGTTTACCAATTGATTTCAAACTTTATAGGTAAAAATTCATGAACTTTTTTTTTTGGTAAGTAGAAAGTAATGAACTTAATATTAGTATAAAGAAAAGGTCCTCCTAATGTAGTTAATTAAGTCATGAACTTAATATTAGTATAAAAAAAAGTTCCTCCTAATGTAGTTAATTATTAGGAAAAAAATTAAAACAGTACCTGACATCACCTTGATTTCAAGTAAAACTAATTAGAATTTCTTTATTGGGCTGCCAAAACTCCTCCTTATTGGACAATTGACTCATTTGGCTCTTACAGACACCTTTTTTTTTGGGTGTGTGTTTCTTATTTCTAACGATATGGTGCATAACCTGCATTAGGGCTTCCAGTTAAATAGAAACACTAAATGGTGAGAGAGCCCAAGGAAATACATAAACATGTCTTCCTTTAAATTTCTCTCTTTCCTTAAACACCTCCATTAGCTCTAATAAAAAGAATCTATCTCTATCTTCAATAGCAAATGCACCAATTTAGCTAAAAGTAGACCTTTAATAAAATGTTTTCAACCCTTGCTCTTGAAAAATCTGTCTTAACAGATTAACTTGCTCAATTAAGCGAGAATTTTACTAAAGAAAAACAGTGGCATCAGAAGTTTGTAATGAGGCAGTGTTCAAGTTCAGGATGCAAAATAATTCATGTCAAACAAAAGTGGGAAACACAAAATCATTAACCACAAAATTAAAAAGATGAAAAACAAAAAAAACATTTGAGATTAAAAGCTCATTATTCATCTATTCAAGGAAAAGAAAGGCCACAGTAATCACATCTTTGTATGTTGTGGAATATATATAGGAAAAGGTTTGGCTCCACTCACTTGGTTGGTTGGGTTAAGTGAGTCATATGCATTGCACATGACAAGGACTAATGTCATCTTCCTATTGGTGGTTTAATGTACTATCGAAGTTGAATGAAAACTATGTGTGATTAGTATGGAAACAGAAAAAACGTTTGAATGAAGACCCAATATAACTTTTCAATACATATGACTCGAATAATTGAAAAATAGTATTGTGATATCCTCTCTTTAAGTAAGCTGTGTATGTCATGAAGTTAAAATGTTGCCTTGTCCATTTTCTGCTAGACATGGTACACTTGTTGCTATGTATGATTGTAGCTGTTAGCATATTATGCAACGACCTCTAGTTACTTTCCCTCAACAATCTCAAGGTACTTGCCTCAAGGACCTCAATGTTGCCTTTTCCATGTGCTAACCATGACACTTGAACACGTTGTGCATTCATCACTTCCTCAAAAAATGTATTTGTACTTATGCCCTATGTTCTAAGAAGAGTGTACTTATTTTGGCCAAGTTTGATTAAGGGGATTCAACCCTCAAAATCAAACCCCACAAACGGGGTGGAATGCCACAGGACCCTAAGGCCACTGGCTTAATAAGAGTGTACTTGTGTCATGAATGCTACTATTACTCTTCTCCCTTTTGTAAATCGAGTAAAAGGTGCTGTTTTCGCTTTTTACTTGGTTGAACTTAGTACACTAGTTTGTGAGGAGTCTTCTATCTCACTGGCATTGCATGCTCTTCTTATGAGTAGAATCAGGGTTTAAATCCCTCATCTCCCATTGTTGTTAAGTAACTATCAGATTATATAAAATAAAAAATAAAAAAACCCCCCAAGTATCCAATACATGTGATTAAGCACTTTTTATTATTGTTTTATGAGAAGAGTCATGCCTAATAATCTCAAATGACATGGATGTCATGATTAATATTGTCAAATGTAGAATATTTTGGTTGGTATCTTCCTTGTGGGTCAAATATTAGCTTCAGTGTTGAATGATGATGGGTTTTATTCGATTAAGGGGAAACCTAAGCATAGGTTGTGGTTAGAGTTGTGTGATTTGTTAACTAAGCATGCTAATGAGGTTTCGGGGTTGAATGTGGATGCAATTATTAGGGGTGGGATAAGGAAGTTTACTGATGAGTTAGGAAGGTTGTGGACCTTGCTTGCAGAGTATTATATTAGGTGGAATTTGCACGAGAAGGCAAGGGATGTGTTTGACGAGGGGATTATCAGTGTGGTTACTGTTAGAGATTTTAGTGTAATTTTTGACTCGTATACGCAGTTTGAAGATAGTATGTTAATGTTTAAGATAGAGAGTATGAGCTCGAGTGACGAGGAGGATGACGAGGAGGAGGAGGAGGAGGAGGACGAGGGAGAGGGTGGAAAAGAAAACGGTGTTGAGGGGAAGAGAATGGATGATGAAGATGAAGATGAAAATGTTCGGTTAGATGTGAATTTATCGATGGCTAAGCTTGAGAAGAAGATTCTTGATGGGTTTTGGTTACACGACGATAAGGATGTGGATTTGAGGATTGCTCGATGCATGGTCTTTTACAAGTCTTTGATGGAGGATGCAACTGAGCAGTCAAGTAAATGATCCTTTCTCTCAACCTTCATTCAGGACTCATGATTCTTGAAAGTCATTTTAGTGTCCTTCATACAGTCTTCGTAATTCTTAGGCTAATTCATGCATAATTCTTCTTTTGTGAAGTTGGACACTTAGCAAATATTTTCCATTAGCAGGTTCAAAAGCTGTTTAGAATCTGCAATGTCCTCCAGGAGGTAGTTATTTATTCCAATATATTATATTCCTCCTGAAATTATTCAAGAGACTGGTACTGATGCAACCATGGCGAGATTGAAAATTAAAATCAACATCTTAGATAATGGTGTTTGATGGATTATATTTTAGATAACTTTGGATATATTTCAACATGCGACTTTGGATATATTTCAATATGCATCTTCGGAGTAGTGAATTTTCTTTCTTTATTTATGTATTTGATGCAGCAGCTAGAATTAATATGTTTGAGTAAACCAATTATGTGGAATATTGTTGCACTCTTTGCAGTATGGAGCTTGGGATGGATGAGGAGCCACAGATTCTGCGGCCTGGTCCAGAAGATCCTTCATTGTTGACGCGACAACGAAATCATCGATCAGAGGACATTTGGAATGGCGAGGTGAAATATCTACTTCTATCATTAAGCTTTAATTTTTACGTTGTCTTTGACTTTTAGCAAGTTCTTTCAAAGTTGTATATCTAGTTCTAACAACTGCTATAATTTGTATACATTTTGCAGGACTCGGGCCCACTTACGTGCCGTGGTCGCGCTAAGGAGATGGCAAATATAACGATGCAAGATAATCGGGTGATTGATATTATCAAGTTGGTGGGGCTAGAAGGATTGTTTAGGGCCCCTTCTAGAGAGATAGATCATTGCCTAATAACGGCCCTAGTTGAGCGCTGGCGGCCGGAGACTCATACGTTCCATCTTCCACATGGTGAGATGTCAATCACCCTAGAAGATGTGGAGGTTATTTTTGGACTTCCTATAGACTGTGAGGTGTTGGTTGGGCCGACTACGGTGGTGGATGGGAATTGGAAGGACCTGTGTGTGGACTTGCTTGGTTTTGAAGTTCCGAGGAATGACAACAAAACATTGGTGGGGCAAAGAATTCTCATCAGCCGCCTTGTTGAGCGCATTGCAGAGGCACTGCCTCATGATGCAACGGAGGAGCAAGTACATCAGTTTGCCCAGTGCTATATTTTAGCGCTACTAGGGGATAAGATTTTTATGGACAAGTCGGGAGATAGGGTGCATTTGATGTTCTTGGAGTTCTTGCGGAACCTTCATGATCCACCAAAGTATAGTTGGGGTAGTGGTTGCCTAGCATGGTTGTATAGAGAGTTGTGCCGGGCAAGCGATAAAGAGGCATCGCAAATTGGTGGGGCATTGCAATTGGTCCAGTATTGGGCATGGGCTAGGTTGCCATTCATGTGCCCTAGGATAGAGCCCCCACCTGGATGCGATTACGGCCCATGGCCAAAAGCTCCACTTGCATTTAAGTAAGTATTTTCCCACTTGTAGTAGTTGTTATGCCATGTTCTCTTCTTAGTAAGTAAGTGGTAATATTTGTTCTTATGTTATTCGCCCGTAACTGTAGGTGGGTGCGGGCGCCAAGCCCGAAGAGTAGGCCATCCAGCACGGCGTTGATCTATTATCGCGAGCAATTAGTTAGAATGCAGCCCGAGCAGGTAATAATATACAAAAATTCATGTGCACGTTATGTTAATTTTCCTTAAGAATATGTTGAAATCATTGCTTTAACAAATCTTCTGTTTTAATTTTTGGTTTTCCCTTTATGTATGTATTCTCCTTTGTTTCACATTTGAAGCTGGTATGATCATTGTTTTGTTAATTCTTATGTATTGTACATGAAAATAAAATATGAAATGTATTGTACTTTGTTTCACATTTGAAGATGGTATGATAATTGTTTTTTGTTTCTATTGTAGATTATGTGGCAGCCATATGAGGCAGACTTCGGCCACCTTCCTGCCTTCTGCGTTGCAGGGAAGGATGCGTGGACGGCAAGGGTGCCACTCGTGTGTTTTTGCATAGTAGAGACACACCACCCAGATCGTGTCCTTCGACAGTTTGGGTTGGCGCAAGGGCTGCCTGAACATGTTGTGTACGATGATAGACTACATAGAATTGACTTGCGTGGGAAGGTGGAAAAGAATTGGAGGGAGGAGCATGGACCGTATATCCTTACATGGGATATGAGGCAAGAACGAGTTTGCCATGGAGTTCCTCAGACTGGTGAGATGCCTCACGATCATGACTATTACCGCTGGTACCGTCCGGTTACTCGAAAGTATGTCGACCGCAACAGCGCTAAATTAGATACAATGGTAATGTGTTGTAATTAGATTTTATTGCCCACTTTGTTTTTTCTTCTGTACATGTAGGAACGTAGCATCAATTGATTTCTTTTTTCAGCAAATCTACTTTGATCTGACTGAACTCCAATCTGTGCTTTAGTATTTGAGTACATTAATAAATACTATATTATCCATTCTATAATTGATACATAAATGTCTCAAATCTGATTGTACTGGTTCTTTCTCCATTTCATATTGAAAGCCATTTAGCACTGTTGGAGATGCTTCCTGTAGGCAGCCCAGCACACAATCTTGTCCGACGTGTCCTAAATGATGTGGCTGGGCTTGGGGGTGGTCTTGCAGCAAATGGACAGGCAAACAATGGGCATGAGACTGAATCAACAACTATTGCAACCCCAAGCACAAGCGCAGCACCCCCAAGTACATCAACTCGTGGTCGACATGCTACTACAAACCCAATCACAAGTGCAGCTAGGGACCGTGGTCGGCGTGCAACAACCCCTCGGGTTGTAAGTAGTCATGAGGTACCTGCCCCCATCCCACACGCATCTCCTCCACTTGAGGTCCCTCCACCCATCCTAGATGCATCTCCTCAGCCCGAGGTCCCTTCACCCACCCCACCTTCACAGCCCAGTTTTGATCTTGGTTTTGATTTTCATATGACCCCTCTTACGCACCCTGAGACACCCTCATACGCACCCACCAGCTCCAGTGCACCCACTTTGCCGATGACAATGATTCCCACTCCTAGCTATATAGATCATCATTACCAACCTACCTCATCTTCATCCGACCCTTTAGGACCTCTGGTTGGGATTGACACTGATGTACCGGACGAGCATCCCCCTCATCAGCCCTCACCTCCACGAGGTAGACCACAACGTACTAGAAGAGCACCCACTTGTGGGACTGGTGGACACAAAATAGGACACAAAGGCAGCTCTATGGTATGATAATATTACTTGCAATGTAATGATATATTTTGCGGTTAATTTTATTCTTATCATTACGCCAAATATTGATTGTATGCGTCTAATGTCTTTGCAGCACGATGATGAGCCTAAGGATGATGCCTCACAGCCTCCTCCCCCCGCGCCCAAACATTACACGAGGGCTAAAAAACGCAAAATTGGTGAATCTTGAAAAAGAAGCAACCCAAGGTCTTATTTTTCTTAGATTGCTTGGGATTTGATTTTTACTTTATAAGCCATTCTTTAATTTTCCATACCATGTGCTCTTTAATTTTGCTACTTTCAGAGTAGGAGAAATTTTATATCTACATTGATTGTGGTTTTGTTTTGTTTGCAGGCTGATTTGGTTGCTTCTTATTTTGAGTTTTATCTTTACCGCAGAGCCCAGAAGGGTGAGAGTTGCTATCAGACTTCGACCAAGAAATGCTGAAGATCTTCTTTCAGATGCTGATTTTTCTTATTGTGTTGAGTTACAACCAGAGGTGATTTACATGTAACACTTAAAACATTGAAACTGATATTAAACAGCTCTCTCCCTCTCCCCAGAAATGCATATGTTTTATATTTTGAACAAACACCAGCCACCAGAACATTTGGAGTAATTGATTTTTTTTCCCTTTCTTTGATATTTCCTCCCTGTAGCTGAAGCGGTTAAAGCTGAGTAAAAACAACTGGAGTTCTGAGTCTTATAGATTTGATGAAGTTTTTACATAAACTGCCTCTCAAAAGCGTGTTTACGAAGTGGTTGCAAAACCTGTAGTTGAGGTAAAGTGAAATTGATCCTTTTTAACTCACATTTTTAAGAACTATTTTTGTTAAAAATGCATCATATAGGGGAGTTCTTGTGCTGAAAACTACATTACAAATTAGATTTTGCAATTAATATTTTTTATAATTGGTATTGCAGCGGAATTACGAGCTCTCTATTGCTTTATGACTGTAACTTAGTGTCACAATTTAAATGCTCTTTGGGAGGTGTGGTTTGTGTTGTTTTGTATCTTTCGTATCTGTTTGGTAATGCCAAAGTAGGTGCATGATTTGCTAGTTGCAGATAGGAAAGTGTGTGGTTGGTGGGATTTGGCAAGCAGCCCCTCTGTGTCTTATGTGGTTTCTTTGAGAGAGTGTACGGCTTGTTGTCTTGCAGGGATTGAACTAAGGGTGGCAAAATTGAAGCATTCATTTGAAACAAAATGGTCATTCTATGCTGATTTTGCTATTTTTAGCGTACAGATATAGAAGTTGCTTTTCTCAATGGTATGCTCTCTTGGTGGAAGTGGGAGAATGGCAGTCATGGCAAGGGTTCTTAAAGCTGGGAGCTACTCGCAAACCATGGCAGGTACGGTTACCATGAGGTTTCATAGTTATACGGCCTTCCTATAGTCTCACCTGTTTGCGTAAAAAAAAAAACTCATTTAAAACAACCCATGTGACACAAAACTGAGCCCTCAATGCTTTTAAGATGTTTCTTGAGCAATATATCATGAGTTTATGTGTGCAATGTGACATAGATTTCTTCTAACTAGATTCAATTGACTTGTGTTGCTTTTGTGCACATCCTTGTTTAAGAACAAATAACCCCCCCCCCCCCAAAAAAAAAAAAAGAAACTAATCCCAAGGGGTAGCAAACTCAACTGAGGATCATGCCTTCCCCCTCCCTTGGGGCCAAAACTTACTTATCAAAGATATATATAAAAGAAATCATGCTCATAGGGTTAATTAAGTGGCAGATTGGGGCATTCTGACCTTATTGCTTTGGTTGAAGTTTTTTGATGATTTCCTTTTGCAGATATGCATGTCTTTGGTTTGAAGCCTATGTCTGAACCTTTGCATTTGGTAAGGTTTGGCATCTTTATAAATCATTTTATATCAACATTTTACTGCTTCATGACATTATGGTATAGAAGCTGGTCTTGTACAGATTGTTTTCATATATACATGGTAGTTCTTTGCCATTTTTGTTTTCCTCCTAAAAGGTTACAATATTTTGGTGCCTTAGTTGGTCTGGGTGATATTTGAAAATACTAAATTTTTGCTTATTTGTGATTCTTTAGGCTTCTTTATGTCAAATATACGTAAAGTAGTCTGATAAAAAAAAAAGTACACGAAGTAGTCTTCTTGCAATAAATTTTGCTTTACTTATAAAAAAAGAAGGAAAAATAGAATTTCTATTAAGTTGAAGCCATTTTTTTGCATGCAAACCATGGAAAATGCTAGCAAAATCTTTAATCTGATCATATGGGAAAATTTGAAAGGAAATACGGATTTTTATTCTTTTTTAAATTTTTTATATATAATTCTGACCACAAGATGGGTATTTTGCATGTGAAGGGTGTTAAATGCTTGCAAAATATCTAATATGATCATATGGGAGCCTACTGTAATTTATGCTAGTGTATTGATTCCTTTTCACATGTAAGATGCTATTTAATTGCATATTTTTGCTACGTGTGGTAATGATTTAGTAAGCTTCTTCAAATAGAAATTATTAGAAACTAGTCTTCATCATCTGGTTAACTATATTAACCCTCTTTTCAAAGAAGTTTGCATGAATTCGTGATTATTTGTAGTTAGCGGTTGCTATGATCTATGGTCTTGAGTCATTGGTTTGCATATGAAAGAAGTGGTTTGTGTGTTACTATAATGAAGATAAAATGGGACTAGTGCATCCCTGGATAATGTCCAAAAAAAAAAAAAATGGACGCTTAGATCAAAGGCTCGTTCACAGCAGATTTTGCCTTTGCTTCTAGGGTTTATATGGCAAGCTGTAAGCTTTGCCTTTGCTTCTAGCAGATTTTGAAAGTAAAAATCACATGATCCTGTGAAACTGTTATTGTTTAAAATGTAGTCTTATGCCTGATTTAGCAATCTCTCAACCTTGTTACTTATTTCTTTTGGGGTGAAATAGTCATAGTATGTTTTGTCTTTATTTCATATGCAATCCTTTGTTAGGACAGGTTTTTACGTGAATTTCGATGAATACCTCACCTAAAACGAGAGTAGCTTGTTTAGTACATTTTTTAAATTTGGACCTGTTAGTTGCATCAACTAATTGACAAATGTGATCGATTTGGATTCTGTTTGTATTTGTTCACATGGCAGATCTGCTTTTCGCACAAGATTTATATTCACTTCTTTTATATGAATGTCAAGGTATGTTGCAATGCTTGGAAGAAGCCAGTAAAGGCCAGTCAATACGCGGCTCATGCAGGTTTGGAGGCTCTTCCTGCCCTCCCCCTCCCTTGCCCATTTTTTTGTTTTTATTTCATTATTAATAATATTTTTTGGCTTAGAAAATTAGTCTTAGTGTCGCTTCGTATGCTTTATAATCAGCCAAAACATATCCATGCACCTACATGGAATTTCAGAATAGAAGTTGTACAAAAAGGGAAAGGGTTGTTGGGCAGAAATGGGTATTTATTGGTTATTGCCTAAATTCTGATTGTCATTGCAATAGTCACAGAGCTATAGATATGTTCTGCATGTGATGAAATCTGTACATGACCCCCAATTTCACACCTAATTGAGGACCTAGTTTCTTTTAGAACTTATTGTTTGTGGGGATACATGGGGTGTTTCCCAATCGGTTGCCAAATGTTACTAGTTGGGATCTTAGCTGTAAGTGTTTGTGGATGTTGGTTCTGGTGCTTCACTGAAGGTGGTTTTTTTCCTTTTATTTATTTATTTTTTTCTTTTTCAGAACTCTGTAGGTCACTGAATTGTACAGAAGAAGTTATTTTGGAGCTTAATGGCAGTACAGGGAACAGGAAACCTCCAAGGAAGGAGAGGAAGAAATTACTTACTGCTTATGCTAGTATCCTTTAAAATGAAAAATCTTGCCCTGAAGTGAAAAATACCCTAATATCTGGAGCAATTTAGCAAATCTATTGTTTTGTTTCGAAACATTTTCTGGATTATTTGAGTTTTGAATTTTATATTCTGTTGCGGGATGAATTTTTTTATTTATGGTTCTTGACATCTCTTAGTCCAAGCTACTCCAGTTAGGGAGCAAGAAAAGTCTGAACCCGTGGATGCCGATGACACTGCTGCATCTGAATACCAGTTGGGGAGTCAAAAAACCCGTAAATGTTCCGCATACAAAAAATCCATGACCACAACTCTCTCACCTTGTGACATTAAGGGGAGAGAGTTGAAGTTTCACAGTAAAGGAAGAGTAATTTATATTTTTAGTATATACTCCAACATTAATGAATGTAGTTCAGACATTAATGCCTGAGATTTGTCTCCTTCTTAATTTGATGGCAAAATTGTGATTTGGTTGCTTAAAAATGTTTTCGTGCAAGGTGTTGCTATAACACAACAAAATTCATTATTAGACAAAACTGCAAGAATTGAGGGCTGGTTAGCTAGATTCCCTATGTTTGACTGGGTGGGCGGTAGAACTTCTGAAATGACTGCAGTTGGTCTGCTTCCAGCAGCATTTCAGGTTACTGATTCTTGAATTCTGAATTTGATGTGATAATCCTTTATGTTTTATGGTTGTTTATATGCAATTTATGCTTCAGGGAATTGACGTAAGAGAAATGCTTGGTGGTGCATCAATAATGGATGAGGCAAATAGAACTACTGTGGTAAGAATTTGCAATCAACCATTCTTTTTAATCATTGTCTTGTTTTGATGCTGTTATTTATTCAGTGTGGATAAAGAACTTTGTTGGTCATAAAATTATGGAAGTGGACGAAGTCATTAATCTGTCATTTACAATTCATCCTGTACAGTGTAATTAGAAAAAAAGTTTACATTTGTTCCAAATGCCCCAATGAAATCAATGCCAGGAGCTCCTAATAAATTGGAAAGACTAGTTATCAAAACCAAAAAAAAAAAAGGAAACTACTGGTTTGTTCCCTTATGGCTTCAGATTTCTTTTACTTGTGTTATAGCAACACCCTGCACAAAAATAAGGGCAAATATATGCTGAATAAGAAAGGGTGGAGTGGTTTACTCCCTTCATTCCTCATTCTCATTTCTCCTGTAGGTTGAAGATTAAGCTTTTCCTTTGAATGGGGGATAGGTGCCTTTTGCAAGAGATAATTCCGGGTAAAACTGAATGAAGAAAAAAGAATGATCGAGGAAAAAAAAAACAAATAGCTTTAGTAGTTTTTGCTCTTGATGTTTGGTTGTTAATAAGAGCCTGCAAAATAATCACTAGATAGTTGGACGATTCAATGTATTGTTTTTCCTATGGAATTTAGATGGTGAGAAATGCGAAATTTCGATTTTCATTCTCCGCTTTCTTAGCGGCCAAACAAGGAAATTTTTTTCGTGAATTTGAACAAATTTGATATATTCTTTTACTTCTTGGTTTCCTTTTTTTAAAATGGAAAGTTATGCCCGCAAAATAGAATGATGGAAAAGAATGCATGTGGGATTCCTTGATTAGTTTATTGAGGATCCATAACCGGCCCCTGAATTGAGGTCTAAGGTTTTGTAGTTGTTCTTGTAAATTACACATGACATGCTCAGTGAGCCTTGAAGCCCCAACCTAGCCCCCCACCCCTTGCTCTTAAAAGGAAGGAGGTGCCATCTAATTTAGAGTTTATTGCATTAACTGAGTGCAAAGACCAATAAATTTAAATTAACAAGTTATTTGATGGTTCATGCTTTTATACATATAGAAAGAAAATCAGAATATCTACTATCTTCTATCATTGCTGGTTCACTTAAGGCTACATAAATGGGAGTGGGCTTTGGTTAAATGATTTAATTAACCTTTTCATGTTGTTAACATTTTTGTCTGATTTTTAATACAGGGAAGAGCTCACAGGTTCCCCAGTTTCTCCTGAGGGAGGGCATGGCACCAATACTTTGTACTCAACCTAGGAGATTTGCTGTTGTAGCTGTTGCTAAAATGGTTGCAAAAGCTCGTAACTGTGAAGTGGGAGAAGAAGTTGGATATCACATAGGTCATTCAAAACACTTATCAACAACGTATGTTATGATCAATAACATTATGCATGTTCTATGTCTTAACATGAGCGTACATTTTTTTATTTTATTTTTGGGGTAGTAAAAACTGTAAAAGAGCTTCATTCAAGCAACATTATATAGAGGTTTCAACAGAAGTTCAATTTATTACTTGTCAAACATGGTGGTGATTTGTACTGATCTTTCTCAATATTTGAGGTTCTAGTATCGAATGGTATCTCACAGTATTTGTATCACCGACCATAGCAGCTTATTCTTTGACCTCTATTTGCCAAACAAGAGAAATCAAATTTTTTCTTCTCAACGTATACACAAAGCAACATTGTTTTTGGTGTGGTGGAGAGAGTTTAGTCTATAGTCCCCCCAACCCTGCAACCCCTTTTTATGGACGTTGGTGTGTGGAGTTTGTTTGGTCTTCTATGGGTTATGCTGCAGAGGGTCCCTGATTTGTTTGCAGCTTGGAAGGTCACTTTGGTAGACATTGAAATATAGTTTTTTGGAGGGCTGTACCGTGTTGCATTATGTGACGTCTTTGGCATTTCATTATGTGGTGTCTTTGGCATGAATGGAATGCGAGATGCTTTGAGGGAAGTGAGCGGTCTATTCTTGAGATTAAATCCCTCTTTTTCGATTATTTACTGGATTAGAGTGTTGCTTTTAAATCTCTTCCTTGTTCTAATTTATTAGATATGCTTGAGCATTGTAATTTGAAACATTGATTGCACTGCTACCCGAGTGCACCCCCCATTTTGATCAATAAATTTTCATTACTTTAAAAAAAAAAATGTTGAAGAAGATTGTTTAAAATAAATGTGGTATAAAAAAGTATAAAACCAATGTGACATGTAGCAATAATGTTTTTGGACTCCTGTTACTCTCACAAATGGCATATCTAGATTGTATCTATGGTTTACACCCATTTGCTTAGTCTCCAGGGGTGAAACCGTATAAGATCTTTTTTTTGGGTGATTTTTTTAGAGCACATGTATTAATAGATTTGTTGGTATATTCTTTAACTGTAAAACATATCTGTTGTTCTCTAGGACGTGGCCTGAATTACATTTTGACTGAACTTGTTCTCAATGCAGGCCCCAGGTAACCATAGCCACAGCAATAATATTTTGTCATCAGTTTTTTCTTCGCCAATCACACGCCAAGAATGACAGAAGGGTAGGCTGTTTAATAACTCTTGAATAACTGGTTACGTTTGCAATTAACTCATCTGAACTTTTAATTTGTTGTGCATTGGTCTTTGTTTAATTGATTGCATGAGTGATGGATCACATAAGTGTCGATGACCTGTAGTGTTGTTTGGTGGTGTGAAATTCAAGTAATAGATTTACATTGGAAAGCATTTTAAAGATGTTGCATGTGAGAATTTCATTGTTATCTAGAACAAATGGAATGGATGCTATGCGTTAGGGTGTGGCCTAGTTGGTGGAGGCTTGGGGATGAGCTATAGATCCAAACATCATAGGTTTGATCCCCAACAGGAGTTCCCTTGGATAAACGGTTCTAGTCGCTGGTGATCTTCAAGTCACATCCAATAATGAATTTCTTCTATATGACGTATTATCAATTTTGAGACATTTGATGACCCTAGAATCCCAGAAATTATTATTTGACTGTGATGACCCTTAATTGGTCCTCTGCTGGATGCTGACTCTTAAAGCAAAGCTTCATGGTTTGGAAAATGGTGGTTTCAATTAGATTATTCATTACTGTATGTTTGAATTGACAATGTGACATTATTGAATGTTTGAGGTTAGTCACCTGTCTCTTCGACCATCTAGTGCCAATCCCAGCTGATCTGTACAACAAATGGTCAGATTGTTCTTTTCTAGATTGATTTTACAGACTGGAGTGGCTTCTGCATTTGTGCCAAGCGATTGATACTTTTCTCAGTAAGCAGGGTTTGGCCAAGTGGTATACCTTTCTTTAGTTATTGATTGATATGTTAAAAATACAAGCTCAATATATTTAGTTTAATAATTTTATTGTAGCTTTTGTTCATTGATGTCATTTTCGTTTTTGATATATGAATAACATAATTATTTAAATGATTTTCATGCTGATCTACATTTAGTTGTACTTGCTGTGGTAGTTACTGAATTTACAGTCTATATGATGGTAGTGGTGTAATGGCAAAAGGTTTTTTTTACATTGCTGCTTTTCCCCTTATGGATTTCCTCATTGAGTAGATTTTAAACTGGGTAGATTAATTAAGAAAATTAAAAGAGTTGAGTTGAAGTGATCATCCATCCGTTATTATGCCTAACTTCATTAATATGCTTGGCAGACTATTGCAACTGTGTGTATGTTCCTGGCCGGGAAGGTTGAAGAAACTCCTCGTCCGCTAAAGGATGTTATTCTTGTTTCATATGAGATAATTCACAAAAAAGATCCTGCTGCGGCCCAGAGGATCAAACAGAAGGTGTTCACTTACTGACGGTGCTTACACCTGTTTTTTGTGTAGTTCCTGAGATTAATGTATCCCTAGTTGAGTTGTTACTTCTAGTACTTCAGCTCTACCTCCTACTTTCTCTCATGTTAATTGATTATCTTTCCGTAAATTCGTGTTCTCATGACATCCACCTTTCTAATTCAAGTTGCCGCCTTTTTTATTCAAGTTGCAACCTCTAATTGTTCATTTTTCACTTAAGAGTCAAACTAAGGTAGCCATGCAGGTAGAGCATGATCCTGTCCTCTTTTGCAATCCACTTAAAAGAGATTGTTTGTTTGGTAATTACAGTACCCAGCAAATAATTATGCTGAAGTGCCATAACATACATATTTATAAAATTTCTTTCCCTATCCCTCCTTTAATAATAAATTCTTATCCAGCCTCCTCACTCTTCACACCAACAGCTGTACCATTGGTAAACTATCTCCTTGATACCTTTCAGTTCTATTGCTCTCTGCGTTTTTAATGTTTTATTTATTGTAGTTGTTCTTGTAGTTGTCTCATTGATCCTCATCTTACATGCAGGAAGTATATGAGCAATAAAAAGAGCTAATTTCACTTGGGGAGAGGGTTGTGCTTGCTACTTTAGGTTTTGACCTTAATGTTCACCACCCATATAAGCCCCTTGTTGAAGCTATAAAGAAATTCAAGGTTGCTCAGAATGCCCTTGCTCAGGTTGCTTGGAATTTTGTGAATGACGGGTATGACCCAACGGTTTTTCTTCTAAGTTTTAATAATTACAGTTCAATGGTTTCTTTTCCTTCTCTTGCTCTTCTTCACACACTGGAAAGTGGCTTGCAGGCTGAGAACATCGCTCTGCCTGCAATTTAAGCCTCATCACATTGCGGCAGGTGCCATTTTCCTTGCTGCCAAGTTCCTCAAAGTGAAGCTTCCATCGGATGGTGAGAAGGTCTGGTGGCAAGAATTTGATGTGACCCCACACCAATTGGAGGGTTGGTCTCCTCCCTTTATCTAGTAGTAGAAATTATTTAGACCCAAGGGGACAGCCTTTAACAGCCCTGTGGCTAAAATGCTTCCTGTTGTTTGCCGGTAGCATTTTTCCTTTTAGAATAGTGAAAATTGACCAAAGCCAGATGATTGTAGCTGTCCTTTATATATCATTCCTTCTGCTAGTGCCTAGCAATAAAATTGCTGGGCAGTATGGAAAGAACGATAGAAGTGGATGGCTTCTGTCGCCTGATGAAGGTCAGAAGTTGCCACCTCTCTTAGGTGGCGTACAATAAAAGATTTGCCATGGGTATTTCTGTTCAAGTGGTGGGCTGTCCTTTAGAGTTTTCATTAGGTGGATATATCTAAATATTCTCTTTAATCATTATTGTTATTTTATCTTGCAGAGGTTAGTAATCAAATGCTGGAACTCTATGAGCAAAACAGGGTGCCCCCATCCCAGGGGAGTGAAGTGGAAGGAAGTGGTGGTGGTGGGTCAAGTCATCGAACCCCTGGAAAATCTCAATCTGTAAATGAGGAACAAGCTTCAAAGCAAGTATCATCTCGTCCAATGCCTGATCATTTATCTGCTGACCATCATGGCATGCCACCAAGAAGCTTGCAAAATCAAAATAATGAAAATGGGAGTGCAGAGTTGGGTAGTGTTATTACTGATCACAAGGTGGATGTAGAATTTAAAGATAGTCAGCATCTTGAGCATTTGACCCAAAAGGAGAACATGAGAGAAGTTCCAATTAGATCCAAGCCTGGAGCAGAGCGAGTTGTGAGTGAAGACCAAGAAAGGAATAGTGGGAGAAATGAGACTGCAGCACCAGGAGAGTGGAGGGATGATGGTGCCTCACGCAAGTCCAACAGCATGGTTGGTCGAAATCTGGAGCTTCGGGACGGTCCCCTTGGCCAGTCACATAATCTAAGCAATAAAGGCGCTTCAGCACATGCATTAGCAATAAAGGCGCTTCATGGTAACTTCCCGTTATTTGTAACATATTGATCAAGTAAGGTTCATATACACTTGACATGGGTGCAGTTAACAATCCTTCAGCACATGCATTAGCAATATAGATTCTTATTATTCAACAAGGTTCAAGGTTATGAACACAATCTCTTAATTGTTTCACATTACTGTTGAAACAAATAAAATCATCTGCACTTGATTGGATTATAATGACACTCAACTTTTTGAGTCATGAACAATAATGGTTCAAAGTTTCCACGCATACATCCCTGCCTTTGATCCCATGAAGCTTAAATTTTGTATTAAAATATCTTTAAAGTTGCATTATTACACAAGTCACTGCCTCCATTGCAGAAGATATGTTAATTTTATCTACTGCCTTGCTATAATTTTGTTATACATAATGAAAAGGAACAAGCAGAATTTTTGGCTAGTAATTTTTTATTGACAATGCTTCTAATTTCAGGCATCAACCGATCAAGCCAATGTTGATCTTTTCATTCCGTTATTTCTGGGCATGGCAATTGTAATGTACATCACATTGCTTAGCATTATTGTCATTACATGCCAGTATGCTTGGCCAACAGTTTTCCTCATAATTCCACTGGTCTGGTTGAATATCTGGTACCGGGTAAGATAGCTCTTAACTTGTTACTTTCATCTTATATTGCAATGATTTTAAGATCCAAAACTTAATGATTTATTCATCCATTAAGTATGACACAGTTTGTTCCCAGGCTTTGTTTACATCAGCTTCCAAGGATCTTTCCTAAGTTCTATCAATTTGTATAAACTTGGTTCCAGAATTGATATGACATATATTCCACACTAGTGGTAGAGAATTCTGGTGCATTGAAAATCCAGACTCTGTATAACAATCAAGAGAACAGTCAGCACAGTTTAACACATCCTTTTTCTTTGGAATGCAGGGCTTTTACCTTGCATCCTCTCGTGAATTGACACGCCTTGATTCCATTACAAAAGCCCTGAGGAAAGTATTTTTACAGGGTGAAGAGGGCTATTATTTTTACAGTGGCATGACCCCTGAGGAAAGGAGAGAGCAACAGATGAAAGAGGAGGCACAGCATGCCAGCAGTCTTAGACTTCCACGCAGGCATGTGTTTCTTCTTCCCTTACCAACATGAAGTTTAATCAAAGAGTTATCTTTGTGCAATTAGTTTAAAAGGTTGTCTTTTTTCCTTGTAGGCCACCATGGACTGCTGAGGTGTCTGTAGAACAACTTGATGCAATTGAAAGACAATCTTTCTTATCATGGCGCCGAAGCGTTTTGTATTTCTTTTTGTGTTGTTCCTATTGCTTCGCTTTATTCAATATACTTAAGAATTTAGGCATCTTTTATATGCAATATTTAAAAATTCAGAGAGCTCACCAACACTGATGGGAGAAAAATTGATTAACTCTTATTATTAATTTTATATTTTTGATAGTGTTTTCTTCCCATTAATGCCAAATGAACAAGTTGTATGACATTAGTCACATAATCTAAGCAATAAAGGCGCTTCGTAAACTACTTGTTCACCTCCCTGAATGAAGTGCTGGGTTACATTTAAACTCAATGCAACTAGCTACGAAGTCAAAAATATGACAAAAAAGCAAAGCAAGCGACTTTCACATTTAATGTGAAGTTTTCAAAAGTTGTATGTAAAAGTAAAAAACTAAAACTCAAAACTGATGTCAAACTCATGTACACAAACGAAGCCATGTTTGCAATCTAAATGAACACGATGGGGGTGTCAAGGCAAGAAAGAACAACAACGAAAAAAAGAGCAACTGATTTCATATAAACTTAGGCACAAGTTGTGTGCAATTCATCTTTGGATTTGCAACAACTGAATGTACGGTGACATGATTTGTCAGACATTAACAACATGTCAAAATTGCACACAACGTGTGGACTTTAACAACAACGTCGAATGTTGGTAGGTAGAAATTTTTGGAAATCATCATTGCTTGAATCTGAGAAGTCTGAAATATCACGTTCATCATCTAACGTAGTAATTTCATTAATAGACGTCATGGCTCGCTCTTGCGCCTTCCCCTTTAGATGCTTCCTAGCTTTTTGGATTGCACGAAAACGGTCTAGTCGCCTTTGCATTTGATTGTTCTCTCGTTCAAGGCGAGCAAGTATGTTGGCGGGTTCATCTCTAGGTAACTCGACTGAGCGTGCCTTAGGAACTCGTAACCCATGCCATCGACAATACACCTCCAACTCACACCTCTTCTCGTATAGGGTTGACCATGGTGGTTCTGCTACGGTGAACTCCACTGCGGTGGTATCTGAACTTAGTTTTGTAGGTTTGCCGAGCATGATATGTCCGACGCTTCCAAGACTTTCGTACGTGTATATTGGCATATTAACGAAATCTCTCTTCTTTCCAACCCATTTCCCTCCATAGTGGTCTGTGTATGTTTGTAGTTGTTGATCTGCTGGAACTTGTGATAATTCATTTGTTGAAGTAGATTGAAACTTGTTTTTATGTCTGCGAGATGATGTTGAGGCGTTGCGACTCATAGCGTAGTGAACATGGGGAAGTTAGTGCTGTAGGAATAAGATCATTATTGTGGTGCATTTATAACCATGGTCCACTGTGTATTGAAGCATACAAAATTAAATGTATTCGGCCTTGTCATGTCAATACAGGCTGGAAAACCATGATATGAATTTGTTGAGCAGTAGTTCCCAATGTCACAGTGAGATTCTCTTGTTGTGGGCAGTAGTTGCAGTGTACTGCCATGACTATTCAGCTTGTGACAAACTTCACGTGAAGACTCGAGTAGCATGCCATGAGCCACATCTGACAATGAGATTATCTACTTGGGACATTGGGAACTACTGCTTCATGAATTGGTACAAACATTATGAAGAGAATCTCACTGTGACATTGGGAACTACTGCTTCATCTGACATGCAGTAGTTCCCAATGTCACAGTGAGATTCTCTTCAAAATGTTTGTACCAATTCATGAAGCTACCTTCGTTTTCTATGCAACCCATATTCGTGTAGATTTTTATTCTTATTTTTGAAACACAGTGGCAGAGCCACATGCAATAATTAGATAGTAATTGTTTGTGAGTAAATAGTGGAACCCCTAATTTTTAGCTCAATTTCAAGAAAAACAGGCTAATATGTCTAAACAAAAAAAAAAGTGACATTTTAAAAAAAAATTGTGAAAGGAACTCAAGCTTTTCAAACTCAAGTATATTTTTAATAAATTTAGATTTAGAATAAGCGCTCTCAACCGAAATGGCTCGAAATTTACCAAAATGGACCAAAGTGGTCTGAATGGACCAAAGTTGACCAAATGGGACCAAACTTGTGTTTATAGACTGAATAGGACCAAATTACATTGAACGGACCAAATTACACTGAATGGACCAAAATTCACCAAATGAGACCAAAATATATTTTAAAGACCGAATTGGACTAAATTAAACAGGATGGACTAAAAGGACCAAAGTGGACTGAATTGGACCAAATGGACCGAATTAGAGTAAGATGTGCTGGGCAAAACTCGAGGCTTTGAAACTCGAGTTCCATTTGAAACTCGAGTCTTTAAAACTCGAGTTTTAAATGGAACTCGAGTATTTAAAACTCGAGTTCCAATAGGCATAAATTCCAGCACTTCCCCTGTTTCAGGCAGAGAGGCAGGGGAAGAATGCTCTGTTTTTTACCTCGTGGGACTATGGAACTCGAGCCTCTGAAACTCGAGTTCCACTGGGATTTTTTTTTTCCCCCTTACACATGCAGCAAACCAAAAACTGAGATGTGCGCACAAATTGACTGAGAAACAGACATAGAGAAGCTTCAAATGCAATCCTTAACATACTCATTCAGAGGTAGAGAAGTTGAGAATGTAAATGCATTTAAATTACATCAAAATGCCATCTCAATGGGCACCAAAGTATAGAAATTGTTATGCTTTTTGCATAACCATAATTTTACAATGTAAATCCACTCAAATCAGAACAAAAGTCCTTCTCAATATATCAACATTCTAAACATGTCCAACCACCCTTAATTTGCAACTCTAACCATACTACTCAAATCACAGTCAGTTTATACAAGTACATTGGATAGAGAATTACAAGTACATTCAACAAAAACTAAAACATTAATTGTGCCAATACAACGCAGTCACAAGTCGTAAGATTGGCGGTTCGCACTAGAAAAACATCGTCCATGGAAGCATACCTGAAAAATGTAAACAAGAGGTTAGGAGAGAAGCTAGTAAACATTACGTAAACATAGAATGAACAACCTTATTCAGAACTCTTTGCCATCTGTCACCTACCTAGTTTGGAACATGACCGCTTGTGGAAGCGCCACCGGACTGCGGACATTTTCTGCGGTTATGCCCGGAAGCATGACACAGTCCACATGTCTGCTTGGGTTGACTCTCTATCAAATCTGCGTCCTCCCTCCGCCATCCCGGTTCTCGATCCTTATTCCTCACTCCATCCATCTCGTTCCTTATTCTTGACTTCACTGGTCGACCTTTGGCCCGCAACAATTCTGGATTAGGCAACCACTTTGGCCCTGTGGGCTCCCTCCACAATGACCGTGACTTAGGAACCACAAATGCATGTGAGTAAGTTGCAAGGGCATACTCCAAACTATAACATGGGTGAATATGTGTGGTCGAATCAATTTTTAGATAGTCAAAGACTCTAATTGCATGTGAACACGGGATGGCTATGTTTTGCCATTTCCCACAACTGCATGTTCTTTCCAATAACCGAACTTCATAACTGTGGTTTCCCCCTCCTCTGCTACACATGTTGAATGAAGTCACTATTTGATATACCAAACGTTCATTGCTAAATTCCCTGAGATAGTGCTTCTCAGATTTACGCCTATTTTTCGACCACGTGGAGAATGCATATGTACTCCATTTCTTATGCTCCGCTATTTCATGACTATACACCTTGTGTCGGTCGTGAAAATATTGAACAAGTTTCTCCCAAGTGAACTCAACCATTGCGGAAATAGGAAGACCCCGTGCACCTTTCAGTACACCATTGAAGCACTCTGATATATTGGTTGTCATTGCCCCAAAACGTCTTCCACCATCATGTGACTGGGTCCACATATCCACAGACTCTTTCATTAGGTATGTGTATGGACAATAATCTTGATTCTTTTCCTTGCCATCCTTTCCCATTACCTTCTTCTTATTCCTAATGGCCTCAATTTCCACCTGCTTAATGGACTCCATTATGGTATCAAATTTTTCTTTTTGAGTAGCATATCCCGCTTTCATCGCCGCTGACTTTAGAGTCAAGTTCTGAAAATGTGTATTGAAGTTGCTGGCAACGTGTCGAAGGCAATATCTATGAAATACCCGTGTTTCTCCATCATCCCCTCTAGGCCACTTTGCAATGGCATTTTTTATACCGAGATGTCGGTCAGAAATTATGCAAATGCCTTCCTTAGGTATCATGTGGCTAATCGTATCTCTGAGGCATCGTAAAAACCACCCCCAGCTGGACCCTGACTCACAATCCACAACAGCAAAGGCAAGAGGGAATACCTTGTTGTTAGCGTCGGTTACCATTGCGACCAACAACTTTCCTGGTATTTACCATACAGATGTGTCCCATCAATACTGATCACCGGCTTACAATATTTGAATCCATCAATGCACGGACCGAAAGACCAAAACACATATCGCAACATTACGGTGTCATCTTCATCGGGGTCTGTGGTATGAAAGAACACCTGAGTAGTCGGATCCTGATCAACATATGCCATTAGCAACTTTTGCAACATCTGGTAAGACTCTTCCCAATTCCCAAACATCTTCGCAATCGCTTTTTGTTTTGCATCCCATACCTTGTAGTAAGAAGGCTTATGACCCTCATATTTCGCCTCTATCATAGATATGAGATGTTTAATTTGGGTAGTGTGATCCTCACTTATCTTCTTAAAGATGTCGGATGCAATAAAATTAGAAGTCATCATTCTACCATCATTTCGCACCCCAATCGGTATACACGTGTGAGGACCGGCATACACGGTCACCATCCATAGTCCATGGAGATTGGGCTTCATAACTGCACAAACATACCACTTGCATGACTCATCCACACATTTCGCAGAAAGTTTTTTCTTCGTCGACCTACTGATCATAAAATGTCTGTTTTCGTTGAGGGCACAAGTTGTTAATGCGCGCTGCACCTCCACTTTATTGGCAAAAGTCAACCCTTTGCACAAATTCATCCCCTGTCTCCAACTAGACACGAATGGTATCTCAATATGTGAAGGATCAACCATATTGTCCCAAGTATTTGCAGTAAATGACAAGGCAAGAGGTCCGTAGGCAGGATTTGTGTTCGTAATGTTTTCCACACTAATAACATTGTCTGCATCAGGTTCAATACCATCCAATGTGTCATCGTGATCAATGTCCCTCTGAAAGCCCCGAAAGCCCCTTTGTTCAATCATCTCTTCAAACTCATCTCCATCGACAAAATCTTCACCGTTAATGGCAATATTCTCATCAACATAGTCTTCATCATCATCTTCATCATCATCATCATCTTCATCTTCATCTTCATTTTCATCATCATTCACATTATCCTCGTACTGTGTAGAATACTCATTTTGAGCATCCGGAACTATAACCTGATGACTTGTGGTTGTTTGTTGGAATTCCTCTATACCAACTTCTGCATGCGGCTCCAACTGTATGTACAACTCAATTGTACTCACTTCGGCTGTTCCCTCAAACTTGTCAAACATCATCCTTACATGTTTATCGGCTTTTATCGCCATATACTTGTAATTAATCTTCTCCTTAAAGATTTCACTTAGCATACGATAAGTAATTCGTATGTTGTGCATAGCAGGATTCACACCCAGTTCCTCCAGAAGTATCTTCTTCAATTCATCAAGGGTCTTCAACCTACGATCAATTTGGGTGAACTCCATGTTTATACCCGGCCCTGCAAATGGCAATCCCTGCTCCGAATCGGCGTTCTCAAGCGGACCACCATGGTATAGGACTATATCAATTCCAGTCATTGTGCACCTGTTTAAGTCAAGTTACTATGTTAGTTAAAAAACAAAGCAAGTCATCAACCTCACATACATCAAACAAAATTAGTTCCGACATTATTCTGGGTGCATCAACTAATACATAAGGCCAGAAATAAAATAACTCCTGCAAAAGTAAGTAAACCCAAACACCACTATAAAACATTAAAATGAATCTAATACACCCCTTATGCATTGTTATCAACAATCACCTTTGGTGTTGCAAAATAGGTATGGTGTTGGATGCTTAGCCATCTTTTTCCTTCTTGGAATATTTCTAGAGTGAAAGGAATTGAGAGGAATTTATTTTGCTATAGTTACTTTCTAGTTCACTTGCCAAAGCAGTTGTATACATTGCTGAGGCATGCTTTGCTGGCTTTGTTCTCTCTAAATCTGTTATTTATATAAGATCCTAAATCATAATCCAAGAGAAGTAGAGTGCAGCTTACACAAGTAAAAAGTAGGGATCTTCACATTATTTGTAATACACACACTATCGAAACATGCATGCATTGAGCCCAAGAGAAACACAAACACCCAAAGAATACTTGACAGATTTACCAAGAGCATTGCCCATATCAACACCCTCAATAATAACATTAAATTAGTGATCTTCCTACTTCCATTTGTCTAGAACAAGATTACAAAGCTGAATCCTACGTAGTCGTTTGCACTAAAAGTGACTAGACCAATTGGCTAAGCTCATATCAAAGCAAGAACTAACATAACTATATACTGCTCAGTTAACTATGCAAACGTTTTTTAGGAAAGGTACAGGAATTATAACTTCAAAAAACAAACTATATCATCAAACCACAATATGTTAAAAACAGCCTAATTAACCAAAATCAAATAAACATTTAACCTTACCTACTCCATTAGGTTAACAATGGAGGCAGTTTACTAACCAATGTTTGTAATTTGATGATCTACAAAACATACCATTCATAAAGTACATTAACTCTACTTCAAAAGCAACATATTTATTTTGAAATGTTCCTTTACTAAAATAGGTTGTCTCACCCAACAACAAACAACAAGAAATTTAACAATCCAAAAATGGGTCCAACAAAGCAAGGTTTCTTAAAAGTAAGTTATGTTAATTATCTACAAATAATACCCAACAATAAATAGGCAACTAAAATGAACCCCATACCTGATATATGAATTTCTTGAGAGGGAGGAGACAATGTGTTCAGTGAGGTGAATTTGTTGAGAGGGAGGAGACAATGTGTTCAGTGAGGAGGTGAGGTTGAGTGTGGGTGAGAGAGTTCTAAGTGAGGTTGAGTGTGAGTGAGGCAGTGAGAGCAAACGGAGATGGTGTGGACTGATATAAGTGGGTGTGGACTGATACAAGCTATTTCCGTGCGTGAGTGATCTGATATAGAGTGAAAAAGTGCCCAGTAAAACTCGAGTCTCTAAGACTCGAGATCCATCTGTCAAAAAAAGTGTCACACAGAAATCGATTTTCTTAAACTCGATTTCTACTTTGCAAAGAACTCGAGTTTTTGAAACTCGAGATCTACGTGGAGTTTTTCCACATCAGCACCTTGAAAACGGACCTGAAGGGCTTAGGATTTGGCTGCATCTCGAGTTTCTAAAACTCGAGATGTTAGTTTCCTTATTTCTTAGTTTCCTACGTTAACTTATTATATTCTTTCTTTTTCATTTGTTAGCTTGCAAAATTCCCCAATATTTTCTTGACAAAAATGTAAAACTGGCTCCGTAACAGCTGCCGTCAGTTCTGCCGTTTTTTTTTTTTTTTTAATTCGGAATTAAAATAAAATTAGAAAAATCTGGAAAAAAAAATACATTAACACTGAATCAAAACAAAACAAAGGACACAAATCCCTAACCGTGTAACTTTGAGAGAGAGAGAGAGAGTTCACCAGCTGCTCTCCTCGCCGTCCCTCGCCGTACCTCGTTGCTCTGCTCTCCTCGCTGCGTGGGTCGGTGATGGCTTCGAAGATGGGTGAGGAGGATGAACGTAGCTGGGCTTCGAAGATGCGTGAGAAGGACGACGAATCCGGTCGGCGATGGTGAAACAGCAAAGAAATAGAAAGATGGGTGAGGAATAAAAGAGAGAATGACTGTGAAACGCAAGAGGAATATAAGAAATAGAAAGGAAGTAGAGAAATTTCGTTTTTGCATGTTTGATTTTTTGTTTTCTTGTGCTGTGACAGTTTTGTAAAAGTTTCTTTTCTCTTGTCTGCTTTCACAGCAATGGTTTCGAATCAAAATCAATTAAAAATCGCTTTCAAATTTTTTATTTCTATATTTTTTGCTCTGCAGCTAAGACTTCTTGGATTATCTCTCAGATTTTTCTTATTTTATTTTAATTCTGAATAAATAAATAAATAAAACCGCATGCTTAGTGGTTTAACGGCAGCTGTAACAGAGTCTTTCGTCAATAAAAATTGAAAGTTAGAACGTTGAATAGACAAAACTGAAAATTAGAAGACTGAAATAAAAAAATGTGAAAATTAGAAGGTCAATTTTACTTTTTTGCCTATTTTCTTTTGCTTATTTTGCTTACAAAATAAGTTGAAAATATAAGTACAATCGTGCCTCTAAAAAATTGAGGGGCTTTCGGTAACGTGTGTATTTTTTGAATTTTTTAAAAATATATTTGTGAAAATATATATAATATTGTTTAAAAACTAAAAATATGTGTTTTAATACATATATCAAATGGGCTGTAAAGTTTCAACCAGTCTCTCTGTCGCTAAAAAAGTTGGGCACTCCCTCTTCTCTTAGGCAGTAGAAGTGTTTTTGTCCCTTCTTTAGAAAGGAGTGTTTTGTTTTGTCTCTCTAAAGATAATAAGTTTATCTCTAGAGCTTATGGGGTTTTTCTTGTGGGAATAAGGGAAGTAGTTTTTTGTCTTCTTATGTATGCAGTTCCATTTTTTTTTTTCTTCCACTTATCTTAATGGAGGAACTCACAAATATTTGGTGAAATACGTCTCTTTCAGAGAGGGAGGATTCAAGTTTTACCCTTCGAAGTGATCAGGGATCTCACAAATTCATCTTGAATCTGTGCTATTGGTGTGGCAAGCTAAGTCATGATGACAAGAGCTGTGAACTAGGGACTCAAAGCAAAGGCAACCTACAGGTTTCAGAACAACAAGTTGGTCCATCACTTCATTCTTCGCTCTGTTCAACAAGTAAAGGTGTAATTATGGTGCCTTGGATGTTTGAGAGGACCTCATCTCAATCTACATGGAGCGAAAAGGTTGCTGTCGATAATAATGAATTCAGCGTTGCAGCTTCAACTGAGGGAGATTGCAATGCAATGGTGCAAGAAAATGTTGCGACAATGCAAGCAGACATTGCATCAGTTATGGAAACTGAGTGTTGTGGGATTGATTCCTCATTAATGCTAACATTGCGTTCAAAGCTGGCAACGGTTTCAAACTCTACAACTACTATGGGAAGTCCGAAATCCCAGCCAATCACTAACGAGTCCAGCTTGTTTATCGCATCTCTTATTTCGATTGTGGAAGTAAAGAGTGATACATGGGTAGCAAAAATAAGTGATATTGATGCAGCATTACCCACGCATGACAGCTCACCAATTATTGCTCCTATTAACTCTAATTCCCAGCAATCCCAATGACAAGTGTTGAATATGGTCAAAATTCAAGCCAAAGAAAAAAGCGCAACAACAGAAATGAAGGGTAATGAGCCAGATCAGTCCAATTAGCCTCCACATCGTGCCATTTGGAAACCACCTCCATGGCCGATCCTGAAGGTGAACTCTGATGATGCTATTTTCTGGGAACAAAATTCTGTGTGTGTTGTTTTGGATGTGGGAGGTGGATTAGTGTTGTTTTGGAGATCAACTATTGATGTAACTGTGGAGGGTTCGGGTACAAATTATATCGATACAATGTTTCAAGAAGAAGATAGGGCAGGGATTGGAGTGATCATCCAAGATTGCCAAGGAAAAGGCTTGGCACACATGGTCTAAATCATCCCTCTCCCCCTAACTGTCATAGAGCTTGAAACGGAAACTAATTATTATCATAAAAGCTCAATTTTGGATTCTACTCTTCCTAAAATTCCAGGATTGAGTTTCAAGGATAATAAGTCTCCTTCAAATCTAGCTGGTTCGATAATGTGCTTGAGAGGAAATAATGAGGGGAGAAATTACGGGTTTGATACCAATTATCTCACTTACTCTAATCACGTGGAGGGTGTTAAAGGTTTTATGGGTGATCAAGTGCAGGGTCCAACGGGTTTACTGGTTGAAGTTGTGAAAGTGTTTGCTAACAATTTTGTAAGATTGTTGTATTCTCATGTTAAGAGAAATGACAATAGGGTTGCTCATAGTCTAGCTAGAAATGCATACCAGATTTTCAAGTATGGATAGAAGATATCCCATCACATATTGTTTCGATTTTACAATTGGATGTAGTTGAATTACATTAATAAAATCCATCAATTTCCTTCTCCCAAAAAAAAAAAAAAAAAAGAGTCAAATAAACTTAAAAGAAAGCTCCCCAATTGAATCTTATAATAGTCTTATAAGATTCACAATTATTGTTATGACTTAGGAACAGCCTTGAGAATTGAATTCAATAACCATTGTCTTATAGAATTTTTCCATTTACTTATATATGACTTTTTCCATTTACTCATTAATAAGTAGTTTACGGTCACTCAACATTTTTGGTGCTTTTCTCTATTTTATCCAGATGGCTCTTATTGCATAATTCACATCCTTATTAATTTCTCCATCTATATAAACAAATTTTTACCTTTGCTTTTTAAAGAGAAATATTAACAGATATTGTAAAGGTTTTTTAAAAAGAGAAATGTTAACAAATGCCCTAAGGGCATTGATTTATGAACTTTTTTTAAAAATATTTTATGAGAAAACAATAAAACAATTAATTTTTCTGACAATTTTTTTATATTTCCCATAATAATGGTGTTAAAACTTTTCTAATTTAATTTATTAAGAATTGTTTTAAGGATATTGTTAACACGAACCTTTAAAAAATATAGAAAGACACATCCCTAACCATTGTACACATTTCCCAATTATTCATATTGCAATGTGGCAACAATGTGGTTACCCTCTCAAAAGGCAGTTGTCATCCAATACCCTTTATGTAGAGGGAAGCAATTTGGGTCCAGTGTCCAGTGGTACTGAACCTCTTGAAATAATAACATATATTCATTTTTAGACACATCACAATTTGACTGAATTTAGTGCATGCGCTGAAAGCAATGGACCTAATCCAGACCCCATGTAGAGTATCCTGACATATTGTGGGAGTAATAGAACCCTAAACTCGTCACTTTTTAGCCCTTAGGTTTAGACTATTGACTAGGAAACAATGTATGCATTGTGAAAACATCTCCCATCTCCCCCTCCCATTCTGCTAGTAAAAAGTGACATAACTATGGCCAGTTACGTCTACACACAGATAACTAAAGTGTACTTGCAGTTTTGGTTTTAAAAATTGTAACAAAATGCCTGTTAATGTCTTAATTACAACCATATGGCCAATTTCTTCATTCTTCTGTTGGTGTGTTGGATACCAGGCCCTTGATCACATGCCGACATTGAAACCTGTCAAACAACATCAGATAAATAACTTGAGAAATTATGGACTTCGTGGTTTTATCATGCTAACAAACAAAAATCGATACAAGCACCCAAAACCAGGCAAGTTTGGTGCATTGGCGATTGATCAACAGCAAACATGTTTCCATTGGAAGTCACTAAAACCTAGAACAAAGGTGGAAAAAAAAAAATAGTAAAGATTTTATGAGATTTTCCTAACAGCAACCTTATGTTTACATCATTATGATAAACTCATAGAAATAAGTAACAGTGTAAAAGAACAGCTAACATAAGGCACATACTAAATTAATTGACGAATGTACAAAATCTTGTCAAGTGATAGAAGGAAAAATAGGATTTGTCAAAATGGCATAACTTGTTAGACTGATCTCAACAAATTAAAGTTCACAGTACAAAAGTTGAATGAAAGATAATAAAGCATTGTAGTCTCAGAGCAGCCCTCAGTAGCAACTTCAAAGTATAGAAGAAGGATTTATATAAAATCTAATTGCTTCAGAATCTAACCCTATCATACCAGATTAAATCATCTGAAATAGAATCTGACAAACTGGTGGAGCTCCCAGTTTGAGAAGCATGATCCAAAGCATCCATTTCCTGATCTTGGGTTGTGCACTTGAACCGTACTCTGAAAGGCACAGTCTGTAACGAAAATTCTTTTGTAAAAATGCTACCTTATTAGTTATCAAATATCAAGTAATACTAAAATCATAAATATGGATATAATGCACGAAGGTCTTCATGTAAGGAAGCCACAAAATACTTGAAAAATGCTAGCAGCTATAGGTTCAGTTTGGCAAACTCATCTCATGTTCTCTGATACTTACACTAAGACCAGAATCAGAGATTGTCAGTATGAATGTAACCGAATAATTGATAATGCAAGGAAGATTGAATGCAACTTTTTTTTTCCTTTTAGAAAAGATCATATCAGTAGACTTTGAAACTAATGCTTTGATGCTTTCAAGCTCAGATGGACATGCATGTGAGATGAGTCCATATAAAAGATTTTTATCATTCTCTTAAACTTATAAAAAAAATATAAAAAATTCTACGTGATCCTCTTATGCAATAATCAGGAAAAGCAAAACAGTCTGATGCTTTCAGTAAGTAAAGTAACAAAAAATGAATTCACCCAACTATTATTAAAAGAGTGATAAGCATCCATAATATTCAGTGGAAAGACGATCTGCTGTCTAACCCACTCTGTAGACTTATTCAGTCCATTCCACAGCACAATCATAATTCCAGGAGGGTAAAAGAAACAGTATTTTATATGAGACAATAACAGTGTCCTATTTCCTACTTCAAATAGGACACTCTACTGCAATCTATAAGTGAATTTGGCTAGAAGCACCCATAGCAATCTCTCTAGTAAATTTACAATTAATGAAAAGTGAGAACAATAGTTTATCAAGACTATCCACTATCATGTCAGGTATACAACTGTCTTATGCACATAAAAGCAAGCAGACTCACCATACAGCAGGAAAAAAAAATTGATAAAAAGGCATGCTATTTATATAGCTTTGCTGTTGCACTTTTTACTTAACCCAAAATAAATAAATAAATAAATAAATAAAGGAGAATTGTTACCTTTTTGCTGTATTTAAAATCACGTTTAGGAAGAAAATGCAGAGGCAGGTTGAAAGAACAGGGAGCCTTAACCAATAGAAACAACTTATTGGGGCCTAATAGACAACAAGAAAAAAATATAGATCTTTTATTTTTGCTAAGTAAAAAAGAAATGAGAATTAGCAAGACAAAACTCACTCAATTAACTACCTGGATAGGAACCAGATCCAGCACCCTTTGAGATCAGCGTCCGAATAGCCTGTCAAATAAACATGAAATACAATTTCCTATTATAAATTAATAAAAAATTCAATTTAAGGTGGAACTTGGAAGTGGAACTAGCACTAAAATACCTTTCTTGAAAGTCCTTCTGCCAATTTGCTTTTGGTGAAATCAACCTCACCACTACCAACAAGCTTTCCATGTGAAAAGCACAACTCATAAACATGCTGAGGTCGAATAGGACTAGCCCCAAGAACCAAAATGACACCCTGTACGTTAGGAATCTCACTCATCATCAATTTAAGCGCAGTTTGAAGATTCGAAACCGTGTTCATCAGTTTATCCAGTCTTTTTATTCCATGCTTGACCTCCCTCATTCTGCCAATTAGCTGTCTCCGCTCCTTGATATCAGATTGTGTAAGATCCGTCTCCTAAAAGCTTACAACTCTTTAGAGCACAGAATTCAATCCAAAATGATAAAATGCAAACTAGCCTGTGCTCAACTAACATTACCAATTCTGTATACTCAGTATGCAGTGTATCAAATTCAAGACTGATATCCTGCAATATGCTGTTTACAAGTGACCGACATTAGATACCATTTCCTATCTAATATCAGATAGCATAACTACCATCCTAACTGTCACTGTCACAGTCACAACAATAATTAAAAAGATCGAATTCACTTTTCCTATCTGCTCAACTATTTGTATAAGAACATATATATATATATATATATATATATAGCTTTTCATCTTTAATTTCAAGATACAACTGTACTTTTGCCCAAGCAAAGTAAACCCATAAAAATTTTTTTTACCAAACTAACACTAGCGATAGTTTGTCAAGAGTGGTGAAATTAAAATTTAACCTGTTCCTGTTGGATGGATCGGAATCGGATGTTGACAGGTGACAAGTGTTTGACTGACACTGACACTGACACTGACATGTGCGCATCCCAACAGGTCTACTACTAAACCCAAAGAGTGTTTGATTGATCCATTCCTTCAATAAAATTATTATACTCACTATTTCCTATCGCTTCAATTTGATTTTGAACTTTATCTCCACTCTACATTTCTTTTCAACTTATAAATATTCACATGTTGGTTTGGTTAAACAATTAAATTAACTATTTCAATTTTTCTTATCAGCTCAAATTTTTTTAGAACAAATGCTAACAAAAGCCTCAAAATTGGTTTTGGTGATGAATTAATTAGTAGAGATTCACATTCAATATTTCTTTTGTTAACTAGGTAGGGATTCAGATTCCAAAAAAAGTAAGTAAAATTAAAAAAAATTGTGAAATTTAATTGCAAACCTGATATGATATGCCACGTAAGACCACAAACTCATATTGAACAAAGAATAATTGATTCATTAATTTTCTGTCTGATTTTCCAGCACTTTCCGGGCAAACAAACAGAAAAAGAAAAAGGGGAAATAGAGAAGGAGGACTTACGAGGGGATTTGTTGGTGCATGTAAAGGACGAAGCCAACGACGTCGTTGATGACGTGGAAGATAACGGAGCCGTCTATTGACTCTGCCGCCGTCTCGATCTCCGTCTGCTCCTCCATCATCGCCACTGAGTGAGAGAGAGAGATCTGAAACTACGTTTTAGGTTCTGTGATAAAATTTCGAAAATTGATGTTTTAGCGGGAGTAGTCCTGATTTGCAAATTACATGAGTTTATGGGCTTACCTGGAAAAACAAAAAACAAACAAGAAAGGCCCATTCGGCCCAACTAATTGAGCGCGGATTTTTTTTAATTTTTTTTTTATAGCTTTATTTTTACAACTTGGTAAAGGGAAAAATGGTAACATCAACTTTATTATTATTTTTTATATATATAAATAAGGAAGTAGCGATTCAGCATTTGGTCAAACTCTTGTTTATGAGATACTTTAAAAGTTCCATGAAATGATACTGTGGTAAATTGAACATGAGGCATCTGGATTTTGATCACCATATGCTTGCTGTTATTAAAATAAAATAAAATAAAATAAAGTCTAGGTGATCTTCAGATTTCCATATACTCCAATCTCCATCTTCGGAAACCAAAAAATAAAGAGTTTTTTTGTACATTTTATTCGCAATTAATATTTTTAGTGACATATTGTGATTGGTGTATAATAAAAGTAATATCAATAATAGATTCATCTAAAAGGAATGTTACACTAATCACTATTTATTACCTCAATTAGTTGTAAAAAAAATTGTAAAATTTTCTATCTCAAAATTATTCAATTACATTTATAGGTTCATAATGGCTGGTTCAATGTTAGTTATGGTCATGGATGATTTACAAGGTTTTGCAACTAGAGTACAAATGCTTAATCTTGGTGAGTTTGTAATCCATTAAATCAAAATCATAGCCAAAGCAATGACCAGTTACAAGCCATGAGGATGTGGTTCGGCTTTGCCTAGATATTGGACTCTTTTGAAGTGCTTTTTGAGTGGGATGATCATGATATTGCCTTTCTATCAAAGTGATTTTAAGTCTGGGCATAACTTTAATGCTACTTATTGGCCATTTATTCACCACCACATACCCTTGGTGTGATGGTCACTTTACAAGTATAAATGTTTGTGGGGTGTGGGAGGAAAGTGATCGGAGTTTAAGTCTCCAGGAAGGAGCTTCGCACATATTTACACTTAGATTAGGCTAGAGTATAATTTCTATCTTGTATAAAAAAAAAATGGCCATTTATTCGATGCTAATTTTGACGAGTTACAAGCCATGCGGTTCTATGAACTTGCATTTGTTTATGAATCTTCTTTTAATAGTGTGGCACTGTGTCTTATCAATTAGTTGATAAGGCTGTGTCTGCTGTTGAATTAGTTTGGCAGGAGGATGTGCTTACTTGTTTTATACATGCACTAGCAACTAAAGTTTCTACCCATTACAAGAAACCAAGAATTGAACAAATCATCATTAGCCATGGTAATGATATTTAACACCAAAAAAAAAAAAAGTCTTAGAGCAACTGCATCAATTGATGCAAATTTTTTTCCATTTTATACATTTAAAACCTACTTTTTCTATTTTACACTCCCATTTTAACAAAACATACACATCAGTTTGTCTATTATACACATTTATTCAAATAAAATATTTATTTTTTTAACACTATCATCTCTCTCACAAACCCAACACAACCACACAGCCACCATCATCAAGCAACCACCATCATTAACCCATTCAACCCAACCATGTGAAATCCCAAAACCCACTAATCAAACAAATAATAAAAAATAGATCAAAACTCAAAAGCCATAGATCCAAATGGCAAGAAGGTAACGAAGCTCTGGCTAGAACTCGATGATTCGGAACCAATATCACTTTCTTGGAGCTTCTGATTACTGTGTCAAGGCCTTGGATCGCTGGATCATGGTCTGCCGAGTAAACCGGTCTAAGTTTTCATGTGCCCAATATGCCTCCGACAAGTTCAACAGCGAGTTATCTGAGTCGACTCGTCCAACTCAAAACAAAGACTCATCGGATTGTTGGATCGGAGAGGCTGAGAGAGTTGAGATAGGAGAAAGAGAGAGCTGTGATAAAATGAGAAAGAGAGAGTTAATACGAGAGTCAGAAGTAGGAGAGAGAAAAATAATAAAATATAAAATACACGAGCTACAGTAACCATGCATATATACACGATTACTATAGCAATTGTACATAAATGCACAATTTTACACTCACATCAAAAAATATCAAATACACGAGTTATAGTAACCGTGCATATATGCATAGTTACTGTAGCAATTGTGCATAAATGCATAATTTTATACCTACTGATATGAGTATTTTTTTGCTCAAAATGTGTAAAATGAGCACCTTTTTCTATTTTGCACAACTTTGCATCAACTGATGCAGTTGCTCTTAGTTGTCCTTGCTGCTAGTAATTGATTAATTGAGTCACAATTTTGACTGCACATTCAAATTGCACTAAGGATACCAATGATAGTCCCAAAACGATGTTATCCATAGTATGATGTTCTTACAATTCGGGGACATTTACTTTATATATATATATATATATATATATATATATATTAGTCTCATCACATGTGCTTTTCACGTGCAATGTTCTTATTTACTTTTTTATTATTTTGGGTTGTGTGTGTGTGTGAGTGTGTGTGTGTAGAGAGAGAGAGAGAGAGAGAGAGAGAGAGAGAGAGAGAGACATTAACCCAATAGTACCCATCACATGTAGAATTTGATCTTAACTAACCACATGGTAAATAATATGATTTGAACATGGTGAACAATATGATATAAAGAAGATTATAGTTGAAGGGGATATTTTAAAAAAATTCTCCAAAACAACAGGTGGAAGTATCTCGATTGACGACCTGCCTGAGAATGCCTCATTCAGCAACCGTCCGCCTTATGAGAGACCCATCAAGCATCACCCGGTTAAATTGGCGGTTGGCTCACATGCGAAGATTGCCTATAAAAGGCTACACGTGCTGACGGTAGAACTCGTTAAGCCCCACAAAAATATTCACATACCAACAGATGGAATGAACAAGCTGACGGATGGATGACCATATCGATGGATGAATGACCATACTAATGGTTTAGCATGATGGGTCCCACTAGTCTTTGCTTGTTCCCCATTCACAGAACTCCACATGGAAGTAACTTGTGCACCACGTCCAAAGACCCCACTACACATTCATATTTTCTTTATATAGGAAGAAAAGCCCTAAGATCTCGAAGCCTTAACCCCAAGATCTTCCCTGTAAGGCAAGATCCTTCACTCAAGGGATCTTGGTTGGGCCCTACACCACTATATAAACACTAGACATCTTCTTCTTCAAGGTACACAAAAAATCCCTAACTCTTATGTTATTGAGTTCTTGGTGATTTTTCTTTTACAAACTTAACGTTTGGAAGGTCTTTGGCTGGAACCCCACCAATGCTCTCTGTTGGTTCTTGGTTTTCTTGTTTCTTAGGTACCACATTGAAATGCTCATGGACAATTAGCTCACTGATGATTTTTGTGCGTCATCAATAGTTGTATTTAAATTCTTACTATTATGCAAAAAAATCCAAAGAAAAATTAAGAACACAACAAAATTGACAATGAAATTAAACTAAAGTTTGTATAGTGAGTCAAAAACTCCATGTTATCAAACCCCTTAAATTTTTCATTTTGACAGTGCATGAAATGGGAGATTTCTTCCTTGAATAGGTTGGGACAAATGCCCCCCCCCCCCCCAACCAAAAAAAGCATAAATCAACAAATGAATTCATTCTTTTAACAAACAAAACAGATTATGCAAAAACACAATTTCATAGGGGAATACCAAATAAAACAAAATGATAAATATAGAAAGAGAATTATTTCTTGGATTCAGAAGCCAAATTTCAATCCAACATAAGAAAAACATAACAAACAAATATATAATTGTTGATGCCTATTTTTAGAATTCGTACCCAAAAAGCCCATACGGCGGAAAGCCCAATGAAAAGCAAGGCCCAAAGGCCCGCCAAGAAGACCAAAGAACAAGATAGGTCTAAAGAAATAAATGCAAGGGAGAGCGATTTGTAGCAAAATACAAATCTACAACAGAATACAACTTTGCCGCAAAATATAGTTCTCCAGCAGAATGACTTCGACAAATAAAGACAAATTGGGCCCAAGACCCTCTTGATCCAATCAACATTATTTGGCACACAAAGGCCCAAATCCTTTTGTATGAAAAGATAGGCGTGAAAACTAATATGAATAAGCACGATGAAAAGAAATAAGGAACAATAGGAAGTGTCAGCAGCAAGAATTGTTTGAAGGAAAGAAAAGCCAAAACAAAGGAAATGACAAACACAACAGGAAACACATAAAGAAATAAGACAAAAACACGCAGTAGAAAGAAACAAATTTAATTTGCTATGGCAGAAACGACGTGGGAACGAAAGAAGACAAAAACAAAAGATAGTGGAGCAAGCACACAAGGGTCAGAGCATCACCAACCTGTACGCAGCCAATACAAGAGAGGTGAGCCCACGGTCAAGTGGATTTAGAGGGTATGGTTTGGTGGTGGGAGAAAAAATGGGTCTATATTTGGTTTCTAACCGGGACTTCTTTTAGGAATATACCCTGCTGGGATGGTATCTTACCCAAAAGAAGTAATAAATGGTTGAGATTATCTGATGCATGCCATAGAACTAGGTAGTGAGATAGCACAATCCTTATCCATTTGAACCTAAAGGTAGAGGTATACAACAAGAACAAACAAAATGGAATTTTGTCACGAAATGAGTAATAATGCAGCAAACGTATTCTGAGCAGAGGTAGTGACTGGCAACCAATGTGTTAATAGGCAGTCCTGAAGGAATGCCCACAACAAGCCAAAAATAGTTGGTGAAGCTCTAGGGGTAAAAGAGAAAAATCTCATTAGATTAGTTCATTATAAAAAGAGGAGGTAGTCATGGATGAAAAGGGGGCACCTAAGGGGGGAACTCATGGTAAAAGAGTAGTAAGCACCTAAGGGAGGCACTTAGAGAGAGAGAGAGAGGCACCTAGAGAAAGGGACCCAAGAAAAGGAAAGACCAAAAGGGGGAACAACCCATGGCAAGAGAGTAGTAAGAAACTAAGTGTAAAAAGAACGAACAAAAAGGAAGAAAGAAAGTGGTAAAAAGAAGAGAGAAAACACAGCAGAAATAGGGGCATGCATCAATAGACCATCTTTTCCCTCCTTCTTGGCAAACCCACTCTTTGAAGTCCCCTAAAAGTAGTAGTCAGTAGCCATTTAGTCCTATTTGATGGCAAAAGCCTATGACAAGGTTGTTCAAGTTGGGGTTTAGGTTCCTTCTTGGTTTACTTATTCTATGGGAAGATTCAATATTTGATTTCAATTGAAAATAAATTTGATTTTACTCGTTAGAACTTATATCTGCTGTATTTAGTCAAATGCTGTAGCACTTTTTTATCACATTTGCTGCAGTACTTTTTTATCACGTTTGCTGCATCAGTTGTCCTGTTGTGGTATCTTTATTTGTTGTACTAATATTCTGCCGTAACACCTTTTTATTATATTTACCATGTTAGCTATTATACTAACTAAACATTTTCTGTTGAAACTATCTTATTTCTTTATTATTACGTGTTTTACTTTTGACACAAGCTAATTATTATTTTGCCATAAGTATATATACATGTACCTTGTATCTCATGTTCTATAAAATATATTTTATATACATATATATGAATACGTATAAGTACATATACGAATATATGTATGCATATATTTGAGAATATGCTAACCCATGTAAACTAATATTTGCTTGATTGGTATTGTCTTTGGGTTTTAGATTTGTTTATGTGCAGGAAGTAGAAAAGTATTTCTGTAATAAAAAATGAAGAATAGTCATTCACATTGTAGAAAAGTGCAAAAAGCTATACTATACAGCAGAAGGTGTTACTGTACAGCAGAAAGCTTTACTGCACAGTAGAAAGCTTTACTGCACAGCAGAAAGCTTTACTGCACAACAGAACGCTTTATTGCACAACAAAAGATTTTACTGCATAGTAGAAAGTTTTACTGCTATGGGGGCATTTTTTTGCAAATGTTGGGCAAGGTCGCCTCCTGCTGCACTAGGCCCAAAATTTTCTAGATCAGGGAGTTAGAACCAGTTCAATAGCAACCTTCCTTGGTCTGACTTGTGTGCAAACAATGCCCCCTTGTGCCAAGTTTTTTTTATCACATGCCCAAGGCAGGCAGAGCTGTTACAATAGCTACGGTAGGTAAGTACAATAAAGACAATAATAGAAATTCTTTTATTATTTGGACAAAAGTAAATAATAGGTTTTGATAATGAATGCCCGTTTTATGAAACAGCAACAAAGGATAAATATAGGACGAGTAACAATAAGCTTATTAAAAGAGAAATGTCAATCTGCCGTATTAAGTTATGTTGCTGGGTCTAAGTCAAAAAAGGAACCATCTCCTCAACACGAATAATCTCTTTGGGGAATAAATTAACTGCTTTGAGGGAGCAGGCCTAAATGACTTGTGCTTAGAGAGGTCCTTTACTGTTAAAAGAGAACATGATTTGGAGAGGGAGAGGGGGATCAAACTATTTGGTGCATACCTGCCACTTTGTTCTCTCCATTTTCACTTTTCTTTTTATTCTCTCTAATTCTTTCCTTTCTTTCTCTTTATTTTATCTTTCGATTGCGTTTCTTAGTTATGGTGATTCTCTTCCCAAAAGTCGCTTTACCCTTACCGTGCACAATAAGGGCTGCTTATATAATTCCAGCCGTGGCCGACTTTTACCATTTTAGCCCTTAACTGTTTTTTGTCTGGTGTAGGTGTCCTTGCTGACTATTACTGATTGGTCAGTAGCCCAACCAGCACCACTTACCTGTGCTAACCGCGCCACTATTTTGTTTGTTTGCTTGTTATGGCATTCTTACCTGCCACGGTGTGAGTACTCTCTTCCTCTCCATCTCTCAGGGCATGCACCTAGTGGTTTCAACTCAGTTTTGCTTTTTTTGGGTGGTATGTCATCCCAGCAGGACACTATCTCCAAAAGAGCCTAAGCAAAAAACACAAAAATAGGTTTTCTCCCTCCCCACTGCCAGACCATGCCCTCTTACTTCTAACCCATGGCTTACCACTTCTTGTATTGACTGGGTACAGGCTAGTGGTGTATGGGCATTGCACGTGCCTTACTTCCATGCTCGTCCAAAATCTGCCTGTTGCGCTTGTAGTGGTCTGAAGGTCCATCTGCTTGTTCTTTCGTTTGCTTTTGACTTCTCACGACGTGGGCTACTTTATTGATTTCTAATTCTTTATGGTTTGCTGGGCTTTGCCTGATTATGGGTTTCCCTTCTTTTGCGCCCTCCTCTGTGTTCCATTGCTAGCTTTGCTATTACTTCTTGCTGCATTATTCGGTCATGCCTACCCTGATGTTTACTTGACTCAGGACTGCTGGGCTTCATCCCTTTTCTAATGGCCCAATAAACTTATTGGGCCTTTTACTACATTACTTACGGGCTTCCGTGTTCCACTTACATCCTTTTGGGCATCCTTAGCCCATTTACTTTCTTGGGGTATCTTTGGCCCTTTCCAGTTTTGTGCTTCCCATGGGCTTTTACTAACTCCTTGGGCTTCCTTGGCCCAAGTACTATATACTGCATCCTTGAGATTTATGGATTCTCCATTACCCCTTACTCTCTTTACTTACATTGCTTTAGGCCTGCTGTGGCAGCTGTGACCCATTCTCACTTTTCTACATCTATACTACTCATGGGTTTGCTATTTCTTTCTTTCTAGGCCTTCTTAAACCCATTTACTTCTTTAGGGTCCATTTATTTGCTTTAGGGTCCATTTGTTTGCTTTATGGACTCATGATCCATTATTCTTGCCACTTGGCCTTAATGGTGTTTCCATCCCACTTTATTTTGCCCACGTTGTTGGGCTTCCTCCTCCTATTGAGCTTCTAAAAAATGAGCATCTACAACTGCACAACAGAAAAGTCAAACATATGGCGGAAACAGAGGATAAGCCCCCTTTGCAGTGTCTTTCCTTGGATTTTGGATTCAATATTTGCGCACAAACTGGCAATGGCAAAATGATACTTTAGAGCCCATTCCACGGAGCGCCAGACCCAACTTCCTTCTTAGAAAAGTCTAGACTAAGCGTTGTCAAATAATATCAAGACGCATGTCTAAGGTACAAGAAATGTAAAAAGAACCCTCGACAACAATAAATAAAAATGAGCAAAGATGGAAATAAAATTCCAACAAAACCAAGACTTTTTACGCTCTCTTTTGATACAGAATTTTGTTCTTTTAATTGTGACTGGGCGCTTGATGTGATTGAAATTGACCACATATATTGCTGGTACAGAATTTGAACCCATAACATCAGCCCATTTAATATCATGAGGTGTGGGTTCTAGTCAGCTTAACTAGTAAAATCTTTTATGGTTGAATAAAAGATCTGGAGCTTAATTCCCGTCTACATAAAAAACTTATTAATGTCTTAGTCTGATGATAAAGAACATATTTATGTTAACAATTTCACTAAATGTTTCATGAGAGAACAAGGATATTATACACGTAGCACCAAAAGTGCCAACACGACGTGTAACAGCAAAATAGCCATTGTTGCTGAGAATAGATTGGTTGACATGCTTGGTGATAAAATGGGATCTTTGATAAGATTACACCATGATTGGCAAACGCACTTGAACGAATTGCAAGAGTGACTACTTGATGGGCAATCTTGCAAATATTTCTATTAATAGAGCTTCAGGAAGATCGTTCAACATTGCACTCCACATCTCTCTATTAAACAATCAAATTCCGTCTAGCTATTTGATTTTTTAGGCTTTTAATCTGAGAAAAAAAAAATTTCAGAGAACATTATTGCATGGTTTTATATGCTTAGGCCTACGTTGTTTTGGGGCATGTTAGTTTTTGCATGGAAATAAGTTTTTTTTTTTACAATTTGAATATTCAAAAATTTGACTTGGTCTCCGGAAAAAAAAATTTGAGCTATTCCAATGAACCTGAAAACAAGAAAAGGAAGAATATTTTGATGCGGTAATGTTACAAACACACCTTGGATTTTAATAAGGATAATTTTGTAGTTAAACCACGACAAGAAAAAGGCGACGGACCCCAATAATCTCGTCGGCATCGCTTGTCACAAGCGACTACATCATAAAGCCTACAACTTCATAACAAAGCTGATGACACCATAAGCTAACGAGAACAAGCTGAAGAGGGTAAGCAAATCTCCATCGAGTCTGACATGGCCTTACTTGATCTCCACACATACGAGTATAAGGAGACTTTTTGCGCTGCATGCTTAACCCTAATCAAGAAGACTCCTACAAGGTAAGGAATTCTAGGAGATACACAGAATCCAAGAAGTTCTTTCCTTCTAACCTAATCAAGGTTCTCTCCTAAAAGGAAATAACTTCTTAGCCAAGGCACGAATGTCAACTTTACACTACTATAAATATTCCAAAACCCTCATAAATCAATGTACGCATAATTCACCCCAATTCTGACTCTCTAGAGTTGTGAACAAGAGATTTCTCTAACTTGACTGTCGAAGGATATTTGGCCGATATCACACTGGTACTCCTCTTAAGGTCTTCAGGTTTTGTGTTGTGCAGGTTCTTTCCGAGAGCATGTGAGGACCGTGTGGCTTACTGACGATTTTCGACATCATCAGTTTTTTTTCACAACAAAATTTACTTAGCATGTGTTTGGATACCGCTGAAAATTAAAAATTCATTGTTGAAAACACTGTAGCAAAATATTTTTTTATTGCGAAATAGTGCCACGCGTTTTTCATCACTTGGCTAATTCATAAATAGTGCTATGGGAACAGCCAAGTGAAATGCAAACGCAAACACACACAGAAAATCAACTACGTAAACGAACACTAAAGTGGTTAAGAGTGAATGATGGACACAATTATTAATTATTAACTTACTATTTTTTCTCTATCACTCTCAGTCAACCACTTCAATAATAGTAAAATTTGTTGTAAATTTTTTTTTATGTCAATAGCATTATATATTGATATTGACCAACTCAGATAACGGTTTTTGAGGTCTTTTAAAAAACAACTAGATGGCACCCTGAAAAAGAAAGTTTTTAACAATTATGCAAAACAATCCAAAGAAAAATTAAGAACACAACAAAATTAACAATGAAATTAAACTAAAGTTTATACAATGAGTCAAGCACTCCATGTTATCAAATCCCTTTAATATTTGATTCTGCCGGCCCATGAAATGAAAGAGATTTTCTTATTCATAACGGGCGCATGTGATGTTGACGTAGTGAATAAAATAATAATATTTAAATTTATAAAAAAAAAATTAAAAATACCACCTCAACATTAAAATTTTTATAAAAAAAATTTTCTCAAATTTTAAAGATATGAATAAAAAAATGGTAAGAGGATTCCCAAATTTTCTTAAATATTCTTGTACTTTCTTTGCAACCAAACACAAACACAAACCCGGATTTGGACCCCAATTTGAACAACATTTCGTTTTATTTCAAGAGAAAAAGGGTCAAGTTTACAAGATTAAAATTTTATGATGAATATTCAAATTCTCTTCTCTATTCTCTCTCACACTCTCAAATGCATACCAAACCTAAGCTTTTTCTTCCTCTCGATCTACTACTCCTTCGTGACTTTGGTTTTAATGCCACTTTCTCCTCTTCTTTGGTTTTGCTTCGAGCGTGAGATTGTGCACAACCTTCTAGTTTTTTTTTTTTTTTTTTTTTTTTTTTTTTTCGACTTCACACTGCTGTTATAGGAGGAGGATGATTAAGAACTTTTGTGGAATAATCTCTCTCTCTCTCTCTCTCTCTCTCAGTTTTTTTTTTTTTTTTTTTTGAGAAACAAATTACACACAAGGGAGAGGAAAATGAATTATAACACAAAAGCACATCACAACTTCACTCAGAAGCCATAATAACTTTTACTTTCTCTCAGTTGTTGAGATGACTTTTATGTCCATCGAAATTAACAATTTGTAAATTTAATTTATGTTTGGTTTCCAAGAAAGTGTAAGAAAATGCAAGAGCATTTGGGAATGTTCTTACAATTTTTTTCTACCTTTAAAATTTGAGATTTATTTTTCAATTTAAATGCTAATGTGACATTTTTTTTATATTTATTAAATATTATTATTTTATTCGCCACATCAATGTCTCATGTGCCAGTTGTGCATGCACGTCATGTGCGGCGTATGCATTTTCTGTTAGTGAATTAATGATAGGAATCAAATTGATTGTTACCAAAATGTAATAATCAAAATGATGTAATCTTCATGGCAAAAAAAATGCATAAATAAACAAACTGATTCATTCTTTTGATTGACAAAGTTTTTATGTAAAAACACAATTTCAAAGGGGAATACAAAATATTACAGAATGATAAATGGCACAAAAAAAAATTATTTATTAGATTTGGATACCAAATTTCAATTCGTTTTAATGTAAACAGTAAGGATAGCTACAAAATAAATAAATAAAACAAAGATAATGAAAATAAAACTCTCCCTAAACCAAGACTTTTTACGCTCTCTTTTGACGCAAACTTTCGTTCCTTCAATTGTGACTAGGCTCTCAATGTGATTGACCACCTCTATCTCGGCTACAAAATATGAACCGATAACATCTGCATAAGTAATATCATGAGGAGGTTTTATCTGTTGTAGGTCATAAAGGTATATTGTTGAGGAAGTTGCAAAGAGAAGTTCTTCATTCCTGCCACATCCAACAAAGCTCCATGCTAGGAGAGGTCCAATACTCAATTGTTTTGTCCAAGTTTCTTTCACCCCATATTCATTCATCACCCGTATATCAAATCTAAGTTCATATTAATAACAACGATACAAAGTAATCCATTATTTACAAAAGGGTAACAATTATTTTTATCAAATTTCAATTCATTGGGCAACTTTATGTATCCACACACTTCATCTCTAATATTAAACGATATGATAATGTTATGAATTATTTATTTTTTCCTAATTGCACCCGTCCAATGTAAAGCACCATTTAAGTTCCCCTTGGAAAAAGAATTCTCCACAAGATTTCCATGCACAAGCGTATCCTTTCTTCTCCAAGAATTTGTACTCAATGAATACACATCAACTCCTGAATAAAATGACTCTTTCATCTTCTTAGAATAAGAAACTCTGACCAATTTATAGTCATTGTTTTCCTGATCATAACCAAATCGAAAACCAATATGTAAAAGAATTTCAACTTCACTACGCTTGTGTACGGGATAATCAGGTTTTGGGAGCTCTTTGAATTCACTAGGGAAAGGATTAAACAAAAAATTTGTGTCTCCAATTTTATAAATATTTAGACACAAAATACCATTACATGAACCTACAATTATAAAAGGTGCCCTGCCATGTTCCTTTTTAGATGGAATAGTTATGTTAAAAACCTCTCGAAATGTTTCATAAGAGAACAAAGATATTAAACTTTTACCCCCAAAAGTACCAACACGGCGTGTGACAGCAAGATAGCCATTGTTGCTACGATTAGATAGGTTAACATGCTTGGTGATGAAGATAGGATCTTTGATGATATCATACCATGATTTGCAAACAGACTTGAATTGTAAGATAGTCTTGATGGGTAATCTTGAAAATATGTCCATTAATGCATCTTCAGGAAAATCATCAACATTGCACTCGACGTTTCTCTATCAAACGATCAAATTAAATACAGTCTATTTGAATGTTTAGGCCTTTATTCTGAGAAGAAGAAGAAAAAAAAAAAATCAGGGAATATTATTGCATGGCTGTATATACATAGGCCTACTTGTTTGGGGCATGTTAGCTTTTGCATGGCAATAAATAGATGTTTACAAACTACTAAGCAGCGGCAGAGCCAAGTTACTCCAAGATTTAGTTTTTTAAAATTTGAATATTCAAGGTTTTGACTTGGTCTCAGAAAATATTTGAGCTATTCTAACGAACATCCTAGCAAGAAAAGGAAGACTATTGACTCAATAATGTTAGTGGCAAAACTTTTCTCACAACCAATTTCATAAATATGAAAGTGGTTGAGTGCAAGCTAGTAATGAACACTACTGACACTTATGGAGCTTGTGTGTTGCAGAGTTTTGGTCATAAACTTACAGAACATATAATATACAAGAAAATATTGATGTCAACAACAAATAATCATGTGATGAGCAAATAAATGATACAAGTATTTCGTTTTCTATATAATCTACTCAGAGAAAACATTCCACACCATTACATCACAGTTGTCAAATTGAAATTGTAGGGGCAATGGGCCCTAGAAGCGCGTTGAGTTGGCCCGAAAGTATTTGTTGGGCTAAAAGCCCAAATCCGAGAACATTGAATGGTACGAAGATATAAGGATATCAAAACACGAAGCAATATTTATAAGTAAAAAGTTAGTATCTGATCAAGGATATCCAGAGAGGTGATCCAAGGTAGAGTTTGTCCTCGGCTTTCGTAAGCTGAGGTGGGGGAAGGGCTGATTAACCTCCACGGACAATATTCTATAAGATCCTATAGGTAAGGGTATGCTTGGTAGACATGAAAGATAAGAGGAAAGGTGGTGAAAGTGTCTAAGATAAAGTTGTTACCACTACCACCGCATTAAATGTACCGCAACTACTTCTCTGGCCACATTAATGGGAAAGTGATGCTTGAGCATTAGAATTCAGCTTTACAGCTGCCTCCAAAGACTTCAGGGATAGGGTGACGGGACAAGTATCTAAATGGGTGACCTGAGTCATACATGGAAGATGGAGGCAAGAGAAAGGATGATGTAAAAGGAAGAGAAAGACATTAGAAAGGGGGATCAAAAAAGAGAGAGAAAAACGCTGTACACATCATCTTCAAGTGTAATACATTTTTATAACAAAGAACAATAAGGCAAATCATCCTCGGCATACGTCCGAGAAGAATTTCTAATACATAAACATCTTGTTACATGTGAGCTAGGGATCAAGCCCATCATTTGTGTTATCCAATATCCATATAACCTATGTTTTAATCTCACCCTCTATAAATCTCATTGTATTGGGCTTTTTGGACCTATTCCCTTCACACAGTTGGGTTTGAGTGCAAGTTGTGTCCTTACGGAAACTTTACAAGCTATCATTAAAAATGTGCAACAGTCTACAACAACAATCAAAAAAATAAAAACAAAAACGTAAATCTAAAAGGTGCAATGACTATGAGATTAAGAGGGATAGAAGTATAGAGAAAAACGAATTAGGCCATGGACGATTGTTATAATTCCTTTGGGAATGGATTCATATTTTCAGTGGCTGTGTAAGTTCACCTTTAATTTCATATAAGCGTAATCTATCAACACAAACATAGAATTTCAACCTATCTATAAAACTTGTTGGTAAAAGTCATATAGTATACAATAAAAAGGTAATAAATACTAAAAAAACCTATTCAATTTGATGGGGAAAAAAATACTTGCAAAGTTGTAGGCAGAGTAGAGAGGAGAAGGAAAGAATACAACATAAAAAAAAAATTATAAAAGTAGTAGAAAGAAGAATACACCAAAAAACCGAGTATATATAAAGAGAATTTTAGGTTGCGAAGGAGTTGATATAAACAAATAAAAAAAGGAATTTTGGTGAAAAATGAAAATCAAATACTATATTTTGTTATTTTATTATCACAAAAACAAAACGTAGTCTAAAAAAAAGATAAAAAAACGTAGGTTGATGCACAATAGTATTTACTATTTAATTCTATCTTATTTGCTTTTTCTTTTTCTTTTTTTTTTTTAAATATCTATCCTATTTGCTTCTATGTTTTTTAAAAAATTCTATCCTATTGATTTTAGATTTGTTGATAATACACAATTATACATACGTTTTCTTTCTTTCTTTCTTTTTTATTTTATTTTTTTTTTTTTTATGCATAAGGTGCTTACAATTGTTTGTGTGTGTGTGTGTAGAGAGAGAGAGAGAGAGAGAGAGAGAGAGAGAGAGAGTTTAAAATGACCTTTTGGCAAACGTAGGTGGTGAAGGTTTGCAAGCAGAGGATATTGCATGCCTCAACCTTTGTTCCCCATACCATATCCTCTGCTTGCAAACGTTCACCAAACACCGGCCCAGAGGCTCTCAAAACCCCGAAGGAGCAACGTCCTTTTTTTTTGGGAAATTTTCTAAAAAATCCAAACAGGTTTTTGCATTACACCTTCAATCCATTGAAGAAAATGAACTTCACTTCTGACATAACATTATGTGCTGCTCACCAAGAAGACTAAAAATAATATACATATAGCTAATTCGTTACAATACAGATTGTGTGTGAAAAATCTGAAAATGCCATCTCAAGTGTCCAGCGCTTACATAAAACTATTGGCTAATTAAAACTCATTCTGACTTAAAACATTCTCTAAAAGATACATAAACCATGTAGCAAAAACGAGGCTTCATAACCTGCTCTTCCCTATTGCAACATCAGTTTCTTCTCTCTTTTCCTTTTTATTGATAAGTTACACACATTTAATAGGGTTTTAACTCACGACTTCTTGCAACATCAGCTGTTCCTCTAAACTAGAAACACTCATGAAGGTTATAAATTATGATGCTAGGAGCATCAGCTTCCCTCAACCATAACCATTTGGAGAATCTCTGGAACAAGGCAGTATCAACTGGGCAGGATTTCCTTTGAAGTTTATAAGTAAAAAGGGCACCACCACCCAATGATGAAGAAACGTGGCCTTGTTGGAAGGTATGGAAGTTATACACCATACCGTCTTAGAGCTTTGCTTAAAGTTGGCATTACATTATATGCTTGGTACGATCTTCTAAGCTCAATAATGGAACCCACCTGACAAACAAATGTCAAGGCTCATAAGACAAATTGCATACATAAGACAACCGTACAAACTATTTAGATAAGAGCATTGTTGAAGGAGTCGATAGAAGGCATAATTCAGTAATTTATCTTAACTAGTATTTCCAATGGAGACATTCAAGATTGAAATCTTCTCCCCCCCCCCCCCCCCCCCCCAACAATCATATAAAAAAATCAAAGCAACTAACTGATGTGCCAAGACTATAGATGCATTCAAGTCAAAATTACAACTCCAGCAGTGAAAACATATACATATATAGCTAGGTGAACTGACAATAGTCTAGAGTCAATTTAGAGTTTAATATTTATGGTAATTTAATAAGAATTGTAAGCTTCAACATGCTTGCAAAATGCATTAAGTGGCGGATATTTAAATCAGCATTAGTCAACTTTCAGAGGAAGCTATCTCTAGAATTTTAGATAGCGTGGCAAAATGAGCACATGCATATCTACAAGGCCTAAAGTTAGTACTAACTTACAATGATCAAGACAGATGTGAACCCAATTGCAAATCCTGCATTTATACGGCGCAAGTAATGATCTAGTATGGTTGATGTAGTTGCTAACAAACTTAACAACAGGCCTCCTGTGCAATGTCCACAAAAAAATGGCCAAAAACCAGCAAGGAAACAAACAAAATTTAAGTCAATAACCACTATTTATAGTGGAATAAAGTTGAAATTGCACATTATGCTACTTTGATTTAAATACAGACCCCAAAAGCGTGTCGATGCCTGAATCTTTGTGAGGTATTCTATGGTAGCCTTCCCAGGTTTTATGTTTGGTATCCTTGCACCCATCTTATTTAAGTAATCAGCAATTTCCTTCGGCAAGTTGGCCTGGACAGAATTACCATTTAAGAGAGACCTTTTTACAAAGATGAAAACTGAAGGATTATAAGACTTCAAATCAAGGGGCTGCTTAGCAAAATATAGTAGATTTCATTGTTTGTTTTAACTAGTATAAAGAGATAATCAATTAAATGAAAACACGTCATAGTAAATCAAGGTTAGAGATATAGCCTCATTTCACATTCTAAGAACTACCCTAAACGATATAAAATGGTATTATTAATGGTTCTATACTTCTGTTTCAAATTATGATAATCATGTTTGAAATAGCTTTTTATTTCTAAACATTCATATAGTAAAAAAAAATCAAAATTTAAAAAACTTGTTTATTCATTTGCATTCCTCAATCACATTTACATTGTGCCAACATAGAAGGTACATGCACCAGTGTGAAATTATATTTTATTCATGAACTACCACAGCTTGACTTAGGTGCCGTACTGATTTCAATCCTTCCGATCGACACTTAGTTCTGTCAAATGTCAAACAGTATGAAGGTCCAGAATATTTTGAGTCAAAGAGGCCATGCTTCAAGAGACTCTCAAATTTTAGCACAAAACAAAAATGGACCACTTGGCTTTATATTTTTGTGTCATGTAACTAAGAAGTGATTTCCAAAGAAGATTAAAAACCTGGAGGAGAGGAAAATCATGAAAACAATATATTGTACAAAGCTTGTCTAGCAGCACATAAATTTCTAGGATAGTAGAAGTGTAGAACATAAAGTTAAGAAGAAACTTACAATGTCAAATATATTAAATAAGAAGACAAAAAACGCATATATTGTATAGTAAACCCAAGGTTTTGCACCAAGAGAAGTTTCGGGGTTCAATATCTCCTTCACATGCTCCCAGAAAGGTGATCCAAGGAGACTGCCAAATGAATAGCTGTGTTAGTAGTAAATTCTTTATAAAACAAAAACAGCTAAGTAAGAGAACATTTTCCTTTTCTTTTTCTTTTTTTGTTTGTTTTTTTCCCTGTGGCCTGAATAATAAGCAGTGAGCAAGGCAGCTAATAAGACGCACACATAAAAAATGAACGAGAAAAAGATGCTTCAACTGTTTTCAGGGTGTACGTATACAATGGGTTCTCAAGCTCAAGATGAAAAATGCACATATAATCATCTAAATCAATTGTCAGTGAAATAACCTTGCAAGAATGCTGGGAAATCCCAAGAGGTAAGTGGCAGTAAGAACGGGCTGCATTCCTGATGGATTAATATTGAAAGGGATATAGGGCTCCACTTCAGTGACTGGGGAGTCTTCTCTGTCAAAAAAACAAGTGTCAATGAACCAATTATGTTATCAGATACCATAATTTAGTGCTCTGACAATGCTTAGGCATATGGTGAGGACAACTTCCACTAGTTTGTTACCTATTGCATATTATTAGTCAATATTTAAGCAATCAAACATACAACATATGATAGTAGTAACAAAAGGCAGAACTATAAAGTAACTCTTGCCAAAATAATCTCATCAGGCAATATTGTGGGAAAAAAATAAAAGTAGGACAAAGTAAACTTGTGTAATGTATATTTGTTTAAGAAAAAAGAGACAGTAAGTTTTGGACAAACAATGGTATTACCTTGCAGCAGAAGCAAGTTTGAAACCATAATACTGCAGCTTAATTTTCCTACAACCTTCAGTTACCACAACTGCCCACATAGTGACCACAGTGAAAATACCCAACACTGCAAGTACATAGGGCCACCAACTGACAGCACTTCCTGCAATATAAATTGAAAATGTCACCTACTGAAATTAAATTGAAGGTATATTTCCCTGCAATGCTCTATATGTTTCAGCATAAAACATTTACCACATTTTCTGCCATTTGGTAGAGCTGAAAATCTCAACCAATGGAAAAAATTTTCCACAATCAATGGAATATAAGCCAAAAGAGGCATAAAAGGTTTCATACTTCTTAGAAGCATAAAAACATTTCCATGGCTTCCCTTCTCCACAAAAAATACCACAGAAAGCTTTCATCCCAACATTAAGCCTCTGTGTGCGTGTGTGGACTGCCTCTCTAAACATTGCTCTCTCTATATGTTGGATTTCTTTTTCTTTTTCTTTTTCTTTGGATTTCTTCTGTCCACAAAGAGGAAAAAAATGTTTTATGCTTCCTTGGCTTCCCTTCTCCACAGAACAGACCATATAAAGCTTTCATCTCCACACTAAGCCTGTGTGTGTGTGAGAACTTCCTCTCTAAAATAATGCTCTCTTTGTTGGAATTTTTTTTTTTTTTTTTGGCTTGGGATTCCTTGTCTGTCCCTAAGGTTTTCAATTCTGTGACCAAAGACAACGACCAAAAAAAAAAAATGGTGAATCAATGTCATTCACTTTTCTGTTAATTTTGTGAAGTTATTTTATGTGGGTTTTTTTCTATGGTGTTTTTCATGGTTTTGGAATGGTAATTGTTTGTGAGTTTGTGTTTATTTGTGGCGATTGAGGAATGGGTGATTGTGCAGTATCTAAATTACTGTTCTACAATGACAAGAATTATATGAAATACTTATGAATATACCAGCTACAAGAACATGATAGTCAAATGGCAAACTAGGTTCAACCATATGACCAAAAATAATGATCTCAATAAATGCAATAAATGTCATATAGATTTGATTGAGTTTGTGTAATTTAATGTTTATAAAGTTCTACTTTGCCAACTGTTTCAAAATAAATTTATGTATGTCAATTTAAAATATTAAAAGTATCACATATAATTTGGTTGTCTCTCTATGTATGGGCACAAAATTTGTTTTTATGTAATTGAATTTTGAACTGCATACTACTAGTTTACACAAATGATTTTACACAGTTAGGATTAAACATAATATTCCATTTGAGGTTCTGAAATTAGGGCTACATCATGCTCTGATTGTGATGTTAAACATCAAACTTAGGAAGATGCAACAGAAATTAAGTCATGAGCAACAAAGACAAGCTTGACCTTCTCTCATTAAACTATCAAATATGATTTTAAACCTAGAAAAAGGGTGGCAGAGATCAAAATAATTATAGATTTAAGTTCATCTCTTATCACAAACCTGAGAGCTGAGACAGCATTTTGTATAATGTTTCTGTATAGCCCGTCAATATTCCCACACATATAATTAGAGATGAACCTTGACCTGAAATATGCATAACAGGTCAGACTAGAAGAGAAGATTACATCATACAAGATCAGACAATGTTCCTAATTACGTAAAACTTGATAGTACGTTACCATCACGTCTACTTTTTGTTTCTTCTTTGGGAACGGAAGAGAACAAAACAAGAAAATAGATTATCTCTTTCATCTTTAGAAAGCATAAAATCAACCAGAGGTCCAATGTACTAGATCAACTAGAATTGGCAATACCAGCATTTCTGGTTGGAGTACACCCTTCTAAGACAAAAGGTGCTGCTAAAAAATACTGACAACCACATCAGAAGGGAAAAACTAAAAAGAAAGAAGCTACGAGTTTGAAGGAATCATTAAGCAGTTGATTCTGTTATGAAATCAAATATGAAAGAGAATAAGCACACAGTAACACAAACCCTATCAAAGAAAAGAATGATCGCATATTCTACAGTAGCATTACATTTTGTGTTTTGATACATTCTCTCATAGTTCAGCATTTGAGCTCTAACATTATATAGCCCTCCCAGGCAAAAAATCTCTCATGCTATTCCTAAAATAATTGCAAACTACTTTGATTATAAGCAATATAGAAGATTTCTAGATAAGAACACGTTCAATACATGCATCAGAATAATTGTATGTGCTATATGAAAATTTCTGGTCAAATATGTTTTTCAAATGAAAATCTTTTGTTCTGAACTTTAGTAATGAACCTTTCTTCTTAGCATAAGCATTCACTGACCATATACTCTTAAGAAAGTCAATCACAGGTTCAAGAATAATCTAAACAAAATAAAGCATCTAAAATGTTTTCCATTATTTATTTATTTGATAAATAGCATACTCAACATAATGTCCTGTAATCTAGAAGAATAAAAAAATTTCATTGATTGTTTTCTTTACAGGAAAATTAAGATTTATCCACAAATATAGTGTGAATAAATAATGACAAGAGAAGTATAAGAAATACAATAAAAATGCAAATTAATATGTCAGGAATACTACCAAATCCAGATTCTGATATGGTATCACAGATCCATGTCGTAGTCATTGCACCACAGACCAATAAAAGAGCCGTTACCATCACATGCTTGACCCTGCCAAATCCATAAAATTGTAAGCCCTAAAAGAAAATCTGTTTCAAAGAACAAAGAAATAAATGATAATCTTGGCCCAGAACCTTCTGGCTTGGTGGCACAGCCCATTTTTTTATGGTGGAGAAATTAAGTTAAATTCCCCCCACCACCCCCTCCCCACTTGTAAGCAAAAATCAAAATACAAAATATAATCATCTTGTTACTATGGTATCATGATCACCTAACTGTAACCAAAATTAATACACATGCTATAGTTTGAGGATTGCGTGCACTGAATATAGCATAGATATCAACCATCAATTAGAAAGAAGAATATTATATAGTAAAAAACAAAGATTAAGACATGCTAGGTGCAGTAGTGGATAAGGCAACCCAACATCTTTGATATCAGAAAGAAAATGTATTGTCAAATCATCTTTAGAGCATTTTACTTCCAACTTGTGAAAGGAAATTGAAATCTTAGAACATTTTTGAAAATGATTTCTTCCCAGCAAATTACCTATGACTAGCTGCATAAATTGAATATTGAAGTGAGTAGCAAGCAACTATCACAGCCTCCAATATTGCGAAGCCAAGAGACATCCACCATCTGAAATGGAAGAGACATTCATAGGGTTGGGAATATTCAAAATACATTTATGAAACAAACACTACAAAACTGTGTAGCAAAGACTCGCTCACTGCTTGAGATGAATAACTAGACACACATATAACTCTTAATCTTCTCATGGCCATCTAAGCCTTCCTTCCGTAGCTTTACTAAGGAGGGAACTACATGACAGAGCACCTGTACATTGAGTTCATAAAATTCAGCACAGATATTGAATAGCATATATCTAATAGAGAGCCTATAAAAAAGAATTCAGCACATTTGTGTATCATGGCAGAAGAAATGCAGCAACCTGCATGATAATTGATGCTATTATCTGAGGACTGATCCCAAGCTGAAAAAGTGACAGCTTAAGCTCTCCTGTGAAATCACCAAGTTCATCTGCCAGAAGCAACATTAATGATTATACACATGTATAAATTGAAGGGAAAAAATTGAAGTTATAATAAATGAAGGCATTGAATCTCCATGGTTGCAGAATCAAGTTTTTGTTCATTCATAGCAGAGAGATCATATAGGTGTTAAACAGTATAGGGATAGTCATATGGACATCATAAACATATATAAATACATATATGTACACATTTTTTTTTTTTTGGTTACTTACCAACAGAGCCTGAGACAAAGCTGAGGTAATCTTGAGGTACCAATCTTCTATCAAATCCAGGTAAAGGAATGAAATATCCAACACGACTAATTATAATTAGTACGGCTGTCACAAATAACCTACGACGTATCTCGCTCTTGAAAAATGATTCAGCAGCATTATTCAGGACAGAACTCAGCCGTACAAAATCTAGAAACCTATTTTTAAACATTTTGGGTATGTGCTGTACAGTCTTAGTGTTATTAATCTCAAGCAAACTAAGAGTATCTTCCCCATCATTAGGCTTCAGAGATACAACATTAAAATTTTGAGATGCTGTAGATGTATCAACATTCACATAGTCACTTCGGAGCTGATCTGAGAAATTAACACAGAATTTTTTGTTTACTTTGGAGAAGAAAGGCTTGTTTTGCAACAGGAAATGCCTCCTGTGAGATTCCAAAGGATTTCTCTTAAAGGCAACTTGGGTTTTGGCAAACAGTGGATTACAAATTTGCAGGCCACGTTCCGCATGTCCACCTGTAATTAAGATGTAATAGTTGCACAATAAGTCTAGATACAAATATATCTGTATCCAGTATACCAAAGTCATCCAGGAAGCTATACTATTATTCACTGTGAAACCAATTGGTGATATAGCAAATGATAGAGCACGTTAATTATATGAAGCAAAACACGCCAAGAGAGACCTCCAGAAAAAGTTTTCCAACCCGACAGATGAGGATGACAAAAGATTGCTGACCCCATGCTTCGAAAAGCAACACAACTTCAATCGATGACTCCAATGTCTAAATGTGACCTTTTGATTCCATATAACTTTACAATTTGAAGAGGAAGGCCAATTAAAAGAGACAGAAATGTTAATCTGGAGCTAGACTAAGTATAACTCTTCTAGTGCATTCACACAACCCACAATGAACGATTATCAATAAACCCCGTCATTCATATTATGAAAAATATAAAAACGAATGGCTCTTTTTTGAAAGATTTTGCCCCATATCCATCTAATGTTCACAAAGATGAAACACTATTTGGCACTGAAATCAACTCCAGCATGCAATTCTGGACACAATCAAAATTCAACACAGCAACAATTTTTCTCATAGTAACCTTATACAATGTAATTCTTTAGGAGAGCTTTGCATACACATTCTCTGTACTTAAGGTCTCTCCTCCATGTCAATATAAGTTACATCTTCAAATATACAAAAATAAAAGAACAATTGTAATTAAAGTAACAATCTTTTAGGCCACATACAGCTTAACCACATTATCCTAATAGATAATACACACAAACAATTCTCATACTAACCAAATCCACAATCCTAATAAATCCCACAATCCTAATAATTCTCCCAAATTTCTTAAGTTACTTATCAAAAAAAAAAAAAAATCTTTAAAACTAAAACACAAACACACACCACTATATATTATCAACCTTGGCTTAACCAATGCAAGTAACTCCATAAACTAAAAATTTAGCAAACCCCAACAATAACTATCCAAAAGAAAAACTTTTTCTTGGACCAAAATCATCGCACACAAAAAAACACAAAGAAGCAAAATTCCCACATGTCACGCCAAAGAAAAAGAGCACTAAGCCAAATAAAATTTAAGAAATTGCATCTAAAGAATGACACCCACTTGGTTTCTTATGAAAAAAAAAATGATAATCAAGTCCAATAAACAAATGAAAGAAACAAATTTACAGACATTTCTTCACTTTTCCTTTTCTTTTCTTTGCTTTTGCTTACTTTAACTTTGCTTTTCCTTTGGTTTTATCAGGAAACAAACGCAAATGAACATAAAAAAGCAAAAACTGACCTGGGATTTTGGTGGGTTTTATGGGAAAGAGTTGGGGATGGAAGTGGTGCGAGCTGAGAAGAGTTGCCTCCATGAGGAACAAAGTACAAGTACAAACACGCACGCACCTTCTTCTTCGAGTTCGAAAAAGACTAGACTATCTTCTTTTGAATTAGAGAGTCGGTCTTGGCCTAAAACTAAGGGTTTACACTGTCGAATGAGAGAATGCCATGTAAGCAATTTTACCAAAAATATAATAAAACCTACCACACCAAATATCAGCTATAAGTATAACGACATTTAAGTCTGATTTTTTTTTTTTTATATCAAATTTAAGTCTGATTTTGTAAATGGGCCTGACACTAGCTGTCATTATGTGCGACAGGTTGTATTTTTTTTTTGTACAACTGCTTACGTGTCATTCTATCACTAGAGAAGACCGGACCGAATCTAATCTCTTTGAGAGAAGTAAGGAATCCTCTACCTTGTTCGAAAATAACAAGAGCTTGCTTTGTGTGAAGATGGCATATAGTATATAGCGTGTTTGGATTGGGTGTCGATTTGTAATAGCTATATATCTATAATTTGGAGCAAAAACATCACTGTTCACGTTCTAACAGATTTTTTATCTTCATCTTTTAGATTAGAATTGTTCTGTAGTTTTAGTATTCATACTTCAAATATTTTTTTCTATTATAATAATTAGATATTGAATAAAAAAATGTTAGAAGATATGTAGTTGTTAAAAAAAGAATAAATATTGAATAAAGAAATAATATTTAAATGAGATGAAGAAAATAATAGAAAATCTGTTAGAAAATGCATTTGAAAAAGTAAATAGGTAAATACTAAATATTATTATTCATTGTCCAAACAGTACAAAAATTTAGATAAGCTGGAGATACTCTAAGGTATTAGGTTTATGGAAGAAGGATTTCTTTTAAATGTTTGTTAAAAGTTTTATAATTCAACTAATTTGCAACTCCCGATACTCCGGACTCCTGGTTTAAATCTTCTCTCTTCAGATTATCAAATTATCAAAAGAAAAACAAAAATTTGAAGTGTTCATCTTTAATGGTAAAAAATTTACCTAAAGGTAGTTTTTTCAAGTTTTATTTAGGATTTATTGTAATCATTTATAAAGTTCATGACGTTTTGGGCCGAACACAAGATTCAAAGCATGTTAGCAATATTTGATGTATCACAATCGTTCACTATATTTTTAACGTTATTATCATGACATGTGTTGTACTGTACTATAGTATCCTCAAGTCACATAAATTTTTAGGTTAACTTTGATATTATTTGTCATGACTCAAATAAGCACCCACATCAATATTATACATCCAAAAGGAATAATCAATTTACCATCAAGATCTATCCTAAACTCTAATACAACCAAATCAACTTAGTATAAACTTGATTTAATATATTGCCCCAAAAAAAAATGGTATCAAGGTATTGCAAATTTCTTCATTTTTAGTTTTTTTTTGAGAAACTTCTTCATTTTAAGTTATCATAACAAATTTTTCAATACATATTAATTAAAGCTACTATTGTGACCGAGTATTATAGTTATTGCAATTAATTATAATATATATAATAATTGGACAGTAGACATTAATGTAAATGAAAGGGAAATCTTGCGCTGCTATTATTTCTATTATTATTAATTTATTGCGTTACAACTTACATGATACAATGAACAGCACATAAATAAAACACGAGTTTTCTGCCTAGCTTTAGCTTTATGAATTTTTAGGTACAACATAACCAGTTGGTCCATTCAGAGCTAGTATGTCCATTCCTTTGGAAGAAATATCTCTGGTGAAGAATTTTGATTTTGGGATATAACGCAACATTGTGCTTGTAAGTCCTGGCCATTCTTATTTATGTTCGAATTGCAGTCTCTATCTTTGGTACCACTTTTGGCATCTGAAAAATACAGTCTTCTCTGTTAGTGATAGATCAAACATGCATAACTAAGAAAGCTGCTAAAAAGTAAATATCCCAATGATTAGAAGCAAAACCTTGTCGAGGTGATATTTGCAAGCCTAATGCATGCACATTGAGGTTCAGAGCTTGAACCACTCGAGAAGGAAGGAGAACCGGAGAGCAAGCTGCATAGTAATAAGCCCAAGGTTATATCTTTTTTTTTTTTTTTTTTTGCTGAACCCCAAGGTTATATCTTTATGTAATGGATATATGCAACTCAACTCTTACATGTATATGGCAATACGAGTACCGCATATAGCTATAGGTGAAAGAAGTATTGCATGAACTTATAATTAAATTATATCTTATGTAGTGTAACATTACGCTCACATGTATTTAGAATCTATAAGTCTCACGTTTATGTGACAAAAATATAATATACATTTAGTATATAAAATACTTTTCTTAGAACATAAACACATCATGATTCATGAGTCCTAGTGTTAATTTGACAAAAACTAAATATAAATATTAAGTGTAAGACTAATTTTGATCCTTAATTTAATTATGATCAATTATTGATAAATGATCTTCTAGTCAAAGTAGTATTTGACAACAAACATGGCTACATTGTTGCTTGCAGGCACATACATATACATTGAGATGTATGAACACGGACATAATATGACACAAGATTCAACAATATGATAATTATTTAAAAATTAAGACAAGACATGATAGAAATATGACAATTAATTAATCAATTTATTATTAATTGAAATACTTTATTTATTTTTATTTTAAGTTTTCAAAATAAATAATAACTATCAAAATCTTTAAAATATATATAAATTAAAATAAAGTTTTAAATAAATTTTCCTCCCCAAACCCTGAGAGAATGAATGCAAGAGTGTCACCTAGGTGGGTGTTCATTTTCAACACAAACATACACCCTGAAATTCAAAACAGGTTCAATATTGTACCTGGCTTCTTTTTTGATTGGAAATTGGTCTCTGCCCTTTGTGGAAGGAAAACTCCAGTACCGCATGATCTTCTTCCTGACTCAAGGAATATAGCTTGCATTCCAGGTCCTCCAGCTGCCCAGTTGGGGCCATTTTTCTGTCTATGTTGTGGTCTTGAGCTAGATTTATAATTCTGATGACACTTATTCTTAACTGTTACTAAAGATATCAATTCTCTCATTTTAACAAGTTGGAAAAAATAATTTTGAAATCTACTGTCAAATTGAAACGTTAAAAGCTCTGAGCTGTGAAAATTTATTCTTTCTCAAATTGAAAAAGTGAGAATGACTAGATTTCACAGCTTAGATTGTTATTTTTATTTTATTTTTTTAAGTTATATATTTTTACTGGATCTTGATTTCACAACCTCATGCTCTAATAGGATAGAAGAAAGAGTCAAAAACTGCAAACTCTTTAGCAAACATTGTTAAATTTAGCTAATAGAAAAACTCTCACGTGATATCAGCCTCCAATCTCAAGATGCATGAACAACTTCCACCAATTTATTTAAATCCGTCACAACTAAATACATGGTTTCTAAACTTATTCTTTCACTGTTAGTTAGGCTTTAGCAATGTCAAAAGCTCAAAGCTTTAGATTCCCATCAAGCTTATTATTTTATGCCTATCTATAGAAAATCTAAAAATACGTGCCTTCAAATTCTATACTATATATATATGACCGCTCAATTATAGATAATATTTGCAGTATATATCTTATTTTATTAAGAAAAAAAATGCTTGAAGAAGGTCAACGTGGATGGGGTGGTTTTTAGTCACTAGCCGCTAGGACCTTTGGAGATTGAAGCAAAAGCTATGGAGGTTGGGTTTCGTTTACTTGGGATGTGGGTATAAGGGAATTGATCTTTGAATGTGACTCGATAAGATTGTATCTTTGGGGTTATGTACATCACCTATGATTATTTCAAATAACTGGGCCGAGGTATCTCTTAAGTTTCAGGGGATTTTCGACTAATTCAAGTGTCTTATGTTAGGCTTCAATGCAATAGATCGGCACATATATTGGCAAAGCATACCAAAGATATAGTTAATAGTGATAATTTTGTAACATGAATAGAAGAAAATTCATCGCTATTAGAGTCAGCTATTGCTCATGATGTTATTACTTCCCATAAAAAAAAATATTATTACTTATTAGGGTTACAGTTTGACTGTTTGAATTGAGTTAAGTTTCAGCAATTAAATTACTGATAATGTGGCCTACAATAAAATTTAATCCCAAAATAAATTGACAGTTGCAAGATTTATTTCAAAAATAGTAAGGCAACTCAATTCCCCCCAAGGAAAACGTGTTATATAGTCACCAAATGAGCTGCCAAAGTTACAAAGATTTTTTTTTTTTTTTTGTCTCCAAAAAAAAATAATAATGATACGATATTTATATTAATTTTTTTCTAGCCCTACAATCTCAACAAAAATTCCCTTTAAGGCCATAATTTTCCCTGATTTCTCCTAATATCGTCAAAGGGAATAATTTTTTCCCACTAGATTAGACTCGTTGAAAATAAATAAATAAATAAATAAAATAATGTTAGAGATACAAATTATTTTACATAATTTTTTACAAACTGTTGATGTAGTAAGTGATTATTAGTAAATGAAAAAGTGATATTTATAGTGGGCCTAAATGAAAACCAATATAATATTGGTCACATTAACATTTTGTGAAAATACTGTAAAATAGTTTGTGACGGTAGTATTACTCTAATTAATATTCTTCATAAATTTGCATCATTCAAAAAGAACCCTTTTTTTTTTGCTTCCAAAAGGGTGGGAAAAAATAAATAAATAAAAGAAGAAATTCTTAAATTTGTTTTTCATTCTTCACTAGTCTTTAGTAGTGTCTAGTAATTTTCTTTCTTTTTCTTCAGTTCAAATAGCCACATCTCTCCTACATCAATTTATGCAACGCTGAGCTTCAAATGAAAGTCTGTTAGGTGGATGTGGATGATCACTGTGTTACAAGTATGCATCTACTACATTGCCTATCTATAACCTCAGTAATCAGATCAAAAATCTTCAAAATTTAAAACAATAAAATCCTAGCAAACCATATTCTTAACCCAATTTCCTTGGTCTTAAAGTAACAAGAACAACAGCAACATTAACAAGAACAAAATTCTCTTCCTCACGCTAAAGAAGGAGAGAAACATAGTAGAAGTACCTGCGGGAGTGACTCTTTGGGCAATTTACGATGATGAAGTTGTTGTTGTTGGTGGAGTTGGTGGTGTTGCTGTTGTTGTTGCAGCCTCATATTCACCTAAAAAAAGAAACCAAACACGAAGAATTTAAATCAACCAAAAAAAAAAATTGCATTCAAAGTAGAGGTAAACTCATGGAGATCGAGGAGAACCAAGAAAAAACGAGTGCAACATACAACTTCACAAACAATTAATAAACCAAGAAAAAGCAACTACCATGTAATAATAAAACACGTACCTTTGTGTGATCACAAGCCTCATCTAGGACATGTGAAGGTAACCACAACATTCCTTCTTCAAAACCGACCTCACAAACATCCTCAGCAGCCATGAGAGAAAGAAGGAAAGAAAGAAATTAAGGGATAGAAAGTGAAAGAGATAAAGAGGGGCTTATTATGTATATGTATATATAGTAGTTCCTTTCTGGTTTCTTGTTCTGGAAATGAGTGAGAGAGAGGCTTTTAAGCTCCAACTTCTAACCTGTTGCATAACTACAATAACACTATATAATATTTTTACGTGGAGAAAAAAAATCATATCCATATGTTTGGCTTCGGTATGACAAAAATAACCACGCGCTTCTTTTACGCGTAATGTTTGGTTTCCATTTCGATTTTTGAAATATAAGAATTATTAATAATAATAAAACATGGATGTATACGTGAAGGTGGGTTGGGTTGGGTTGGGTAAACCCCTCTCTCTCTTTGGTTGTTGCAGGGTTGTGTTTATTCTTCACTTGATGAGGATCTACCTTCTAGCTCCATTAACCTTTTTTTATTCTTAATTTTTCTTTTTCTTTTCCTTTTAATATTTTCTTACATAATATAATTTTTAACAATGCTGATGAATATGCTATGCAGTAATATTTTTTTACAATATTTTTTTATAATTAGTTAATATCGCAAGTTGTGATTGGAATAATATCACTTTCATACGAACTCATTATTGATGCCACAAATTTATTATATTGGGTTTTTTATCAAATGAATTGGATTGGTACAAATGATGACACTTACGAGAACACTTTTTCTAAGCTATAGAACTGTATTGCTTCTTCTTACCCACCACACCAACTTTCCATACATTCTTTGAAAAGTTTGGTTTAACAAAGTGGGTTCCTTATCTGCTACATCTACAATTTTCACATTCTGAAATTCTGACTTGTGAGATTAGAGATGATTTGAGTTGAAGGCATGTCCTTAGGGGATTGGTTTGGGAACTTTTTTGTTTTATTTTAACTAATCCATATTGAATGTGTTTTGTTTGGCACTCTAATCAACATAAAATTATGTGACTCACCTTATTTAACTGAGCCCCTTTTGATCATCAATCCGTTTGACAACTATTAGGGTGGAGCTGGTAATGACTTATGAATCAAATTCTTTGGATCAAATTATTACTAAATTTGGTAATGATTGGTTTCATAACCTGCCAAAATTTAACCAGATTAGTAGTAGGCCAACACTAAAATATTCTTACAATCTTTTAGATAACGTAATATGTAAATCATTTTGGAAAGTTGAAAAGAAACGAAGTTCATATTGGTTGACCAAACTTCAAATTCAAACCATTTAGGCCAACAAATTTTGCTTTCTAGATGGGTCCGGGTCAAGGAAGATCTTGCATCCCTGTATTAAATGAGCAAATATCAAAAGTACACAAGATCTTTAGCTCACTCATACTACAAAACCTGCTGCTTTGATATAATTTTATCTAGTCATGAGAAATTAACTGAACAAATTGGTCCATTAAAATTGATGGCAGCTGATATAGCATACTAATTACATTGCCATACTACAGCACTTTCTAACATGTTTTTCCAATGCCTTTGGAATGGTCAGACAGTCATAGACACTAGGGTGGAGAAGTCATCGTGTATGAATGTCCTAAACCAACCACCAACTCGCCTGTAAGATTTAGTTTTGGAAACCCTTCTTATCTCAGAAAAATTTCCCTCCATTGACACCCTAATTAAGAATAAGTGATAGAAGCTTCACTGACACACATTTTACTGGTTAATTTTATGAGCTCATGAGTCTCCTCATTCAACTGAACCTTATCCTTCTCCATCCGTTCTGCTATTATAAGTGGCATTTTACCGGCTTTAGCATAAGTTCGTAGTAGGGAATTATATACCTCAGTACTCAAATGGCCAGCTTTCCTTAGAATGACTAATATTTTCTCCGCCCCTTCAACATTGCCTTGCTCCTCATATTTCTTAAACACTTCTCTAACCAACTTTTTATCAGGATTCCATTTTTTCACACTACCAACAGCTTTGGTAAAATAGTCTAAAACCTTTTCCATCTGTTTCTGATTTATATAACCCCATGTCAGAAGCTCCCAAGTAGTGTAAGAAGGAGTGATGCCTTTTTCTACCATTTGATTGTAAAAGTTTTCAGCCATTTCCATCTGGTTCCGGTTGATGTAGGCTGCAAGAAGTATATTTGAAACCCTAGCATCGCCAGTCCCAGAAACGGCTTCCCACTCACGATAGAGACTCTCAGCTTCTTCAAACTCCCCAAGTTTCACTAGTGAAGATAACATGCAAGTATACTCAGCATCACTCATTTTACGATATAATGATTTCATCTTCTTCCATATTCGATGAACTTCATCCTTATCCCCCATGTTTGTATGCAAACTTAGGACAGAAGAATAGGCAGCTCGATTTTTCCGAAAAGCATTTTTCTCCATCTGTTTCAAAGTATATGATGCCTTTTCAGGGTGTGCTTTTTTTATGTACAAGTTGGTTAGTACACTATATGTAACCCAATCTGGAACTATATTTTCCTTCTTTAGCTCAAGGAAAACTTTTTCTGCAGTTTCGACATCATTTTGGGAAGCACAAGCTGTTAACCATAGATTGTATGTAATAACATTGGGTAAAGTGTTCTTCTTTAGTTCATGAATCACTCCTGGGACCTTCTCTAGCTGCCCATTTGAGATATACAGAGAAAGCATGTGGTTGTAAGGAAGAGAATTTTTCAAGAAACCGCATTCAGACATTTTCTCCATCAGAGCTTCGGCTTTGGCAGACAACTTGTTTTGGACATAGACATGGAGAAGAGCTGAACACGCGAGATGGCCAGTCATTTTATCAGGAAGATCCTCAAAGAATTTTTCTGCACTATTTACACCACGGACTTTTGCAATCAAGTCCAAGTGGACTGCATAGTCACCTGTTTGCAGCCTGATATCTTGCTGTAATGTCATCCATTCACAAATCTGCATAGACAATCAAATCAAGATGGTAAACTAAATGGCCCATTGGGAAGGATACAATGACTCAGAAGTCAAAAATGGTGAAACACACACATATCCAACTACTCACTGCAGTCAATTATAATTGACATTAATATAATAGATATTTAAAAAAGATAGCTGCATCCAGCTGAGATCTCCTTGGCTGTCCACAAAAAGAGAAGGCAGTTCAATCTTTGAGTAAGAGCAAGGACTAGAAATGAAAGGCAAGGAGATGACCCAAATCAGCGGTTTGCATTTTCTGTATTATATCAAAACCTTAGAGTATGAATTTCCACTACCAGTTTCAACTCCAACAAGATATTTCTATAGAGACGCATTATTTTTATTCTTTTCTTGGCAATTTTTTTTTTTTTTTAATGAACCTTTTCTTGGCAATTAACTCGTGAATCAATGACTTACGTTCCAGAGACGCAACTTGGACCCCAGGCATCAACTAAAGTAATACATCTTCCAATCTTACAATGCTAAACTACTAAACAAGAAGTTATCCGCATGAATTGTCATCTGACAAGATTAGAATTAAGAAATAAGTCAACTAACTCTACAAGGCAACACAGGGCAACTGCAATCTGGCAAAGCCCTTGGACTTGCCTCATTATGTTCTCTATTGCGCCATCGCATTTCCTCAAGCTAGCTATCTTTGGTAGCTATCATGCCTAAATGACAAGTAGAGATGACTTGAGATGAAAATATATGAGCCTTCTCCAATATTGATAAAAAATTGAAGTTTCAGAATAGGCGGTATAACTTATTTTATTTACAAAAGAATTCTCATAATAACATAGGGCCTAAATAGAGAAGTTGTATTTCTTCGTAACCAAATAATCAAATTCCAAAAAAAAAAAGAAATTATCATCATTGTTTTATTGGCACCAACAGAAGCATCTAACATGTCTGCAGTTAACGCATCTAAACCTCAACAGGTAATCACATTTGTTTACATGTGGTTCAGCACATTTGTGACATGTGTTGGCCAATGTTTATATTTCCTAGGTGTTCAAGCTTGCCTCCAGGAGCTATACCTGATAGAGTTGAGTTTCTCCAACCTCAGATTGGACAGCAGATTGGACCTATTGATGCTGATTGATTTCATTGGATTTTATTGATCGAGATTATGTTGATTGACATTGATTAATGGTATTAGGGGGATTTGATTTTTATTTCCATATCTGATGTAATCTCATTAAGAGTTTATTTTCTTTCCATCGTCGATGTAATTTAGGAACCCTATGTAAAAGCTGTAAACTTCACAATTGTGGATGCTTGACCATAGAATAATAAAATTATGCCGGAATTTTCTCCAAATAATTGGATTCCAGGCAACCTTTAGTTTCAATCTTCTCCAATCCATGTCGCTAACTCTAGGGAACCCACATGTTGATGCCTAGGTTTCTATCTTTTTTTCACTGCTTGGTGCTTACTCCAAGCAACCCTAGGCACAAAAGCCTACCTTTTTTTTTCTTTTCATAATAGCTTGATGCTGACTCCTAGGGTCCATCTTTTGGTTCTCTTTTACTTTTCCCCACACACAACCCCTTTGAAAGACCTTTGTTCTGTATCACCTACTTGCATATTGTGTAAATACTCCACAAATATATCTACTCTGTCATGAGTGGTACTCGTCACTAAGCTCTAAAAGTTCCAATCAAAATCCACAATTAGTTGCCCGAGGGGCACAGAAGAGATGCTTTTCTCTTCCAACTTAGGAAATCCCTAATATGGTTGTGGTTGAAAATTTGCCTTATAATTTTCTTTCCCAATAACTAGACTTGCAATGCTAAACCTACTCTTAACAATTTCCAAGCTTGGAACTGCTAATGGCGCATTTTAATTCCCCATATTTCAACTCCATATGAGAGTGAAAATGTGCAAATGAATCTTCTGTGAGGGTGGCACAAAATCAAGAATGTGTTGTTCTTCTCAAAAACTTCCAGCATATGCAGCTAGCTTGAGTGCATCTGCAGACCTGTAGTGCAATACTAATGAACCCTATTAGCTTTCTCTATGAGCCCTTTTATCTTTAAGGGATGACATACACATCGCAGCTCACAAATTAACTAGTTTGCGTATTTCTCATTTCATTACTCCTAACCAAAAAAGGAACCAAAACAATGACTTATCAATGACAACAAAACCTATAACATAATTCTCAAACCCTTTTGCACACAACTACATCAGAAGCACCTCATCTTTCTTCATACCACTACACCCCAACTTCTCTCCTTTACAACTCCTTACTTTACACAATAAAAGCTGGACACCAGACTAGTCAAGGTTGGCCACATTTTATTTTTTTTCCACCATTATATTCTATCCGAAGTCATACTCACTGTAAACCCAAATTCATATTTCATAATACCACACTAAATCAAGCCCTTCAACCAATAAATCAAATGCTACCAACCATCAAACATGGAATTCAATTCTCAAACACTAACAATCCACACAAAAAAAAAAAAAAAAAACCCCATTACCACATACCAATACCCACATATTCACATTCACACTCGCTATTTCACAACTTCAAAATCAAAATATTTACCCATAACCCAATAGATAAATTTTTTTTTTTTTTTAAAAAAAACCCCATCTTTATATAAAACTCCCAACTCCATTTGTAACAAAAAAATCAACAACAACATCTATATTCACTTTACAGAATTTAAACATCTAAACCACAAATAAAGAGAGTGAAAAAAGAGAGACCTCGAGGGCGTGTTTGTAACGCCTGAGCTTGCGGAGCTGACGGATGATGCGGTTGAGATCGTACTTGCGAACAGTGTGGCCTTCTTCTTTCCATTTCCGAATGGCGATGACGGCGCTGCGTTTTGCGTACACCAGACTCATAAGCCTCCTACCCAGTGTGTCTCTGCCATCGCCCGAGCTTTTCGTTGAGGCGGCGGCGGCTTTTTCCTCCACCGCCGCTGCTACTGCTGCTGCAGCTTGCGCCGAGAAGCGGCGGGCGGCGCAAGCCAGGGTTGCACGGAATCGCATGGAACGAAGCAACATTTTTGTTCTTCTTATCAAAGTATACACAGTCACTTCTGTTTGGTCTCTCTGTACCATCACTTGTAAAGTGTGCGTGTGTGTGTTTTATTTTTTTTATTTGTATTTAATAAAATTTCCATTGTATTATAAATTTTTTCTGTCAACCCTTAAATTTTTTTTTCTCCTCAAAAAAGGGTTTTTTATGGTTATTATTAGTTTTTTTTAAGAGATTATTAGTTTTTTTTAAACTTAACTCTCAATTGATGACTTTAATAATTGTGAAATAATATTATATAAAAATAGTGCATATTCTTAATATTACTTTAAAATAGTATATAAATTTTTAATTAAAAATATAAATCACATGTGAATGGTTTTTTTTTTTTTTTTTTTTTTTTTGAGAAAGGTGTTAAGAATTAATTTGATGGCAAGGTTCATCAATAACCTTTAAGTCCTTTTGTTTATGACTTTGGTCAAAAAACTTGAGCTCCGTTTGTTTTAATTTTAATGAAAAGCCTTATATGAATATAGTTTTCCACACTTTCATGTATTTGGTAGCATCCGATAAAATGTGTCGAAATAAAACTATTTTTTAACTTCCTTTATTTAGTTCAGTATGAGATATGGTTATTTTATGATAAAATTTTATAGAAAATAACTTATCTCGTGTGAAACTAAATTAGGGAAGTCAAAATATAGTTTTTCAATTCATGTTAAGGCCCTTACCAAACATAGAAAAATAAGAGTTTTTTAGAAATTCTTTTTGGAAAATGATTAATTTTTATAAAATGTTAATTTTTTTTATTTAGCTTATATTCATTGAAACAAATCATAGTATGTAGGGAAAACCTCAAAGCCAATGAAGGGAAGAAACCAACATTGGGAAAATCTAAGTATCTAACTACAAAACCAAGACAAGCCAAGCCAAATAGCAAAAGCAAAAAGTACTAACAATTAAACAACACATCTATAAAGCATCCAAGGCCAAAATTGGGAATTAACCATGGTTGCCAAACTATATAATTAGTAGGCAACGTTTCAAAACTATATTTTTAATTAACATCTCGAGTTTAAAATACTCTATTTAGGGCTTATAAATCGATCCTCAAAAACTTGGTTTCCATTCTGATCATGTCTGATTTAACGTTTTTCCACATGGCGTTTACCTTGAAATCAAGTCTCTAAGACTCGAGTTATATCTCGACCTTTTGACAGTCGATTTTTGCTTTCTAAGAATAACGTGGTTTATCCACATGGAAGCCACTTGGAAACCGAGTCTATAAGACTTGATTTCATAAAAGGGTTTATTCAAAATTAAAAAGTCACAGACACACTCTTCACTCTCACGCCTCCACTCTCACTCACCCTCTCCACAGGTCAGGCTCCATTCTCGCTCACCCTCTCCACAGCTTAGTTTCCACTTTCACTCAATCTCCACTCTTACGCACCCTCTCCACTCTCACAAACCTCCACTCTCATTCTGTCCAATCCTTGTCCTCCACCAAATTCCTTTTCCATAGGTAATCCGTTTCTTAAATGCTTGTTTTATGTCGTGGTTTGATTTTTTCTTTTTCTTTTTTTGTTTTTCGCAAGAGGATTGGGTTTAGTTTTACACTGCGTTTTCTTTTTTTTGTTCCTTGATTTTACAAAAACCAACATGCGGAAAAAGCTAATATTCTAATTAATTGTTGAAAATGTGAGATGAAGCTAGGTGAACGATTTGTTGATCGCCAATTTTTTTTGAATTTCTTAGATTTTTGGGCCTTATCAATTTGATTTTGATTGGAATCCTAAGAACAATAGTTTTGCTAGAATTTAGTGATTTGGAATTTTCTAATACAATATAAACTATAGAAAATTTGTGGGGTTGCATTCATTTTGTACCTGACGAAGAAATGTTTTTACCAAGTTCTGACAGTCATGCCATATTTGAAATTTATGTTCGTAAAATTACATCATGCAGGGTTATGTTACACTTGAATCTTTGTTACTATGAAATACATCATAATGCTTGTTATCAAATTGAGAAATAAAAGATTGTTGAACTTTTAGTGTCAATTTGTTATCCAACACACTTGTAACTCTGAGAAACTTAAAGCTCATATTGTTAATGAGTTGAGAATAGGAATTGAAATCTATGATTTCTAATCTCTCATTGTTCCTCAGTAGTTAAGCATTTGCTTGTTAATTGATTGGTCATTGGTTTTAGTTGATATGTCTAACAAAATTTAGTATTGCAAGAAGTCTTGATCTTTATACAGAAGGGTTAAGGTATACACTACTATTCATCTATAAATTCCTGGCATAAAGTTGTTAGTTTATATATATATGGTGGGTTGAAAGAATGCAAAAAAAAGCATGGTTTGATTTTTTTTTTTATTTTTTTTGTTTTGCTCCTTTTTCTGTTTATGGGTTGAACTGTTGATATCAGGCAAATTTCACATTTCTATCTTGAACATCATTCCGGGAAAGGGCTAAACCCATTGTTCTACATTGATGATGTTAGGGTTTGTTATTCTCTATGTTCTGTATATCACTAATGATGACTAATGATTATGCTGATGGGGTAAAGATTGTGTTGCCTGAATATGTTGCCTGATGTTAGGGTTCATTTCTCAAACTAATTGCTTATCATTTTTGTGTAGTATGGTGACTGCAAATACTGGACAGATTGACCATGCGCAGCCTTGCCCTATTGATGAGTCAGTGTTGACTTTGTAGGCCAACCATCGGTTAGAAGCTATTTGGAATGGGCAAGTAAAACACAACATTAAAGATTTAAACAATTTAGATTTGAAACCTATGGCCAGTGGCATGTACGTGCTTACTTCACATATCATTTTTTTAAAACGTTTTCTATATATGGATTGCACTTGGTTTGATTTTGTATTCTAATGGAAACCACTTACTCCCAATTTAAATTTAAATGTCTTAGTTTGAAATGATATGATTATTAATAGGAAGAAGAAAGATGTAGTGACTTTTTGAAAATGTCATTTACTTTATTTTAGAGGTGGCACAACTTTTATAATAATAAGATTGTTATTTGGTTTTAAGAAAGAAGGTAATGGTATCATACTCCTCTTAATGAGGATGGAGATTGAGTGAGATGGAGGTTGAAAAAGGATGGAGATTGAATAAGATTGTTAATTTTGATGGAATTTGTAGTATGTAGTAGTATACTGCTTGTTTTGCAGCTAGTTTGGTGTCAATAAAGTTTGTCTAAATCATAAGAAATAGGGTCCAGATATTGTTTTTTTCAAGGTAGGGCCACTATGTATATTTGCCTAGACCTGACCTAGAGATTCTAAATCTAATAAGTCCCTTTTTCACCATTATATTATATCTAGGGCCATGTAAATACATATAATTTTGTATAATGACCAGGGAAAAAAAATAAAATAAAGAGTAGCAGGACACTATTCTACCAATGGTTATAGTCACCACTAATGTTTAAAATTTATAAGGCGAAAATGGACTTTTGGTCCCTACATTTTTGGTTAATTCCCATTTTGATCCCAAAATTGATTTCATTATTAATGTAGTCCCTAAAAAAAGAAAATTGCTTTTAAAATGATCTCTACCGTCAACCTAGTCACGAAAACCTTCTACGTGGCAGATGGAGTGCCCTGCTTATTGATATGGTGCTGATGTGGTCATTAAAATATTATTAAAAATAATTATTTGGCATTTTTAAATACCACATCAACATTTTAATTAATAAAAAAATTAAAAAAAATAAATAAATAATTTAAAATAAACAATCTAATTAATTTTTTTTCTTACTTTTCATTTTTGTTTTCAGTAAGAACATACATCCTCAAGCCTAGAAAAGTTCAAAACCAGAAAAATTCACATCTGGGTGGACTTTGGAATCCTTTGATCTTAATTAATTATTTCTTAATCTAAATAAAGAACATACAAGTAAGAAGAGAAAACAAAATCAAAAGCACCCACATCACAATAACCAAAAACCAGAGCTTTAACATTCCAATCCTCAAAACTGAACCTCATTTTCTTAGCTACCAAACAAAAACATATACATCAACCTCACAAAAACTTAACATTTTCCATTACCCACATCACAAATAACCAAGAACCCAAGCTCCAAATCCCCATCACCAAAAATTTTCCCCCATTTTCTCAGCCACCAAACAACCCCACCAAATTTTTTAAAAAATAAAAGCTCAAAATCTTGCTCACCTGATCGAGATTGCAGAACTGATCACAACCCACGAATCCAAACCAATCCACAACCACCACAAATCTGGGGTTTCACAACACCACACAATACCCACCACCAATCTATACATAACCCACGAATCTAATCGACCCACCATTCAAACTGATCCCGCCGCCTTTACTCATCCATAAAAGCTCCATGGTCGAGCTTGAGAACCCAATTTAAACCAATCCCATTCCAGAGCACTCAATTGGTTAAGAGAGAAAGATCAAAGAGAGGGAGAGAGAATCAACAAATTCCTAGAGCTTAAAGTGGTTGTCCATGGAGGGCTCTGGGTGGAAGGAAGAGAGAGAGAGTCTGTGTGAAGAGAGAGGAAGAAGAAGAACAAGTTTGGGGAAGAACTTGGTATTCTGAAAATTCTCATTTGAAAAAAATGTTTTAAACAATTAATATATGAAAATTGAAAATTGAAAAGTAAAAAGAAAAATAATTTAATTAGATTAATGTTTATTTTAATTTTTTTTAAAAAAATTTATTACTTGGCTTTTTTTAAAATTAATTTTTTATTAATTAAATTGCTGATGTGGTATTTAAAAATGCCAAATAATTATTTTTAATAATATTTTAATGGCCACGTCAGCACTATGTCAGCAAGTAGGGCACTTCGTCTGCCACATAAGAGGTTTCCATTAGTGGGTTGATGGCAATGACCATTTTAAAAACGATTTTCTTTTTTTAGGAACTATATTAGTAACAAAATCAATTTTGGGATCAAAATGAGAATTGACCCAAAATGTAGGGACCAAAAGTTCATTTTCGCCAATCTATAAAGGCTAGATAGTCATTAGCAAAATATGAACAAAACAACACAAAGATAGGTTGTATGCTTTAAAATTGTGAAAAATATCATTCTTTCAGTAGTTTATTAAGATGACGCAAATAAGCCACCTTGGTTTCTCTCTTTTTTTCTTTTTTTTGGATAAGTGAAAGAAGTCTCAATAATTGTAATAGGTATGGCCGTAAATCAAAACTTTTTATCCATTTCTCCATCTCAATTTATATCAAGCAAAGATTATCTGGTTGGGCACAAATGAGCTGTCAGGCTACTCCCACTCTCCTCCATGAAGAAGACTTATTCCTATAGTTCTGAAAAGTAAAAGGAAATGGAATTTTTTTAATAAGTGAAAAGGAAAATGGATGTTGGTGAGGGGTTGTGACGTTTTTTGCAGCTTATTAGTTATCTAGATCATATATACATGAGGAAGTTTAAACTTTCTAAAAGAAATTTCATTCTAACAAACTGGGTAGAATTGGATTCCTCACATCAATTTGGACTTAAGCCATTAAGAAATTGAAAGTTCCATTGCCCAAGTTCATATAAATTCACCTTTCGCCTATAAACCTATATAAATGGGAATATTGTTAAATTAAACATAGGGCAGGATCACAATTAAGAAATTTTCAAGACTTTGAAATTGAAACATAGTCTACTACAGTTTAAGAAACTATGGTGATGGGTTGGGGGGTGAGAGCAAAGCAAAACATATTTTTCATAGAACAAGAGGATGAAGAGAAGAATGGACAAACCTCGTGATGTTTTTCATGCAAATTACTGAGAGTTTTTTGCATTAGGTACAACCTTTATATGCTCATTAAGATTAAGGCTTGGTCAAGTTGTGTATGCACTTTATGCATGGAGTAGATTTACTTTGCACTACTTTCTGCTTCTTTATGTTTTCCTTTTCCATTAGCTTGATATTTTGGAATATGTTTTTCTGAACTGTATCTTTCTTGTGGTACACCATTTTATTCATGCAATGGACACTAGTTTGTTGTCATATATTAATCCATGGTTATGTTTTGTGCAGATCCGAGGGCCCTTACCTGCTGAAACCGTAGTAAAGAGTGCTCAAATCTAGAGCTAATGGTGGACGACTGAGTCGTTGACATCATTAAGGGACTTGGTTTGGGAGGGACTCTTTAGGACCCCAAGTAGAGAGATTGACCATGGCCTGATAACAGCCTTAGTGGAGCGATGGCGACCTGAGACTCACACCTTTCACATGCCACATGGTGAGGTCACTATCACATTACAGGATGTGGAGGTTCTTCTCGGGCTTCTTATTGATGGCAAGGTTATAACAAGGAGCACCTAAAAAGTATGGTAGGATATGTGCCAGGACTTCCTTGGCTTTTTTTCCTATAAATGATGGGATAAAGCAGCTTACTGGCCAGAGGATTGTCATCAAACGACTTTTAGAGTAAGTTGCCAGTCCATTGCCACCTAATACTGAAGAGGATTAGCTGCATAAGTACGCATGATGCTACATCCTAGCGCTACTGGGGGACACGATCTTTATGGACAAATCCAGCGATAGGGTGCCTCTAATGTGGGTGCAGCAGTTGGAAGACCTTCACAACCCACGAAGGTACAGTTGGGGAAATGCTTGTCTTGTATGGTTGTACAGAGAGTTATGTAAGGTAAGTGATAAGACAACTAGTCAAATTGGTGGGTGCTTACTATTGATCCAATATTGAGCATGGGCCAGGTTCCCATATTTGTGCACGACAGTTGAGCGTGGCCTACCAATGGGTGCTTATGGTCCTTCAGTGCATGGTTCACTCTCCCTGAAGTAAGTCTCTACCTAAAGTAAGTCTCTACTTCATACATTTATTTTAAAGGCTTTTAGGAATTATTTAAGTCAATATTAAACAATTTTAAATAGAGGTTCAATATATATTATTAGGTTAATATACTCTTGATGATGCGAAGAAAATCAGTAGGCTGGATGCTTCAAATTTGAAAGGACTACTAGCTGCCTTGATGGCCTGAAAAAGAAAGAATAATGATCAAAGGTGACTGGGGTTGTCAGCCAAGAACCCTTTGATGCCAAAGTTAGTTTTTCTCTCAAATTTTGGAGCTCCAACTTTTTAGGAAATGTTCAAAACATACCTTTGTTTGGTCTGAATCAGCGTTTATATAGTGTGTCCTGGAAATGGTTATTAGATTTGTAACTTCCCTTGTTTTTCAGGAGATCAGAAGGTTAATGGTAACCTCTACAACCGCCACGGGAGTTATATTCCATCATTCTATAATTGCTGTTAACGATTAAACTCCTTATTGGAAGGCATAGTGGTGAGCCCAGGTATTGCTCGTGCTTTGGAAGCTTAATACACGGTCACTTAAGGGAAGGGATTGTATTTGGAATTTTCCAAGTACTGTGGGCCGTCCATGTGCTTTCCTATGGACGACCTTTGGTATGGACGACCATGGATGGCTCGTCTTGCTTATCGTGCTGTGGGCCGTCCATGTGATTTCTCATGAACGACCATTGGTTTGGACGACCATGGACGGTCTAGAGTAGATCATTCTTCACAATCTCCTTATCAATTCTAATTTTGTGTCAAATTTCCTAAATTAAATGATTAGGCTAATATATTTTTAACATGCTGGATGTCAATATTATCGTTCGCATCACCTTCATCATGGTACTCCATATTTTCCTCTTCAAAATTAGGAGCAAGTTCATGGTCATCCACATCCCTCTCAAAGTTGCATCGCTCAATCCTCTCTTCGTACTCATCCATATCATCAAGATTTTCACCATTATTCGCAACATGATCTTCGTCTTTGTCTTCCTCCCCTAAATGTGTCTCTTGAGGTTAGAGTATTTCACTAGTATTGACAGCGTGATCTTGAGATGGGATTGTATAACCTCCCATTGTATAGCCTCCCATTATAGTGCATCCATCATCTAGGGCTATAAATTGTAAAATGTAGTTATTTGTTGCACCTCCTTGACATCAACTTCTACAAGTGGCTTCGAACTTACGTACAACTCAACAGCATTTACTTGAGGCATTTTATAGATCCTATTAAACATGATCTTTACATGTTTGTCTTTTTTGATTGCCATATACCTGTAATTTATCTGTTCTTGAAGGAATTCTTGTGGGTAACGATAAATTATCTTTATGTCATAACAAGCAGGGTTCAAATTCAATTCTTCCATTATTTTCATTTTCAAATCATTCAACGTCTTCAACTTACGACATATCATCATGTAATAACATTCGATACCCGGCCTTTTAAATGGGAATCAGTCAATCTCTTCAGGATTGACAAGGGGTCCACCGTAATATACATTTATATCAATATTCTTTAGAGATTGTGAACTTATTAGAGTCAAGTGTAACATGTTAGTGACATATTTTATCTCTTTCATTTAACATCAATTACAAAACCTTTTCTATATACTCAAAGTACAAAAATTACAACTTGTTACATTATATGCATATATAAACACAACCCACATTTGCATATTCTCACTCCACATCACATGCAAACACACTCAATCATTATCATTTCATACTTAAACAAAAAAAATCTAAAGACAAACCTCACAACCATTACAAAATTTCAAATCATTCTAACAAAAATGTAAAGGAAAATATCAAACCAAACAACAATACAATCATTAAAAACCTAACAATACAAATATACTAACAATACATCTAAAATATATCAATCATTATCATTTCACACTCAAGCAAAAAAAAATTAAAGACATTATCAAACCAAACAACAAAAGAAATAGTCATGATACATACTCATGCTAAAAACCTAACAATACAAATATATCAACAATACATCTTAAATATATCAATGATTATCATTTCATACTCAAGCAAAAAAAAAAAAAAAACTAAAGACAAAGATCAAACCTTACATCCTCATGTCATGATACATACATACCTATGATACAAATCCACTAACAACTAGATACATAAACCTAGCAAAATTCACTAGCAACTATATACACTAAACAACCAACTAACTAGAGAGAGTGAGACATTATCTGACATGAGGATGTGCAAATGTGAGTGAACGGATTGTATGAGAGTGAGAGGGGGAGTGAGAAAGGTTGAATTTTCTTGATCTGTGGAGTAATATTCACAGTTGAAAACCATGTGGAGTGAGAGTGAGAGAGGGACCTAGAAAAATTCACGTTGAGACTATATTCACCACAATTTCAAAATTGAGTTTCTAAGGCTCGATTTCTAGGTGGCATCCACATGGAATCTCAGGGCATGAAACTCAAGTTTCTAAGGGTCGGTATGAAACTCGAGTCTCTAAGACTCGAGTTCTAGGTGTACTCCACATGGAATTTGGCCAAATCAGAACATACAAATCGAGCTTATAAGACTCGAGTTCTATGGCCTAAATCGAGTGTTTGAAACTTGAGATGTTAGTTTGCTATAAACTTCTGAAACATTGCCTACTAACTATATAGTTTGGCAACTATGGTTAATTCCCAATTTTGGCCCATTAGTGCAGTAGCATATGCACTGATGCACAACATAATAACACTTTAGTAGGAGTTCCAAAATTAAATTAAAATACTATTTTGATAAATCTCCAAATTTCAATATATGGTACCATTCAAAATTGACTTCTTGAACTTGGTTTGAAACCCCAACCTTACTTTAGCATCCTTAGTGATGCTTCTTTTTTGCTACTCTACAGTCCAAATTCTTTCTTCATGAACTATGCCATTCCTTTACAACCAAATGTGGTGGACCATCAACCACCAAGTAAGTTTGCAGGTAATTGCTCTCAACCCTTCCCTTTTAACTTGCTAAGCCCCCAAGCAATCAACCCCCCCCCCCCCCAAAACTAAACATTTGAAACTAAATACAACTTCGTCATATCATCGCTCTCAACCCTTCCCTTTTAACTTGCTAAGCCCCCAAGCAATCAGGTCCCCCCCCTCCTCTCCAAACTAAACATTTGCAACTATATACAACTTTGTCATATCATCGCTCTCAACCCTTCCCTTTTAACTTGCTAAGCCCCCAAGCAATTAGGTCCCCCCCCCTCCAAATTAAACATTTGAAACTAAATACAACTTTTTCATACCATCGCTCTCAACCCTTCTCTTTTAACTTGCTAAGACTCTAAGCAATCAGGTCCCCCCCCCCCCCCCCCCCCCCAAACTAAACATTTGAAATTAAATACAACTTTGTCATACCATCGATCTCAACCCTTTCTTTTAACTTGCTAAGCAATCAAGTCTCCCCCCCCCCCACAAAAAAAAAAAAAAAAAACTAAACATTTGAAACTAAATACAACTTCAGCATAGCATCACTCTGAACCCTTCCTTTTTACCTTGCTAAGCCCCCAAGCAATCAGGTCCCCCCTCCCCCCTAAACTAAACATTTGAAACTAAATACAACTTCGTCATATCATCCTAAGCACTTTTAGTGAAAGAACATTCAAAGAAAAGATATCTCTATGTTCAAGATAATTTATACAAAAAATGCATAAGCTATTACCCAAGTACCCCCACTTGACCTATTCTATCTTCTGCGAACAACTTGTTATTTATAGTTAACCAACCAATAAATGAATGCTTTGGAATAGTTAAATCCAACCTAAGCAATTTCCACCACATTGCTTCCTAGATTTAGTAAATTTTCAAAAAGTCTTATCCTCATCTTGAAGCTCAACAAGGAATAGTTGACTCTAAAGTCTTTATAGTTACAAGGGTATCAAATCTAGCAGATGTCCAATTTCTTGTCCTATCTTTCAACACATAATCCACTTTTGCTTCATAATTACTTGCAATATCATATATGACACATAAACCATATCTTTGACCAAAAAAACCCAGTGGGATGCCAAAGGTCATGCCAAACAAATATATATATTTTTATCATCCTTCACCTCAAACTTAATAAACAATATAACTTGCCAAAATAAATGTTAATATTGAAATAAACAGCGCGTTGGAGATCAAAATAACAAAATCATAATGGTATGTTTTGTTGGGATGATTATTTTTTTTTTTGGGGGTGGGGGGGGGGGGGGTGGGGGAGAATAAGAAGGGAAAATAGGAGAGAAAGTGGTTGGAAGGGGAGTGGGGAGAGAAAACTATTGGGGCTTGGATTTTTCTCTTCGAACCTTCTAAAACTCAATCTCCCCAAATTGGGGGAATAATAGAGGGAGGAATAGTTGTAGTCACATGAGTAAATTTATACAAACAAATTCTTTTTATTCCTTCACTTTTCCACTTTCAACCAAAAGCAAATAAGGAAAACTAAGATATCTTTCCCCTCCTTATTTTATATCCTTCTACTTTTCCCTTTTTCCAACCAAACAGACTCAAAAAATGGGTAAAACTGATATACAATTTCTTAAATTTTGTACTTATTAAGTTCTCCAATTAAATTCAATAATATACTTTTACAACTTATATTTATGCACAATTCCATTCACCAATATGCCATATGTTTGATTGAATTTAATTAAAGAACTAGTAAAAGTTTTTGTAGAAGAATATCACCTAAGTAACTATATTTATGTTTTGCACGCATATCTTATAAATTTATGTTTCATCTATCACAAAAAAGAAGAAGAAGGTATTAGAAATTTTATACAAAAACTCTAAAAATTGATAATATCTCATAAGTCACAATTTACCAAAAAATAATTAAAATTTTTATTTACTATTATTTTGTTGAAACTGCACCAATCGCATTCCTTATCACACCAATAAACCCACAAGTTCAGCTTGCTTTTCCCCCACGCGCAGGTCAAAAACCCATCCCCAGCTTCCTCTCCACGCAAATATACTTGCACAGTACACATAAAAATACAATACATACATGCATTTGATTTCAAAAATTCTAAATTATACTACTACAAAATCGTTATATTTATTATAAAGTAAAAACTTTTAAAAAACCTCTCTCTCTCTCTCTCTCTTACACACAAACGCTCTCTTTTCAATCCAAAATGGCGGGTGGCTCAGTCGGAAACGCAAGCAGCTCCGGCAGCCGTTCCGTCGTCCGAGTCGTGGTCGCCGGCGACCGAGGAACCGGTAAATCAAGCCTCATCGCCTCCGCCGCCTCCGAATCCTTCCCGGAAAACGTCCCTCCGGTCCTCCCTCCCACTCGCCTCCCCGCCGATTTCTTCCCCGATCGCATTCCCGTCACTCTCATCGATACCTCCTCCAGGTACATGCATCTATATATAGATTTTTGAGTTTGATTGTGAAAATTTCTTATTAGATTTGGAGTTTCACATAAGATTGAACGTAGTGTACGTGTTTTGTTGTTAGTGAATTGGTTTCGGTTTCTGATATTGAAAATTCGGTGTTAGATTTTGAGTTTGGCATTAGATTGAATGATATTGAAGAATTTCGTGTATCTGAGTTTACTTATTTAGAGGTTTTTCTTAGCCGAGCTGGTTGAGGGTTGGAATTGAATATGAAAATTTACAATCTATGGTGTTATAAAATTCAGCTTGAGTTTGAGTTAGAATTTGAATTTGATATTTGATTGTGTGTGTTAAAGCTTGGAGAATAGAGCTAAGCTTAATGAAGAATTGAAGAGAGCCGATGCCGTTGTGTTGACATATGCCTGTGATCAACCACTCACGCTTAGTCGCCTGAACACTCACTGGCTCCATGAACTTCGTCGTTTAGAGGTTTGCAGATTACATAGTTTACTGATAACAATCATCATCATCATCATCATGTTATATTCATGGTGAATTGCATTTTTGTTCCCTCAAATATGGGGACTCTGGTTTTGGTCCTTTTAAATTTCACAAAGTAAACGATATGGGGTCACTTCGATTTTGCTCCCTCAAATATGAGCTCAGTTTTTTATTTGGATTCAAATTTAAATATGGGGGTGCCTTAGAATTGTGTTAGCATAAATAGGCGGAGAGATTAAATTGTTTCCTTTAAAAAAGTTAAAGGGACCACAATTGAACATAACCCTTAGTTGAGGGACCAAAAAAGCAATTTAACCTTATTATTATTTTGGTTACTTTGCAATTTTCCACGAAGTTATTTGCAGATTTTCACCCGGAACTACAATTTTTTTCTACTAAAACTGTAGGTCAAGATTAATTTGAAATGTTCCATCCCATTATACAAAATTAGAGGCTTGGTTGGGTGGTAGCATGCACTTGTGTGTAAAAATAAATAAATATTATAAGTAATTTGTGATGTCAACTTCAAGGAGCGTGCTAATTTGTTAATTTTAATGTTGATTTTGGATGGTGGGGTGGCCCATGCAAGTTAATGTCAAACTAGGGTGTTAATTGAAAAAGATCATTGTCTGGGATGGACATTGTAATTGACTCCATGGTTTAGGGTGAATATATCTACAATTAATCCTTATTATGTGTTTTTACCATGTTAGCTGGTAAACTAATGCTGCTCTTTCTCATTTAACAAATGGTTAGGTAAAGGTACCCGTTGTTGTGGTTGGTTGCAAACTAGATTTGCGAGAGGAGCGTGACACAACGAATCTGGAGCAAGTCATGTCACCAATAATGCAAAAGTTCAGGGAGATTGAGACCTGTATAGAATGTTCTGCAGCTAACTTGATTCAGGTATATTTAAACACCTCTACTTCTTGTTGCTTGGATTATTTTGTTTTAAGATCACTGGAATTGAAATCTGATTAGATAGTCTTGCCCCAGCCAAAACCCAAGAAATCTGATAATTGTGGTTCTTATTTGTTTGCTGGTGTTCATAAGCTTCAACATTATCTAGTCATTTGCAAGTATAGGCTTTAGGGGACGTTAAAACTCACCATTAATTCATAATAAATTAATAGTCTATTACATGTCTACCCATTATTTCAATAATGATATACAGACATTAACTAAAGAGGCTAGAAGGACACAAACCTTAAGAGAAGCAAGGGAGGATAAAATCCCTTTTGTGAAAGCAAAGGCAGTCTGATGGTGCTGTTCAGCTATAGTTTCCATCTTCTAGTAAATGTAGTATGTTTTTATACCAATATCATGTGCTTGTGAATATTTTAAACATCATGATCTGGTTTAGATGTTTAAGGTTGCTGCTGCCATTGTAGGTCCCTGAAGTTTTCTATTATGCTCAAAAAGCAGTACTTCATCCAACAGGCCCATTGTTCGATCAAGAAAACCAATGTTTGAGGGACCGGTGTAGGAGGGCATTAAGAAGGATATTTATTCTATGTGATCATGATTTGGATGGTGCCCTGAATGATGTTGAGCTGAATGAATTTCAGGTTCTTCTTCTTTGTCATTTCCTTTTTTATATCCTTTTCCCCTCTAGTTTTTTGGGAGCCTTTTGTTCTTTATATTGGAGTCGTTACATTTTATTACTATGTTAAACAGGTTAAATGTTTTAATGCTCCACTGCAACCTGCTGAAATAGTGGGTGTTAAAAGGGTTGTTCATGAGAAGGTACCGGCTGGAGTCAACCAGCTTGGTCTTACCCTTACAGGGTTCCTCTATCTCCATGCTCTTTTCATTGAAAAAGGCCGTATTGAGACGACCTGGGCTGTCTTGAGGAAATTTGGATATGACGATGATCTAAAACTCAGAGGCGATTTTCTTCCAGTTCCATCTAAGCGTGCTTCTGATCAGGTTTATCCCACTCTCACCTTGCTTTTGTTCTCATAAAATTACATTGTGGTCTGCTCTACTTTGGTTCTTTGGTAGTGACATATGACAGATTAGGAAAATGTGTCTATACACGCTTGTGCTAGGCTTCAGAATAAGAAAATCTATGATCCTGGGGTTTGTTAAATTTGAGGGAAGGGATTTATGGTTTGTAGATTGAATTAGGTTTGAAAAGTTTGAATTTTGGCAGATGAAACAGAGGATGATAAGTTATAGAAATTTTGGGCAGCAGCAAAATTAGGTCCTTTATGGTTTATTTGATGGGTTATTTTGGTGGCTAAGAGACAGAAAAAAATGGTGTTTCAGGGTTTTGATAGGTGAGGAAAAAGTTTAAATCTGGAGTTGTAAAAGAGGTAGAAAAGAGAGAACTTTGTTGCTATTTAAGGGCTATTGAAAGTGATATGAACAGTGATAGTGAAAAGGGAGAAAGAACAAAACACCCTAGTCACTTTTCCTTCAATAAAAAATTTTGAATTCTTTGAGTACATTGAGCACAAATATGTAGGGACTGTTTTTAATTATTCATTTATTTTTTAGTTATTATTAACCGATAGTATTAGGACTTTTGATTTGACTAGTAACTGAAGACCTAAGAAATCCAAATAAAAACTAATTTGAATTTAAAAAAAAAAAAAATATCAGTCCAAGATATTTTAATTTAGGATTTCCTAGAAAGGCTAGAATGTTATAGTCTTAACTCAATTATAGAAATAAATACCCTTAATTCACATAATTTGTGATAGATTATTGATCCGCCCTTCTTTTGGTTCTTTCAATGAATCAATATAGCCTATAAAAAAAAAAAAAAATCCTATCAAAAACAAAATTAAGCGTTACTTGAAATTGTAAACCCTATTAAAAAATAAACTCAAACCTCTATATGTGTGTGTGTATATATATTAAGTAAAAAAAAAAAATTATTAACAAAAAAGACTACTTCATGCAAGAAGAGTGAAGCTGCCAAAAAGCATATGTACAAACAACAAAGAAAAAAATTATGTACAAAAAGAAAGAGAATCTATAAGCAACAAAATGGAATCACTAGAAGTGAATCCCCAAGCACGAGACCAATCAAATAAAGTCCCTACAAACAAAAACCTATAATTTCTTAGGAGACTACACCTTTTAAACCATTCAACTTTTGCTTCATTTGGACCTTGCATGTTGGCACTACACATGAAAAGTTCTAAGTTGTCAAAACTGAAAGTCACTCTAAACATAGCAAGTTAGACTCTTATTCTATGGCTGTATAGGGAAGAGGTTGGATAACTTACACAAGTGTCTGGCTACAGGAACCTTATCACTGGTTAAGCTTTATTGAAGTATCAAGTATGCTTAGGATAGCAAACTTAAAAACCTAGATGTGGCCTATTAATAAATGAATTCTTTAGTGTTGGTCCTCATTCAGCATTTCATGTGCTTTATTCTCTTGAGCTGTCACTTCTAAGGGCAAACCTTATTTCCTGGTTTTTGCACGTTTATATCCTAAGTAATTAAAGGGGTTAAGATCCTTCATGGTTGAAAAATTAATTACTACTTGTGATTGGTCATAGTGCTTTTTATAATAGTGAGTCTCATCTACTTAATGGCTGCAAATGCATTATAAATTTGTGAGTTAGCAATGTGCGTAACATGTGTTCTATTTCAAGGAAGCATATAACCTGGATTTTTGCACTACATATGCAAGAGGGCTACTGTGGACCTGGTTTTTAACATCGTATACTGATGATATTATGACAATCCCATGTGTAGTTCCTATCCTACTTCTAACATATAGCCATGGAAGATTTTATGTTCTTCTCTTGCCTTTCATAAGAATATTTCTTTTCTATACTTATGTTACAACTTACAACTATATTACTTCCTTTCTATACTTATGCTCTGCTATGAAATACTTACTCTTAGGTGTCATTTTGTAGAGTGTGGAACTGACAAGTGAAGCTGTGGAGTTTCTGACTGGAGTCTTCCGATTGTTTGACACTGACAATGTATGCCATTACAATATGCTGGCAGTCTTCTACCTTGTGAAAATATAACCTGTAATTGAATCTCTGAATGTATTGATTTTGACATTTTATTAGGATGAAGTGCTACAACCTTCTGAGCTTGATGAACTATTTTGCACTGCTCCAGAAAGGTAAATTTGGTGTTAGATTTGGTTTAATTTACTTTTTACCATAAGCATGGTTTTGTTACCTTCAGTTATTCAATGAAGGCAGCATCTAAATGCTACTTTTGGTAGGAACTTCAGTTGGCTGCCTGCAAGTAATGCTACTCTTGCTTGCTGAAATATTCATCAGTCTCTGTTGGATCCAAATGTAAACTTCATTTGCGAACAGTTTGCTTCTATTTATATCAGATCATTATGCTGTTGTATGGGTTGCCTGTTATGTTGTTACTTAGGACATCACTGTTATAGTTTAGTGTTGGAGCAGCATATTAACATTATTAATTTTTGTGATAATTCAATAGTTGGGAGAGAGGGGATTTGAACCCTTGAGCTACAAGGCTCCTGGCAGCATTATTACAAGTACAGTTCTATAAGTTTGCACATCATGAAGTAATCATTTATGTTACTATGAAGAATTTTGACATTGTAATTTGTTAACCCTGAACTCAGATGTGTCCTTGCTATACAGTGTCTATCAGGGATAGTAATGAATGCAATTATAATTTTAACTTTACAGATAATTCACATATAAAAAATAACTGATATTAGGATGTCAACAAGAAACTATGCGGTTTAATTATTTATGTTTACTCATTAAAATAGAAGCTTACCAGCATATGATGTTGTATTTCTACTTTGGCCTTGAGCTAGTTGTTTGCTTCTTTCTTTCATTTGTTTGTCCCCAGTTCTTACCAACCGACCTCCTGTGGCCGTACCTCTAATTGTGAGGGAATCCTTAATTAACCTTTTTTTTCCCCTGATTGTTCTTTGGTACTAATTATATACTTATTTCACCATTAAAAGCAAGCCTTGCCTAAGCCAGGCCATGGGTTACACCTGTGGGAGAAAGAAAAGAGATGTGTGTTTAAATCAAATTTCACTACTTGATTAAAGATATAATTTGATAAATTGGATTTGGAACATGATCTGTAATTCCTATCCTACACAGCGAGCATGTCTCACTGAGTATAAGTACTCTGTGTTGCTGTCATTTCTATCATGAATTATTTTGATGGTTGTCTTTTGTTGCTGCCTACACATTAGACTCAGCCACTAATTACATAATATTCTTCTTCTTCGTTTTTAAAATTGTCATTGAATCATGAAATGACATTATAATGCCAGAGTATGCTTCTTATATGTGCTGTTCATGTTTTGATTTCAGTCCTTGGGATGAGGGTCCTTATAAGGATGCTGCAGAGAGAACAGACCGTGGTGAAATATCTCTTAATGGGTTTCTATCTCAGGTGTGTGCACCCACTGTTTTTGATTCTTGCAATGTTCGTGAGTACTTTTATCAATTCCCCACACATATTATACTCCTAAAGTGACTGACTATGGTTGATGATGTGTGTGGTATATGGTTAACATATAGGCCTACATAGAGATAAGTATGCTAGGTTCATGTAGATCTGTATGGATGAAATATGAGTAGTGTAAAGAGTTGGGAGTGACTTTGCTGTATTAATTAGGAGTGCTAAGCGGGTGGAGTTATGTAATAGATGCAGGGTGGTATCTGGTCCAACAGAATGGGAAAATACCATTGTCCCATTTTCTCCTTTTATATCCTTTTCTCATTAGTCAAACATGGAATAGAGAATTATTCAGCAAATTCAATTTCAAAAAGTTGAAAATCTTATTTGATGTCAATGCCATGTGGTGGGTAGCTGTAGAAAGTGGATGATAAGGTACCTAGAGAGGTTATGTGGTGAGTTTGAGAAAAGAAATGAGTTCGTCTAAAGTAAATTAAGTTGACTAAGGATATTAATGACGGAGCTGTAATTAGTGGAAAATCAAGCGAGTTTACTGTTACTACTGGGTTTCCATCAAGGTTCAACATCAAGTCCATATCACTTGCACTAGTGATGGATGAGATCATTTTGAGATGGAATCCCTTGGCAAATCACAGAACTGGTTCAGTTACGATCCAAGCTAAAACAATAATAAAACTAGTTCTAAATTCCTTATAAAAAAATTATAAAACGAGTTCTAAATTGAATTGATTTTATTATATTTCTAGTTTGTCTAAAAATTGGGCAAAACCAGTTTTAGTTAAAATTTATTATTATTATTTTTGGATAAATAAACAGATTCATAAGAGTGAAATTGGCATAAAGAAACTAAAAAAGTTAAAGAAATACTAACAACTTTGAAAAAGAAAAATGTCCTATCATAAAGAATCTTCAATAGCCCTAGCAATGTATGTTCAACTCCAAAGTTGTTTCCTCACATTCTTCGAAACTATGCACCTTGTGCTCTCTTCAAATACTCTGCATGATGCATAAAAAAATGGCATTCCATATACTTGCATTTTGGTGTCTTCAAAACCTTCCTTTTCCAACAAGTGAATAAATTTACCACCCATCTAGGCATGACCTCTGCGCTTAAAACAAATATAAGATCATATCCTAAAGTTCCTTGGCTGTTTCCCATTGGAGCATGCAGCTTATCTGACCTCCACTTGATGAGTCATGGTTCCAGCCGATTTTGCTACCTCTTGGGGTTAGATCCCAAACCTTTTATGAGAAGATAAAACCCTAAAATCTTAGAAATAATTAATCATGACTCTAGACTAAATCCTAGCCATGCAGGATCAAGATAAATTTACAGAGACTTAACTACCCTTTCATATCAAAGAAATAAACTTAGGTAAAATCCTATGTTTATTGTCTCATTCAATGAATATAAGGGTTGAACTCATCAATGAATTAAGGGTTGAACAGTAACCCAACACGTTAATGTGAACAGTAATCAAGAACTTTAAAAATAATTATAATAATAATTTTAATTCTTAGCATGCCATCCTACATCACATGGTATAATCAATCGCTTCGGTACCATCTTTTTAAAATATGAATTGCCACAATCACCATTTACAATTGTGAACATTGCTGAACAAACAATCTCATTAACCACTTTCCTGTTGAAGTGATATACCTGAAAACAAAATTACCTCCCTAGTCCTTCACTCTAGGAAATGCACCACCCTTATAATATTGCAAAGTTTCTTTCAGGCAGCATTTGAGTGTGTTGCCAAGAGCCTTGAGCTCAGTGGCATAGCCTCCTCTCTATTATGAGGAGAATCAGGGTTTGAATTTTCCCTCCCCCATTGTTGTAACTATCAAATTATCAAAAAGGCAGCATTTGGGCGTATTGTTTTATACATGATTTAGTTTCTTTATCATTTTTTGGATTCCATCCATTTTGTAATTATAATTCCTTGGAAAATATTTTTTATTTGATTTTCTTAAGTTATTTTCTCAATTATAATTATAAAAAAGCTATTATGTTAATTATATCACTTAAAAAAATGTGATTGCAGTGGGCTCTTATGACATCATTGGATCCGCAGCTTAGTTTGGCTAATTTGGTTTACATTGGATATGGTGGTGATCCTAATTCAGCACTTCGGGTCACGAGGAAAAGATCAATAGATCGTAAGAAGCAAAGAACTGAGAGAAATGTTTTTCAATGCTTTGTTTTTGGTCCTAAAAGTGCTGAAAAATCTTCTCTGTTGAATACTTTATTGGGAAGGTGCTTCATCTGAACCAATTACTTGAGTCAATGTCCTTCACCTGTTTACTGTCTTTTGTCTTTGGTTTTTAGTTTCTACTACTTATGACTTTTCATTTTTCTTTGTGTGTTTCCTTCTAAGCAAATTTTTTTCTATTCCAACCACAGGCCTTTCTTCAAAAATAATTCAACAACTGGTGATCGTTATGCAGTGAATGTTGTTGACCAGCTTGGGGTTAGTATAATCAGTAGAAATGCTGGGCTTGGTACTTGAATATTCCCCACCTCTCCCCTCCCCACTCCTCTACCACTCGTGTGGAAATTCTAAACCATCATTGACATCAGTAACAATGTGTCATATGATGTCCAGTTGAATAATAAATTGCAGAATTTTGATGTTAGTTTATCTGAATGCTAACCAAAAAGATAAATAAGCCCATTCATCTTTACAAGTTGAAGTGAACCATATAGTCATTTTTGTCATTGCTTCCCTTGCAGGGGAGCAAGAAGATTGTCATATTGCGAGAGATTCCTGATGATGGAGTTAAAAAATTCTTGAATAATAAGGAATTTTTGGCTGCTTGTGATGTGGCTATCTTTGTCTATGACAGGTATGTATGATGCTATTGTATTTATTAGAATTAACTACTATCATTTGCATTCAATATGACATAATATGAGAAATCCTTGGTTGTTTTCAGTGTTGATTTTGGGTTCCCTTACACGGTGAACTAATCCGAAAGGGAGCTCTGGTTCTAAAGCCCTCAAGGGCCTTAACACAAAATATCGACCTGTAGACAATCAACTAAATGAATCAAATTTGTTGTGGTTTGGTTTAAGTATGATTGTTGATTTGTTTTATGCAGATTTTTACTTTGTTTTTTGGTAGCAATAAATGTTATTGAAAAAAAAGGAGCGACCTCATGTACACAGGAAGAACTAAGGTTTCCTAAAGAATTTTTTGTAATTAACTTTATTCTCAGTCAAAGGCTGTCAATATAATGGATTGACGAATAGTTGGGCAGGTCCTATTTACCAAACCTTAAGAGCAAGACCCGCCTGAACACAAAAGTGAAAATACTAATAGTATATATTCAGGGAAAGAATCACCATAAATATTATCTTGAGAATAAAAATCACATCATTGAATTAAAAAAATAATTTGGCCAGAATAAAATAAAGATAATTAAGATTTTGCATCACTGTCATAATTTGACATTGTTCTTCTATTTCCAGTTCAGATGAAAAATCATGGAAAAAATCAAAAGACCTTCTGTTGGAGGTTGCTAGGCATGGAGAAGAAAGCAGTTATGGAGTGCCTTGCCTCTTAATTGCTGCTAAAGATGATCTGGATCCACATCCAGTTGCAGTAAATGATTCAGTAAAGGTATTTCTTTTGTCATTGGCTACCTTGTTGTCACATACTCAATGGTGTCTCTACATAATTTGTGAACTGTTTCCTCATATCTGTAACTCCAATTGTTCTTATTTAGTTTTTGACAGAAGATGTACTAATAATTCCAATTTTTAATTTTCATTGTTTTAGGTTTGTCAGAAATTAGGAATAGAGGATCCTATTCCTTTGAGCAAAAATATATTCAGTAGAATTATAAGTGCAGCTGAACACCCGCATTTGAGCATCCCTGAAACGGAGACTGGAAGAAACCGCAAGCAGTACCGACATCTTGTTAATCAATCTCTCATCTTCGTCACTAGTATGTTTCTCTAGCTCTCACCATTGACACCCACTTATGTGCATGTAAATTTCCAATTATGAGTTTTATATTATTCTTATGCATTTTTTCACTGGATTTTTGTCTCAAACTACAGTTGGGGCTGCTGTTGCTGTTGTTGGACTGGCAGCTTACCGTGCCTATGCTGCTAGAAGAAGCAGTTCAAGTTAGGTAGGACGAGGTTTCCATCAATAAACTTATGCTGTCTTGCTGCCACTTCCAACTTTAATAATGGTTGGTTTTTTCTAGCTTTGTCCAGTTTTTCTAATGCTAACGTTGTTGGGCATTCTCTAAATAAGATTTATATAGAATAATAGCAATTTCTTCTCGAGGTTTCCTATATATTGTAACATCTTTTCCCTTTTAGTTCAAGTTTCATTTTATAGTTATTGTTATTGTTGTTGTTGCTATTATTATTATTAGTATTATTATTTATTATTATTATTATTATTATTATTATTATTATTATTATTTTTTGTATTCAAAACTCTCAATTAACTATGCAGGGCTTTTATGATCAGCTTTCAAAATCTCTGCCCTAGCTACAGTTTACCATGCTCAGTTGGTGGGGTTGAATGTACAACGAGAAAATACTCGATATTTTCACCCTTCCACATTTGTGCAATTTTTCGAACTTGTTTATGCATCACGACAGTCCATAGTAGTGATGGTCATCAAGTAATTTATGCTGTGTAAGGATTGTGAGTTTAGAAAATTTTACTAGTACTATTTAAGGGGGTAATAGGTTGAATTCATATATGCTGTGGAGATCAGATGAATAGATGAGGTAGTTATCCAATTATATGATGATTCTGTTTTTGAATTTTTGACTGAATGTATGCTTCGTATGAGTTGTTTGTAGTGCTTGCTGTAACTGAAATGGCGGCATGTACCCTTACCAGTATTAGGTTCTTTAAATCAATTTAACTAATGAGTCTGATAAATTTTGATTAGAATAATTGCAAATATTAGGTCTGGATTGCTTGAATTTTTTTTTTGATAGTAGGATTGCTTGAATTGAAAGCCTGGAAATAAACGATTCTACCCAAAATACAGGGGATTATGAGAAAGCACGCAGATACACAGATATGCTTGACAAGAACAAAATTTCACTTCTATTGTCAGTAGTAGCTTTCTTCACAACTATACACATTACCATTATGTTTGGATTGAGAGAGGGGAGCAGAGTAGAGTGTTTGAAGGGAATTGGACATTTTTTTTTTTTAACTCAGAGTGGGGTTCAAGTATAAGAAATTTTTTGTACTTATTTTGTACTTAATATTTGTCTAGTATGGCCAAGAACTTTGTAACTCAACTAGTGAGCATCTCGTGGAATTTCTAACAGAGACAACCAATTCCCTGTAGTAACGATTAAATTATTAAAAAAAAAAAAAAAAAAAAAACTGAAGTATAGGGTTCAATAAATGAAGGATATAATTGCTAATTTCTTTATACATTATCATTTCCTCTCCTAACTTTACGACCAAATAATGTATGGAACATTTACTCTTTCCTTCCTTTTTAACTTTTAAAACATTCTGGGGAGAGTATCTGCTTTTCTACTTCTTTCCTCTCCTCCACCAGTCTCTCGCATCCTCTCAATTGTCTCCTCGAAACTTCCAAATATAGTGTTTACATTATGCTAGTGTGAGTCTGTGTCATACTTGATTGAAATATTGAAGGGATTTTTGTGTTTTTTGGAGTAACTTTAGTCCTTAAATATAAGACGAAAATTGAAATGGGTTCCTAAAGTTCAAGAAGTTACAATCAACTCTTAAAATATTCAAATATCACAATTAAATCTTATGAGTCTAAATAACGGAACTTGACGGTTTCTCATGTTAATTTCTCATACAATGATTGATGTGGTTAACAGGAATCAACTTAAATATATGCCCTCATACCTGACATAAGAGAAGTGAACGTGTAGTGTCAACAAATATTTTGTTGTATTTATTAAAATTTTGAAAAAAAGAAGAAGAAGATTGATGTGGGTAAAATATGTGAATAATGGTCGACAGGTCCTATACCATGTTAATCAAGATTGTTTTGTTAATACTTTCTGTGACATCTAATTGATAGATGCCAGGGGACAGGGTACATAATCAAAGTTAATCCACCTCTCCCACCCTTTCCCTATTATTTTCCTCTCTTTTTTCCCCATGTATTTGCTTTATTTGTTCTTTTATTTTTTCATTTATATAATAACTAATGAACTACTATTTCTTTTATATAATTATACACAAACCTTATGTATAAAAGAAAAGGAAATTTTTTCGTATATTATCAATGTTTTGGTTCAAAACCTACAAAAGGAAAACTAAGAATGAAAATAAATAAATAAGCAAGAATTTTAATGGAAAAGAAAAAAAAGAAGAAAGAGAACATTATTATTATTTCTAAAGTGATTAAAAAAAAGAGAATTTCAAAATTTTAATGTAATTATTTATTCCTCTCCATGAAATTTTGTGTATAAGTAATAAAATTGCATGTTAAATCCCCAAGTTTAATATTGTTCTCAAAATAAACTTTGAAATTTGAAGTTCATATATGTTTCAATATAGTTTTAAAAATACTAAAATAACAAAATTTATGTTTACATGATTTTTTTAAAAATATTATAATTCGATCATATTATGGACTTCTATTAACTAAAATTTCAGAATTTATATAAGTTGTACTCAAGTATATTTGGTTAAAAAAAATATTTTTAAGTAAATCATAAATGAAATTTTGAATTACACCAATCACAAGATGACCTATTCATGTGTAAGAGCAAATTTTTTCTTTCTCCTTTTCTTCTTTGGTTAGAAATACTACATAAATGCCCCGCATCACCCCCAAAGTTCAAACCGAGCCCCCACACCTGCACACCCCCCCTCCCCCCCCTCCCCCGCGGGATGTTCTCCCTTACATTTATTTAGGGTATGAGAAAGTATCATCCTGCTCAACTCACTTGATGATATAAGAGCAATTTTGAAGCAAATATAAAACAGGAAAAAAGTTGTAATATGTCATGGATGAGCATATATGTTTTGATTACTATAAGTAATAGGATGATTAGAGGAGTGAGCAAGGGAGCATAAACTTGTGAGGTCACCTGAATGTGTTAAGAGACCTACCTTGAAGCCCCCTCTTGTTCCCCATTTTCGTTTACCTGATTGAACTTGTCTATCAAAATGTTCCAACTTATCATCATCAAAAACCTAATCAATTTCTACGAGAATGTCATACTATATTGTGTGTGCATCAGTGTTTATGTATCCATGTATGGACTAACTTCCGTTTTGTCTTATCTTTGTCTCTAATTATTGTTTTTGGACCAACCAAACCCAAGTAAACCTAGCTGATGCATTCCTCAAATACCGAAAGACTCCAAGGGATCTTTGACTCTTGAATTTTAATATAAAGACCATTTTAAATTGGTAAAGTAGTGTCTAAAATCAAATCGCATTTACAATAGAAATTTGAGAGGAAGGTTAAGGGAGAGGACTAATTAAAATCGTTTCCATTGTGAACTTCTTAAATGTAAAAATCAAAGACTTAAGGTCAATATTTGAGTAGTATCGCATATAATATTCCACTAGATTTTGATCCAATAAGTTCAATATGGACGAGTTAATTTGCCATAATACTAAAATCATCCATCACAGTTTTTCTTGATCTATCTTTTTTTTTGCTCAAAACTTTCGCCACAAGGATAGCTAAAAATAAGGTATATATATCCTATATACATCGATTGGTTTGTTTTAAACGACACATTAAAACTTACATTATAGACATTACTTAAACCCAACATCTTTGGAGGCACAGACATGTGTATATGCATTAATAAGCTAGCCTAGTATTATATTATTATATAATCAATCATACATGTATGATCAATCATGAAAGAAAGATAATAAGAGGAAAAAAGGAAGATCTATATGTCAAATAGCAGCTCGGAATTTCCAAGTTGCCCTGAAAAAGAGAACTGGTTGATGTGAAAGGTAAGGATGCCGAGAGATCCTAACAGGCTAGGGTGGAGAAAGAGTTAAACAAGATCTCATTACTATTGAGATATATACATCAGAGTATTCCCAAGAATTGCCCTCCTCATCCCCTGCATATGGTATAAGTCTCTCTCTCTCTCCCACGCTCGTGCCCCCGCAGAATTTTCTTGTCGTTGTACAAATATCGGTCACTTTCAATATCATTCTTGTGGTTTGTTTCCTCCATGCATGAGAGAGAGAGCGAGAGAGAGAGAGAGAGAGAGAGACAGAGAGAGGATCTCCCATTAATTATTAGCAGCACGTGTCAATCTATTTCCAAGAATCTTTATATATATATATATATATATATATATATATATAGTCACACATATTTTCTATACTAGCTATAGGAATTTTTTTTTTTTTTTTGGACTGAATTTTGATGTGGTTCAGAAATATCTCTAAACTGTATGTTTAATAGGGAAAAAAACTTGAGGACAACTCGATAAAAATATATCTCTAACTCCACTTAAAATGCTACAAAATAAGACACTCTTCTACTAATCCATGTCTTTAAAACAAACTGATCAAAAAAAAAAATTTTTAAAAAGGAAAATTATGACATTAGATAAAAAAAAACATTCTCGCAAGGGCAAAACGCGTGCAATGAAACTATTATATATATAAAATTGTGTATAAAATCAATTTAAAATGCGTTGTGTTATTTTGTAATAGATTGCATGTATGACATCTTTCATGTTAAAACTATAATTTAATAAACTATAAGTGATTGTTTATAATATTCACATGACTTTACTATTTTTTCTTTATCATTCACAATTTATCACGTTAGAGCTGTGGGACAAAAGTTCTTTTAATAAATTTTCTTTTTGTAATATCATAATTTATGATGATGATTTTAGAGTTATCATAGTAAATCTAATTTAACGCAATCCTATTTATACCATTAGGGTTTTTGTAGCACAATTCAATACAATAAAAATATAACCCTAACTTACATTAATCCTTACTTCTGTTTTCTTTTTTCTCTATATTATTTTATTTTCATATTCCAATTTTAACACATGAAATACAGGAAAGAACAAGACCATCATGCTCTCTCTAATGAAGCGACTAGAAGAGAATAATTAGGATCATATTTTGTTGATGCACAAGATTAGTATGTGATAGATGCATGTAACCATTTTATTTCCATAATTGTCGATACGATCAATTTTGATTGAGGCACTGTAAAAATGTTATCATTGATGAGTTCATATAAAAATGTTGTTATTCATACAACAACTTCCTATATATTTTATTAAGTTGAGAAAAAGTTTAATAAAAGCTTATGTACCCTTTCATTACCTTAATATTTTATATATATATATATATATATATATATATGTGCCCTAACTAGGTAGTAGGTAAATCAGATCATTCGCATAATGGCATGCATAACCTCTATCTAAGGTAATTTGTTTAGCTGGTAGGAAACATGGACGGCTAGGGTTTCCCACTATAATGATCACTGGTCTAAAGTGTAATCAACCTCCCAAATGATCAAATTTAAGACACATATTATTATAGGTTTTTTTCAAGAATATTCTCATTTTATTTTTTTTGGTTGACAAAAATTAAAAAAAGAAAATAATTGCAAGAAGACAAACACATACTCATGATTTCCTACATCAAGACTTAGATATCCAGAATCCTAATGGTTATATCAATGTGGGTCCATCTTCGATACCCTTATAGATCCTCTAAATCCCCTATAATCATTCCATTACAAAAGGAACCCACTTGGTCAGCCTAGCTATATGGGTTATTGTCAGTCTCTCTCTCTCTCTCTCTCTCTCTCTCTCTCTCTCTCTCTCTCTCTCTCTCTCTCTCTCTCTATATATATATATATATATTATCCATTAATATAGCTACAGAAAAGAAAAAAAAGAAAGAAGAAGGACCCCATTCAATTAAAAGTTCTAGCTCTTTTAGATGTTCTATAACACCTTCAACTTCAATGCATGCCGGCATGCAAATTTCAGGTTTATCGTTTTAAAAAAAAAAAAAAAAAACACTGCTAGGGTTTTTATAGTTCTTTGCCTTTCACATCTTGTTTCTAATATCTAAAAATACGAATAGAGTAAAGAATTAACTTGTCCTTGGTCATAAATGATAATGGTGAAATTCCATGTTGAAACAAATGTTTAATTTTGTCTTCAAAAACCAACAAAATTAATTATATTGAAAAGATAAGCATCGCCGACAAAGTAAAAACACAATAGAAAATTTGAATTATTAGTTTGAATTTTCTCCTGTCTTAATCTTTGGGACCAAACTTCCAGAAATTTATTAAGACTGAAAAAAATAAAAAACAAAGAAAGATAAGTTCCAAGGACTCTGGTGGCTTTGGTTGAATGCCGGCATTTCCTTCCATGGGCCCTTTGTTAATTAATGGTCGGCATATCATTCCTATGATTAACCCATTTCTAATTACGTTTATGAAAAATGTTAACGAATGTTCTAACTTTTAAGGTATTGGTTAACAATCCATTTAGAAAAATTTTTTATGAAAAAATAAAATAAAGCAATTAATGTTTTGACAGTTTTTTTTATTTCTCATAAAAGTGGTGTAAAAACTTTCTTAAAATAAATTGTTAATCAATGCTCTAAGGACATTCGTTAGCGTGACCATACATTTATAGCTCTTATTTTAAAAAAATGGCTTCTCTTTTACTATTCTTTATAATTATTTAAATATGTAGTGTGTGCTAGACTGCTAGCTAACATTATCCAGAACATATATGACATTAGCATATCCATTTGAATATTAATTTTAACTGCACTATTAATTAATTTTAAATGTTATAAAACTTTCTTGATTTTCGTGAAGCCAAATATAAGAGCATTCACACTGTACATTCTAAATCCTTGGATCTGTACGTATCATTCTACAAAATTTTACAAAAAGCTAGCACCAATTCTTTTTATTTATTTATTAACCATATCCAGTTTTTATGGTCGTGTATTTGCAAATAATCTTTAATTTTAACCATAAATCAAGTTATGGGTTGTAATTTACAAAGTTTATTATGGTAATTGCAAGTCTTTTTTTTTTAAAATTTTTATTATCTTATATAATATTTTATTCTAATTTAATCTAAGTATATATACGTATGAAGTTCTCAAAATATTTGAATTACGATCTTTGTACCTTTCCCTCCTCTCAAGAATTTATAATTATGAAGTGACTATTGCATAATATTGACGCGCTATGACGATTAAGGAAAGGAAAATTGGACAAATTAATTAATTACCTAGTATTCTTTCTATATTTAGTGACTTAGAAACTATGGAGTGGATCGAAGAAAGAGAATTTGGATTATGTCAATGACATGGATATCCAACATCTAAAAAAAAAAAAAAAAAGAGTAAAAGTTAGAAAGAGATAATGAAAGAGTGTAATTTGATTTGATACATGTGGAGAGAAATGAACTTTAAAGTTCATTTGGTCTATAGCCAAATGAACTTTAAATTTAACACGTAGGAGAAGCTGGCATGACAGGTGTGACCACATAAATTGGTGGGGGATACAATCTTTGCGTCGGCATGAGACGATGAAGCTCAGTACAGGCCATATATATATATATATATATATGTGTGTGTGTGTGTGTGTGTTTCTTTCGCTCTGTAGAGTTTACAGGTGCGGCGTTTCTATTCTCCAAATTGAAACAAATTCAAATTCTCAATTCTCTACGACGTCTTGGGGATAAAATTTTTTCACGCCTCCTTAAAATACAACATTTTTGTGTGTCTGTGTGTGTGTTTGTGTTACACTTATGTGGTGCATTTTATATATATCTATGTAATTGTATATCTCATCCACACATAGACAAGGACAACCCAACATTTTGGAATGAGTGAAAGAGAAAGGGAGAGACGGAATAATAATAATAATAATAATAATAATGACACTATATATATATGTGTGTGTAACAATATAGCTTATTATAAGAATTGAATAAGTCAATATCTATTTGTTAGTTTGTGGGGGTGGTGTTTTTTTTTGTCTAATGTTGGGTAACCATGGTGGCTAGCTGGTGGGGTTTGCTTTGAGTGGGAGAAAGAATGGACTTTTTTGTTGTTGATGGTGATGACATATTTGAAGGTTTAGACGGTAGATCCAACAAAAACTAGCTTTCCACGTCATTTTTCTCTTATATATAAATATTTGCACTTTTTTATTTTTAGTTTATATTATATGGTATTATCTTACTTATTTTCACATTAATTATTTTTCACATTTCATACGTGCATTGCATTATTATAGGAGCATTTAGCCGCCTATATATCTAGCTTTTTTGACTATATATATATATATATATATATATATAATGGAGATCGGAGACGTGTCTTCTTCCTGCATTTTTGGAATAATAAATTTTCGTTTTCATGAGAGGGAGTGGGAAGAAAGAACTAAAGGCCATCATTTCCACCATGACTATAGGGTGGTATGTTGAGTCCACTTCAGATTTTTGATGCATTCTAGTCGACAAATTAACAATGTACAGTAACACTCATGCAAGGACTTAACAGTTTATTTCAACTAATTGTTATGAGGTCATTACTTTGTTATTTAATAAATATTTCATACATGAAGGTATTGATAAATTACTATCTTCCCCCCCCCCCCCCCTAACAATAGAGCGGTGGAGAGAGAGATTCGAGCTCATATATATTCTCTTATACAAAAAGAGAAGATTGGATAATGTTATTGGACTACAAGACTCTTAGGGTGGACCATAATCATAATAAGTAATGACACAATAATATGAACTCTAAAACTAAAAAAAAGTGTGTTAGAATTATAAATAATTTTGAAATTATTAGATAAGTCCCCAGCTGAAAACAAGTGCCGTGATAGAAGAAAAACACATTTACAAAAAGTATATTTAGAACATGATGGTAGCAACATCAGATTTTGATATATATATATATATATATATATATATATATAAAATTAGGCGTAAAGATCATTGCAATTACTGAAGTCCAAATTAGCAAATAACACCTAATGATTAAATTGGTGACAAATGAACTAGAAAGTTAAGGAGAACTAATTGTCAATGTAAATAAACAACCAAGACATATTTCACTTGTCAAGTGTTAGGTCTAATTTTCTTTAGTTGCTAGTTTTTCGGTCAAATTTGGTTGATACTTATTATTCCTTCGATATTTGAATTTTAATGTGGTTCAAATTCAAATTATTCAATTACCATCGAGATTGATAAGGTAAAAGTCCTTTTCATTGAGACAAAACAAGTCCAAATCCTTTTAAAAAAAAAAAAAAAAAAAACGAGATAAACGTCGTAATTGAGGGCATCAATGCATGTTACAATTATATCAATATTTTTTTAAAAATTAAATAAGTACAAATAATGTGAACTCAAATGATGAATAGGGTTCTGTTCCATAATAAATTGCGTGTTGAATAATGGCAAGTTGATTAAATACATCAAGGGGCCATTTGTTTCAAACAACGTACCAAGTTGCATGAGCCTCAACTTTTGTTACCTGCAGGCATTCATTATCATGGATTTGACCCCATGGAATGCTAGTTGAAAACCTTTCAGAGCTTGTACACGGTTCACATTTTTCAAAACATTTCCACTGTATGCGTGCATGCCACGGAAAGTACTATTAGAGTTTTACAAGAAATGATCAATGTATTTTCCTTTACAACAATAAGTTCATTTGGTAAAAAGTTTTTATAATTAAATAAGAGATTTAAATTTAAATTCAGCTTATATAAAAAAGAAAGTTATTAGTATTATAACATAATGGTAAAGAATAATCATTATATAGTTAAAGTGATAAATTTTAAATATTATTATATCTATTAAAAAAATTTAAAATAAAAGCCATGTAAAGCAGATTTTACAATTCAAATGGAAGAAATAAAAAGCGCTAGTGAATAATATGTTAGGTAGGTCTTAGATAATTGATAAAAAAAAATAAGGTAGGTCTTTGATATCATGTGCGTATTAATTTGCAGAAGAAACACACCAATGACTTCATTTATGTTTTCGGTCAAAGTAAAGCAATGACTTTATTTATTTGATTGCAGTACAATTTTTCTCGTTCTTTTGATTAATACCAGTACGTACCTAACTTCACGTTTTCCACAACAGGATTAACTAACTTTCATTATTTGAATACTCAAATGCCATGCAGGAATATTTTTCTTATTACTTACGAAAGTCTTGAATACTAGAATTTGAGTCACTCTAGGGACACTAAAACGTTCACAGTAATTTTAAATTAGCCTACCACTTAGCACATAAGCCCTTGAATATACAGATTATAATAAGACCATGTAAGTGTCAGTACGGTAGACTAATTTCAAAATATTGTGAATTTTTATTGTATTCCTAACTCGATCTACTACTAATTAAAATTTCTATACGTATTTGTATGTTTTTCCAACCTCCAACAATTGTGATGCCAGTGGTAGTAGGCAGCGGGTGGAGCTCTTTGACATCAAATACATCCAGAGAGTAGTGTCGGGTTTTCCCCATGGAAATTCAACACACATGACTTGTCTACTAGAAACATCAAAGGGGGTTTTATATTCAGCGAAGGCGCTTGACGAGTTGAGCCTCAACCCTCATAGACTCTCCTATAGGCCACATATATATATAGGGTATTATTTTAATAATTAACTATTTTGTATTTATTCTTTTATTATAGGTGATAAAAAAAACGACTATCCAACCTATTAAGATTTTAGTGATGAACAATTAATATTAATTGTTCCATTGATGGAGGATTTATTTTTATTAAAAAAAAAATTTATTATGAGAATCCATAAAATAACCTTTTGAATACTCTTATATATGTATTCAGTATTAATCTCCATCAAAAGGCTTATCAAAGCAAAGCACTGGACCAAAAAAGAAGAAGTAAAATCTCTCTATTATATGCTTGAGTATTGATTGTGAAGTTACATTCTTTTCGCACTTTTGATGAATTTACGAGACATGCATGCACTTATTTCCATACAGAACTTTGGAGGCTATAGGACTAAGAGGAACTCCTCCATTATATATGCAGTGCAGTTAAGTGTGTCAGATCCGGTTCACGATAACTCGCCTGCTTTTGCTGCGGTACATGCATAACCAACGGGAACAACTAGGAAACCATGGATTACACAGATCGAGAGCTAAATTTGTAACATTAGATGTACATGTATGTTTCTCAATTTTGTGTCACATATGGTTAAACTAGTCCCATATATCTTTGATCTTTCCTATCTCACCTTGTATATATGGAAAGTAAAATTGGGCTCCACATTTATTAGGGGAAAAAAGAAGAAGCTCCACATGTGTTTTGGTAAATATTGTACTACGGATAAAGTGGTTGATGGTTACATACACATGTAGTCATGTAGATAATTTGGATACATACAATAAAATTAGTTGTTCTTCATGTTTTAACTACTTCTAAGAAATGATTGATTAAGGTGTAATTTGTTAAATATTGCTAGCCTGACCAATTAAAACCAGACTAAATATTAATAATTGATGAGGATGCACTTGGGTGTATCTTGCTTTAGGAGTCACATGGCTCATGGGTGTAGAGTATGTAGACAAATACGAGTGGCAGAGCTATATTAGTGTATTAAATACATTTTTACCATTTTTTAAAAGATAATTACGCATGATAGGATTTGAAATTCATGATGATTGCTTTTTACTGTTATTAAACTAGGGCACTAACGAATTGTTTAATTTTATTTTAATGTAACCTTAATATTTATATAAAAGTGAAACCCAATTTTAAACAATAATAAAGGATAAAACCATAATTCCCCTCATGCTTAGATATTAATTTTTGCAATACTTAATTCAAAAACCAAAACAATCCTTCTTTGTTTTATGGCACAATGATCTACTGATGGTATAAAAGTTGGCACAGGCTAAAATTGGACCGTGTACCCAGATAAAAGAAATGCTTCTGTAAGCCTTGCTAGAGGAAAAAAAAAACAAATTAATTAATGGTTGTACGTATTAGGTGATGCTGAAATTTAACTATCTTGAAAGGTAGCTATTAATTCATAAATAATGGAAGGTCCATTTTTTTTAATGATATATGGTGGTTATATATGGTATTTCCTTCACATGGACATTTTTGTTCTTTTCCTCACTCCAAAAACCATGGTGACAAAGTTGCCGGTACCAAACTGGATTCTATCTTTGTAGGGAAAATTGCAATGCAAGTTGAGAAGCTTGAAAATATTTTTAAAACAAAAAAAAAAGTAAAAGAAGATGAGTGGACAAAATGTAGGTGTCAATGTCACATTGTCATTGCTAATTCACAAAAAGTTGTACTACTTATGTAACATAGCAACGTTGTTAATGTAGAGTTTCAAGTGTTGGTGTGCTCTATTATTATGTCCAGTATTTAGAATTTGAACCCCACCTCTCTCCTCTTCACTTATTTCTAAAATACTATCCATTCATTGAAACGAGTGAAGTTGGAGATACTGTAACAACTCTAAGAGATCGGCCATGCCACACTTACAATCATATATCGAGCCAGCCACAACAATAACGAAAATCATGGAGGTAGTTTTATAACTTCAACAAAGAAATAGTAAATCCATGTGACCATAAAATTAGGAAGACAGGCTGATTGGCCCCAAGATTTTGCTTCCTTGTCACATGATATGCTAAAAGAGAATATGTGCTTAAAGGACCTTGACTAACACAAGGTTCTCAGAGCACATGATGTTCCAAACACAATCATACATGTGCCTTTGTTGACGATTGAATTCTCATCTAACCTCACCCAAAAGTTCCTTAACGTATGGTTGCCCTAACTCCACGATTGGACACCGTGCGCCCTCCTATTTCAAGTAATATTACCCACCCTCATGGCTTTGTTACCTGCTCTACGTAACCAACCATTTTCCTTCTCGTGGGTATTTCAATAACCACCCCCTATCCATTCCCCAAGTTTTCGCATCAACCCCAAAATTTGTTATTCCTAATCTCACATGGATACTAAAGTAAATATCTTGTAAGACGATCGTATTATATATACGATGTTTTTTTCATATTCGGTGAACCCCACATGCGTGCGAAATTCATATATCCTAAGAGGATATGGTGTATATATAGGACATTCGAGATAATTTTTCCTTAGACTTTAGGGTTGTTTGGCAAATTTTTATGCAGAGCTTTGGTAATAAAAGAGAAAAAAAAAAAAAAAAAAGGGTCACTTTTCTTAGAATATGAGAAGTGGAAAGGCGAGCACATGGATGATGAACTTCTTTCATGAGGTCACTGCATGTTGTGCTCTTTTTTGGGTCCTACCCATTTGATAGTTACCAGACATTCGTACCCTTATTAGTACCACAACTTGCAAAATGTTTGCCCTTGTCTTACAAAAAATACTTCTTATGTAAATGCCACTCAAGCTTAGTAAAGCAATGCATATGAGTCTATGACACTGACATGAAAGAGCGTGCTTCAAATTAAAACTTATGAGTTAGGTCACTAATTGCAATCTCCAAGAGTCAAATTAAAAATAGTGTTGAAACAAACATTCTACCTAGGATGGTTTATTTTCATGTCTTCTCAGAACAACAAGTACTTGATCCATAAATTCCAAATTCATGTTAGTCTCTTATTACTATGCATTAGAAAGCTGTTAAGCTCATCAATTATAATAGCTGCTGTACATGTTTTTCCTGACTCCACTGCTATATATATTACACCCTATTCCTAAAATCCTAAGAATACCAACTACCAGAATAATATATATATATATTATTCTGGTAGTTGGTATTCTTAGGATTTTAGGAATAGGGTACCTAAAAAAAGGATTCCTCATAAATGAATACAAATTGTGGTACTTGGGAATTATGCCACACCCTTTTAACGTTTCAACCAAAGCCAAATGAACCAATGAGATACCATATATCATAAACAAGAATCACGCGGAGAGAAAGTGTTTTATATGGGGGACCAATTGACTATGTCCAATAACGATAATAACTACCATAAACATATTTTAAAAAATCCAAATGGACGAGAAATCATAACTATATACATAACAACTAAAATGTTAAAAAAAAAAGGAGGAAAACTTTCCCAAGAAAAATTAGATAAGATAGCAAGGAAAAATGAGTACAAAATCAATGATAATCATATTGATTTTTTCCTTGTTAATTAGACAAAATTATTCAATACTCTAGAGTCACAATAAGCAAATACTTCTTCCGAAATATTGAATAATTACTTAAACAGAGAAAGTAGAAATCCAGAATGGCCACCAAGTTCCCGATCTGTCGCCGCGCCCACCTTCCTTGCACCTTCTTGGCTGTGGAAGCTTCCCAAAATTTTTTTCATCCAAAATTTCAGTATAACGGTCACCCTGTTCACCAATTCTTCCTTCTTCTTCTTCTTCTTCTTCTTCTTCTTCCTCTTCTACTACTTCTTTGTCAGCAGCTTGAATTTGAACCTCCACTTCTTCTTCTTGTTCTTCAAGAACTTGCTCAGACTCTTCCTCATCTTCCTCAGTACTTTCTTGATCATTATGGACCAACTGAAGCCTAAGCCTGCCATCACCACGCACAGCGTGGAACAAGCTATTACAAGAAGGGGCAGGCACAGCTTCAAGAACAAGGCGGCCAGCTTCTCTGTGAGGCCTAACATGAACACCACTTGAACCACTAATAGATGTCAAGGGTGGTGGGAAACTCCTACAATGATGGTTATTCTGCTGCTTAGGCTCACTAAATTTCGAAATTTTCTGCTTCTTGGGACCATTATTTTCAGTACTAACGAGTGAAATCAAAGAAATTTCATGATCTTTGTTGGTTTCAGTGATGATAACGCTACTACCTGTCTCACTACCTAAGCTTTCAGTGCACATTTCAAGGCTCTTTTCACTTAGCCTCAAAGAGCACCGCTTGACAAGAGGGTCAACATATAGTTTCTCAATTTTTGTGCCATAATTGGCAGAGTGAGAATTGTTGGTTAGAGCTTGGAGGAAGCTCCAGCCACCCAAGTCAGCTACAGATGTGGACATGTTTTGTTTAAGTTTTCACAACAAAATGTGAGGAAAGAAAAGGAAAAGCAGGGGATGAAAAAAAAGGATTTTTAAGTATTGGGGTAGAATTGGAGTTTTTATGAGGGCAAAGGTGAGGAATTTTGATTAAAAGAGAAGGTCTTTGAGTGAAACCCACCTCTTGGTTTGTCTGAATTTGAAGATTGGGGTGGGCTGAGAGAGAAAGAGAGGAGTAAGAAGGTGAAGAATTGGGGTGAACATGCAAGAGTCGTGAAAGGGGTGGAGATGAATTTATAGAACTCTTGTCATTACTGTACACTGTAGTAGTGAGAGTGTGAGAGGGAGAGAGCAACCTTTTTGAACCAGTGGAGCGACATTTATCCTGCCACACATTGACACGTATTATAAAAGGGCAAAAAAAAGAAACGGAATTGGTAGGTGAACATGAAGTTAGACTAATAAAGGTCGGTAGTAAACAATGCCCGTTACACTAGAGTTCAATTTTAATCTGCAATATATTGGGGTAAAAATTGATAGTATAACTTTTGGATGAACAGCCTCCTTAAAAGTTCTCTTGTTATACTTTTTTTTTTCTTTTATTTAACAAGTTTAAGGACATTAAAATTTTTTATAATTGTTTTCATAATTGTTGAGATGATATATTAAGAGTAGTGCTAAAAAATAAATAATATCAACATTTTTTTTCTTGTTTTAATCATAATTTACATTGTAAATAGTTGTGAAAGCATTGTGAAATATTTTGCATCCTTAACATTATTCTTTTTTATTAATTTAAAAAAAAATTGGGGGAATGAACTAATATAGACGAGTTATTTCTATGAGCAATTTTGTGTTTGAACTGAAAATATTGAAGGGGTTTGCCAGGCGTGGGACTCTCACTCAATTTGATAGGAAAAACCAAGCTTCCTTAACAATTTCATTTCAGCCAAAAGAAAACCAAACAAATTATCTAGCAAGTCCAACTCTGTATTAGGCATAAGCCAATTCTGTTGCTCTCTTTATTTTCGGAAAATGAAACATTGTCTCGTCCACATTTTTTGGTTGAGATTACTATGTTTGTCTTAGGCTTTGGCTTACCTCTAGTAAATCTGCACACTAGAGTTATGAGATGGAGGCATCAAATATATAAAAATGAATACATGACACTTTTATTTTGCATGTAAGCTATTGTCCAGCTCTGTATTAGGCATTAGTATAAGCCAATCCTGGTGTAACTATACATTCTCTCATTATTTTTGGAAAATGATACATTTATCTATGTTAGCCTTTTTGTTTGAATTCATTAAAAAACAAACAGATTTATAGATAATTCCTATAAAAGAGTGGGATTATAATAATCTTTCTACTTACTCTGTTCTTTCTTTATTTTTATTTGAAAGAATCCTTAGGAAACGCACTATGTTTCCATTGAGATAAAACAAAATGTCAATTCTCTAGTTAACCAAAATCATTGTTTAATTGTCATTTTGCTGCATTCTCTTTCATACAAATCATAAATTGAAGTTCTAATTAAGATTAGGAATACTCCATTCTCTCATTATCTATGAATTATTTACTCATTTTCATTCAATTGGAAGTATTGATCTAATGCAAAATTAAATTACGTTCTGAAATCTCATAATCTAATTTTCTATCAATTTTGTAACAAAAGACTTATAAACTGACATGATAATAAATATAATTGATATCATATCAATAATATAACAAATGAATTTCTGAATCATATTTTTATTTTGTATTTAAATGATTATACATCAATTAATAAGGTTTATACACTAAAAAATGTTGCCCGTCTATATTACACATAATGTTTTTCCCCTTATTAGTAGTTTGGTCCCTCCCATTTCTCTCACCTTTTTTCTTTAGATTTAGGGTCAAAACCTAAGATGACCATTTTACACCTTTTACTTCCTAGGGAATAAAAGTTACAATAATTCTTGAGTCGTAAAATTGTACACCAAACAACCTTTCACCTTTTGGGTGATGCCGTGATGGTCGGCCAAGTAGGTTGTGAATTTTTGTGAAAAATTCTAGGAGCCTGTGGTCATAGCAGAATTGAAAAATTAATTAATAATTATTCATAAGCAAGCCACCTAATATAATAAAATGGCATAAACTCAACAAGTCACGTGAAGATCTCAATTTTCATGGTAAGTAATTTGTTTTTATTGATTTGAAATACCCGTAAGTTATTTTGAAAGTAGCTAATAATTTTGCAATATTACTTTCATAGGGTCAAGACTATTAAAAAGTTCATTAGACATATTGCACTAACTGGTTCTTTTTTTTTTTTTTTTTTATTCCAAAGCTTTGATGTTTGCAAGATTTTAATTTCATTTTTTTAAGAAAAGGGAAACACCAGAGAGCACCAATTATTTTCTTAACTGCGATTAACTGACATTTATAAACTACAAAAGTTAGTCTTCCAAATGAGAAGAGACCATTGGTTTAAGACTAAATATTAAAACAAAGCCACCTTTAATGTCTTCTAAGCTAAGTGGTTTCACAACTTTTCATTCAAATATCATAAAGGTAGAGGTACTCTCTTAAAAAGTTAAAATTGCAAAAAAATTGTATTGGTTTTTCTGTTGATACCTAGGATAGAAAGAAAAGGCTAGGTCTCCTTGCTTTTGACCTCAGCTATTTCTGTCTATTGGCCAAATCTTTTCTAGTCATGGGTCAAGAAGAACACAGGGAAAGCTTTGTTTACATAAACAATATGGTCAAATTTTGTCTTTCTATTATAAACTAAATTGCAGCCAATTAATTGAAAGCAATGATCTTCCACTAACTCAAAAATCCTTTTGTTTGTTTGTTTTTACAGGCATTAGCACTCTCACTCTACAAGGAGTAGGACCTTTCTATTCTTGAAGTTATGGCCGAAAGAAATTGTATAATGGGGATTCAGATCCTCTAGATTTCTTAGGGTACTTTACCAGTAGATTTCTTTAAATCCTAACCACTCTTTAATGATTTAAGATCCAAGATTTTGCCATGTCAACATTCCACTAATAATATTCTTAAAATAATAAAATAATGTTGCAAACAAAATAATTAAGATTATTATTAGTGGAATGCTGACATAGCAGAATCTTGACCATTAAATCATTAAAGAGTGGTTAGGATTTAAGGAAATTTATTTGGTAGAGTATCCTAGAAAATCTAGAGGATCTGAATTCGGTATAGTTGCCAATTGAGGCATCAATCACGTGAAAACCAAGATGCATTTGAAAATTCAGGTCTGAAAATTGAGAAATTATTTAATGCTCCTCTTGGATCATATCCCTATATACAAGTAAATCATTATGGGATTTAATTAATGACTCTAAAAATTGGACATATATTAGAGACCACTTTCATAGTTTCGTTTATTACTCACTACTACTTTTTCTTTTTCTTTTTTGTAATCTCACAAGAAAATTTTATACCCCCATGAGCATGGAACTATAGGACATTTAGAGGAAATTAAATATAATATAATACCCATATGCCAAATTTAATTCCATGAACAAGGAACTATAGGACATGAGAAAACCTTTAAAAAAAAAAAAAAACCCATATGCCAAATTGAATTTTATTTATTTATTTATTTGATAATTGGCCTATGAAGACTGAGACGATTTTACTAAAATACCCATTATTGGTGAAAGTTAACAGGGTTAACTAATTAAAGATTCAAGATTTGGATTTTATAGATAATAGAACTATTTAAGGTCATTACCTTTCTTGCACCATCAATTATGAACTTCTAGCTAGCAGATAAGGAAGCCAAGGCTCATAATCTCAATCTTATAGCACCAAGTGTCATTCAATATAAGACATATGCTGCCATATTTTGAACTAGTGGAGGGAGTATAATTCCCCACATATATATATATATATATATATATAAAAGACCCCAAGCTAATCGAAAATGAATTGCTTATCTTGCATCCTTCCCTCTAAGATCACAAGAAGTAACTTTGGTGAAAACACGTTTTTCTAATATTGGAACGTAACCCTCTTATGATATCTAATTATCTATCATGTTTGGTCTTCTATATATATATTTGTTCATTCAAATCCTCAAGGCATGTACTAGCATATTATCATTATGCAATAAAGTCTTCACGCAATTGAGCTGCAACATACGCCAGCCAATCGATTATTTATTCCCTATTAGATGCTGAGACACCAAAGAGAGAGAATGAAAGATATTGGATAAGAATATATATATATATATATATATATATAAATATTTATATATCAGTTTACTTTGTTAAAAAGACATTTGTCAACCTATGGAACCCAATACTAAGGCCTACAATTAGGAAGCTATCAAATAAAAATTAAGTCTATGGACTTCTGGCCCAGTGCATGGCATCCTCCCCTAGAATTAGCAAGAAAATTTACTTTCTTATAGAAAAATTGAATATGAGTGTTATTCATGATTTCTTATGCAACAATATTTATATATTTCAATTTTTTTTAAGAGTTTTAATCTAAGACGTTTGCTCCTGATGATATATACATCTTTAATTATTATCAGACGTAGACACCAATTGGTTTTTTATGTAGGTGAAAATTGAATTTCAGATTTCTTATTCAACCATAAGATCTCTTATTTATACATTTTCTTTTGTGCTAAATAATTTGCAGAAAATGAGAAATAGAAGAGGTGGTCCATTAAGTGATTATACTTTTTTTTTTTAATTTTATCTCAAGTATAATCATTTTTAAATTATTCCTTTGAGGCATTAAACCTTGAGCTTTTTAAATTTAGAAAGGTACATTTTACGTCTATTATGCAATCTTATTCGTCCTATTCCAAAAGGCTAATGCAGGTATTAATTTAAGACTTAAAATTGCATGAAAAGAAGAAATGCATATTATCTAACCATTTCTTTTCTCCACATCCATCTCCAAATTCAGCTTAATTGTTAGATCGTAGAGTCTCCATATAATGATACCATTAGTTATATTTAGGAAAAGTATGATAAAAAGCATGATCAAGGTATCGCATTAGAAAAGTGAGTATAATAACTTGAAAATAATTACAATTAATTCTTCTTCTTCTTTTATTTTTTATTTTTTTATTTTAAAATTGAAATTTTGACAATGAAATCTTAACAACCGCACAATACATATTGTCAGAAGTGTTATTAACTTATTATTTCGTTTAGTAAAAAAAAAAACTTATTATTTCGTATAGTGAATTATAAATTCTGTTGTTACGTTTCTTCATACTAAAGTTGAATTTTTGAAGATATTGAAGTGTTTTAAAAATGGTTGTACTCAGTACACAATATACATATTTTACATTTTTGTAAGGCTTGAAAGAGGTCATTGATATACTACATTACTTTCTTATTATTATTATTTTTTTTCATTTGAAACTATATTCTCAAAGTCCAACTTACTAGTTTTTTCTCTAGAGCACTGAATTCAAGAAAATAGACGTACGTCAAGTAGTAGTGACCGGTGGATCCTCAAAAAAAAAAAAAAAAAAAAAAAGTAGTAGTGAGTCTAGTGACTAGTGAGTGAGCTAAAAAGAATATTTTCCTATTGTACACACTCAAGCCCTAACCACCAAATTTGCTTTTGCAATTCACTTTTCACTTTGTTTTTATTTTAGATTGGGCAACCACGAAAAGTGAGAGCTTTACAAACTTAGAAAATGGGCCTCTTTTTATTATGTTGTCTCTTGGCCCTAAACTAAAACCCAAAACCTCTTATTAATTATCTTCCTTTAACAAAAATAAAAATAAAAATAGTTTGTCTTTGTTTGATTGTCTGCTTTTAAAACTTTACCAAGAAAAAGGTAATGGAATCAGTTCATACTTTTTGACCAGCTTATTAGTGCTTTCTTTTTCTATCACATTTGTTACCCAATTAAAAAATAAAATAAAATAAAATGAGAATAAATAAAACCATGCGTTGTCAAGAGCCCATTGGTGTTTTTCTTCTATGTTTTTTTTTTTTTTTTTTTTTTTTTGGTTTGTGAATAATAAAGTATAGGGGGGCCATTAATGTTTGCTAAATTGGTTTTTTATTTTTTGAGGAATCTGCTAAATTGTTTATTACAAAGACAAAAGACAAATTAAATATTGATTACTCGACAAACTTTATGGACGGTACTATATTAGACATTGTTGTGGAAGCTTAAACGGTACAAATTTTGACATTTCCTTCGAATCTCAACCCCGCACTCACTTTTTATTATTCTTATTAATACAATTGTTAATATCAAAATTATTATTCAACTTACATATCCTTATCTAATTTGCAATGACGTAAATATATGCTTAGGTTTCCTAATTATGGCATGAAAAAAATAATATTGATTCTCTGACAGATGTTGGAAGTTAATAACTCAGATAAAATAATAATAAAAAATTGGGGAATTTCATATAAAGCACCAAGTAAGAAGAAAGGTGTTATTTATGGTCCACTACCACTAATATAAATAAACGAGACAATGAGAATAAACTTTAATATTATTCCTAGCTTTTTATCAATATATATATATATATATATATATCATTCATAGCTTGTGGACGACATAGTAAATCGATTAGAATATGGGATTTAGGCTAGCAACTAAAAAATTAAGGTTAATTGCACAAATCCATCCTAAACTATGGAACGAAGATACTTGTACTTCACAGCTTACACCTCAATCATGAAAAGTTGTAATCACAACCTTAATTACATCAAAGTTTGCAAAATAATCATGCTATGACTTATGACATGAGACTCTCAACAACAACAAAAAAGACTTACGACATGAATAATAAAAGGAAAACATCTATGAGCAGGCATCATCTTGTCACAAAGATTTCACCTTGATGTAAATGCAGATAATTCATACAATTCTAAAAGGATCAGTTCAAAATTAAATGAGAAATTGGTCCTCTTTGGATACATTAACACTCAAATCACACAAAATCAATCCATGAAGTGAAAAGAGAGAAGGTATATGCCTCCTTGCATTCATTAACAATGAGGAAAACTTAATATGACAGCAAAAAATTCAAATGTCATAACTCATAATACATGGAGATTTTGAATTTCACCATTTAGTTTCTGAATCTCTTCCTCAACATCAGATATTTCATGTTGAATCTCTAAGAGTCTGTCTACTCTTTGCTGTGCTGCATCTTGGTAAGGCTGAGCAACAATTTTTACAAAGCTCTCAATATTATCGATAGTTTCCAAGAGATCCTTCTGCATGGCCTCTTCAAGTTCAGTGGCCAAGGCATTTGCACTCTTTCTCACCTTATCTATCATAACTTGCCTACGAGCTGGGAAATTTGAAATGGCTAAGAACCTACCACAGAAACAAAGGTTCAATCAGAAATAATAAACAATCTAAGAATGCAAACTTCATTTTTAAAAGGTGAAAGTAAAGGAGAGAAAGGGAGAAAGAATCAGAGACGCCATTTTTTCTCCTTTCCCTTCTGCAAACACACGTATTAGAACTCAGCCAGTGGAATGCTTAGCTTAGAAACTATATCAACTACCTTTACCTTTTTGTTTATCTGGTGAATGCCATATCAAATACCTCAGTTTCAATTAGTGATTGCAGTAACAGCCAATTTTGATATATATGTTACCAATGGCATTAGATTTTTTTTTTTTTTTTTTTTTCTTTGGTCCAGAATGATGTTATAAAGTTGAAGGACCTCAGTCTCATGGACTACCAATAAATCGAGAAATTTGGGCATATAAAGGCTTCAGGAATAATAAAGAATAAAACAGAGATGCAGAAAGAGTCAGATTGAAAAAGAAATATCACCCGCCAGCGGAACAAAGGCCAAGAGCAAGAAGATCTTCCAAAGTCGTTGGCAATACAGATGTCAGAAGGGATGCAGACAAACCAGCTGCTCCTAGTCCTCCAAAAGTCCCCAAGAACTAAAATAAACAAGAAAATCATAATGAGCAATTATTGGATAAAATGGAAAACATTGTTGGGATAAAACTCCAAGTATGAAGCAGATGCTAACCACTGCTAAGGAAGAAGTAAATTGTTCATTCTGGAGTTTAAAAAGAATAATGGAGTAACATGCACCAACAGCACCACATCACCCCCACTCACACTAAATAGAATTCCAGATCTTAACAGAACATCATGTCACAAGCCATTATTATCTTAAAAGGCATGACCTTTGTAAATTTTAGACTTAAATGCATGGACAATATTTGCTTTCACAAAGTTTTCTTGAACACTACAAAATCAGCAAGTACATTAACCAACATGCTCTACACATCCCAATAAGCATTCTACTACAAGTTGCACTTGCATACATACATCAAAGAGATGGTTACCACACAACTTAATTGTTCGTAATTCCATCTTCTTGCTCAAAGAACAATTAGTGCTAATCATAATCCTAAAGACTTTTGAACTCACCACTTCACGGATTTCTTTCTCAAAGATTTTGGAAGCAGCGCTGGCACTTAAGTTCTGTACCACTCTCAAGCTGATTCTATCCAACCTTTTCAGCAACTCATAGGTCTCCAAATGCACATGAGTGTTTGGATAGACATATGAAGGCCATCGTTTTTCAAAAGAATCCTTGTACAGACTCCCTTCTTGAGCATTGCTGGATTGTAGCCACATGACATATTCTCCAAGTAGTTTCTACGTGCCAAGAAATATTAAAAGTAAACATCAACTCATGACTCAATGCCGAATAGTTCCATGGAAAAACATGGTACCAAAAGTACTGAGGAAAATCATTGGCAGAGAAATATAAGCGTTAGTAAATCTTAAAATCTGCAAATACCAAAAAGATGATGTACCAAGGGAATAATCCTTGCATGATGATAACACTATGATTTAAGAACTGTAAAACCCAGTTCATGGGAGAGTACCGAATACAAAAAGACAAATTAAATTTTTGGGCAAAATAACAAACCTTAACAGGTTTAAACCATTAACTTACTTGTGCGTCTGAGAGTGCTGGACCAATTATGTCATTTTGAATCCTTGAGGTGGCAGGCATTGTGCCAGATTTTTCCCCTTTGAAAACATATGAAGCAGCAAGGTCAAGATTGGATAGTTGAAGGGTAGATTCTATAAGCTCCAGAACACGTGATTTTGTAATATCAATCTGCAATTTACATAGTACAGTTCATAAACACAATCTGCACAGAGTACAACCAAATCACTTCTAACTCATGAAAGAATTTAAATTTCTGAAAAGCATACCAGAGATAAAGTCTTCCTTCTCCAAGAGATGCTCTCCATTTCCATCTTGGCAGCATAGTCCTTTACACTAGCAACTACATCATTTGCTGAGGCCAAATCTCGCTTGGCACATCGGCATTCCTCTTGCACAAGAGCCTCACAAGCAGAAAGGAGTTGTTCTGCAATTCCAATGGGTGTTCCAAGTTTAAGCTTCATTCTCTCCATTCCAGTACTTGTTGACCCATCTAAAAAACTATACAAGAACTTTTCAAGCTCATAGAAGCTCCTGGTTCTCCATCGGGAATCAAGCACTGATAATTCTCCATGGTCACTTTCAGTGTCAAAGGAAGCTGAAAGTTTTGCTTCAAGAGCAGATCGTGCAGAAACAGGGTATAATATCACCTGCTCAGTATTTAGCAACTTCCGAGTATTTTCCTTGATGAATGATATAGCTTCCTCAAGCTGTATCAGATCACACAAATAGTTCCAGATGAGCAGAAAGGTGATTGAGGAGCTCAAGTAGATGACAGTGACCTTTTTAATCATTTTATTAAAAGGTCATCTAAGGTCAAATCAAGAATCAATACAAACAAGTTGCAAAATCAAACCTCTTCGGAATTCTGAAATATGTCAGATTTATTCAAGACAAACACAACTTTCTTCTTCCACTGCTGAGTATAACGAAGAAAAGCAACCTGAAAATAAACCAGTAGTGAAACTGAATTCAGCTTTGGTGATAGTGCAAACCCAGACAATAGATTTGCTTGAAGTTATTAATTAAAAAAATTCATGTAGAACACCTGTCCCTGTTTTCTTTTTTTAGATAAAAGATATTATACATAAGATAACAGTAAAAACAAGGAAATGACATATTTAATAGAAAATTGGAGGCTTCTCCAAGTGATATGGATGCTCCATAGCAAGACCAGCAAAAATTAATCATACATTCATACTTGCATACAAAGAGAGCATAAGCCAGAGCTGTGCTATTTTGAATTCATTGATTTCCTTGATGAGAACAACATTTAAGTAGCAAGCCATACCACATTGACTAGTGCAGCTAGTCAAAATACATACCTCACTTTGAGTTAACGGACGATCGGCAGATATGACAAAAAGAAGCAAATCTGCACGGGGCACAAATTCCTCAGTTAGGCGTTGTTGCCTTTGAAGGATTACATTAGTTCCAGGTGTGTCAACAATGATCATCTGCTTTAGAAAGGGATAAATAAATTAGCTCCATTCTATAATACAATTATTACAATCAACTAATATTCAGATCTATTTTGAGGAAGTAATTGGAGTAATTTAGACATCCAGGGTGAATTGTTGAAGAAGCATATGTTGCGAATCCTTTGTTTTAGTACATTGTGCAACACTTTACTCATATTTTCCCTCTCCTCTTTATGTTACTTCTTTATTTCTTTCCTTTTTTTTGGTAAGTACATTTTTGATAGGAAACCAAGCAGGTAAGTATTTTTTATAAGAAAATAATACAACTTTTAAAACAGAATAAATATTGAAATGTTCTGGCCCATGCAGGTCTTGCTTTTGGTTGAAGTATAAAATCATGTACCAAGACACTACTCATATTTTAACTGAAATATTGTTTAACTTATTTTCTTTCTGGTGTAAATGCATCCAAAGTAGACCACACAACATAATCTGAAGGAAAGTAAAGATTTGGAATGAAATCTACAACTGGTTTTACATGCACTCACTGAATCCCAGAGGTCTAATAAATAAATAATAAAGTTAGTTTACTAGCAACTTGCATCTCATCTTTTATTCAATATATAGAAAGAATGACATGATATATCAAATTAGATTAACAAGATTTCTATAATAGTAGGAATTAATATAAAGCAAGTAATTTCATTGTTCAACTTCAACATATATCGAAGGTCCATGCACAAACATTTTGCGAGGTAAGTATAAAGGACTAGTGACGAGTAGCTTTTTTCCAATAACAAAGAATGACAGAAAAAAATGATACTTTATTCACAAAAGTATCTATGTTGTCATCCATTAGCATAAAATTTATGGTTGTGCACCAACCAACATGTCCAAGCATGTGTTGACTTGTCCACATACATGTACACTTGAGAGCATCATTGCAATATGGTACAGAGTAATCAATCATAACAAAACATAAGCTATCCAAAAATTTCAAAGAAATTCCTGAAGTATTAACGAGGAAAAATCAACTCACTCACTTCTTTAAGAATTGGAGCAGGGAGGTAGCATATATATTGACCATCTGGATGCCTTTCACAACGTTGTTCCCCACTAGATTCCAACTCAGAATAGCGTAGGAAAGTGATCTCGTTAGTCGTAGGGACAACCCCCTCTTTGAGATACCTTCTTCCAAGAAGCGCATTAATAACGGTTGACTTACCAGAGTTAAATTCACCCTAGTGATATCAAGAGATATGAAGTTGTCAGGAGAAAACTTAAGCAATATTCTAATTAACTCTATGGCTTGAATGTTTCAAAGTAGAGTACTGATCTTTATATAACAGCCCTTTAGTCAGACCTTGCTCTCATCATAAAAGCAGCTTTCTTTTAAATGATTTAAGTTTACTAAAAAACTTGAAAGAGGAAGAAAGAGCAGCAAAAACCAAGCTAAATTTAAGAAATCATTTCAATGTCAATGCCTTCCTGATGAGACGTTATGAATAGTTGACTATGAGGAGACGATTAGACTCATAATTACAAGAACAAGATAGCAGTACAATTATTTCACCCACTCAAACAGAAAAAGAGATACACATGTTGCATGCACCAGGTCAAACACTAGGCTCAACAAGGATAGCAGATATGCTAAAATAAAACAACTACTGATACAACAAAGAATATTGATGTGCAAATAGCAAGAAAGACATGATGACCTGTGATTTGACCAATAAAATTGTCCTATATAAGGTCATATGCTATGAAAAACTTCAGATGACCCCTTCTAGTAAGGATGAGGCTGCATTGCACTGAGTTTGGTTCTACAGTTTCTATACAAAATGAAATTAATGAAATATGAACCTAAGGTTAATCTATGGCTTATATACAAAGAAAATAAGCCAATAACATATAATAATTCTAGACTGACAAACTACAGCATTTCTATTTCTTATATAGACATGTGTAGGTGATAACAAAGTCTGCCTATAAAATTCTTTCAAGGAAAGAGAAAAGATTTATATGAAATTTAGAGCTAATACCAATGTATATCCCTGGAACCAGAATTTGTTGAAGTTCAGCACACAATTACCGCTATAACCAGTAAAAATGGCTCATCAATTTGTGAGACTGCATCAATGAGAAGCGAAACCTCCTCCATCTGTAATTTAAACCAATACTCCCAGACTCAAAATAGAGTAAACCATAAAACAATGATGCAATGTTGAATAATCTGAAGGATAACTCAACTACCAAATGTTTTAATTAAATGATCACCAGTGGAGCAGCTTTTCGGATAACATTTATTGCCTCAAGCAATACTGTTCTCTCTGTTTCTATAAACTGTTTTTCTTTATCTTCCACTTTAATAAAGCCAGCAACCCCTTTTTTCCCATAAACGCCATTATCCACATTCAATAATTTTTGCTTAATAGAGCTTTCAACTTTGTCCTGTGTTCTTTTGTTCATGTGTACAGTGTTAAACAATCTCCTCACAATATCATCACCAAACAACTCCAAAACTTCTAAAGAAATCACCAAGCCACTAGCACCCGATTTGAGTAAATTTGATGCCTTAGTAAATAATGTGTCCTCTCCACATGAAGCTAATACGACAAAAATTGGTATCTTCACATTCTCAAATACAGACTTCGCTGCCCCATCAAAATGTTTCTCTCCACCAATATCATATATAAGAAAGTCAGCACCTTCAGAATTAGAAGCATTTAAAGCAGCATTTGCAGTTTGTACATTCCTAGCTACCAAAGGAAGGACTACTGATTCAGGCTTTGAATCAATTAGTGTGTTTCTCGCCACAATGGCAGGAAGCCCTACAACAGAAAAGAAGAAACATATAATTTACCACATCAGACTATTCCTAGCATACAATTTAAATGAAAGTTTATGGAAATACTGAATACAACTGACATATGTAACTTAAGAATTAATCAAAATGTGGTCAAGGCTAAACTGCATAATATGTAATCCAAATTTTGGGATTTGCCTAGGACTAAGGTACGAACTCATAACAATAGATGATCCAAATAAGAAATGGACCCCTTTTGGCTACCCTCATAAGTGATTAACAATGTATTTCAAGAGATAGAGAACAAAAACAAGTGACAAACAGCATATTACAACAACAGAAAAGCTTTAGTCCCAAAACTATGGCGTTAGCTATGGATCCTCAACAGACAAATTGAGATCATTCACAAACAGCATCTTAGCCTACATTATTGACAGCATTCTACCATTCACATTGGCCAACTTCAGTATATGACACCTTATTCTCTTTAATACTGGGAATTAACATGACAGGCAGCCTTCGACGTATCAGAAGTACAGGTAAAACTTTATTGAATTATCTATTTAATTAACTTTTTTGTTTTCATAAATGAGATACGTTGCTCAAAACTCCAACCAATCCCAATATACCACTACAAGATACATCTGCATATCAAAGCAAACTCCACACACTAACTTTAACTAACCAAAACTCAAAATTTTCAATCGTTATAAACATCAAACCACAACCAACATAATCCACTTGCCTCAGCTTAATTGCACAATAAACTAAATACGCTAATCCAAACACATATGATAAACAAAACAATTGCTTTCCCATTCAATTCATTAATGATTAAACAGTAAAACCAATCTGTCGTAATTGAAAGGAAAAAAAAGAAAAAGAAAAAGAAAAAGCGAACCTTGATCAGAGAGCAGAACCCCACTAGCACCGACGGCCGCGGCGACATCGACGCGCTCGGCAATTAGCATATACGCGCGGTCACCAACCACGGATTTCAACAAACGCGCGGCCTCGTAGAGCTTGCCACCACTGTTTTCATCACCAGTGAGGACCACAACGCGAACCCACTTGGCAACGGCCTTGTCAACCAAGTCCAAGGCTTTTGGGGAGTTAAGAATGTCGTTTGGGTGCAAGTGGAGGATGAGAGTTGGGACATTGAGCTCTGGTCGCTTGGTCCCACCTGGGAAAAGGGTTTTCGTTTTTGGTAGTGATGGGTTCGGAGGAGGAGTTTGGGAGAGTGAGGAGAAAATGGGAAAGTGGGTAGTGAAGCGTGGTTGTGGTGGTGGGGTTTTGAAGCGAAGTGGGAATTTTGGTAGGAGAGGGAAGAGAAGGGGTTTGGGGGTTTGGAGGGTAAGCAAGGGTGGCACCATGAATGTGTTTGAGAATTGAGAGAGTGAGAGACTGTGTGTGTGTTTTAGAGAAAGAGGCTTATCTATCTTTTGAGTTTGTGGGAGACTGTGTAACTGTGTATATATATGGTGGGTGGTGTTAAGACTTTAAGACTGTTTTAGCTTCAAACTTCTTATCCGTTGGAATGAATAAAAGAGTGAGAAAGATTGGCTGATCTGCAAGGACTTAGATGACAAGGAAGTGGTTGGAGGCCTAGGACTGGTGGAGAAAGTCTACGCAACAAATTTAACAACCAATGATCCAGTAACAGGTAAAAAAGAAATATTAATAATAATTTTGAATGAAAATTAGTAAAAATTTGTCAATTCTTATGAAAAATATTGTCAAATTTGTTATATACATAGCATTACTCCTACTAGATGATTACTAAAAAAAAAAAAAAAAAAAAAACCAAAATTGAATGTAACAATGGAAGGGCAAAATCAACCATTTGGTTTAAGTTTTACTCCCTCTGTCCCAAAATATTGTTTTGTTTTTTAAAATAAAAGTTATTAGTTTACTAATGTTCCTATTATACCCATACTTTATTTTCAAAACTATTTGAAAAGAAAACTAACTAATATTTTACAAAAATCAATCTAATTGGGGCATCTTCTTAGTTGTTTCATTAAGAACTAGCCTTATCACACGCGTTTCGTGCGTGCGATGAGGTTTTTTTTTTTTAGTGGTCCTATTTTATAAAAAAAAAAAATGTATTTAATTATTTTATATATATATATAATTTTTATTATAAAAATCTAATTTATAATTGAATAAATCAATTTAAAAATAAAGAGGAGAGTGGTCCTATTTTTTAGGTAATGTTTTAGTGGGAGTTAGAATTGCATTTTTATCAGATTTTCTTTTAGTTTTCTCTCTACTTAAACATAGGACTGTAGGGGCATTTTTGAACTAAAAAAAATGAAGAGTCCAAACGGGAGAAGTCTCTTAAACAATAGTATAGATAACTATTTTTTTAAAAAGCTGATAAATTTTGATTATGCGAAGAAAATTAGTAGGCTGGATGCTTAGAATTTGAAAGGACTACTAGTTGTCTTGATGGCCTGAAAAAGAAAGAACAGTGATCAAAGGTAGCCGGGGTCGTCGGCCAAGAACCCTCTGATGCCTAATTTAGTTTTTCTCTCAAATTTTAGAGTTTCAACTTTTTAGGAAATGTCAAAACGTACATTTGTCTGGTCTAAATAAGCGCTTCTATAGTTTCCTAGAAGCAGTTATTAGACTTGTAACCTCCTTTAGATTTGAGGAGGTGTGAGGGTTCAAGGATAACTTTCACAACTGTTTAGAAGTTACATTTTTTTCACATAACTGTCACTGAAAGTTATGCGTGTGGTAAGGAGTTGTAGTACACGCTCAGAAATTTTCCTAAGTGTCAAGGGCTTGTCCAGGGGTCCTCCTGACGAGCGTACCTTGCTTCCTCGCTTCCAAGGAATGCCGTTCCTATATGGACGACCTTCTTACGAACGTGGTTGATAACCTTTGGATGAGATGGAGTGGTTTTCTCGATCTTGACCATGCGAAGCTCGTCCAAGCATCTTCCTGTATGGACGAGGTTCTTACAACCTTCGCTTTCCCAGCCTTGTCCCAGACGACCGTCATGGATGACATTGGATTGGTGTATTTCATCATACCCCATCATTTGCCCCCTTGTCCAAAGGTTTTCCAGAGCTCTGGAGGATCTACTGTTGTTCTTTGGACATGTGTTTCCACGCTAATGATCATACATTACTCTAGGTGTCACAATTTTAATGGTTGAATTCTTATGGTCTCGAATTGTGCCACGTGTCGTAGTTTCATTGGTTAATTGTCACGTTGATTCAGGTTTTCAAGGAAACTGCCACGTGGCACTTCCTGGTTGAGCACGTCATTCCAGATACCATTTTTCAACTCCTATAAATAGTAGAATTCCTCTCGTACCCTCTGCATATTTCAAATTTTCTTCTTTGACATTCCTTGTCCATCGCCTCGTCTAGAAGTTTTCTAGTGTCCTTAGTTTCCCCTTGTCTAGAGCCAGATATCTTCTTCATACTCGTCTTTAGGTTTTCCTTAAATTTTTAAAATGTCTGAAATTGTTGTTTCTTTGTCTAGCAATAGTGTTGATAAAGAAATAGACAAGTATCATAACTCCACTAGCTATAACGGTTCTAGTAGTGATAGTAGTAGTGGTGGGAATACCATGGACGAGGAGTATACTTCTGGGGTTCCTGGGGTTCTTCTGGAAGTCTTTCAAGAACAACTTAGGACGAGGGCAATGTTTGGGTCTAAGGTTGCTCTGTCAAGTGTTCCTCCGTCTGTCCCTCAGGACGAGGTAGAAACCATATATAGCTACGTTGTGGGAGTCCCTTCTAAGATGGATGACAAGAAGTTATCGTCTCTTAGGAGTTGGTATCAAATCCCAGATGAGTTGAACCCTAGGTTGGCAGTCCGAGAGGAATGGTGTTGCCAACCTCGTTTTGGCGTGGGAGTTTATGAGGCCTATCTTTTAGGAGGTCTTAGGTTGCCTCTTAACGCTTTTGCTAGGGAGCTACTCACTAGTTTAGGTTTAGGGTTGTGTCAATTTAACCCTAACGCGTGGAGACTAGTTGTCTTTATGCAAATTTTGTGGAGAGAGGTGTTTGAAGGGGATCGTCCTCTCACCGTGGATGAGTTTCTTTATTGTTACAAATCTTCTGAAATTAGCCAATCCTGTGGTTTTTATCCATTCACAGCCAGAGGGAGAAATTGTAGGATTATAAAGTCTTTGATTACGTCAGATAGGAACTAGAAGACGAAGTTTTTCTTCGTCTCAAGTTTTTGGGCAAGACACCTTATTGAGGTTGGCAAGGATCCATTTGCCCCGTATACTGGAGAGTTAGGGAACCTTTGTTCGGAAGGTATGTTTATTACTATTGCGTTGTTATCTTTATCCCATGTCGTTTTATAATTATTTAACTCCAACTCTCTTTCTTGCAGGCGTTAGACGACCGTCCTTGAACAAGTTTTATATTGGATGCGTTCGAAAAGCTCGTCTTCACCCTGAAAGGGATTTCCACTCCTTGGTTACTCTTTAATGCCTCGCTACCTAGAGACTTAGTCCTGAGTCTTCTCTTGAAGCCACAGCCCACAAGCTTATAGTCCGTAGACGTAAGTTTTTACTTTGAGTGATCCCTTTTGTCATTTTTTTGAGTGATTCTAAAAAATTTCTTTGCAGGAATGGCTACCATGAAGGAGAACAAAGGGAAGGAGATAGTGGACGAGGTTGTAAAGCCAAAGGCTCAGTCTTAGCCTCGTCCTAACCTTGGGGCGTCTCAGCCTCGTCTTGCCACTGGGGATAAAAGGAAGAACCTGTCCAAGAATCTAAATTTGGAAGATCTTCCCAGTCGTCGAGGGCATAAGAAGGCAAGGCACGGGTCGTCTAAGCCCAAAATTGTTAAGCCAGGCACTACCCCCCTTGTCTCCCATGTGGCTCCCGTCTAAGTCCTTGACGTGGAAATGCCTGAGCCTGCTGGTGCCACCCCTTCCAAGGTCGTCACTCCTACCTCATCTCAACCTCGTTTAAAGGTCCCTATGAGCATGATTGAAAATGAGGATTTAGCCTGAGAAAGGTTTGAAAAATCTGTGACTGAGGAAGACGTGGTTGCTTGCTAAGATATGTCTTTGAAGGAGTTTGAGCAATCTGCCATCCATGACCTCTTCAAGGTATGTCATTCTATCTTTTACCTCGTCCTGTCATTTTATTGTGGCCAATGTTTTATTTTTAATAGGACTTTTAATTGTTTGCATAGGCCATGTCAAAGTTCATAGCAGCGTCCAGACAAGCTACAGAGATAGACAATGAGAGGGCCAAGCTTGAGACGAAGCTACGACAGGTCAAGGACGACTGTAGAAGCTGGGCTGAGGCAGCAAGCAAAGCTAAGGACAAGGTTAAGGACCTTAAAAATCTCATCGAGGAGTTAAGGGCTGACATTGTTGAGAAGGACACTCGTCTGGATCATTTTCAAAAGAGGAATGACGAGCTAGGTACCCTCCTCAAGGACTCCGGAAAGGTAGCTATGGAGGAATTCAAAGCTTCAAGCCAGTTCACTGACCTGTTGGACAGGAACTATGTTGCTGGCTTCGAAGACTTCCGCATGGATGCCGTTGAATGCTTCCCTGAGGTAGATTTTAGCCCCATCAAACTTCACCTTGGTGGCTCTGCTAGCTCTCTCCTCTAGACGAGTTCAGAAGACGCCAACGTTGAGGACAATGCCACCACACAGCATGCCCAAGACGAGCCTAAGGCTAGAGACGACCCTCAGTAAATTTGTATCAGAAAAAGTTTATCTCAGTTCCTTTCTCTTTTTTTTTTTTTTTTTTTTTTTTAAGGTCCATAGTCTTGGGACCATCTAAAATTTATTCAAGTACAATTTTCTTGTCCAGGAAATTAGGACGAGTTCATAAACAATTGCTTTTTAGGCTTTTACTTTATAAGGGTTTTTGGACGATGGTCGTCTACCCTTTAAAGCTTTGACTTATGAATGCTTATTTACATTATTTGCCTAATTTTTGAACATACTGTTGCATGGACGAGTTTTTTTTTAATATATATATATATATATATATATACCACTTATGCTATTGGCTTTTATGGGATTTGCATACTCCTAAGTATTAGAGGGTCGTCCATATGCTTTTCCTATGGACGATGTTAGAGGTTCGTCCACGCACTTTTTCTATGGACGACTTGTTTGCATACGGATGACTCACTTGTCACTCAACAATTTTTACAAGTATGACTCATCCTAAGAGTGGCAGTGATGATTTCGCCAGGTCATTCCCTCATCCTTGAGCTGGGCAATTGGCATTCACCATTCGTCTAAATGTTTCTAGCACTTCACTCGTCCAGAACACTAAAGCGTCTTGGCTAGATGCTCTTCCATGGACTCTAATGCTCACTGTATGCTTTTCCTTGTCCACTACTTGGGCGTTAGGCTTACAGTTTCTTTTCACCCTTTTCTTTGGACGAGTATGCCTTGGCTTATTTTTTTGTGCTTTATCCTCATTTCGAGGAAAGCTTATGAACGTTACATCCCTGCGTCTAGAGATTTTCATTCGTCTTGGGTTTTTGCCTTCTTGTGGGTACTATTATGGAAATTAGATTTGTGCATTAAATACATTGAAATCCAAACCAAATTACTATATAAATATCATCTACAAATATGGCACATGCTTAGAAGCCAGTGCCTTAGGAAAATACTTAAATGTACATAACTTCGTCTTGAACAAACTTGTTTGTAGATGGTGCAAAACTTCAAGAACTAGTGCACTTTTTATTCTTAACACACAATAGTAGTAGTAAGAATATAACAGTAAACATGAGTAACAACGCAGTAACTTCGTCCATAGCTGTAACCTCGTTCTTGGTGAATTTTGTCCAAGCTTATTATTGATAGTACCTCGTCAAGTGCTCCACTTTTCAGGGATGTTCTAACTTTCGTCCGTCCAGAGTTTCTAAGTAGTACGACCCTTGCCTCTTGCAGTTGATTACCCTATAGGGCCCTTGCCAATTGGGTCCTATTTTTCCATAAGTTGGGTTCCTGGTCGCTAAAGAGACCATTTTGAGAACGAGGTCCCCAATGTTGAAGCGCCTGGGTTTTACCATGGCATCATGCTGCTTAGCCATAAGATTTTTGTATCTCACTGTTCTTTGCTCTGCATCCATTCTTACCTCATCAATGAGATCGAGGTCAAGACGAAGTTGTTCCTCATTTTCTTTCTCCTGATATTTCATCACTTAATGTTTAGCCATGTGAACCTTCGTAGGTATGACTGCTTCACTTCCGTAGGCTAGTTTAAAGGGGGTTTCTCTTGTCGGGGTCCTTACAGTCGTCCTGTAAGCCTAAAGAACACCTGGCAACTCGTTAGGGCCATACCCTCTTGGCCCCCTCGAGTTGAGTCTTGATGATTTTCAACAGGGATCGGGTTAGCTATTTTTGCCTGTCCGTTAGCCTGTGGGTGAAAGGGTGAGGAATAGTGATTCTTTATTCCAACCTGTTCACAAAAGTCCCTGAAAGGCGCGTTGTCAAACTGTCGTTCGTTATCGAATATTAGTACTTTAGGTACTCTGAACCTACATAGAATGTTCTTCCAAATAGAGTTCTTAATATTTTTCTGAGTAATTTTTGTAAGAGGTTCGGCCTCCACCCACTTGGTGAAATAGTCAATCCCTACCACTAAAAATTTCACCTGTCTAGTTCCTAGGGGGAAAAGACCTAGGATATCCAATCCCCATTGTCCAAAGGACCACGGGGCCATCATAGGGGTCTGGTACTCCGATGGCTGTCTAAGAACGTTACCAAAGTGCTAACACTAGTTACATACCTTGACATAAGCCTTAGCATCTGCTTGAATTGTTGGCCAATAATAGCCTACACGGATGACTTTATGGACTAGCGACCTTGCTCCCGAGTGATTCCCATATGATCCTTCATGGATCTCCCTTAACACATAGTTTGACTCGTCCGGAGCCAAGCACCTTAGGTAGGGCTGAGAAAAGCCTCGCTTGTATAGTACTTCATTTATGAGGATGCACTTGGCAGCCCCGACCTTTAGCTTCCTAACCTCGTCCTTGTTTTCTGAAAGCCTTCCATCCTTAAGATAGATTATAATTGGACTCATCCAATTGTCTCCCCCTTCTATTTGCTGTATATCTGGAAGGTCTATGCTCGGCATGTATTGGATTCTGTCGTATTCTTCCATAACTCCTCCTGCCGAAGCCGCTCTTGCCAAGACATCTGCTTCCATATTTTCCTCCCTCGGGAGTTGAACAAAAGTCACTTCTTTAAATTTTTGGGCAAGTCATTTCACTTTGTTGAGGTATTTCTTCATTCGATCTTCCTTAGATTCACACATTCTATTCACTTGATTGATGGCTAGCTATGAGTCTCTCTTGACCATTTGTGACTTCGCCCGTAAAAACTTAGCCAAATCCAGCCCTTTGAGTAGAGTTTCATACTCAGCTTCATTGTTGGTGGTTTGGTACTGTAAACAGGTTGCATACTCCAATTTGTCACTTTCTAAGGACTTGAGTATGACTCCAATCCCCCCTGCGTATAATGTAGACGACCCGTCTACGTTGATAACCCACCTTTCAACTCCTTCTTCTTTGTCCAGCTCATCCTGGCTGGGGGTGAATTCCGCAATGAAGTCTGCCAACGCTTGTGCCTTTATCGCGCTCCTTAGCTGGTACTTGACATCAAACTCACTAAGTTCCACCACCTATTGGATTAGTCGTCCTGCGGCTTCCAACTTGTTCATCGTCTTCTTTAAGAGATGATTCGTTAGGACATTGATAACATGAGTTTGAAAATAATGTCTCAGCTTCCTAGAAGCTGTGATCAAAGCAAAGGCTAGCTTCTTCATCATTGGGTATCGTCCTTCCATTCCTCTCAGAGCCCTGCTCGTATAGTAAACTGGTTTCTGAATCCGCCCCTCTTTATTGACCAATGCCGAGCTTACTACGTGTGGAGATACCGGCAAATACAAATATAATTCTTCATCAAGTGCAGATGGGCTTAGCAACGGTGCTGTCGTAAGGTAAGCCTTCAGGTCTTGAAAGGCTTTTTGACACTTATCCGTCTACTCAAATGCCTGCCTGAGGACTTTAAAGAATGGCAAACAGTTGTCAGTTGCTTTCGAGACAAAACTGTTAAGGGCGGCAACTCGTCCGATTAGAGACTGGACTTCTTTGATGTTCTTTGGTGGTTCCATATTTAGTATCGCCTAGATTTTGTCCAGATTCACCTCAATTCCTCTATGTGAAACCATGAACCCCAGAAACTTCCCTGATGAAACTCCAAAAGTACATTTGCTTGGATTTAATTTCATGTTATACCGCCGAAGTGTATCAAAGGTTTCTTGAAGGTCGTCTAGATGTTTCCTCTCGTCCAAGCTCTTTACCAGCATATCATCTACGTAAACCTCCACATTTCTTCCGATTTGAGGTTGGAACATGTGGTTAACTAGTCTTTGATAATTCGTCCCTGCTTTCTTTAAATCAAAAGACATTACCTTGTAGCAAAATAGCCTTTGGCTAGTAATGAAGGAAGTCTTTTCTTGATCTATCTCGTCCATCTTTATTTGGTTGTAGCCGAAAAAGGGGTCCATGAAACTCAGTAGTCTGTGACTTGCCGTTGAGTCTACCAGTTGGTTAATGCGTGGCAATGAATAACTGTCCTTGGGACAAGCCTTGTTTAAGTCAGTAAAGTCCACGCACATCCGCCACTTGTCGTTGGCCTTCTTTACCATGACTACATTCGCCAACCAGTTTGAATAATAAACTTCTCGAATAAAATCTGCAGTAATCAACTTTTGGACTTCTTCTTTGATGGCATTGTCAGGCTTAAAAGCAAAAACCCTTTTCTATTGACGCACTGGTTTAGAGTAGGGACACACATTCAGACGATGAGTAATGATACTTGGATTAATACCCAGCATGTCCTCATGACTCCATGCAAAGATATCAAGGCTTTTCTTCAAAAACTGGACCAAAGTATGCTTTGCCTCTTTTTCCATGCTTTCCCCAACTTTAGTGAACTTCTCGGGTCTGCTCTTGTCCAAAAGGACATCTTCTAACACCTCAGTAGGTTCTGCTACAATCATTCTCTCGTCTATGCTCATTGTCTACCAACACCCTCTTGGTCATATAATCGGCAATGAGAAAAGTAATAATGATCGCGTCGTCGTGGGGGTGGTAAACTCTTTCAGCATCCTCGTCCATGAATGTAATGGCCTGCTCATCAACTTCCTTCGTCCTGGGAGATCGTTTAGACAACTTGACGTTTTGCACCACCTTTAGGTATGTCTTCCTTGATTTGGATGACCGAGCTGCCGAGGTTGCTCCTATAATAACTCTTATTTCTTCAAGTGGAGGTCGTGATAACTCTTCCACCTTGGTCTTTAACTTCTCCTCTTTATGGCCCTGTCTAAGGAAATTCCTCAACTTCCCTTGCCTGATAAGATTCTCTATCTGCTGCTATAAATCAAAACACTCATCTGTGTCGTGGCCGTGGTCTCTATGAAAGCGGAAATACTTGTTCCTATTGCACTTATTAGGATCTCCATTCATTTTCTTTAGCCACTTTAAGGACGGATCGTCCTTGATTTGCATAAGTACTTGCTCTAGTGGCGTATTTAAGGGAGTGTATTGCTAATTCCTCGCTGAGGAACTCGCCTTCTTACATCTTTTTTCTCTTCTGTTTGAGCCTTCTTTGGATGAGGACTTTGGTCTGGATGACGAGGGTGACCCGCTTCCAAACGCTCTGCTCTCTTCCTTTTCTTGGCTATGATTATGTCCTCAGCATTCATAAAATTTTGGGCCGAATGGATGAGTTTGGCCATAGTTTATGGTTCCTTCTCGTAGAGTTTATGAATGAACAAGTCAGAGTTGACCCCATTATGGAAGGTGGCCAATAACAACTTGTCGTTCATTTCATCTACCGTTAAGGCTTTTCTATTGAACTGGGTAATGAAGGACCGCAAACTCTTATTCTCCCCTTGCTTTATTGTTAGCAAACTAGAAGAGGAACACTTGTGGTGTTGTCCTCCAATGAAATTATTAACGAACAACTTACTCAACTCCTCAAATGAGCCCACAATTTGGGGGTATTTTACTTAACCATACCTGCGCTAGTCCCTTAAGTGTGGTAGGAAATGCTCTGCATATAATCTTGTCCAGAACCCTTTGAAGGTGCATGGTGGTCTTGAAGGTAGCGATGTAATCACACGGGCCACGAGTTCCATCATATGAATCCAAAGAAGGCATTTTAAACTTTGGGGGTAGGAAAATGACTATTGATGGAAGTCGTGAAAGGGGAGTCCGTTCAGTGAACTAGGTCATCCACGGGGTTCGTCCTCATCTGATCCATCTCCTTCTCCAAGTTTGGCACTCTTCTTGAAGCGGTACCCCTTGACTGATTCTCGGACTCAATGTTTTCCATTCTACCCTCTTGGCTCTAAGGTTGCCCCTCCGCATGCCTTTCATGGTGCTGCCTCCTTAAATTGATCTCCCTGTTTAACTCTTGGTTCTGACGTGTTAATTCTGTCATAGTGGCTGCCATGGACTGTATATGTTGGATGGAAGGCGGCTGCATGATAGGAGCAGACTGACGATCACGGTGAGGATTACTGGAAGCATCCCTACTCTTCTGGTGGCCTGGGCTAGTAGTCATCGATCTTATCCGAACCCTTCAGCCTTTTGTCTGGGAAAAGCTAATCACTAAAAACAAACAATCGAACGAAAAGAACACTATTTTTATTTTTCCCCACACATGGCGCCAACTGATGATGCGAGGAAAATTAGTAGGCTAGATGCTTAGGATTTGAAAGGACTACTGGCTGTCTTAATGGCCTGAAAAAGAAATAACAGTGATCAAAGGTGACTGGGATTGTCGGCCAAGAACCCTCTAATGCCCAAGTTAGTTTTTCTCTCAAATTTTAGAGTTCCAACTTTTTAGGAAATGTCAAAACGTACCTTTATCTGATCTGAATGAGCATTTATATAATGTCCTAGAAGCAGTTATTAGACTTGTAACCTCCCCTAGATTTGAGGAGGTGTGAGGGTTCAAGGATAACTTCCACAACTATTTAGGAGTTACATTTTTCTCACATAACTGTCATTAGAAGTTATGCGCGTGGTAAGGAGTTGTAGTACACACTTAAGAATTTTCCTAAGTGTCAAGGGCTCATCCAGGGGTCCTCCTGAAGAGCGTACCTCGCTTCCAAGGAAGGTCGTTCTTATATGGATGACCTTCTTACGGACGAGGTTGATGACCTTTGGATGAGACGGAGTGAATTTGTCGATCTTGACCATGCGAAGCTCGTCCAAGCATCTTCTTGTATGGACAAGCTTTTTATGGACGAGGTTCTTACAACCTTCGCTTTCCCGGCCTTGTCATGGACGACATTGGAGTTGGTGTATTTTATCATACCCCATCAAATTTATTTAAGGCTAGTTTTGTAAACTTATACATTTTTATAAGGTAGACAAGACAATAAATGATATTTCCTTAAAAGTTTGACTTTTCAAACAGGAAAAACAAAGTGGGACAAAAGGAGTATTTAGTTATTTTCCTCTCTATTTTATCCCTAATTTGGGAAGATTATAATTTTTGGTGGGGTGGGTGGAAAACACTTGACGACCATTTTCCTTTTTATTATCATTTGTGAACAAAACAGATGAAAACTCTCAATTTTCACTCACCTTTTCACTTATGTATTTTCCATCTATCACATTTCAGTCTAACCAAACCAAACCAAATGTAAGTCTAAATACCTAACAAATTCATGAACTTGTTCACCACAAATGAGATGGTAGATTATAATTTGTTTTTAGTAAAAGTGATGTCATTAATAGTTTCCATTAAATTTGATATTGAACTAATCACAATTTATCACTTCAAATTTTGAGGAAAAAAAAAACAAAAAAAATTGTGAAATTCATTATGGGAAGTTGCTAGCTAAAAACTACAAGAACGAAACACTCTTTCTAGACCCCCCCCCTAAAAGGGTGTAAGAAGAGACAAAAACAATCCTCAATGTTAGAGCATTTGCATCAATCGGTATAAAATTTTATTTATTTTCGCATAAAAACATGTTTTTTTTTTCTATTTTACACAATAACTTTTCAAAAACATCCACATAAGCTTATCTATTATACACTCTATTTTATTTACAAAATATTTTTTATTATTCTTTTATTATTACTTTACTCATCTCTCTCTCTCTCTCTCTCTCTCTCTCTCTCTCTCATATACACAACTCTTTACCTCTCTCATATTCCAACCTAAACAGTCAAACACAAAGGCAATAATGTTAGATCTGGCAGTGGATCTAGTAGTGGCAGTGGATCCAGTAGTAGTAATGATAGATTTGGCGGTTTGTCCTTAGGTTTTTCATATGATTTTTCTAACGGGTTTGATTTTGATTTGATTTTGGCTTGACTTGGCTTGGCTTGGCTTGGCTTGATTTTGAGTTGGGTTTGGGATGGATTTTCTAGTGGTGGTGTTGGTGGTTGGGTGGTGCTGGGATGGGTTTTCTGGTGGTGCTATTGGTGGTTAGGGAGTGATGGGATGGGTTTTCTAGTGGTGTTGTTGGTGGTTGTGTGGTTCACTTCTTCTTCTTTATAAGGTGGGTTGCTGTGAAATGGGTTGTTATGGTGTTGGGTTGTGGTGCTTGGTTGGTGGTTGGATGGTTCTCTTCTTCTTCTCCTGGGTTGCTATGGAAGTTAGGGAAGACAAAGTTTCTAACAAGAGCAATAGTAAGAAAAAAAAAAAAAAAAACTAATGTTATACATTGTTAAGGTTCAAAATGTTACAAGTATTGAGATCTAAAGCAAATGGGCCCTCAAAACCAAGGAAGGCTCAATCCGTGAGCCAAGGTTCGACCCATTAAGAATGGGCAAGAAGAAGCCTAAGCCCATGATAAGGTAAGCCCTGTGCCTTAGAGAGGAAGGAGGGAAGCAAAGGAAGTTTGGCCTAGCCCTATGTAAAAGGGGGTCCCTAAGGGGGATCCTCGGGAAGTGCAGGGAAGATCTAGCTGGGATGTGGACAGCTTAGGGAGGCATGCCCATAGGCACAAGGAATGAAGGACGTCATGTCCTATTTACCACCCACAACTCAGAAGAAAAGCTTTGGGAACAGGTGGTGGCTTAGGAATTAGCACCTGATGAAGGGAGCTTAATACCTCGGAAAAAGCAGGAAGGGGAACCAAGAAGGAAGGTGACTGAGAGCCTTTCAACATATCAAAAAGGAATCTACCTATTTGAAGGAAAGAGACAAAGGGTGATACAAAAAAAAGGCTTAGAAAAGTCCTTTTAGAAGCTTTGGGGAGAAGGATTGGAAGCCTTGACTTAGGAAAGACTTTTGAATTTGCCATATCAAGATTTCCCAAAAGAGGAAAGTCAAGTGGGAATTTTTGGGAGACAAATCTCAAAAGAAAAATACAATGAAGAAATAAGGAAGGGACTAACGATCAATGTTACTGACACAACATTGGCTCTGGTACCTAGGGCAGCAAAATGAGGGAATCAATGGCATGCCAAAAAACCCTAGAATGGTACTATAAAAGGAGGATCAAAGCATCAACAAAGGGCATTCAGCAGATATTAATCAGAGCATAAAGAGCATTAGAGAGACTTATTAGGCTTTAGAAAAATAGAGAGAAAAGAAAGGCATTGTGAAGGATCCTCTAATAAGTGCTTAAGGATACACTTGGATTCAAGGGGATTCAAATCTTGGAAGCCTAGAAAGAGCTATCTAAGTCTGTGACTTTTGAACTTGTTTGAACCTTGTGGCATATCTTGGTGAGAAATAGGGTCCAATGTACTCGAAAACTTAATATAATGACTTATTGCTCTATTTGCTAAGGATCCTCAACGTTTTTGCGTTTTCTCTTGATAATTCATTCACTGTTCTTTAGCCACTTATTTTACAATATATATATATATATATGTATGTATGAATGTATATGTGTTGTAAGACCCATGTTTTGTGCACAAATTGGTTCGTAATCAGCCCAATATAGCTGCGATGAATCAAGCCCAGTCCGCTAACCAATAAACATTACTTATTGGGAGGCCCACGATCCTTATTATTGTTTGGGCCTGGGTACTGTCCAAAACAGGAACTCACATATGCATCAATAGTAATAGTGTAAATAAATACGGTTATTGTAGCAAATGTGTATATTTATACATTTATACACCCACTGATGTGGTTAGTTTTGGAACCAAATTATGTAAATTTCACAACTTTTTCTATTTTAGAAACACTGTTGTGAATGCTCTTAAAGTAAACAGAAACACAATGATTTATAGAATTTTACATGAAACCCAAAAAAACTATGTTATATAAATATTCCAAAGATCCGATTAAGTCAAACTCAAAAATAAATCAAATGCTATCAAAAATGAAACTAAACAAGTCTGAATGTTAGTTTGGAGAGTGTTAGTGCAATTGAACTGAATGAAACTAAAAATGGTAGTTTAATTGAATAAATAAATAGTCTGCAAAACAACAACTAATTAAGATCATCCCCGAACAAGAAAGCAAACAATAGAAAGAAAGATACTGATAAATCGTAGAACAAACATGGATTGATAGTCTATCACACACTAGAGGTTGAAAAGATGTCAACATATTACACCACCAAACACTGTAATAATAGCTTGCAACTCAAAAAAAGCATAAACCACCAATGTTATAGAGGTGGGCTTACATATATAGTTACATGGATTTACTAGCAACTAGATATAACACTTTATGATGGGGAACCAAAAAATAAATCACTTATTTTCATATTATTGGATACCCATCAAGTTTGGAGTGTCCAGCCTACTGATTTCACACATCACCACTTTCATTAGCATCCAAACCTCGAGTCATTGCTTCCCCCATAATTATCTACTCTATCAGGGGGCATAAACCTCTTGAGAAGGGGAGCTAGCTTTTTGTTTGTAGCCTTGGAAGGATGATCAGCAGGTGGTTCTTCCACAGTCGCCTCGAACCCACAAGAAAAAGATAGTTTTCCTTGGCTCGTCCCATCATAGATCACAACATTTTCACTCACTTATATTTTTTTTTGTCTTCTACATCAGCTCAACAAAATCTGTCAGCATTTTTGAAATGGGCACACGAACTTCACCAATTTTCAATGTTCGGATCATAGTGAGACCCATGTATGTGTGTTGTAAGACCCATGTTTTGTGCATAAATTGGTTTGTAATCAGCCCAATATAGTTGCAATGAATCAAGCCCAGTCCACTAACCAACAAACATTACTTATTGGGAGGCCCAGGATCCTTATTATTGTTTGGGCCTAGGTACTGTCCAAAACAGGAACTCACATATGCATCAATAATAATAGTGTAAATAAACACGGTTGCTGTAGCAAATGTGTATATTTATACATTTATACACCCACTGATGTGGTTAGTTTTGGGACCAAATTGTGTAAATTTCACAACTTTTTCTATTTTAGAAACACTGTTGTGAATGCTCTTAAAGTAAACGGAAACACAATGATTTATAGAATTTTACATGAAGCCCAAAAAAACTATGTTATATAAATATTCCAAAGATCCAATTAAGCCAAACTCAAAAATAAATCAAACGCTATCAAAAATGAAACTAAACAAGTTTGAATATTAGTTTGGAGAGTGTTAGTGCAATTGAACTGAATGAAACTAAAAATGGTAGTTTAATTGAATAAATGAATAGTCTGCAAAACAACAACTAATTAAGATCATCCTCGAACAAGAAAGCAAACAATAGAAAGAAAGATACTGATAAATCATAGAACAAACATTGATTGATAGTCTATCACACACTAGAGGTTGAAAAGATGTCAACATATTACACCACCAAACACTGTAATAATAGCTTGCAACTCAAAAAAACCATAAACCACCAATGTTATAGAGGTGGGCTTACATATATAGTTACATGGATTTACTAGCAACTAGATATAACACTTTATGATGGGGAACCAAAAAATAAATCACTTATTTGCATATTATTGAATACCCATCAAGTTTGAACTGTCCAGCCTACTGATTTCACGCCTCACTACTTTCATTAGCATCTAAACCTTGAGTCACTACTTCCCCTAGAATTATCTACTTTATCAGGGGGTACAAAGCTTTTGAGAAGGGGAGCTAGCTTTTTGTTTGTAGCCTTGGAAGGATGTCAGCAGGTGGTTCTTCCACAGTTGCCTCGAACCCACAAGAAAAAGATAGTTTTCCTTGGCTCGTCCCATCATAGATCACAACATTATCACTCACTTATATTTTTTTTGTCTTCTACATCAGCTCACCAAAATCTGTCAGCATTTTTGCAATGGGCGCACGAACTTCACCGATTTTCAATGTTCAGATCACAGTTAGAGTTGCGATATGACTTGAGCTTAACAACCATATTAAGGTGTTTCTCCTAGGCCATGGCAATGTCGATGTAGAAATCAACATGGAAGTTCCATGTTGGGTTTGAACCACGTAAGCGAGGTGATTTTTCTTGGGGAAAATGGGCTTATTGTTGTTGTTGTCGCAAATGACAATCATAGTGTAAGGTTGCATTGTTATTGTATGGTTTACGTTCTTCAAACTTTGGGGTAACACAATTTCAAGATTCAAAGCCCTGTAACTTATAACGTGTAGCTAGCTTTGGGAAAGAGAGAGAAAGACTGGGTTTGTGTGAGTGAGGGCTTGTTTGGTTTCCCCATCACTCAGTTTTCATAACTCAGTTTCAAAACTCATAACTAAAACTCAAAACTCATCACTCATAACTTAAATCCCACTTTCACTAAAAAACTCCAAAACATCTGTTTGGTATAAAAACCCAATCACATATCTCATCTTTTTTAACTTAACTTTTTGCCAAAGCTGTGGACCCCACCCATTGACACTACACAGTGGTTCACCATTTGCTATCCATGTCCAGGTTCTTCTATACTTTTCTTCTTTTCTTTTTTTCCTCTCCTTCATTTTTTCCTATCAGAAAACCACGCTGCTCTTCCCTTGCCCTCGACATCAACGCACAAGCACAACAGAACATCCTCTTCTTCTTTTTGATCTTCTTTCATTTTTTAATTTCAGTTTCCTACCCATAATACCCATTTAACACATCTCTTTCTAGAACTCAAATTGTACGCCTTGCCCTTTGCTGAACTGAGTTCGTGGCTAGGGGCCAGTGAGCACAAATCAGTGAAAACCATGCCATTCTTCCCTTGCCTCCCACATCAATGCATGCGCACAACAGAACAGATTCTCTTCTTCTTTTTGATCTTCTTTCTTTTTTCCATTTCAGTTTTTTACCCTTAATACCCATTTAACACCTCTTTGTAGAGAAGCCATTTTACACCTCACTGGAGATCGAGATTTGGTGGAGTAGATGAAATGTGAGACAAGACGGAGAGAGGGAAGTGAGAAAGTGGGAAAATTTTTGCTGAAAAATTTTGAGGGAGGAAGTGAGAAATGTTCAAACCCGTTTGCGACGGTAATATTAATGGGTTCTGAACTGATTTGATAATGCACTAGTAATGGGCCCCACAAACTCTTTATATTTACTAGTATTGCCACTGAGAATCAATTCTTAGTTTTTGAAAACACCCAAATCCTAAATCTTGTTTCCGGTTTCCATCACTCAAACTCAAAATTTTGAGTTTTGAGTGATGGAAACAAGTGTTAGGAACCAAGCCAAACACAAAATCTTTTGTGCGACTCACACGTTTTGGAAACTCAATGATGAAAACTGAGTGATATCACTCAAAATCTTGGTGATCCAAACAATCCCTGAATGTGTATGCACTATATGTGCCACTTTTCTATGGCAATGTACGTGGCTTACTCAGCATAGTAGGGGTGTCTATTCCACATGGTGTGTTGCACACACTACAATGCTGTGTATTTTTATAAATTTGAAAACATTATTTTAAATCACGTTTTTTGTTACAAAAAGTAAAAACTAAGTGGGTGTAACTCACTGCACAAGATTTATTTTTGTATTGGGAAAGAGATGAATTGGAAAGATGCATCATGCATATATCACGGGTGTGCCTTTCACAAAGATGGATACAGAAGGGTGCCCAAAGGGGCAGGGCCAAGATTTATATTTAGGCCCCTATTTCAAGTCGCTTGACCTTCTCTCCTCCAAAATTATTAGCCCATCCCAGTCTAATCCAACTCAAACCCATGTAAATTTTCAACCCAAAACATAACAAATTTTATTTAAAAAAAAAAAAAAAAACCAGCATTTTGCATCTTTTGTCTTTGTTGGTAGATCAAATACATCTTAATGTATTAAGAAACAATAATTTTGCGTATTTTTTTTGGTTGATAGTTTGTTAATACTATAGAAGGTTTTAAAAAAAATGTACCCACAACGTGCCTCTGTCCCTAATAATGGGCAGCTAAGATTGTGATGTGTGAGAGCAATTGGGCCTTTGGTAGGAGAAAATGGGTAGCTAAAATGGGCAGCAATGTACCTCTGTCCCTAATAATGGGCAGCTAAAAAAATGTACCCACAATGTACCGCTGGGTCGCGTATGGCTTTCCATTTGCTGCCATGACATAAAGGTGTCTTGGGCCCCTTTGGGTAGATGAAGAGTTGTTCGATACGGGTTTCATGGCAGCATTGCATTAGGTCGGCGTGTTAAAGGCCATTGTTTTGTCGCGTTGCCTGTCCAACTATAGGGACTTGTTCAACCTCTATCATTTAGTCCACAGATGGTGTAGCGCCACCCATACCTTCTTCCTTTCTTGCGGCAAGATCACAATGACCTTGGAGGATGTAACATATCAACTGTTGTTGCCCATTCTTGGTGACGTAGACATGAGTGATATTGAGCTTTTGGCTAAGGAGGAGGCCATGGAGGCCGAGTTGAAGAAAGGGATGAGTGGTAACTCAAAGTTATAGCATTAGGTTAAGGTTTTTTCGAAGGCTTCCGACGTAGGTCGTTGTGCGGCCTTTGTTGCATTCTGGCTCTGTAAGTTCATCTTTGGCTCTCACTCTCATTATGCTGTAAAACCTCTTTATTTCCGATCAGCCAAAAAGATTTCTGCCGAGGTGCAGACACCCATTTCACAACTTGCATTTAACCAACAAGTAAATTTTCAGATTTGTGATACAAAAAAAATCTTGATGCTCTAACGATCATAATGGTATGTCATGGGTTTTGATCAGACCACCTGATCAAAAGTTATCATACAAACAATTTTCAATGATCATGGCTCACCTACACGATGGGTCTGATCATATCCTATTTTAAACACTTAATTTTAATTGGTTCCAACAAGAATTAATTTAAAATTAATTAAGTGTGAATTTTGATTGGAGTTCATTTTATTTCATTATTTTTTTAAGAAATAATAGAAAATGTTTTCCTTTATGGCATCTTATCTGCTCTTTTGTAAAACAATTTGGATAGAGAAAAAGATATGATCCATGAAAAAATTCAAAAGAATAGAAAAATGCTCAAAAAAACGTTATTATCTTCTGCAGCAACTTGGATTGCATTTTTGGCTAGGAAAAAGTTAAAATTTGATTTTCTCTATTTCTGGAAAAGTTGTAGAGAATTGAATTTTCTTTCAGAAAATACTAATCCCTTATTAATTGGAATTTTGACCAAAAAGTTATAGCAAAAATACGAAATAGGTGCAGAAGATAACACAAATTTAGCATTTCGAGATTTTCTAATAGGCTTATCCCTTCCCTTAGCTTCAAAAGAAATATTTTGAAAAAAAAAAGTTGGACAGAGAAACAGATACATTCTATGAAAAATTTCAAAAAACAGAAAAAATGTTAAAAAAACGTTACTATTTTCAGCAGCAACTTGAATCGCATTTTTGGCCTGGAAAACGCTGAAATTTGGTTTTCTCTATTTCTGGAAAAGTTGTAAAGAATTGAACTTCCTTTAAAAAAATCAATCTCAAATTAGTTGGAATTTTGAGCAAAAGGTTAGAGCCAAAATACGAAACAGGTGCAGAAGATAACACACGTTCAGCATCATCTTCAATTTCCTTTCAATTTTCAAATGGAGATCAACACCAAATCCATTCTAGCTTATTTAAACAGGTTTATCTCCTCCCTTAGCTTCAGAAGAAAGCTAATGACTTAGTTTTAAAGCTAAGCCATCCCTTCCCCTATAAATAAAGAAGACCTATTCCATTTTCTGAACCCTGATTCCCTCTAGAGAGCTAGTGAGAAAGCAGAAAAGAAAAGCTATTGTGCAACCATCGTTCTTACTTTGGTTGTAGTTTAGTACTACCTTGCTTTCTCCCTTACCCTTTAAGTGATCACTTGCCCCTTTAATTTATGCTCTATTCTGGTAAGTAGTTAATTATGTTCTTTAAGTTTCTACACATGCTTGAATAAATGCTTCCAAGTCACTTTTGGTTTCTTTCATGATATGCTTGGATGAACATGCCTATATATCTCATTGATATTCCTTTTCTCTGCTTAGATGAACACTTTTAGGCTAATGTGCAACTTTCTCTTGAATGCTTAGATGAACATGTCTGGGTAATTGTTTTACTTTTTTTAAATACTTAAACGAACATGTATAAGTATTTTGATTTTCTCTAGATGAACATGTCTAAGGGATTTTTCTTTACTTTTTTTCATAATTGCTTGGATGATCAGTTATGCTTTAACATTTTGTTTTTCTCTTTGCAATTGTGTGGTGGACAAATAGCATGACAATTCTCTGTTTTCCTTCATATGCTTAGATGAACACTTCTAAGTTATTATTTGCTTTTCATAACATGCTTAGATGAACATGTCTAGGTAGTTATGTTTTTTTGAATGCTTAGATGAACAGGTCTAATTAACATTATGGTTTTTGCTTAAATACTTGGATGAACATGTCTGGGTGATTTTCTTTATTCTTCTCACGATTTCTTGGATGATTGGTAGGCCTAAAAATAAATTTTCTTTTGCAATTATGTTGATGAAAAATAAGATGACGATTTTTTCGTCTTCACATGCTTAGATGAACATGTCTAGGCTAGGAATTCCTTGTTTGCATTAATTTCTTGGATGAACATTCCATTACTTTCATAACATTGTTATCTAACAAATTTCACTTTTTGTTTCTCTTCATATTAAATTCCCTAACACATATTCGTTTACAATTCTTGCAAATTAACATGTTTATATGATATATTGTTTGTATTTGTTTGACATGACATGATATTGGCCATCTTAACCTAGGAGACCAGTTTTACCAGGCGAGATGAGTGCTTAATCCCTTCTCATCTCATAAATTAGTCTCTGAACCAAGATCAAGGGTTCTAGACTAGGCTCTTGTATATACAATTTTACATTTTTTTAGAATGTAATTAGGAAATAAAACAATGTAATTTACTTTCTTAGATAGTATCTAGGACTAAAAAAGCATTGTAAATTTTTGTTACATAATTGATGTAAATTGTCATATATAATAAACAAGAAAAGCATTTTTTTTTTTTATGTAAAAGGTTTTTTTATTTTTCTATTTAAATTAAATAAGTGGCAACTCCACTTAAAAAGCCTCGATTTAGGTGGAAGTACATTTTATAGTGAATTAGGCATTTTGAGCATCACGATCCCACCCCTTCGCGCGGGTTAGTCCCAATTTGAGGAAAAATTGGCAGGTCGAGGTCGTGGTCGCTTACACGGGGTGAGTCTGCCATTGGCTCCTATGTTTCTGGGTCATCTGTATGTGTTGTTAGATATTTTACAGAGTAATGAGAAGCAAGCGGGTTCCTGCCATATAGTTACTACTTCTGTCCACAGTACCATTTTGCAGCATCTGCTATTGGAGTGTTGTGCTAGGCACTTGGCTAAGTGCAAGTTTGTTCATTTTGCCAAAGAGAAGTATTGTTCCTATTCAAAGGTTATTACTGATATTTGTGATCGTTTTGTATCTGATTTTCCATTGGCTTACTGCCATATATTTTGCATAGCTGCGATGCATGAGTACTGACAGGCTATGATGACATCATTTGAGCAAGAATTGTTGGGTAGACGTGGGTTTTGTCTCATTCCTCCTGATGGTCTTCACGCCATCATTTCTGCCAACTTGCGGTTATTGCTTCCCACTAAGTCTGTGGTGGCATATGATAGGAAGCAGAGTCAGTCTGCTATATTTGAGTGGCAGGCAAAGCAGAAGGGGTGGTACTTGTATGCTGGTGAGTACCCCACGAGTTGGGAGAAGAAGGTGAAAGTGGTGAACCTTCCTGTGCATGCGAAGAAGGGCTCGGTGTCTCGGTCCGCTAAGCCTAAGTCTACCAAGAGAAGCAATGATTCTTCTGAGACTTGTTCTAGCATTGTTCCTTATGAGGCGGTCTTCCTCCCATTGGTAACATAGCCCTTAAGAGTTCTCCTCCTCCCTCTACTCGTACCCGTTCCAATAGGCGCCCTATTACAGGCAAGCCCAAGCCTTTTGCTCCACGACCATCCATAGGTGCTCCTTCTTTTAGCAGGACCTGAGGCAACAAGAGAAAAACATCTCCACCATTTTCATCTGCCACTATTGAGAGGAGAGTATATTATTTCTTACCTTACTTCTTTATTTTTTTCTTATTCATAGGGCCTTCTTGCGTCCAACTCCACATGTATACTCATGCATCTCCTCTCTTGTTTATTATTATTTCTTAGCAGTCTAAGCATAAGGAGGACATTTCTGCCACTCACCTTATCTTACTTGATGAGCCCGAGTTAGAGGTACATTCCTCCCCTTCGCATGCATTTTCATTGCCACGTGTTACCATGTGTTCTCTCTCCTTTTTCATCATCATTCATTCATTTTTGGTTTTTTTTTTTTTTTGCATGCTTATTTATCTCTTCTTCCTGCCTTAATATCCGCCCTCTTCCTTTCTTTCTTCCCTCTTTTCTTAACCTCGAGCCCCTTTTTGTTTACTATCCCATGAGTAAGGAGGTCTTTGCTGCCATGGGCACACCCATGAACGTTTCTTTGATGGGGCGGATATAGTGGCTAAGTCCATGACCTTTACTTCTGCTGTTGCATAGGGAACTCTTGCCGAGGCTACGATTCCTTCACCCAGGCTTAGTCCTGTTGAGAAAAGTGCCTAGATCGAGAAGGTTGGTGAGTCTGTTCCTATTCTTGTCGAGATTCCTACTCCTCAAAAAGGAGCCACTCCTGTGGGTGCATCTCAAACTGGGAGCGCTTTTCCTACTACTCCTCTTGTCAACCTTGCTAACAATCCTTTTGTTGCTCTGTCTTAAGCTGTGAAAGATGGCTTCTCCTTGGTGGTCACTCCTTTATTCATTCCTAGTTCTGCCACCCAAGGGCCTGATAAAGATTTGTCGTCGGATGAGTGATCTAAGCAGGTTCTTGAGGATTCTGAGGACGAGCCTGTCATGAAGAAGAGAGTTTCTAATTCTATCAAGGATGATGGTGGTGGGCGTGAGACTAAGGCTATAGGTATGTGTCTTTTGCCCTTGTCAGATCTTTTTTTTTTTTTTTGTAACTTCCTGGTACAATTCTCTGATTGTTCTGTACATTAATTTCCATAGCCATAAATATTCCCAAGGAGCCTAAGACTACAACAGACACTGTGATGCCTACAACCCTTACTCCCACGGGTCTTGGTATTTTTATTTCTGCCATATCTTCTTCAATCTTCATTATAGATTCATCCTTTCACTTTATCTGTCCCTCATGCTATATTTCATATTTCTTCCTAGGTCTGACTCTTTTGAGGTGGCTCCATCCTCTCAGTTTGAGTTTAGTAGTAGTTCTGCCACAATTCTGGATCTAGCGAGCGAGGTAGCTGCCTTCTTCATCTAGTTTGACTAGCCCGAGACCAATGATCTTGATCCTGGGGATTTCTGGGGTGCTGTTGCCCCTTATGTTGATTTTCATGGCTTTCGGGTCCTTGGGGAGTGCATCTCTCATTTGGAGGCAATTTACAATAGTGATGGGGACTTTATGTAGGGTTTTCTTTTTGGCCGACCCACAAGGGAGCACTTCCTAAAGCTATTGGGGAGCGTAATGAATGACATCAAGCATAACTTCATCAACATTGTGCCTACTGAGAGGATCCTATAATGGAGGGCCTCAGTTTAGAAGTTGATTTGATTTGGGTTTGCTGTGGAGTTCCTGTTGTATCACTTGTGAGAGATTGCTCAAGCCTTCTTTACGAAGAAGGTCTAGCCTACTATGGACGCCATAGATGCTTGCATCAAGATTTTGAAGAAGGAGGTGGCAGACCTAGAGGCACGTTGTGAGCGCCTCCTCTCTAATGTTACTGGCCCTAGCTGCTTTGGAGATTGTTGATGCTCATTTTGGGAATGCTTAGCAGCAGGAAGGAGCTCAACTACATTGGTAAGAAGAGAGTTAATGGATTGAGGGAAAGAAACTCATCAAGCTCGAATGGCAGGAATGATGAGTCTTAGGCCCTTAAAGTAAACAAATGGGCCTTGAGAAAGCAAATGGGCCAAACGATAGCCCAAAGGAAGAAGCAGTAAACCTATGAACATTATGTGATGTGAAAAAGTGAGAATGAGCCACAGTAGGCCCGAAGTAATGAAGTAAGAAAGTAAGGGGTTTTTGGGAAGCTATGAACCCCAAAGATGAAGGATATAGTAATTGCGCTAAGTAAGCCCAAAAGGAGTTAGTAAAAGCCTATGAGAATGTAGAGTTGGAAATGGGCCGAGGACCCCTGTTGATGCCCATTTTTGCAAATCCATACCTAAAAGCCTATGAGGAAGAAAGCCCAATAAGTTGCAAGGCGAAAAGCAAGACCCAAAGGCCTACCAAGAAGACCAAAGAGCAAGAAAGGTCCAAAGGAAGAAATGCAAGGGAAAGTGATCTACAGTAATACAAATCTACCGTAGAATACAGTTCTCTGGCAGAATGGCTTCCGCAGATGAAGATAAATTGGGCCCAATACCCTTTTGATCCAGTTAACATTATTTAGCCCACAAAGGCCCAAATCCTTTTGTATAAAAAAGATAGGCGTGAAAGCTAATATGAAGAAGCGTGATGAAAAGAAGCAAGGAATAGCAAGAAGTGTCAGCAGCAGGAATCGCGTGAAGGAAAGAAAAGTCAAACCAAAGGAAATGACAAACGCAGCAGGCAACACATGAATAAATAAGACAAAAAACACACATCAGAATGAATCTAAACTAATTTGCTATGGCAGAAATGGCGTAGGAAAAAAAGGGGACAAAAATAGAAGACAATAGAGTAAGCACAGAAGGGCTGGAGCACCACTAACCTGTACCCAGCCAATACAAGGGAGGTGGACTTACAATCAAGAGGATTTAGAGGGTGTGGTTTGGTGGTGGGGGGAGAAGGGGGTCTATATTTGGTTTTCAGCCATGACTTATTTTGGAAGTAAACCTTGCTGTGATGGTATCTTACCCAAAAGAAGTAATAGATTGTTGAGACCATCTAATGTATGCCATAGAACTAGGTAGTGAGTTAGCCTAATCCTTACCCATTTGAACCTAGAGGTAGAGGTATATAGCAAGAACAAACAAAAGGAAATTTTATTGTGAAATGAGTAGCATTGCAGTAAACATGTACTGAGCAATGACTATGGTCGGGGCAACCAATGGGTTGGTGGGTAGTCCTAAAGGGATGCCCACAACAAACCAAAAACAGTTGATGAAGCCCTAGGGGGAAAAGAGAGAAATTCCATTGAATTAGCTCACTATAAAAGGAGAAGGGCCCCCATGGGAAGGGAGATAGTAAGCACGGGGGACCTAAGAGAGGAAGCACCTAAGGGAAAAGACCTAAGTGAGAAAAACAACCCACGACAAGAGAGTAGTTAGAAAACTAAGGGTAAAAAAAAAAGAACAGAGAGAAAGAAAGAAAGTGGTAAAAAGAAGAGAGAAAACACGGCAGGAATAGGGGCATGCATCAATAGATCATCTTTTTCCTCCCTCTTAGCAAATCCACTCTTTGAGGTCTCCAAAAAGTAATAGCTAGTAGACGTTTAGGCCTATTCTCCAAAATGCACAACTTTGATGGCAAGAACTTATGACAAGGTTGTTCAAGTTGGGGTTTGTGTTTCTTCTTGGTTTACTTATTCTATGGGAAGGTTCAATACTTGATTTCGATTGCAAATATATTTGATTTCACTCATTAGAATTTATAGCCGCTATATTTAGTTATTCTGCTATATCACGTTTTTTATCACGTCTGCTGCATCGGTTATCCTGCTGTGGTATCTTTACTTGTTGTACTGGTTATTTTGTTGTAGCACATTTTTATTGTATTAACCGTGTTAGCTATTATTCTAGCTAAACCTTTTCTGCCTAGACTTTCTTCTTTATTTGTTATTACGTGTTTTACTTTTGACTCATTATCCTGCCATAAGTGTATATATATATATATACATATAATTTGTTTCTCATGTTTTGCAGAATATATTTTATAGATGTATATGTGTATATGTATAAGTATATTTATGAATATATGGATGTATATATTTGAGAATATGCTAACCCATGTAAGCTAACATTTGCTTGATTGATATTTTCTTTGGGTTTTAGATTTGTTTATGTGCAGGAAGTAGAAAAGTATTTCTGCAGTAAAAAAAATGAAGAGTAGTCATTCACAGTAGATGGCTTTATTACAGAGCAAAAGGTTTTACAACAGATGGCTTTAATGCACAGTAGACAACTTTATTGCATAGTAGAAGGCTTTATAGCAGATAGCTCTATTGCACAGCAGAAGGCTTTACAGTAGACAGTTTTATTGCTCAGCAGAAGGCTTTACAGCAAACGGCCTTAGTGCTCAGCTGACAGCTATATTGCACAACAAATGGCCTTAATGCTCAGCAGAAAGCTTTATTGCACAGCAGAAGGCTTTACTGCAGACGGTTTTACTGCATGGCAGACAGTTTTATTGTATAGCAGAAAAGTCAGACCTGCGGCAGAAATTGGAGAAAAGTTCCTTCTGTGGCAGAAACAAGGAATAAGCCCACTTTGCAGCGTCTTTCCCTGGACTCGGACTCAACGTTTGTGCACAAAATGGCAGCGGTAGAATGGTACTTCGGAGCCCATTCTGCAGAGCACCAGGCCCAACTTCCTTTTTAGAAAAAAGCCTAGACCAAGCGTTGTCCAATAATATCAAAATGCATGTCTTAGGTACAAGAAATGTAAAAAGAACCCCTCGACATTTTTGGCAATTTCCATGGAGAGTTGGGATCAAGATGGGGAGAATGAGATATTTGTCCCCCGCGAACATGTTTCCAAGTCCATACCAAAGCAAGACGCGGATGTTCTTAAACCATCCAAGCTATACCCTCAGGAAAGTTTCCAAAATATCACAGCAGTATCATAGTGGAATTCTATGTTAGAGTATCAGGACAACATTATAGCAAAACGGTGTTGCGGAATTCTATGGCAGAATATTGTAGCAACGTTATGGCAAGATAGTACTGTAGCAGAATTCTATGGTAGAATATTGTAGCAACATTACGATAGGATAGTACGATAACAGAATTCTATGATAGAATATTGCAGCAACGTTATGGTAGGATAGTACTGTAGCAGAATTCTATGGCAGAATATTGCAGCAATGTTACAGCAGGACAATATTGTAGTAGAAATCCATAGCAGAACACAACAATGTTAAAATAGAGCAGTATCATGAGCAAAATGCTATGGTAGAATATTGCAGCAGGATGTTCAATGGCATTGGCTCAAAATGTGGTAGCAAAATATCACTACAACAACATAGAGTTCTACAACTAAAATGTCCTGAGAACTCTATAATAGAAGGCCTTTACAATACTTGGTCCTATCCTTTAAATGCCACTTGTTCTCCTTGTCATGCATGTAAGACATGTGGCAAGCCACTTATTCAAACATGCAACTCTCCTAAAAGGCCACTTATCATTCTTTTGCTCTCATGTCTTTTAAAGAAACACTAGAAACTTTCTAAACTTCCTCCATCTCCACCTTCAAGTCCAGCATTTAGAAGAGAAAAATCCCTTCATTCCTTCACAAGGTTTCAATCATTTTTTTTTTATGCTAGTGATTCTAGCTTTAATTCCCTTCAAGAACCAAAAGCTAGAAACAAAAAAAAAAAAAAAAAAAATGAAGCTATAGAAGCCAAAGGAAAACCTTCATCATTCCATAAGTGCAAAATGTCTTGTTGCAAAAATTTTGTAGCAGAAAGTATAGATCCTTCGGCAAACTGTTCACAGCAGAATTTGCTGAATTTCAAAAGTGCAGAATGTTTCCTCTAGCAGACTTTTTTAGAAGTGCAGAGTGTCTCTCCGCAGAAATTTCGTAGCAAAAAGTACAGGTCCTTCGGCAAACTGTTCACAGTAGAATCTGTTGAATTTCAGAAGTGCAGAATGTTTGTTCGCAGAATATTTTATAGTGGAAAATTTCAGAAGCTAGAATGTGCATTGGCAGAATATTTTGTAGCTGAATCCCAAAAATACAGAATGTTCAGAATATTTCATAGCGGAAAGTTTCAGAAGACAAAGTGCAAATCCTTCGGCAGACTGTTCACAACAGAATCTGCTGAATTTCATAAATGTTGAATGCTTATCTGTAAAATATTTTGTGACAAAAATTTTTAGAAGCCAAAGTACAGATATCTCAGCAGAATGTTCACAGCAGAATGTTTTGTAGTAGAATTTTTTTTTATTATTATTTTTTTTATTGAAGTCCAGCAAATCTTTTCGTAGAATATCCTACCAAAAAATTCAGCATCGGATTCTTGAACTTTCTAAGTGCAATCACAAATCCAACATGATTTTTCTTCTACAACAAAAGTAACCATTTCCCCATAAGGAATTCACGGGAACACCAACAGTGTGAAGATGTGTAAAAGGGTAGTGGACGATTCTGCTACAACAAGAAATTCGAGTCAATATCTTATTCAACAAATTTGAGACTTGTTCTCAAAGCAAGAGAGGTGCATACAAAGCCTTTCATATTCACTTTTGCTGAATCAATTTTTTGTACTACATCAGCAAATATATAAGTATCAATGAAGGGAGGAGGGAGAAGTAATTGATTCCACGATATCGAAACATCCGCTTTCAACCAAAGAATACATTAAAGGCATGTGACAGGGTGGTGAAGTGTCCAAATTAAATCCAGACCTTGGAATGAAGCCAACGACTTAGTTATTGCGTACTCTCCATAAAGAAGCCCAAATTTACAAGCTGCTTGCAAACTGCTATTTGTCCATTATCAAGTTTAGCAAACCGATTCAACAACCTTAAAGAGTTGAGAAGTTTTCTTTGAAGTACCTCAGAGGATTTATGCCTAGAGTGGCATTAATAATCATGATCTTTATGATATTTCTAAGAAAGAATGTATCAGATCACTTGTACTACTAACTATGCAACTCCACCAGCACTCTTCAACTAATGAAGCTCATTGATGCCCATGTCTCATCCTAGAAGAACTTTGCAACAGTGACAAACTCAAAACTCCTTCTTTTAGCTTGTGTACAAAAGGGAAATAGCGAAAACAATTGCTCACACACATTCTGCCATTATTATGTGGTTTTTATTGAAGGCGTTCTGCTGCAAGGACATTCTACCATAGGAATAAAGAAGCATGCTATCCCACGAAGATGTTGGTACATCATGGGAAAATTCTACATTTAGAAGCCTCTACTCTTGGCTATTACTAGCCAACCATGAAGCAAGAGACGTGGCAAACTCCATCTAAATATGCCTATACTCGAAGAAGAAATCCAAGGAATATGGATCTTAGTAGCAAAAGCCAGCAAAAGGGTCGCGGACATGAATTCTTGGCTAGAGGCCAGCAAAGGAACCATGGTTGTAAGTTCTCAGCAAAATCCCCTAATGGGGTCTACTCTCAATCAAACCTGCAAAGGAGTCATGATCGCAAGTCTTTAGGAAGAATTTGTAGAAAAGCTATAGTCACAATCATATGTAGCAGAAAAAATGGGAGGCCAATCGTGCTTGCAGTGGAACGAAGCCAAAGCATCTTGGGAAGTAACTCTTTCCTAAATTCTCTAGCAACGAAGAATTTCTACAATATGACAACCTATATATTCATGGCATCTAATTTTTTACCAAAGAATGCATGAAACACATGATAGAGCATCAACACCAAGAGAGGGTGATATCAAACTCATTTAGTTGTCTCACATGCTGAAGGCTAGAGCTCATTCTACAGTAAATATGGGAAGCCTTATGTTGAAAGCTAAGGGGTTATTCTCATATACTAGGGGCTATCTCATTCTTCAACAAAATTTGGGAAACCTTCTACAAAAAGGCAACAAATTTGGAAAGGCTTCCCCGAAGCGCTTAGAGTATCAATACGTAGTAGCAACATTACCCACTATGAAATAAGCATTGATGGTGGCATTTCAATAAGTATACATTCATCCGCTGCTTGATCTATAGCAACTCTAAACTTTATGATATAGCATAGTGCAACACCCATTTAATTTGTTGCAACCTACCATGGTCAAGTAACATTCTAGTCTATGTCAAAGCAGCAACGTCATCTATCTTTTGTGGAAGCATCAAATAGCAATTGGAGAATGTGTTCTCACATGATATAAAGTCTATGTAGCAGTGAATCCGTGGGAAGAAATTCTACCACCCTTGTTGCGGCAAATGTCGAAGAAGCAAAGAAAGGAAGCAAGAAGATGAGGCCTACAAGCACTATAGGAGAAACATATGTAAAGGAACAAAAGGTGGAAATCAATGATGAAGTCCAAGCATCTCTCTAGCAATGCATTCAGTGGCAGGCCACTTTCCACAAGAATTGGAAAGACACTGCCAAGCTTAGCAACATGAGAAAGAAGAATTAGGAGAAATAAGATCTGCGGAAGACTATAACAAAGTTAAGAGATTTAGTTCACAACAACATCTATGCCTTTTCATCAAAAGGGCGGTGATATACTCACCAACAGCAGCTGTGGCAGAATGACAAGAAGAATATGTTAAAGAAAAAAAAAAATCAAACACGAAGGAATCAATACTTGCTGTGGTAAAATGACAAAGAAAATGTTTAGAAGGTGAATGGTTCTCATAAAAGCATCCTCATTTCCCTTGGAAAAATATCTATAGTGGCACCACTTGTAGGCGCCTTAAAATGAGTGGTAGACTCAGTCATTTCTGCAGAAAGATCAATTTTGCTGCGGAACTAGAATTTATGGCAGACTCAGATACAACCCTTAATGCAAACAACAAAAATACAAGAGTATTGAAGATCTTGGGGGCTAAAAGGTCCTCTACTATTGTAACAACACATTTGTCCATGTTAGTAGTAGCTCCAAATAAGAAGGCCCTCCATAAATACATCATCATTGAAAGAAACTTGCTTTTCTACAAGGCCCAACACCCTTCTCCACAAAAACTTCATCCTGGCAAAGACAACATGTGTTCTTCAACATAACGGAAAGTATTATCAACAAATGAAAGAGTTTTTTATTATAATGAGGGCTTGCAATTTTAGCAAAAGAAATGAAGATACGTGAATGCAAAGAGAAGAAGAAGGCACAAGAAAAGGGAGTGAAGCCACCCTTTGATCTACACACTTAGAGGAAGCTTTTCTCTTGTGAAAGAACTCTACTTGAAGAAAGTGATGTGGCAGAGCTATTTTGATGAAACTCTTTTCAGTTGTCGGCTTAGATGCGAAGGTAGTAAAAGACATCACTTTCTCCTTCTTTAAAAAATGAATGAAGCCTGAAGTGAAGCAACCTTAGGTGGTTAAAAGAAAAGAAAAATGAAGACCGTAAGGAAGATCCTTGCTTTGCAAAAGTGCTGTTTGAGAAGTTGGCAAAAAAAGAAAAGTCAAAGAATCCAAAGAGCCAATTTTGAGCATTTCATAGAAATGTAGAACATCATAATAAAGAAGAACCCAGCAAGGAAGGATTCCATGACATCTATGTCTTCTAGCCATTCTTAGAAAGCAACTACACTTGTGGAAGAATGACAAGATGATGCTAAGGAATATGTGGGGAAAGTAAGTTAATTGAACCAGTCAAGCCTAATTATTCTGCTGTAGAATCCGCTACAACCTTCACTTCCTACAGTATAGACGCTGCTCTAGCAGAAGCAAAGTAAAGGGTGCATTAACGCAAAGAAATAAGTGCATGTATTACATATTTTGCAGAAGCAGAAAAAAAAAATGTATTTATCCTTACAAAAGCAAAGAAATGAGTACCATTGTAGGAGTCCAAGATTACAAGGAATTTCCAAAAAGCAAATCAAGAAAAAAGCAAAAGAATGATGAAGAAGAGAAGGATGCACACATCATTATCATTGAAAATCCCTTAAATTGAGGGTAGTGTTGATGCCCACTTTGGCAAGGAGGTCCAATAGAAAGAAGAAGCCCATCAACATGGGCAGAAGAGAGTTAGAAACTGGATAAAAAGCTATTAAGCTCAAGGGGTAGGAATAATGGATCATAGGTCCATAAAGCAAACAAATGGACCTTGAGGAAAAAAATGGGCCTAAAAGGCCTAGAAAGAGAGAAGTAGCAACCCATGGGCAGTATGTGATGTAGAAAAGTGAGAATGGGCCACAGCAGGCCCAAAGTAATGCAAGTAAAGAAAGTAAGGGGCAATGGAGAGTCCATAAGCCCCAAGGATGAAGGATAAAGTAATTGGGCCAAGAAAGCCCAAGGAATTAGTAAAAGCCCATGGGAAGCGCAAAATTGGAAAGGGCCAAGAATGCCCTAAGAAAATAAATGGGCCAAGGATGCTTAAAAGAATAGAATGGGACAAAGGAGCCCAAAAGTGATGAAATAGGTTGAGGATGCCCAAAAGAATAAAATGGGACAAAGGAGCCCAAAAGCAATGAAACGGGCTGAGGATTCATAAAAGAATAAAATGGGCCAGAGGAGCTCGAAAATGATGAAATGGGTCAGGGAGGCCCAAAACAGCATGAGTACAAGCATAATGATAGTACTGGGCTACTGGAGTGTAGCAGAAGGAAAGTATACAGCAGGCCTAAAAGAGGCCCAGTAGGCACAAGTCAAACAATAACATACAGGCAATCAGCAAAAACAATTAAGCTAAAAAAAGGCAAAGCTTTCAACAAACTCACTTTAGGATGACAGCAACAAAACCACCACCCTCATGAACAACAACTTTTTGGCTACTCTTGAAGGATTATAAAATTTGCAGGAAGAAAGAGAATGATTTGCCTAAGGAGAGTAAAGATTGAAGCAACAGGCCCATAAAGAAAAGAAGAAAGAAGAGAAGCATTCGTATGTGAGTTGTGAAACAACCCACGAAACAAAACTACATGAGTTTTCGCATATGAATTGCAGGAGCAATCCATATGCTCAGGGGGCTGAATGTTGATGCCAATTTTTGCAAATTCATACCTAAAAGCCTATGAGGAAGAAAGCCCAATAAGTTGCAAGACGAAAAGCAAGACCAAAAGGTCCACCAAGAAGACCAAAGAGCAAGAGGAAGAATTGCAAGGGAAAGTGATCTGCATCAATACAAATCTGCCGTAGAATACAAATCTGTCACAAAATACAGTTCTCTGGCAGAATGGCTTCGGCAGATGAAGATAAATTGGGCCAAAGACCCTTTTGATCCAGTTAACATTATTTGGCCTGCAAAGGACCAAATCCTTTTGTATAAAAAAGATAGATGTGAAAGCTAATACGAAGAAGCATGATGAAAAGAAGTAAGGAACAGTAGGAAGTGTCAGTAGTAGGAATCACGTGAAGGAAAAAAAAGTCAAACTGAAGGATGACAAATGCAGCAGGAAACACATGAAGAAATAAGACAGAAAACACGCAGCAGAGCAAAACAAAACTAATCTACTACGGCAGAAATGGCGTGGGAACAAAAGGGAACCAAAACAGAAGGCAATGGAGCAAACACAGAAGGGTCAGAGCACCACCAACCTGTACGCAACTAAAACAAGGGCGGTGGGCCCACGGTCAAGAGGATTCAGAGGGTGTAGTTTAGTGGTGGGGGAAAAAGAGGGTCTATATTTGGTTTCTTGCCATGACTTCTTTTGGGAGTATATCTTACCCAAAAGAAGTAATAGATGATTGAGAACATTTGATGCATGCCATAGAGCTAGGTAGTGAGTTAGCCCAATCCTTACCCATTTGAACTTAGAGGTAAAGGTACACAGCAAGAACAAACAAAAGAAAATTTTGTCATGAAATAAGTAGCATTGCAGCAAACATGTACTGAGTAATGACTGTGGCTGGGGCAACCAATGGGTTAGTAGGTATTTCTAAAGGGATGCCCACAAAAAACCAAAAACAGGTGGTGAAGTCCTAGGAGTAAAAGGGAGAAATCCCATTGAATTGGCTCACTATAAAAGGAGAAGGGGGGAACCCATGGGAAGGGAGGCAGCAAGCACGAGAGACCCAAGAGAGGAGGTATCTAAGGGAAAATACCCAAGTGAGAAAAACAATTCACTGCAAGAAAGTAGTAAGAAAACTAAGAGTAAAAAAAAGGAACGGAGAGAAAAAAAGAAAGTGGTAAAAAGAAGAGAGAAAATACGGCGGGAATAGGAGCATGCATCAATAGACCATCTTTTCCCTCCTTCTTAGCAAACCCACTCTTTAAAGTCTCCAAAAGTGATAGCTAGTAGCCATTTAGGTCTATTCTCCAAAATGCACAACTTTGATGGTAGGAGCTTATGACAAGGTTGTTCAAGTTGGGGTTTAGGTTTCTTCTTGGTTTACTTATTCTATGGAAAGATTCAATACTTGATTTTGATTGCAAATATATTTGATTTCACTCATTAGAACTTATATTCGCTATATTTAGTTAGCCCAATCCTTACCCATTTGAACTTAGAGGTAAAGGTATACTACAAGAACAAACAAAAGAAAATTTTATCATGAAATAAGTAGCGTTGCAGCAAACATGTACTGAGCAATGACTGTGGCTGGGGCAACCAATGGGTTGGTAGGTAGTTCTAAAGGGATGCCCACAATAAACCAAAAACAGGTGGTGAAGTCTAGGAGTAAAAGGGAGAAATCCCATTGAATTGGCTCACTATAAAAGGAGAAGGGGGGAACCCATGGGAAGGGAGGCAATAAGCACGAGAGACCCAAGAGAGGAGGCACCTAAGGGAAAATACCCAAGTGAGAAAAACAATTCACGGCAAGAAAGTAGTAAGAAAACTAAGAGTAAAAAAAAGGAACGGAGAGAAAGAAAGAAAGTGGTAAAAAGAAGAGAGAAAAGACGGCGGGATTAGGGACATGCATCAATAGACCATCTTTTCCCTCCCTCTTAGCAAACCCACTCTTTAAAGTCTCCAAAAGTGATAGCTAGTAGCCATTTAGGCCTATTCTCCAAAATGCACAACTTTGATGGTAGGAACCTATGACAAGGTTGTTCAAGTTGGGGTTTGGGTTTCTTCTTGGTTTACTTATTCTATGGAAAGATTCAATACTTGATTTCGATTGCAAATATATTTGATTTCAATCATTAGAACTTATATCCATTGTATTTAGTTATTATGCTGTAGCACGTTTTTTATCACGTCTGCTACATCAGTTGCCCTGCTGTGGCATCTTTACTTACTGTACTAGTTATTCTACTGTAGCACATTTTTTATTGTATTTACCGTGGTAGCTATTATACTAGCTAAACCTTTTCTGCCGAAACTTTCTTCTTTATTTGTTATTACGTGTTTTACTTTTGACTCATTATCCTGCCATAAATATATATATATATATATATATACATATACATACATATAACTTGTTTCTCATGTTTTGCAAAATATATTTTATAGATATATATGTGTATACGTATAAGTATATTTATGAATATATGCATGCATATATTTGAAAATATGCTAACCCATGTAAGCTAACATTTGTTTGATTGGTATTTTCTTTGAGTTTTAAATTTGTTTATGTGTAGGAAGTAGAAAAGTGTTTCTGCAGTAAAAAAAAAAATGAAGTGTAGTCATTCACAGTAGACAGTTTTATTACACAGTAGACGGCTTTACAACAAACAACTTTAATGCACAGTAGACAACTTTATTGCACAGCAGAAGGCCTTATAGCAAACTGCTCTGTTGCACAGCAGACGGCCTTACAGCAGACAGCCTTTATGCTCAGCAAACAGCTTTATTGCACAATGGAAGGCTTTACAGCATATGGTTTTACTGCATGGCAGACAATTTTACTGTATAGCAGAAAAGTTAGACCTGCTGCAGAAATTGAAGAAAAGTTCCTTCAACGGCAGAAATAAGGAATAAGCCTACATTGCAGCGTCTTCCCTTGGACTTGGACTCGGACTCGGACTCAATGTTTGTCACAAACTGGCAGCGGTAGAATGGTACTTTGGAACCCATTCTGCAGAGCGCCAGGCCCAACTTCTTTCTTAGAAAAAGCCTAGACTAAGCGTTGTCCAATAACATCAAAACGCGTGTCTTAGGTACAAGAAACGTAAAAAGAACCCCTCGACAATGCCCAAGGAGGAAAAATGGGCCGAGGATGTCCAACAAGGAAGAAAATGGCCAGAGGAGCCCACAAGTAATGTAATGGGTCTAGGAAGTCCAAAAGTAGCATAAGAATGAATCTAATGATCATAGTGGGACATTAAAACCAATTGGGAGAAGAACGTGCAGCAGGCCCAAAAGAGACCTAGCAGGAGCTGGTCAAAAAACATCACGGTAAGAACGGCAGCGTGGTATGACAGGAATGACAACAAGACTACAGAATGAGCAAAGATTGGGCTCAAGAAGGGTGAACTTGCATCAAGTAAGGCCTAGCCCTTGAACGGTGCAAGCTAATAAAGAATGAAAAATCAGAACACAGTTCACGTCATAAGAGACCAAGGATAAGTGGTAGAATGCACAAATGAACCTCCAGACCATGGCAAACGCATGAGCAACAGACAAGCTTTTGATGTACATGGAAGAAGATCACGCATAAAGCCCAGACGCTACCAACTTGTACCCAGCCAATACAGGGGTGGTAGGTCATGGGTTAGAAGTAAGAGGGGGTATGGTCTAGTGGTGGGGACAAGGGGAAAGCCTATTTTGGGGTTCCGCTCAAACTCTTTTAGGGAAAATGTCTTACTGGGATAACATATCACCCAAAAGAGAGAGGATGAGCTAAGACCACTAGGTGCATGTCATGAGGGATAGTAAGAGAGAATACCCACACTATGGAGGATAAGAATGCCACGATGAGCAAGCAAACAAAACAATTTTCTTTGTCTGGTAATGGGTAGTGGCATAGCTAGCACGGGTAAGTGGTAGTAGCTAGGCAACTAACAAACTAGTGAGTGGTCGAAGGACACCCAAATCCAGATAGAAGTAGTTAAAGGCTAAAAGGGTAAAACTAGCCACGACAGACAGAATATATAGGGCTTTTGCCGTGTATGGTGAAAAAAAAAAACACAATCACAGCAGTAGCATCAAAAAGAGAGAATCATAAGAAAGAAGAGAGAAACGAGAATCAAAGGATAAAAGAAGAAAAATAGGGAGTGAAGTATAGCAGGCATGCACCAGTAGGCTCACCCCCTCTCTCCCCTTAAAAGGCCTACTCTCACAGTGAATAATTTTTACGGCAGGATCTTCCGAAGAGGTTATTCACATTAAGGGAGTGGTTTCCTCCTTGGTCTTAACCCCGTAACATGATTTAACAAGGCAGACTAACCTCTTTTTCTTCTTTGAATTAATCACCATTATTATTTTCCTTTCTATTTCTGCCATTCCTCTTGCGACACTTTTCCTATTATTTTATTCTTCATTTTTTTTAAAGATCCTTTATTTTGCTTTGTCTAATAGCAAACACGTCTTTTATTGTTTACCACTGCATTCTGCCTGCCATTAGCTTTGCTGTAGCGGCAACGCCTGCCATAGGCATGTGATCGAAGTTTTCTGCTAAAAAGAAAGGGGCATAGTTTATGCATAAGCTGGACCAAAGTAGGTTGTGATTGGACCGGTCCTAACTCTCTTACCTTGAATACTTGGGCCTCAGTACAGCAGGAGGCAGCCCAGCCCAACATTTCAAAAAAGGCCCACCATAGAGGTCAAAACCTTATTTCAAGCCTTTGATGAGACTTATTAAATTGTGTAGTTCCCTGTTTATCTTCTTCCCCTTTTCACCTTACCCAGTACACTTCCTTATTTTCTCTAGCACTTATTTGGTAAGTCTGATATGACTTACATATTTTGGGTTTGTAATCTATGATGCTACATTTGCTATGTTTATTACTATGATTATGATACAGTGTATTTTTGCTAATACTCCATAGTCTTCATTACTTTTTACAAATGAAAACACACTACAATACTTTCTTATGACATCATCCCTTGCAGGGGCATTCACTTAAAGGAAAAAAACTAAACAAGAGAAATGAATAACTATACAATGTTTCTTAGGCATAATATTGCTTTAAACATTTGCCGTTAATGGGGTCCATTAGATCTTTTCCATTCATCTAGGCCAAATGATAATACCCACTTGCATGTGCTTCCTTTACTACAAAGGGTCATTCCCACTTTGGTGAAAATTTAGATGGTCCTGCCATACCTTGCTTATCGTGGTTTGCCGTTTTCAACACAAGCTACCCTTCTACTAACACCCTTTCTTTGGTTGTCTTGCCATAGGCTTTAGTCATCTTTTGTCTATATCTATGGTTACGCTTTTGGGCCTCATCCCTTTTCTCATTTAATCATTCCAAGTCTTCACATCTTTCTGCTATGAAAACTCCCTTCTCATTTTCCTTCTTTCGTGCCTGCATGTCCCTTAAAGAGGGCATCATCACTTCAGTTGGGCTTACTACCTCCGTTCTGTAGACTAAGGAGAATGCGAAAATCCCGTGCCAGACTTGGATGAACTTTGGTAGGCCCAAAGGATGTCTGGCAAATGCACTGCGCATCCTTTGGTGTACTCCTGACTCATCTTGCTAATGATCTTCATGAGAGTCTTATTTATTACTTCTGCCTGCCATTCCCTTGGGGGTAATAAGGTGATGACTTGTGGTGTTTTCTCTGATAAAACTCCAACATTTTCCTTACCTCATTGTTGACAAATGGAGTGTCATTGTCACTAATTATCTTATGAGGTACTTTGAATCTAACAATTATGTTCTCCTTGATAAAATTTGTCATGACTCCTCCTGTGGCCTTGCGAAGTGGTACAGCTTCTGTCCATTTGGTGAAGTACTCTGTAACTACAAAGATCCATATGTACGCACGCGAGGATGGATTAACTGGTCTCACTAAGTCAAGCCCCCAAGTATGGAAGGGCCATGGGGTGACCATCCTATGTAAACTTTGTGGGTGAGTGTGAATCAAGTTAGCCTGCACTTGGTAGCTATGAAATTTCTTCACAATTCTGCTGTATCTTTCTTCATAGTAGGCCAATAATAACCCATCTGCAGCATACACCAATATAGCTTCTTCTTCCCTTGGTGTTCTTCGCATTCCCCTGCATGTACCTTCTTTATCATTCCCCTTGCTTCTCTATAACCCAGACATCATAATGGGTCTCCATCATATCCTTTCTTAAAAAGGATTCCCTCATGTAAAAAGTATCACGTTGCTAGCTTTTTAAGTTTATATATTTCACTATGCTTCTATGGCAGGACACATTTTGGTAGGTATTGCATAAACGGTCTTCTTAAGTATTCACTAGTGAACACAACGTAACTTTCCTCTCTATCTGTAACCAAATGGCAGGATTCACACTGGGTTTGGACTAGGTTTGCATCCTTACCCATGCTTGGCCAATAAAAACCCGCTTTCTAAAGCCTATGGTGAAGGCTGATTTCGTTGCGAAACCCGTAGGTTCTGCCATGGACCTCCTTCAAATTTCTTCGGGCCTCTTCTCGCCCCACACACCTTGAAAGGATTCCTCTTGTTCCCTTTTCATCAGGGTGTAGTCCTTTAAGGCCTTCAAATCTGCCACATCTCCTTTCAATAGGGATTCCTTAATGGGAATTCTCTAGTCCTCACACCCTTATTCTTCTTGGAACCTTTCTTGTAGTATTTCAATAATAGATGCCCTTTGTTTGCTGACTTAGACTTTGGTGCTACTTCCTTTAAAGGCTATCTATGAGCCCAACACAGCTAGTGCGTGCGCGTACTGATTCTCATTTCTCATTTCTCATTTCTCTAAGGCTATCTATGAGTCAAACGTTGAAAACCTTTCTTCCATTTTCTAGGCCAACGTCCTATACGGAGCCAAACTTGTTTCCTTTAAAGAAAAACTCCCTTTAGTCTGGTAAACCACTAGGTTAGAGTCCCCTATCACCTTTAAATGCTTGATCCCCATCTCAAGGCTTGTGGCCAACCCAGTGAGATAGGCCTCCTATTCATCGATATTTTTTTAGCAAGGAAACTCCAACTTGATTAAGAGCACCACGACCTCTTCTCCTTCATGATAGAGGACTATTCCTACGCTACCTAAGTTGGCCATAGAAGAACTATTGAACTTCATCACCCATTGTTTTTCGATTACTTCTGTCGTGGCCACTTTCCCTGGAACTTCATCGTTCAAAGGGAATTCTTCTTCTCTCGGGAGTTGTGCTAGCAAATCTGCAATGGCCTGACTCTTTACTGTCTTGGGTGTTCATGCCTTCAAGTCATACTATGATAATTGCGACAACCACTGAGATATCCTCCTAGAGAGAATTGGCTACCAAAGTAGAGATTTGATTGCATGGACTTCGTCATCAAGTATATCTCGTACCGCCTCCTTCTTCTTGGGTGATTAGAGCACTTATGGCTTACGAGCTTGAGACCAGATAAAGCAACATTGGCCTTTTTCAGATTGGGGCGTGCATTATGGGGAAGTTTGTCATAATCTACTGTAGCCTTCGAAAGGCTGTTTGATGTGCCTTTCCCCACTCGAAACTTTGTCCCTTTTTGAGTAATTTGGTGAAGGTTGAAGTGATTGATGCTAAGCCCGGGATGACTCTCCGAATGTAAGAAACTTTCCCAAAAAAACTCTTTAATTCCTTTACTATGGCAATTGGCTTCATGGTTGCTATAGCTGTGGCTTTGGCTGGGTCCACGTCTATACCATTGCTGTGGACCAAGAAACCTAGGAATTTCCCGGCAGACACTTAGAAAGCACATTTGAGTGAATTCATTCTCAGCTTAAAAAGTCTGCATCTTTCAAACACCTTTCTTAATACTTTAACATAGCCCTCTTGCCTCTTCGATTTTACAACTATGTTATCCATAAAATCTTATAACTCATGATATGTCATGGAATGTGGCCATCATCGTTCGCTGGTAAGTTTCGCCTGCATTTCAACCCAAAAGGCATCACGGTGTAGTAGAAATTACCTATAGGTGTTTTGAAAGCAATCTTCTCTACATCTCTTGACGCCATTCAAATCTGGTTATATCTACTGAACCCATCCATGAAGGAGAACATAGCGTTTCCTGCTGTAGAGTCTATTAGTGGGTCTATGTTGGGCAGGAGGAATTCGTCCTTTGGACAGACTCGATTGGGATTTTTGAAATATATGCAACATCTTATTTGCCCAATTCTCTTCTTCATTGGCATGATATTGGACAGCCATCACGGGTGCTAGATGGGTTTAATGAAACCAGCGGCCAACAACTTTTGCACTTCCTTCACTATCTATTCTTCTATTTCAGTATGAAACACCCTAGCAAGTTGAGCCACTAGCTTAGCCTCGGGATCTACGTTGAGCATGTGCACCACTAATCCTGGGTCTAACTCAGACATCTCACTGTAGTCCTATGCAAAGATATCCTTGAATTCTTTCAACAATAGTGTCAGATTTGACTTTTCATCTTTTGATAAATTTGAACTTATTGAAATTGGTCTTAGTTTCTGTGGGTTGGCGCCCAAATCAATTTCCTCCAACTTCTCTTCTACCGTTACCTACGCATCCTTTTTTGCCGTGACTTCCTTTTCTCTTTCTGTATCACTTTCTTCTTCTGAATTTTCCTGGGCCACACAGCATACCAAACTTTTATGTTGTGCCCCTTGTTTGCGACCCCCTTGCGCATGGCAGGTGGGCCCCGTGTACTTTCATAACTTGTAAACTATTATGCCATCAGGGGTACAAACCTTGACATATCGTGGTGTATTACTTGACTCTGAAGTGGGTGCTTCTTTCCTTTTTTTCCTCCGCATTAGTAGTCTTCTCAAATCAGGCTCTAGATCATCTTGGATATCCTCCCACCAGGGGACAAAGCTGCCTTATGGTTTGGACACCAAGCTTTCACCAAATGGCGCCCATTTGTCATAAAACATGGTTTATACTAGATGAGCTTCTACTTGCTCTAAGGGTGACAAGTTTGGTGCTATCCGTATCATTCTGCCATTCAGACTTCCTTTCACGCATTGATGGTAGGTTGACGGAACCAATCTTTGTTTTTACAACCATAGCCTTCCCAATAATTAGTGGTATGAGACTTTTGTTTTTACTACATGGAAACGGGTCAGAGAGGCTATTGGCCCCACTTTCAACCATAACTAGACGTGGCCAATGGTATATTCACCTCTTCCCCCAAATCATGTTACCTCAATTGGGCATCCCTGTATTTTTCTGTTTGAAATTCTTACTGCTTGTAATGTGCTGAGTGGAATGTGGTTTACTGAAGCGCCTGTGTCAACCAAGGCCCTTTTGATGAGGATTTGATTTGTGGAGGCTGCCAGGTAAAGAGGTCTCCTATGATCTGAATGCCCTACTTCCATATCTTCATTACCAAAAGTGATCTCGTTGGTATGCTGTAAGAAAGCTTTGTTAGCTCTGATTTTTGCCGACAAACATTCTACTCCTACCCTTGAGGCAATGCTCACTAGAGTCTTTGTGGAAATTCTCTACTCATTTACTATGAGTTCCAATTGATTGAACAGGTTCTTGAAACTAGAACTTTTTTGCAAGGTGGAAATTGTTGTGGTAGGCAGGACTGGCCTTTCCTCTTCATCTTTTCCTGGATCTGCGCAAATAATGACTGCTATTATTCCTTTCCCTTTGTGGTTCAGGAGTGGATTTCTTTGGACTTCTTGCTGGGATTACTCAAGAGTTCCTTTTTTGATTTTGCGATGCACTAGACTATGGAGCACCCAGCATTTTGCGGTAGGGTGTTGCACATAACTATGCAAATGGCAAAAATGTGGGTCACCTCACTTTTCTTTGGCAGGTTCCTTAGAAACTTGGACGGGCTTGAAAACCCCATCTGCAATCCATTTATCTAGGAGCACATCTAACTCATTCAGTGTACATGGAAGTGGCAGAGAGTTCTCGTACTTCCTACCATCCAATTTCCTCTTCTTTTCGCCGGTAGATACCGCCATGGCTTGTGGAGTGGACCTCTATTCCTTGGGCCTGTCAGAGCTTGGCATTATTGATTAAGTGGTTTTCCTGGTTTTCTGTAGTAGCTGGGAGAACAAGGAAATTTCTAAGTTCTCCAAAATAGTTCTGTATTCCATAATCATGTTACCTATACACATTTCTACTAATGTCTTTTCTTCACAATGATCATAGCAGTCAATAGCTATGTCCCTGAATCTCTTGATTTATTCCCTCAAGTCTTCACTGCTCCTTTGCTTGGTTGCTTGCAAAGTTGCAAGCGTTACTATCTCTTCTCTATGAAAGTACTTAGTACAAAATACGTCTACCATGTTGTCCCATGTCAGGATTGACCCTGGCTTTAAACTGATGTATCAGGTGTACGAGGGGTCACGTAAGGATTTAGAAAATTCCCAAAGATACAAGTCCTTGTCTGTCGCGTATGGACCGAGGGTGTCAATAAACTTGCTTAAATGCTTAATAGCACTTCCCCTTCTACCATCGTATTATGTGAAAATTCGTGGTTCATATCTCTTAGGATATGGCTTGCTGAGTATCTTAGTGGATAAGGAGGTCTTCGTGCATAAAATCTCTCATTCAACGCTTTGGCCTTTTCCTGCTTTAGAAGCATTGCAACTTCAGCCAAGTTAATGAAACACTGCTCCGCATTCTACAAACCACCCCTTACATGGGTTTCTTCCTTGTTTGTCGCATGCTCTGGGTCATGCTGGCTTCCTTTTTCTTTTGTTTTATCCACCTTCATCTGGCAAGTCTCCTCCATTATCAGCTGTTGGTAATGTTGCACAGATTGCAACACCTCGATGAAAAAGTTGGCATTATTAGCAGGAACTTTTTGTTGCTACTGTGGTCTAGCCCTTGCGCCGTTAACACCTTCCTCTTAGTTGGGCTAGTGCTAGTGGGGTATTGCTAGTCTTGACTCTGCCTATGAAGGTACAATGCTCAAGTTTCGCATCGTTTTTTATTTCAGGGACATAACTTGCATGGGCTTTATCTGTTTCCCAACTCCCTAGTGAAGTCGCCAATTTAAATGTGGTGGGCCTTTTTTATGTACTGGGATAGGCTGTTCCTTCCACACTACAACCCAATGATTCTAGTGTGAGAGATCACCAAAATTGGGGGTGCCTCTCAAAAAAGAGATTTAGGTACTTTTTAGGGCACCTTTCTTTTTGTGTAAGTGGTTTGGATTTGCCACTTATTTTTTATACAAAAAATAAGAAAAAATAAATAGAAAATACATGACTGAATATTATCCTTCTCATTGATTGAATAAAAAAATAAATGTTTGAAAAATTGAAAATTCCATGGCTTTGAGTCCTAGTTACAAACTACATGGCTTTTTGTCCTAGTTAGATTCTACCCAAAATAAAAAATAAAGATAAGGCTTAGATCTACTTATCCAAAGACCTAAATTCGAAGGCTAGGTGTGTGTTTGGATACTGCTTATTTTGCTGAAAACTGAAGACTTATTGCTGAAAACAATAAAAAAATAATTTTTGGGTTACTGTTCACATAAGAAATCACTGTTCACTTGCCTTAATACACTATTTATGTCCCATGAACAATGCAAGAGGCACTGGTAAAAAAAAAAAAAGAGGCAAAAATGCATATAACGCAAATGCCAACGTGATCCAAACGCATACTAGGTTACGGAAAGGGAAGGTGTTAGGCGCCCATTCCACCTAAACAGAGTTTGACTTTCTAGACTTTTGTGACCAAAGTATCTTTTATGCATGCTATGAATGACATGTTGTACATATGAACAAAACTAAATCACACAAATTTATTTATGAATGAATCCTCATGTTTGTTTAAAAAATTCAGATCTATTTTTAAAGAAATTGAATTTGATTTGTCAAAAATGCCAAATCTGTTTTGTAATAAAAAAAGGTGATTTTTGTGGAGAGAAAAACTCAGATCTGTTTTGGTGATTAAAAAAATTTGATTTTAGTTTGTAAAAAAAAAAAAAAAATTAGATCTATTTTAACATGTAGAAAAAATTGGTTTTAAGTTTGTAAAAGATCAGATCTGTTTTGTGATGATAAAAAAAAGGTTTTTGATAATAAAAAAAAAAAATCAAATCTGTTTTTATATATATTTTTTTTAAAAAAATATGAAAAAGTTTTTTTTTTTTTTTTTTTTTTTTTTATGAAGAGAATTTCACTCATAACATAAATTTATGCTATACGAACCAAACAAAACAAAACAATCATAAACACAATCATGCTTAATCTTTTTCTTCGTTCCAAAATCTACATATGTTAAAGAAAAATCAAATCTGCATCTAAGAAAGATACAAATCTGTTTTTGATTTGAGAAAAATTCAGATCCAGATCTAATAAAGATGCAGATCCATTTTTTGATTAAAAAAAAATTTAGATTTACATCTAAGAAAGATGCAGATCCATTTTTTGTTTAAGAAAAATTCATATATACATCCAAGAAAGGTGCAGATCTATTTTTACTTTAAGAAAAATTCAGATCTACATCTAAGAAAGATGTGGATCTGTTTTTATTTTAAGAAAAAACATTGACTATGCAGATTATTGGAATTAAGAAAGAGATCACAACAATTATATAAACAAAATCAAGATCACAAATTAACAAAACAATGATTAACAATTCATGCTATGGATAAAGGAAAACATGCATTATCATAAGAGCAAGACATAAAGAACAGGAATAGGGTGATTGAAATAACCTCTTGCATGGAGCACTTCTTGTTCTTGAGATGATATTTTAGGGTTCAAAGAAATTTATTCAATTATCTTTGAAACCTAAAAACCCTAATTTTAGCAGCAAATATCAGAAAGGATCAACGAATATGAGCAATTTGAGAGCCTAAAAACGTATGCCTCTCAGAGTGCCAAAAAGAAGTTCCTAAATTATGAGATCCAGTCTCTATTTATAGAGACCAGAAGACTCTAAAAAATAGCTTCGACGTGTAGAACGCAAATCGGGACTCATCCTTTTGTGAAAAGATCGAAAAGGATGTACCTTATCATCACTGGAAGGGAGTTGGGCCAAAGCCCAAAATGAGCCAATTCGGCACTCCAAAAGTGCCAAATGGTGCTCTTGGATGCCGAACGCACTTTCGTGTTCAAGTGCGTTTTGGACTCTCTTTCTAGGGTTTTTTGATCCAATCCTTGTACCTAGAGGTGTTTTCATCCTTAGTCAATGATTTTCTTTTTTCTTTTCTGGATAATTCAGGCTTTTTAGGAAAAATTATTTTGTAGATAAATTCCTTAAAATAAATCTTGATAAAATTCAAATTATCCACAATTTTATTGTTATCCAATCATTCCTTTTATTCCTATGCATGCAATCCTATTTTAGATACTAATTATCAACCAATCACAAAATTATTTAATTAATTTTAATTGTTTAACCCATCAGAATTAATTTAAATTAATTGTACGCGGTCAACTCTTCCTAGACACAATGCATGTTGACCGTGCAAATTTGATCATGAGATATCTTTTGATCCTATGGTTCTATTTAGAAACCGGACACACCATTGTGACCATTAGAATCTCAAGATTATTTTTGTGATATGCAATAAATAAATTGATGCATGTAATGCAAGAAAAAATTGATGCATGTAATGCAATCATGATTTTTGGAGTACATGGATGGTCATTCTAGTTATCTTCCTTGATTACATCATGGGTGCAAAATCGAGTGTCTACATTTAGGATAAGAGAGTTGGGACTGGTTTAATTGAAGCTCACTTTAGGCTAGTTTGTGCTCAAGTTGGAACCCTTGGTAGAAATCTTGATGGAGTCACGTGCCCATGGCAAGAAATACTGTCACAAAAATCTTATAGCCGAAAGAACACAATATCTTAGGATAGCTAAAATATCTTAACTAAAATACTTGCCACTGATCAAAGATAATGCTTAAACAATTTTACAATAGGGAAATACAATAATATGGCAGGAGTGAATTAGTAACAAGGAAAGTAACGTTAGCACTTTAACCATCATAATAAAAGAAGGAAGGGGGGTTAGTCTGCTAAACTTGGCTCCTTAGTAGATTTAAGCCTAAAAAGGGAACCAATCTTCAATGTAGGTAATCTCACAGGGGGATTTTTTGCCATAGAAATCACATACGTTGGAAAATGGATCTAAGTGGCTTAATCTCAAATCCTTAACTTGCTAGAGAGCAAGCTATTGAGAGGGAGAGAAGTGAATAGCCTATGGTGCATGCTTTCTATTCCTCCTACTCCTATTTGCTTCATTTTGGTTATCTTATTTTCTTTTTGTTTCTCTTCTCTGTTGTTCTTTGTTTTCTACTTATCCGTTTTTCTATGTTATTTCCTATTCCTCCTTGTTGTTTTTTACCTTGCATGGCCAAGGCTTTTTTATACTGCCTGCTGTGACAAGATTTATTATTTTACCCCTCAACTACTTTTGGCCTGTTATAAGTGTCCTTCTTAGACTGGCCACTGGTCTGCTGACTGCTCAACCACCACCACTGCCCTGTGCTGGCTGCACCACGCTTCATTCCCAGACAAAAGTTGTTTTGTTTTATTTTATTACTTCCCATGGCACTCCCATTTAGATAAGGGCTAGGTTTCTCTTTTACTAACTTCTTTAGCATGCACCTAGTGATTCTAGCTCATCTTCGCCTCTTTTGGGTGGTATGTCTTTCCAATGAGACATTTTTCCCAAAAGAGCTTGAGTGGGAACTCCAGAATAGGTTTCCCCCTTCTTTGCACTACCAGACCATATCCTCTCTTACCTTTGACCCATGGCCCATCGCCCTTGTATTGGCTAGGTACAAGTAGGTGGTGCCTAAGCCTTGGGCGTGCTTCACTCCCATATTAGTCCATTGCTTGTCTGGTGTTCATGCGTTTGCCATTGTATGCAGGTTTGTCTGGTCCTACTACATGTTTTGCTGCTCGTTTTAACTTTGTGGTGTGAATGAGTCATTAGATCTTCATTCTTTGCATCTCGTTTCTTCTTTGGACTGGGAATTGCTTGGATGTGGGCTCTTGCTTCTTTTAATTTAGCCCCTGTCTACTTTCACTTCTAGTTTGTGGGGTAATTAGTACTCTTACGACACCATTGCATTGTTTCTGCCATGATATCGTTTAACTTGTACTTACTAGGCTCCCTCTGGGCCTGCCATACCAGTTTCATATATTATTCCTTCCTTTGGTTCACGTTGCCTAGTATTCCTGCTGGGTCAATTCTCATATCATCTTGGGCTTCCTCGGCTCATTTTATTCCTTTGGGCATCCTTGGCCCGTTTCATTCCTTGGGGCATCCTTGGCCCATCTTATTCTTTCCTATTTCTTATATTCTCATGAGTTTTTGCTAAATCCTTCGCCCAATTATCATATCCTTTAATTTTGGGTTTATTGGCTTTTGAACCAATTCCATTTACTAATCCCTTTTTTTGGCCTCCTTTGGCCCGTCTTTACTTGCTTTCTACTTCTTATGATTCGTATGGGTTTACTACTTCATTTTTTGGGGCTCTCTTGGGCCCATTTGCTTTCCTTGGGGCCTTTTTACTATTTTAGAGGTCTGTGGACCATTATTCTTATCATTCAGGTTTAATGGTTTTTTCTTACTTTGCTAATTCTTTTTTTCTCGCCCCCTTTTATATTGTTAGGCTTTTTTTGTTATTGGGCTCTTTTGCCAAAATGGGCATCAACACCCACTTTTGACAAAAGGGCCCAATGGCAGAAGAAGCTCAATAATATGAAAAAGATGTAGAAAGAAAATAATAAATTAAAGGCCATTGGGCCAGAATGGCAAGAATAATGGTTAACAAGCTCACAAAAAATAATAAGTGGCCAGGGAGAAAGCAAATGGGTCGAGGAAGCCCAAGGAATGAAGTATTAAGCCTATGAGAATTGTAAGAGATGGAGAGAAACTAAAAATGGGTCGGGGAAGCCCAAGAAAGGAATTAGTAAATTCATAGGGACTGGCACAAAGGCCAATAAGCCCGAAAGATAAGGATGTGGTAACTGGACTAGGGAAGTCCAAAGGATTTAGCAAAAACCCATGGGAGTGAAAGAAGTAAGGAAGAATGAAATGGGCCGAGGAAGCCCAATGAATAAAATGGGCCGAGGAAGCCCAAGGAATAAAATGTGCCAAGGAAGCTCAAAGGATGGAATGGGCTAGTTCTGTTGGAATGCTGGGCAGTAAAGTCTAAAAGAAGAGATAATATAAGAAATTAACATGGAAGGTGCTTTAGCTCGTATGCCCAGAGGTAACAATAAGGTAAAAAGATAAGTGATATCATAGCAAGAGCAGTGCAGTGGCGTGGCAAGAGCACTAGCCAACCCACGAACGTAGGATAAAAGGGGACATGGGCCAAGTAAAAGGGAGAGAGAGCCCACACCCAAGCAATGCCCAGTCCAAAGAGGAGATGGAACGCAGAGAACAAAACCTAAAGGTCTATGTGCCTTTCATGCCATAAGAGCTAAACAGATGTCTGAACATACAACAGAAGCAAACAAACTTGGAGGTAATGGCAAATGCGTGAAAGCTAGAAAAGCAATGAACTCAGATGGAAGTGGAGCATGCACACAAGACTCAAACACTAACTACCTATACCTACCAATACAGAGGAGGTAGGCCACAGGTCAAAGGTATGAAAGGGTGTGGTCTAGTTTGGTCTGGTCGTAGGAGAAGGGAGAGCCTATTTTGGGGTTCCCGCTTAAGCTCTTTTAGGAGAAATATCATGTTGGGATGACATCTCACACTAAAGAAGTAAACATGAGCTGGAATCACTGGATGCATGCTATAGAGGTTGTAAGGATGAGATATAACCTTTATCCGGATGAGAGTGTTAAGGGAGATAAGAGGCAAAAACAAAACCACTTTTGTCTGGGAATAAGGCGCGCAGCCAACATAATGTAGTGGTGGTGGCTGGACAGCCGGCAAACCAGTAGACAGTCTTGGAAGGACACCACAACAAGCTAAAAGTAGTTAAGGGGTAAAAATGGTAAACCCTGTCATGACGGGTAGTATAAAATGCCTTAGATGTGCACAGTGGAGGGGGAGAACAACAAACAAAAAAATAGAAAGATAAAACAAAAGAAAAGAAAATAAAGCAAACAAATAAGGAAAGAAAGTAAAGAACACAAAAAACCTAAATAAGTGGAAAAACATGAGTGACATCGGTAAAAAACATACATCAATAGGCTACCCATTTCTCTTCCTCTCAATAGTCCACTCCCTAATGAATTAAGAATTCGAGATTAAGCTATCTAGGTCATATTTTCCAAAATGTATAACTTCTGCGGCAGGAGCCCCCTCTGAGGTTACCCACACAGGAGATTGGTTCTCTTTTTGGACTTGTATTTGCTAAAGAGCTAAGTTATTCCATTGGCAACAAATCTTCTTTTCTCTTATTTGGTTGATCAATGACTAACATGTTATCTTATTGTTAATTTTTTCTTTGCCTTGACCTTGTCACTCATAATCATATTATTATATCTTCCTTTGTGGAATTATTTATGTATTATTGTTATTAGTAGAAAATGTTTCAAGGAGTTGGGCTAGTCTCGACTCTCCTACCCCAGAATCACAAGCCATGGTACAGCAGGAGCAATCTAGCCTAAAACAATAAAAAGACCCACCACATTTAAATTGGCAACTCCACGAGGGAGTTGGGAAAAAGATAGGGGAAGCTGATAAAGCCCTCACAAGTTATGCCCCTAAGAACAAAGACAATGTGAAATATGAGTACTGTGGCCTTACAGGCAGAATCAAGACCAGCCACATTCCACTAGCCTAATCAGGTGGAAGGTGTTAATGGAGCGGGGGTTGTGCCGTAACAGCAGTAAAGAATTCCCACTAACAATACCAACTTCTTTATTGAGGTGTTGTAGTTTGTGCAGTATTCCCAATAGTAACTGATGGAAGAGATTCTCCAGATGAAGGCAGACAAGATGAAAGAGAAAGAAAGCCAACATTAGGGGTGTGCAAAAAACCGACGAACCGATGCCAAAATTTCGGTTTGGTTTTGGTGCGGTTCGGTTTCGGTTTCATTTTTAAAAAATCGAAATTTTTGGTTTCGGTCTCGGTGTTGGATTTTTTACCCCGAAACCGAACTTAACCGACCGATATATATATATATATATATATATATATGTAATTTTAAAACATATCAGATCAGTGGCTAAATGGTACGCTACCTGTGGTTTGCCTACTTGATCCAGTGCTCGATCCTTCGCGCGGTACTTGGGTCTTTTTTAGCTATTTAATTTTTTGAAACCCTAGATTGTGTAAAGACGAAAATACCCCTCTTATTTTCTCCCTTTTATTTTCTTCAGCTTCCCCTTCTCTAACTTTATCTTTCAATTTTTTCTCTCTTTCTACCTCTCTCTCGTTCAGTCGCTCTCACTTCCCTCTCAATCCTCCATGCTCAAGGCTCAAGATCTCTCATCTTTGCTCAAGATCTCTCGCCGCCAACCTCCATAGCCCTAGCCGCCGACCTCACCTCGCCGCTAGGTCTCTCATTTCTTCTCTCTCGGTCACTCTATCTCTTCCCTCTCATCCCTGCTCAAGATCTCTCGCCGCCTCACCTCGCCGCCAGCCTCCATAGCCCTCGTCGTCGACCTCCCAGCCCTCGCCGCTGACCTTCAGATCTATTAATCGGATCGTGGGTATTTCGGATGGGTTTCGATGTGTGGGTTTTGAGTCATTGATTGATCGGTTAGGTTGGGATTTTGGGCCGGTGGTGGTGTCGTGGTTGTGGCGGTGGTTGGTTGAGTTTTGGGCCAGCGATGTTTGTGGTTGTAGTGGGCCGGCGGTGTTTGCTAAAGTTTGAGTTTTTTTTTTTATATGGAGGTTTTTGGAAATTTGTTATGGGTATTTGGTTGTATTTTTTTTTAGTTGTATTTTGGGTGGTGGAGGAAGCTCTTGGTTGTGGCGGTGGTTGTAGCGGTGGTTCTTATTGATGTTGAGTTGTTTTTTTTCTTTTTGTGACTGTGAATCTGAAACCGAACACTGATCGAAAAACCGACGAAACCGAAACTAACCGGAACTGACGGTGTTTCAACTATTTCGGTCGGTTTCGGTTGACAACTTTGGCAACCGAAAATTTCGGTTTCGGTTAGCCAGTTAAAAAAAAACCGACCGAAACCGAACCGAAACACCCCTAGCCAACATGACCCAGAGCATGCGGCAGATAAGGAAGAAACCCCTACAGGTGGTGGCCCATAGAACGCAGAACAGCGTTTCATTACGATGGCTGAAGTTGTAGCACTTTTGGAGTTGGAAAGGTCCAAGGTGCCCAAAGAGAGATTCTATGCATGAAGACCTCCTTATTCACTAATGATACTCAGCAACCCATACCTCAAGAGATTTGAACCGCGGACTTTCGCACAATATGATGGAAGAATGGGAAGTGCTGTCAAACACATAAGTAAGTTTATTGACACCCTCGGTCCCTCTGTAGCAGACAAGGATTTGTGTCTTCGTGAGTTTTCTAAATTCTTATGTGACTAGGTGTACACTTGGTACATTGGCTTGAAGCCAGGATCGATCTCAATGTGGGATGATATGGTAGATGTGTTTTGCACCAATTACTTTCACGAAGAAGAAATAATAACACTTGCAACTTTAACTAAGCAAAAGAATGGTGAAGAGCTGATGGAGTACATCAAGAGGTTTAGAGACATAGCTCTCGATTGCTATGATCATTGTGAAGAGAAGATGCTGATAGAAATGTGCACGAGAAATATGATCATGGAATACAAAGCTATCTTGAAAAACCTGGAGATTTCGCAGTTCACGCAGTTGCTGCAAAAGGCCAGAAAGACCACTCAATCAGTCAGACCTAGTTCTGACAAGCCCAAGGAGCAAAGATCCACACTGTAGGCTATGGCAGTATCTACTAGTGAAAAAAAGAGGAAATCAAATGGGAGGGAGTATGAAACCCCCCCACCACTATCATGTACACCAAAAGAGCTAGATATGCTCCTGGACAAATGGATTGCAGATGGGGTTTTCAAACCTAATCAAGTTTCTAGAGAACCCATTGAGAAAGAGCAGAGGGACCCATGTTTCAGCCATTTGCATAATTATGTGTAGCATCCTACTGCATAATACTGGGCATTCTACAGACTAGTGCACCGCAAAATCAAAGAAGGAGCCCTTGAGCTGTCTCAACAAGAAGTACAAAGAAAGCCATTCCCATACCAAAAGGGAAAAGGAGTAGCAGTAATCATTATTTGACCAGATTCAGGAGAAGATGAAGAAGAAATGCCGACCTTGCTTGCCACAGCCATTACCACCTTACAAAAAAGTTCTCGGTTTAAGAACTTATTTGATCAGTTGGAACTTACAGCCAACGAACGAAGAGTCACCATGGAGGCTTTGGTCAGTATTGCCTCAGGAGATGGAATAAAGTTCTCGTAGCGAAAACCAGAATTGACAGAGCATTCCTACAAGACACCAACGAGTTTATTTTCAGTGATAAGGACATGGAAGTAAGGTACTCGACCACAAGAGGCCCCTCTATTTGGCTTTTCCATAAACTAAATCCTCATTAAAAGAACCCTGGTTGATACAGGCGCTTCACTGAATCTCATCCCGTTTAGCATGCCACAAGTAGCAGGAATTTCATAAAGCAAGATTCAGGGATGTCTAATGGAAGTAATGGGGTTTGAAGGAAGAGGTGAATATACTGCAAGCGACATGCAATTGTGGTTAAAAGTGGGGCCAATAGCTTCTTGGGCTCACTTCCATGTGTTAAAAACAGAAGTTTCATATTATATATTATTGGGAAGACCATGGTTACACAAGCACCATCTAGTTTCGTCTACCTATCACCAGTGTGTGAAGGGGAGATTGAATGGCGGGGTGATACGGATAGTAGCAAACCCATTGCCATTTGAGCAAGCAGAAGCCCACTTGGGAGAAACCATGTTCTATGATGAATGGACACTGTCTAGTGAAAATTCAATGTCCAAACTGCAAGGCATCTTTGTCCCCAGGTGGGAGGACATCTAGGACGACCCAAAGCCTGACTTGAGAGAGCTGCTGATGCAAAGGAAGAAAAGGAAAGAAGCGCCCACTTCAGAGCTAAGTGATATGCCACGATGTGTTAGGATCCAAACGCCTGATGGCAGGATAGTTTACAAGTTTTAAGACCCACCTGTGATATGCAAGGGTGTCCCGGACGAGGTTCACAGTATAAGAGCTTAGTGTGTTGTGTGGCCCAAGAAAATTCAAGAGAAGAAAGCGACACGAAAAGTGAAAGAGAGGCTGCAGCAAGAAAAAGATGTGCAAGTAACGGCAACAGAAAAATTAGAAGAAATTGACTTGGGTATGGACCCATAAAAGCCAAGACCGATTTCCATAAGTTCAAAGTTGTCAGAGAAAGAAACGACAGAATTGATCCTGCTATTGAAAGAGTTCAGAGAAGTCTTTGCATGGGACTATAGCGAGATGTTTGGGTTAGACCCAAGATTGGTGGTACACATGCTTAATGTAGATCCTAAGGCTAGGCCAGTGGCTCGGTCTGCTAGAGTGTTTCACACTAAAATAGGAGAACATATAGTATAAGAAGTGCAAAAGTTGCTAGCGGCTGGCTTTATCAAACCGTTCCAACACCCGTAATGGTTGTCCAACATTGTACTAGAGAAGAAGAAAAATGGGCAGACCGCTCAACATAGTGTAGTGGTGGCAGCTAGGCAGCCGACAGATCAGTGGACAGTCTTGGAAGGACACCCATAACAAGCCAAAAGTGATTAAGGGGTAAAAATGGTAAATCTTATCACGACAGGTAGTATAAAAGGCCATAGATGTACACAGTGGAGGGGGAGAATGACAAATAGAAAAATAAAAAGATAGAAAGAAATAAAAGAAAATAGAGCAACCAAAGAAGGAAAGAAAGAAAGAACATAGAAAACTAAAAGAAATGGAAAAACATAAGTGATAAGAGTTAAAAACATGCATCAATAGGCTACCTATTTCTCTCCCTCTCAATAGTCCACTCCCTAATGAATTAAGAATTCAAGATTAAGCCATCTAGGTCCTTTTTTTTTCAAAGTGTGTAACTTCTACGCACAAAAACCAAAAGAAATGAAAAAACACGAGTGATAGGAGTAAAAAGCATGCGTCAATATTCTATTCATTTCTCTCCCTCTCAATAGTCCACTCTCTAATGAATTGAGAATTCGAGATTAAGCCATCTAGGTCCTTTTTTTCAAAGTGTGTAACTTCTACGGCAGGAGCCCCCTCTGAGATTACCCATATTAGAGATTATTCTCTTTTTGGGCTTGTATTTGCTAAAGAGCTAAGCCCATTCCTTTGGCAAACGAATCTTCTTTTCTCTTATTTTGGTTGATCAATGACTAACTTGGTATCCTATTGTTAATTTTTTCTTTGTTGTGACCTTGTCACTCGTAATCATATTGTTATATCTTCCTTCATGGAGTTATTCATGTATTATTGTTATTAGTAGAAAATGTTTTAGTTATCCTACTGCATTGTGTTCTGTGCTATAACATCTATAATAGTCTTTCTTGCCGTGAGCATGTGGTACGTTCAAGGTTCCTGTCAGTATGCGTTTGCACAAGGATGGCCCAACTTGTGCACAAGCTGGCCTAAGATGTGTTTCAATTAGGCAAGTCCTGACTCTCCTACCCTAGAATCACCGGCTGTGGTATAACAGGAGCAATCCAACCCAAAACGCAAAAAAAGGCCCACCACAAAGAGGTTGCATGCACGCGCGCACACACACACATCAACTTGGTTGTAGTCTAAAGTTACAACTTTCTTTAAAATAATTAACATTGCTACATATTTTGAAAATGCAACCATTGATTGCATGTTCTTTAAGCTTTTAACACATATATCAAATTTTGTAATAATCGGGTACTACTATTTGTATGATTTAAACTTATTTTTTATGTATAATTTAAGACAACAAAACCTTACAGTTTAAACAATTGATTGATAATATAGCTATTGATCTTGGATCTTCTAGAAATTTTGCAAGCATGAGGGATATAAGGAAAAAATGTAATGCAATAATTGATTTGTCAAAATTCACATTTAATAAAAAAAGATATTGAGTGAAGTTGTAGCCTTAGACTACTAAGTCTGTATTTAAACTTATATATATATATATATATATATATATTTAAGTGGTAATTTTCTAACATGTACAATTATTTTATTAATATTATTGGAAGAGAGGGAAATTCTCATGCTATTTTCGTTTGGTCTTTTTTGGTTCTTCTTCTTTCTCTAGTCTCTTCTTCCTCTCTAAAAAAATTCAATCTTCCTCCTCTTTAAAAAAAAAAACAAAAAAAAAAAAGCCCACAATCGTTTGCTAAAAAAAAACCTCAGGACCCAATCTTCTAAAAAACTAACAAATTCTTTACCAAAAAAAAAAAAAAAGGAAGAGAGAGAGAGAGAGAGATGAAGAAATCTTAGTTTGTGTTTTTTCTATTGGTGATTTTGGATTTTCTTTAATGTACTTTGGTTTCTCTAGCTGATCATACTATGATTTGGAGAGAGAGAAAGTTGATTAATCATTTCATTTTTTCCTGGCATGCCATATCTGGATTTATTGAATTTATGATTTTTTTTTACTACGGTATTAACATTAGTTTTAAACTTTAAGGGGTTGATTAAGTGGTTTTTAAGATCTCATGATATTTAAGAAACATTGGGTTCAAAACCTCTTGTTAATATCTTTTGAGTCACCTTCAGGGAATTTTTTTTTATAGTAACTTAGTATGTGTTGGACGAGATGATTATATACATTCAAGATAATAATTAAATACTTAAAGAGGTTTAGAAATGTTTGTAAAAAATAAACAATTAAAGTCAACTCTTGCACATGATATAATGATTTTTAATGTTTAATATTGAGAGTTGAAAAAAAATTACTTTGATTTTTAACCATTTGAATAAAAAAAGGTAAAAAAAAAAAAGTGATTAAAATATTTAGTGAGTGGAGCACTGACCCAAATCCTTAAAGAAGACCCAAGACACGAAAGGCCAGGATCAAAACTAACAGTAGATGAATTGCACTAATTACGCTTAATGAAGAAGTGACTTCTCGCGAGAAACGCCTTAATTTGATGTGATTAGCTTTTTTAACCACAGCAGAAACCAAACCAGTGCATGTACCACATGGGAAATGACATAAATTACCCTTGACTCACTCCACTTTCCATGAAAAACTCAACCATTTCCTCGTAATAAGCGCTACTACAGTTCTATACCACACCATAGTTGCAGCTCAAACTAGGGCTTTAATACAAGGTTGAAAAGCTGAGTCTCAGAGAAGGAAAAAAATTCTCTTAAGTGTTACTCAGTGACAATGGGTAGGAAGCCTAAGACTAAAAACAATGAAGAAAAAGCTCCCATGGTAATTTTATTTTATACATGCGCACCCTTTGTATATATGTTTATGTGTTGCATTAGAAAGCTAATCTGCACTGGTTTTATCTTTTGTTTGTTGGGTGTCATATGGGTTTGTCTGTCTTTCTTTGATCGCTTTATTATTCGGCATAAAAAAAGTTGCTTTCTTTATATTTTTTTATAATGTTGTAATGCAAATTGTTTAGTGGAAATTATCGGGTTCGATCATAGTCATATTTTTTATATACGGGTTAGGCCTAGCTAATTCAGACTATGGTGCAGTACATATATGTTGGATCAACGGGGCCACGGTTTAGTTCTTTTTTCTATGTTATTTTTGTTTTTTACTTTTTATGGTTCTTATTTTGCATTTTTGCTGTGTGTATATTTTGAGTGTTTTATATTTTTATGAGCATGTTGTAATCCCAATGGTTTATGTACATGTTGGATTTTATTTTTGTTCTACTGTGATATTAGAATTCTATGTTAGAGCTAGAGAAGGGGTTTTGACTTTTGAGAACTACAGAAAAGAGGAGGGAAGATTTTCGATTTGTCTCTGCGGTAAAATGTTCTTTTTAGGGTGAACCATGTTTTTTCCCTTCTATTTTTTGGATTTTTGCTTTAATTGGGAGTTCAGATTTTATTATTAATTATTGAAGGGAGCATTCTAAAATACTAAAATGTTTTTAAAAGTTTTGGTCTCGAGTCTTATCTGCTGCACTTTCCTAGTGATCTTCCACCACCAATGTTGCTACCTTTCATGTAGTTGGCTAGTGTTAATTTGAAGTTCAGGATCATGGATTATAGAATTTTACTTCATTTGCTAATTAGTGTTTATGTTACAAACTCAAAGCCTGAAAGCACTAATCAATCCATGGAGAGAGTGATATTGCAGCCTGGGAGCACAAATCCTTCTCTAGGGGCAGTGGAATCACAACCTGAAAGCTTGAATCCTTCCTTGGGCAATGTGGAATTGCAGCTTGAAAGTGGAAGTCCTGCTGAACAACAAGCAAATTCTGCCAAACCATCAAATCCAAAGAAGAGGATGACACGCCACACCAGTATTGTTAGGCGATCTAAACGTGTTCAACATGCAATAACCTCTGCTCTAAACCCGGACATTGTGCCTGTAGTTGAAGAGATAAGTCTAACAGAAACTGATGAAGAATATGACCCACCTCCTCAGAAAGAGCAAAATATGCCCGAGTCAACTGAGCCAACATCATTGGGTGAAAAGAACTTTGAAAAACAAATTGACAACATTGTTCAACGATTAGAAATACAAGCAAAGACCATAGAAGAATTGAAGTCTGAGGTTCTCTAATAATACAACTTTGAAGATTGTAAATTGTCATTATGCTTATCTTTGCAATTATATGACTTTGTAAATGAAATTATCAATTATTTTAAACCAGGTGTCCAAGAAGTCTGTCTCGAGTGGAAGCCCATCTGGGGCATATGTCAGATACAAAAGCTTGTATATAGATTCCCAAAAGAAGGTTTGTTTATTTGTGACTGTTGAAAGCATCTATTATTTGTTTTTATGCCCTTATATGTATTTGATTTCATACCTTTCGATTTTGTTTTGCCCATATGCAGATTGAAGTATTGACAGGAGAAAATAAACAACTTTCTATGAAGCTAGAAACTGCACTTGGCAAGCTTGAAGCAGTATGTCTCACTGATCCTATTAATATCATTTTTATTGTTTCATGACTTATACAACTTGTCTATTGGCTTATTGTTTAAATATATATTGTTTGTACTTGAATTTTTTTTTGTTGTTGTTCTGATGATGAGTACTAGTGGAGTTTTTTGTTCGTGTCATTGTATTTTTGCTCATTCTATTATGGTCTATTAACAATTGGATTTTAATGCCCAATGGCCTTGAAATATAACAACACAAGTATAAAAGAAATAAGTTCCTTTTCTTTTGTTCCTACCTTAGACTTCTGCTTATCAATTCTTTTGTATTGAAGCTGAAGCAACTACTTTCAAAGTAACAGAAAGCGAAGAAACGAGTGGAGAGGTATGTGGATTTAGCACATAGAAAACAGAGGACCTATTGGCTTAGAATCTCCTCCTGTATGTGCTTTCATTTCTTCTATTAGGTACCAATGAACCATAATCTACATATGAACACACTTGTAGCTGTGTCATATGTTGACAATACATATGACTTGAATGTTTGTATGCTTTCATTGTCTTGCTTGTTTTTTTAAATGTCTTTATTTAAAAGAGAACTATAGTTCATTGACATTGTGAATGGTATTTATAACGGATGATACGTTATGAATACTAATGCTATGACCCTTTTTTCCTGTAGTATGAGAATGGGAATCATGTTTTCTCTGAAATGTTGGGGAAATTGAAGGATGTGATCTTGATCTCAAATCTGACAAAAGCTACTGAAACAGCAGTTAACAAGTCATCGCAAGCATTGCACATGTCTCCAGGTGATGATGGTCGTAGATCCAGAAGTCCTGCAGCTAACAGAAAGAGACTCACCGCAAAAAGAAAGTGAAAAAGAAATGAAAACTAACACCAACATTCATGGTGCTCTGCTAATTTTATGAGATAAATACTTTGTTTGAATCTAGGGCTGTCCCGTTATGCTTTCTTTTGTTTTAAGTATATATTTAAATATTGTCTATCTTTAGGCTCAATGCTCTGAATCTATTAGTGCCGATGACGTTTAAATAATTTGGAATTTTGTTTTTGTTACTTCCAATACTTTATAGAGATTATCGAACCCTACAGCACCTAAGCAGGTAACATTACAGATTCATTTCAAATTTGCAACCTTACTGGAATTGTTCAAATTGGAATTAAGGTTCTCTCTCAAGTGGGTCTGTGATGCACTGAATTACGGATTTCAAAAGATAAAGACTGGATTTAATCAAGAAATTAAATATTTATTCTTTACTTTTTTAATACGATGTTGCCAGAGGCCTTAAGAAATTTAAAGACACTCGTCATCTGCCTACTACTACTGCCCTTTAGTGATCGCACTCTTCGAGAGTAGTGGAGAAGCTGAAAAAATCGGCTTGAGGTGTTTGAGGAACTTTGTCATCAGCATCTCTTTTGGGTGGCGGTGGGGACGAGAAGTCTAAGCACATTCCCTGTATGAATTGTTCATATGATGCAGAGAGATCTTGGGAGGTATGTTGATGGTACTCAACAAGTTGGTGGAGGCACTGGTTTTCCCTTACAAGATTTGCATTTTCATAAGCTAATCTGGATTTTTCCGCAAGCAATGCCTCCAATTGAAGCCTCACCTGCCAAGGCCACAGTTTCACAAGATTAATGTGCTTATATAGCTTTAAAATAAGTGTAAAGGCTACAAGTAAATGTACTTTCTTGTATTTATCCAATTGTCAAGGCTACAAGTAATTCATTTAATTGGGGACTTAAGAAAGTCTTGTTCTTACAAAAGAAGAGTAAGAGGAACCAAGTATACACCTACCAGATCGTCTTCCTCAGGTCTTATTCCTTTAGCAAATCCATCACGCAGCCTCCTATTCTCTTCCTCAAGCAATTCACATCTCTCTTGCATAAAACATAAATCCGACTTAATTGACTTCAATTCTCTTGCAAACGAAGCCGCTTTTGTCGCCATGGAAATTGCAATCTGTTAAAGACAAACAAATGAGCAATTCAAACAATAATAATATAAGCTTCTTACTACTTAAAAAGTGTCATGAAAATGAAATAGATATGTGAGCCCTACGTTTTTGGCTTTCTTCAGCTTCCCATCTTTAAGGCTTTCCTCATTTGCTTTCTGTGAATCATCTTCTTCTTTGTCCTCTGAGCAATGACTATGGTCATACTTTCTTTTCAATCCACTCTTCATCTCTGCTTCATTTTGATGCTTTTCTGAATCCTCCTCTTTACTCTCTGAGTTCTTCAGATTGCTTTGGAATATTTCAGTCAATGTGGGTGGTTTAGCTAGATCCCTAGCTCCCTGCAAGCATAGAGGGTATTTTGTTTAAATTTTAATGTAGTTTAGACAAATCAAAACTCATTCCACTAAAAGCAAATTGATAGTTAAGCCTACTACAACCAATGAGCGTGTTTGGATGCACTTCACTAATGGCTCATTTCTTGAATGTACGGTAAAATATGAGTTTTTTTTTTTTTTTTGACATGGGGTCCATCAAAATTCGAAAAAGTCAAACTTTTTTGGGCTTGACAAAAGCGTTATTGTCTTTAGTTTGAATCTCATAATTGAATCTGTTTCTAAACTTTGTAGTTTGGTCATTGTTTTTTATGTAATTCCATAGAATCCAATCAAAAATTTCGAAGTCCTAGGAGAATTGAAGAGCTTGATGTACCTGGAGAGCATTGTCCAGATTGTTGGAGAGCTGTGAAAGTGTGTGGGAAACTGAGTCAAACCCTCTCATCAGAAGCAATGAGTCTTCCTTCAATCGCTTAGCTCGGTCCGATTTTCCACCATTCTATTCAAAATCCCACAAACCCATCAATCTAATTCTCACACAGCATAAAACTAGCTGCATAGAATTCAATCAAATAGCTGAACATAAATAAAAGCACTCACCAATTGAGGATGACTCTCAAGAAGCGTGTCGATCCGGCTGCGTAATGTGCTCCACAAGCGCTTATCTGAGGAGGGACTGTACATAGGAGACGAACCCATGAAGCTTTTGCCCTCCTATAATTAAATTCAGTTAGTTTCATCAATTAGTACGACAGAGACAACAAAATAAAAAATTCACAAAAAATCCAAAATCCAAAATCCAAAAGAAAAACCCATCACAGAAAGATGAAGAAACATAGAGAAAAGGAGAAGGAGAAGAAAGAGACCTGGTTGAGGTGGCCAGGTGATGGTGTGTCCACTGAGGCTGCCATGAGAGAGAGAGAGAGAGAGAGAGAGAGAGAGAGAGATTTGTGTGTAACGGCTAGTTCTAAAGGAGCTTTGCTTTAGGGGATGAGGGAATTTAAATAGATGAGTGGGACTGGCTAACGTTATAAAAATCTAATCTTTAAAATATTGTCACTGTTAGAATCGATGAGAAACTGGGACTAGTGGCTGGGATCCACTACATTTATGATTAAAAAAAAAAAAGTGCTTTTCAACGCGCCAAGTGGGTACAAATTTAGATCCAATGGCTGTAATTTTTTATGAATTTATTACCAGGTTAGTGATTACTGCTCAGATTTTTTTTATTTTTTTTATTTTTTGAGAAAGATGCTTAGGTTAAACTAGTTAAACTGGTTTAATTGTAGTCTAATCAGTAATGTATTTGTCACCCATATTTGATATTTGTGACACTTTGGGTAAAAGGGCTAATGGCTTTGTGAATTGTCTATTAATGAGTAATTATTCAGCATTGTTTTTCTTCTCTCATATAGTAATGTATTAATGTGTTTTGCTAATTAAATTGATGATGAAACTAATTATTTATGTGAGTGAAATGAACATTAATTCATTTTAAAAAAAGTAATGAGAACTAATTTGAAATGAATTTTTTTTTTTTTTTATAGGAATTTGAAATGAACATTAATTTTTAGTAATGAATAATTTTCTCTAATAATAGAGATCCAGATATAGCTTTTCTAGCTTTAATTTTGGGCAGACATGACTCACATGCCATGTTAAATAAGCTTTGGTTGTCTTTAATTTTCCACCTAGAAATTTGAATTTTATTCTCCAATAAGAGCTCAAGATATAATATTTTTGACTTTGATTTTTTGGCAATCCTGCTTTATTGACGAAGGTTTGTTTGTCTCTGAATTTTTACCTAGTGATTGGAGGATGTATATCATGCACCGGGTGCAAAAGTCTCCCTTCTCACATGAAATTAAATCCCAAACTTGTGGGTTCCATGTATCTCATACATGACGTATTTTATTCGATGATTCGTGGTGAAATATTATTGATACAATCCAACATAGTCTCAACTCTCAAACTTTTGTGAGGCTTGGGAATTCGGATAGTCCAAAGTTTACGACTTCCGATTTGAAACCGAGTTTAACCACTCAGTTTGCTTAATTCTGAAAACCAGAGTCCATGACCATTAGGAGCTAAGGTCAAAGGATTCTTCCGTTATGGTACTCTTTGTTGTAAATATTCAAACACCTCGAGACATGCATGAACTTGAAATTTGAAAGTCACAATAGCCACATGGGTAAATTTTTATGTATTTTGTCTAATTTAGGTGAAAATGGCCAAATACCACAATTTTGCAAAATTTGTAATAATTTAGCACTGTTTCGGAATTAATTAACAATATACCATATTTTAGGTATTTGAGTTCACTAAACTCGAGTTCTAAATGGTACTCGAATTTACTAAACTCGAATTCCTAGTTTTTATTTCACCGTGGCGCTGGCTGAGCTGGCATTTGGCATTAAAAAATGTCATGTGATACTTGAGTTTAAGAAGCCCGAGTACTATGTTAGTCTGTACTCGAGTTTCTATAACTCGAGTATGGCTCAGGTATAATAAGTGAAATAAGTGAAATCATCCAAATTCATACTCGAATTTCATGGGCTCGAGTACTGTGTTAACAGTACCCAAGTCCACTAAGCTTGAGTATGGCTCAGGTATAACAAGCGAAATAAGTGAAATCAACCAGATTCATACTCGAGTTTCATGAACTTAAGTATGGCTCGTCTATATGTTGTTGAAAATGGAACCATCAAAATTTATTGTAGGTTCCGGCTTGGAGAGCTTGCCAATGTTCTTAGAGTGAGCACCTTGGGATCACTGTTGTGTTGAACCTCTTGGTATTCTAAGAGAAGGTTTAGAGCTTCTTCAGCTACTTTCACAAGTAGTATTTCAATTAAGTTCTAGCTCTCCTTTCTCAAAAAAAAAAAAAAAAAAAAAAAGTTGTAGCTCTCCCAGGTCTAGACCTTTTGATCAGACATAATGGACATTTTTAGCTCTACGTTCCCCAATCACATAGATAGGAATACATTTGAAGGAAGAGGCTTTGTTAGAGCCATTACTATTATCCACTTCAATTTCATTTTCTCTAGGGAGGAGAGCCATTATTGAACACAAATTTTTCAAAGAAAAGGAAAACAACTATGATTTTGAAAATAATATCAGAAAATTACGACATGGAAGAGCTTTGATTCATTAGCAACTGGGAAGTTGTCTTTGGGCACATCCTTCAAATATTGGTGCACATTCTAGTTGACATTCTCAATTAATTCAAAGGTGGCATTGAACTTTCGTTCCTGGATAGCACTTGCTGCCCTTCATATTAGATTCTTTAAAGTTTCATTGTTCCATCTAGTGTTGACGTTACTGCATAGATGACGAAGGCAATAACGATGTTCTGTCATAGGAGGTTGCAAAAAGTCTCGGTTAGTGTCTTTGAAGATAGCTTGTATCCTAGGGTGTCTGTCAGATATGACGCACAGCTTGCCTTGGTCGGTATCATACCTTCCTATACAAGCCAAGAACCAACCCTAAGTTTCTATGCTCTCGCTCTTGACAACGGCAAAGACTAGTGGATAAATCTTATTATTAGCATCTATCGTTATTGCAATAATCAATTTCTCTTTATATTTTCCATAGAGGTGGGTTGCATCAATGCTGATCATAGGCCTACAGTGACCCAACAATACATGGACAAAATGCCCAAAATACGGACTTGAATGTACAGGTTTCCCGTTCATAATTATCGTCCACTAGTAACTTATACTTTGTACTAGGACTTGGATCCTTAAGTCCTACCAAAAAATGTGGCAACTCTGCATAAGACTCTTTAAAATCCCTATATATAGCTGCAATAGCCTTTTGTTTGGCATCCCATACCTTGTATGTGAACCATAATGATTACGTTAGAAATGAATACAAGTAAAATAATTATAGTTGAAGAAAAACAAATCAAGACTTGTAAGGCTATAAGATGAAGATAATATTTCTTTTTCTTTATTCCTTTTTCTTTTTCTTTTTTTTTTTCAATTTCATTTTTCATAATATAAGTTATTCATGGGTTTTGGGAAAAAAAGATCATGCTTATACTTCCATGAAGACTGATGTCTCTACATTGTATTGAAAAAAGAATGCAAGTTAAAGAATACTTTGTAGTGAGATACTTCGTGTTTTAAGTCTATTAAAGCAACGTAGCGTAAGTTCTTTATCTTATATGCGGGGTCTTTTCATATATAGTGCTCAAGTATATATGCTAGGAACGCCGATCAATCATCTGACCATCTTGAGCATTCTGAATTTTGTCACATATGTGGGGGCCCTTGCATTTTGTGATCTTCCAAACATTGTCTCCCTTGCAACAGATCGCACGGACTGACCATGGACAGGAATAAACCGGAGCATCGATACCAACACACTCGGAGTAAGCCTTGAGAAACCTAGTGATCAATGTGCAATGAGACTAAGAAGGGATTGAGAGCGTGTGGGAGAGTGATAGCGAGATTGAGAAAGTGAGAGGGGGATTGAGAAAGTAAGAGTGATGAGAGAGTAAGACTTTTTTTAATACAAATGAGAGAGTAAGACTGAGTGGGAGTACGATTAAAAACATGTTTTAAGTAGCTCGGACATACCCGAGTTCAATGAACTCGAGTATGAGTCTACATCGTGGAAGTAATTAACCTAAGCCATACTCGAGTTATAGAAACTTGGGTGCAAACTAACACAATACTCGAGCTTCTTAAACTCGAGTATCACGTGGCATTTTTTAATGCCAGATGCCAGCTCAACCAACACCACAGTGGAATAGAAACTAGGAACTCGAGTTTAGTGAACTTAAGTACCTAAAAAGTGGTACATTGCTAATTAGTTTCGAAACAATGATAAATTGCTACAAATTTTGCAAAATGGTGGTATTTGGCCATTTTCACTGTCTAATTGAACTTAAAATAGTCCAAATATGGCATATCCTGCTTTGGTTTTGGGCAAAACATGTCATGTTAGCACATTGACTTGACCATAGTCAATGTTATAAACCAAACTTTGTTCCAAGCATTAAAAATAAGCCTCTCTCTTAAGAAATAAGCAAGGTCTGCCAATTGGTTCGAAGTTATTGATGAATCTTAAGCAATAAATTAGTGAGGTGGAATTGGAATAGGTGCTAGTTTCAAATCGAGTTATTCTAGAACCATAAACTTAGCCACATTTTTTTTCCACAACTATCCTATATGGTAATTGTGATTGGCTGTTTGTTACTTTCATATGGACCCACTATTTGGTTTTTTTTTTTCCCAATTTCCAACCAGTCATGTGAGCTTGTTGTGACAAATTGAATGATCTTAGAACTTTTTTTTTAGATATTGTCAAGAAAGAAAAATGAAATATTCAACGGTAAACTAATAAAACCATGAAGTTGTTTTATTTTATGTTTTTTTCCATGAATCATTAGACAACTTTGAGTTTTTTTTTTTGGATAGTGAAATTTTGCATACTCATTCTATCCAAAATTATAAGGTTCAATTCTTATGAGAATATTTCACCTACATGACTCGTTTTGTTTTTGTTGAGAGCCAATATTATTAACAACCCAAAGCAAATGAGCTTAGCAACTAGCAAGAGACACCATAACACTTCTTAGGTTCAAATGTAATTAATGACCCAATCTTCAACGTTAATGAGACTAGTTTTACTAGATGGCTGGCCCAGTCCTAGGCCATGGAACATAGCCCGATCCATATTTCAAGGGACAATGTTTCCTTGGATGCAAATATGCTTGAGCCCTGAGAGCATTTATAAGTCACCCATGAAATTATCTGCGTTGACTTAATTTGTACAAGGATAAAGTTTAGTTACTAAATTGATTAAAGTCTATATATTCTTTTCATATCTTTCATGCTTACAAAATTTCCAGAAAATTAAAGATTAATAGTCATGTCATTAATAAATTTTTTAAATTGCAAGTTTTTGTTTTTTGGTTTTATGAGAAATATGTAGCTTTATAAATTATCGGAAAAACAAAGCATCCTGAAATACAAGAGATGGCTTGTTGCCTTGTCATCAGTTATGCATTACCTGGTATTTTCAAAAGGTCTATAGCTTAAGATGGATGCCTGCTATGATTTTCTCGATGGTGATAGGCGCCTGTGTTGTGTTTGAGAGGGCCATTGCAAGCACTACGTAGTCAATTTCAAATATAGGTTCCTATAAGCTGATGTCCGTAGCAAATGAGGCAACTTCATCCATCGCTTTAGCTTCCAATTCGAGCGGCCCCAATGGCTATTGTAAGCGTTTGCTTAACGCAGCAAGCACGATACCCTTATGGTCGCTTACAATGATACCAATACCCACTGACTTGGTGTTCTTGAGGACAGTCGCATCGACTTTGACTTTATACCATAGGAAAGTGGGTGGGATTCATCAAGAGTCTTTAGTAGTGATAGGCTGGCTGTGATGGAGATGTGCAAGTTGGAAATCTTTGAGCAAGGAGTGAGCTTTGTAGATTAGCTCCTGACTTGATTGCCGTCGGGACCCAAGCCAAGTTTTGTTTCTGTTGTTCCACATGCACCAAGAGAAAGTGATGATCAGTTCTAACATATCTGTTCCCATATGTTGATTGAAGATGAGGTAGATGAACTCCTTGAAGTGTACGCCTCTAGTGTCCAAGGGTAATCTAGTTGCTTCCTAAGTCTCAAGTGCTCTAGTACAATGCCAAAACAGATGGCCACTAGTTTCTTCGCCCAATTGACAAGCTTAATAAGTGGCTTCCTCCAAAACCCCACGGTGGCAAAGATTCACTTTGGTAGGGAGTATATTGCGACACACCCTCCAAGTGAAGGTTTTGAGTTTGGGTGGGATGTGAAGACTCCAGATCGTGTGCTAGAAGAGATGTTGAGCTTGGTTATTAGATGCTTAACTTGTGTCGGCCTGGGAAGAAAGGGAGAGTGTGATTTTGTAGGCGCTACTGACTGTGAAAATGCCTCTCAGAGTATAAGCCCAGATTTGACAATCTCTGGCATGACTACGACTGCGAAGGATACCGAGGATCATGTCAGCATCATTTGGGATAAAAATTTGTTTGATCAAGTCACTCTTCCATTATCCTGTATCGTCATCTAGTAGATTACATACCTGTGCATCCAGCGGCAAAGTGCTTGGTGGTGTGATGGGTCTGAAAGATGTTACCTGTGGAAGCCATTTATCTTGCCAAATCCATGTAGAGGTTCTGTTGCCCACCTACCATTTGCAATTGGCCCTAACCACATCTTGAGCAACGGTGATGCTTCACCATGAAAAGGATGGTCTGGGGCCTAACCCTGCATGAAGAAAGTCCGTGTAAGGAAACAATTTGGCTTTTAGGACTCGATAGACCAATGATCGGGTATTTGTTTGCAACTGCCAACCCTGCTTAGAGAGGAGTGCCAAGTTAAAGGCTTTTAGATTATGAAACCCCATTCCACCTTTCTTTTTTGACACACAAACTTTGTCCTAAGATAGCCAAGCCATTTTATTTTTTCCGTTAGATTGACCCCACCAAAAGGCTCAAACCATGTCAGCCATTTCATCACAAAGCGTATCTAGGAGCTTAAAGGCACTCATGGTATACGCTGGGATCGTTTAAGCCACTACTTTGATGAGGATTTCTTTCCCTACTTGTGAAAGCATTCTCTCTTTCCAGCCAGATAGCTTGTTGTCGAGTTTTTCCTTGAAAGCATGAAAAGTGTTCATCTTTAATCAACCCACCGAAGATGGTAGACCAAGGTATGCCTCATGTTGTTTTATGACTTCGGTTCCAAAGTGTTGCTTTATTTCCTCCAATAAATCCGATATGGTGTTATGGCTAAGAACAATGTAGTTTTTTATCTATTTATTTTTTGGCTTGATGCATGCTCATAGGACTCCAAAATCTGGTTAAGATGGTTGCAATCCTCCCTTGTTGCTTGACTAAAGATAATATTGTCATCTGCAAAATAGAGATGTGAGATGTGTGGGCTAGCTACTACACCTTGGAGTGTAACATTTAGTATGGCCTATTGAAGAAGAGATGATAGTCCTTCTTCACAAAATAAGAAGAGGAAAGGAGAAAGGAGATCTCCTTATCTCAAGCCTTGAGTGGGGGTAATGTGGCCACAAGGCTTGCCATTTAACTTGATTGAGTAACAGAAGTAACACATTGCATCATAAGGTTTACCCTTTTATCAGCAAAACCCATCTTATGCATAATATCTCTAAGGCAGCCCCATTCTACTCTATCAAAATCCTTACTTAGGTCAAGTTTTAGAGCTATCTCCCCATTCATTGGTAATAATTGGAAGAAAGAGTTTGAGCCTATTTGCAATGGCCTTTGAGGCTAATCTAGAGATGACATTACTCAAACTTATAGGTTTGTACTGTGTTATCATTATGGGGTTTTTGAATTTTGGAATCAAGATAACATGAGTTTCATAAATTTTTTTTTGGGGGAGGCAGGGGGAATGCCCAAGTTTAGAAAGTCAAGTGTAGCTTGAGTAACACATTCACCCGATAAAGACAAAAGTGTTGATAGAAGAGTGGGGGCATACCGTCAGGGCCTGATGATATTCTTGGGTGCATTTGTTTCAGTGCTATATGGACCTCATTTGCTCGGAAAGGTTAGCATAGGAAGCCATTCATGGAGTTAGTCACTAAAGGTTGGATTGTGGCTACGACAGGTGATGTGTCTGTGGGCCTATTTGATTAGAAGATATGTGACAAGTAATCCAAGACTATCTTCTCCACTATTGGGTCTTCTTCCTACCGTAGGCTATTATCACATGAGGCCTTTAATGGTGTTCTTTTGCTTGCGGTTTAAGGCTTTCTGATGGAAGAAAGATGTCTTACGGTCACCATCTGTGATCCATGTGTGCTTTGCCTACTGGTGTCACATAGTATTTTCCGTATCAATCCAATAGTTAAGTGACTTACTGTTCGGGGACCTTTTTTGGTTGCTCGACCATATGTGGTCCTTTGGAGGGGTGACCTTGTTAGACCCGAGTTCGTTTGGAAAGTTGCGTATAGAACTCAACATTGGGCCACGTGGTCCAACGACTATTGGCGTACTTTTAAGCCTACAAACCCATTAAAGCCAAAGTTTAAAAATCTCGGTAATGCTTGAATAAATATGTGATATGTGTTTGATATAATAGCTTTGATTAGTAGTTGTAACAGTAGTTGAAATAAAGTAATATGTATTTAAAGGTGAAGTAATAATATACTCAATGATGTAAATTTAAAGATATGGAAGCAAAGTCACTTATATTTGTATGGTTTGTAACCCCAGTTGTATAGCTTCCATGAGTTGATAATATCCCAGCAAAGTGACTCCAATAGTAGAGAGGCAGTTTGCCATAACAACTTCAAGATTGAGAGGGAAAAAATTGGTGCAACTAGAGGGAGAGAGAGTATGCCCAGCTATGTGTAGGGGCTGGTTAAGCTTGCCCCTCTTATCATGTACTTAAATGAGTTTTTCCCTTGACAATGCTCTTTTAGTTATTGTGAAATTATGAATAATGTTACCTTCCATGAGAAGGGCTTTTGTATGGAGTATTTATACCTTCTAAGAGAAGGGCTTTATGTAAGATGGATTTGTGCCTTCCATGAGAAGAGCTTTGATATGAGATCTTGGTGTCTTCTAGGAGAAGGGCTTTAGCTTTAGAAGTTTATGCCTTCCATAAGAAGGGCTTTTTGTATGAGTGTTTTATATCTCTTGAGAAGTGTGGAGATGTTAAAAGATATAGATGTTTTGTGAGATGTAGTATTTGTAATATGTATGATCTATGGAAGTATGAGAGATATGAAGGTTAAAGATAGTAAAAATATGAGCTTATAACCGCTGGGAAGTTGTAGAGATTATTTTATAAGAGGAAAGATTTTGTAAGAAAAGAGTATAGAAATGTGTTTAGATATTTGGAGATAAGAGCACTAAGATAGGTGTGTTTTTTGAATATGGAGAGTGAGAGAATGAGTATAAGAGAGTAATGGTGTTGTAGTGTGTTTAGCAATGCTGCTGAGATTTTCATCTAGAATCTTCTGCTGGAGGATGTATGAAAGCTTATGAAGGGCATTTATGAGATAAGAGCTGAAGAGTTTAGTTCCTAATTTAGAAACTAGAAAAATCAGAAGCTTAGTGTTTCATTAAGAGCTTAAGAAGATCATTAGTGGGAGATAGAATAGAGAAGTTTTATGAGAGAGTTATTCTTCTCCCTTGGTGTCCCCTTTGAGGTGTTGATGGGGGTTCTATTTATTTGAGTTTAAGGGGGTATTTTAGCAAATAATCTCAACCAAAATCTGTCCCAAATTGCAATAAATCTTTAGAAAATCCGTCATAGGATTTGGCTAAAATGATATGTTTAGCTCTAAGATGTTCTTGTCGTTTTGGGTAATAGCTGCTAGGGAAAAAGTAGCAAAAAAAGAAAGTATTTTAACAAGAAGGAGGTAGTTACTCAGTTGGTTTTGGTTTTTAGCCAAATGAAGAAAAATCAGTAATGTTAAGGCTGCTGGGTTAGCTGTCACAGCTATTCTAAAAAAGCTATCCTAGTAGTCAAGAAAAGCTGTCATAGCTGTCATAAGACAGCTGTCATAAGACAAGACAACTATCACTACTGTCATGAGTCAGCTATTGCTTTGGGCAGAAGCAGATCAAGTTAGATGTCAAGCTGCTGGGATGTATATTTCATGGATTTGGCTGAAGATGGTAAGTTCTATTTTAAGGGTATCTTGCTATTTTGGGTATAGTAGCTGGCTGCTGGAATTTTAGCATTAAATGGCTAGTGATATCAATTTTAGCTAGGTGTCAAGTGCTAAATATACCGCTGGGGTTCTGCTAGAAATGTTTCCTTTTTTGGGCGTTTGTATTTTTAGTCCAAGGTTCTATTACAACACATTTTTAGTAAAGAGTAGAATGATTGGCTGAAAGTTAATGAAGCTTTTGAGATTTAGTCAAGGTCTCATTGTGTTGTGACTTAATCTTGGTGAGCAAGAAGAGCATTTAGTGCTCTACTCTAGCAGTTGGCAGAGAGATATCTGGTCTGATTGTGGTAGGCAGCAACTGGGTATTAGAGATATCATGAATGTACCATATATTTGGAGTTTAAAGATAACTAATCAAATTAGGACATTTGCTTGAGTTGGATTTTAGCTGCAAGTAGTAATAAGATTTATGTAGAATAATATAATTAAGTTTCTAAATTTGTATAGGTACAACTGGGGATTGAATGAATTGTTATTTGTTCAGCATTTAGATGGCTATGGATAGTCAAGCAACATATTTCTTTTATCAACATTGAACTGCTAGAGCTTTACTAAACACACTTCTTGGCCCTCCAAACCACGACTCCCAAAGTTTCCCCAAAGAGACTTATGAGCTTGGATCATAAGCCGAAGATGAGATGACGTACCTTGGGATTTGTTGTCGTTTTGTGTAAATATGGGTTTTTGTTGAAGAAGCCACTTTCCATGAATATAAGAGAGAGGTAATATGGACCATAAGCTTTGATTCATTGCATAAGCCCGATACATATGTTGATGTTGATGATATCATGGGTTATGACCTCAATTGATGAAAAGGAAATGTGGACCATGAATTCTCCTCTTGAAGTAAGGATCTCACGGGCCATGTGAGCCCAATCCGTGTAATTGAATGAAATGTGAGCTTATTTTGGGCTTTAAATAGATTTACCCAAAAAATCAATAATATGTTGATATGACGTGGGTTGCCAATGAAGTAGTGCCATGTAAGGCGAAAAAAGAGTCCTCAACACTTATGAACTCCATGTATCTTTTCAAAATCCTATACTGGGTTCTGCCCTAAGGTCTGTAACTCTCTTTCCAATCGGGTTATTTGTCTTCCTAAGTGGCCAAATTTGGTCTTGTTCCATATTGTTAGCCGTGGCCTGCAACTTTCAAGGCAATTATCAATTGAGGCACCCCTTGTTCTGCCCAAGCCTTTCATCCATGCATCTTGGACAACTTTAGCACAACAAGGGTCTCGGAGCCACATTGCTTTGAAGCAAAGAGGACGTTGGGTTTAAGTTTGTTATCAGTGTTTATGAGAGTGTAAGGTTACTGCAAGCATTGAGTGATCACTGGTGGACATGAAGATGTGATATACAGTGGTTTGCTAGAACAGAGACTTCCATGAAGCTGTGGCTAAGGCATGGTCAAGGTGTATGGATACTCGGCCTTCAACTAGGTGGTTTTGGGACCATGTGTAAGGAGACTTAAGAAAGCCTAAGTCTGTGAAGTAGTAGTGATGGATGATCAAGCGAAAACGGTCCATCTGATAGGTTGGCTGCAAGGCGCCACCACTTTTCTCAGTTCTGCTAAAAATTTCGTTGAAGTCTCCAATGCAAAGCCATGGGAGGTTAGTTGAGTGCTTTAAAGATTTAAGTAAGGTCTAAGTTTCCTCCTACTTGCTTGTCTCGAGGTATCTGTAAAAACCAGGAAGCCTCCACTTCAAACCTTTGTTACAAACTATAAGGGCATCAATAAGAAGACATAAATAGGATCTTTCTTCTTCATTGCTCTTTTAAGAGCATTCACTGTTCAGGGGTTCCCAAGCCCCCAATAGTTCAAACTTAGGATAGTCATTGCTCCCGGCAGTGCTGCGTAGCAGCCACCATCGATCCTAAGTTATCAGCAATGAGTTTTCCCAAAACTTTTGCTTCATCATCCAATGTTCGTTGCTTCTTATCAATGAAAATGGAAGTCTGTGTTTCTAAACTTGACTTTTACATTTTAAGCCCAGCAGTGGTGTATTTGGTTCAGTGGTATCCATTGCATGGGTTGAAGGCCCAAGTTGATGCCAAGTTGCTAGTTTGGGGCCCACGGTTTGTTTGGTGTTGGGATGCGAGTTATTGGTTGGTTGCTATGTGTTTGTTTGTTGTATTAAAGTTTGGGCTTTCCTTTTATGGGGCAGAAGATTCAGAAGTGTCAGAGAGGAATGTATTTTCGGGATTGGGTGGGCATGCCAGCTCCCTTGTTTAGGGTGTGGAGTTTAAGGTAGTTGACTCAGGAGTGTCAAAAAGGAAAGTGGCCTTTGGATTGCAGGAGTGTGACAGCTGCAATGCGTGGGATGTGGGGTTTGAATTTTGTAAATGAAGTAAATCTTGGTCAATGTTCGTGATATGTGCATGAAAGAGATCATGGTTAAATAATATTGAGAAATGATATGTCCACAACATTTTTACAACATTTTCACAACAAATCCTAAGTGGCAGGCTGTTACTGGTTGTTATTGTTGGGGCAAAAAAGTAATTTTAGTGTTAGGTTTAAATTTGAACCAGTAACAACTAACCACCTATGATTTTTTGTAAAAATGTTGTAAAATTGTTGTGGACGTAGCACCTCTCACATTTCTGTACTCGCAGCATTGGTGTATGGGTTACGGTCAATATTGAATGTGATACCTTTAATGGGTGATCAACCGGTTTGGCCGATGATGGAGAAGGTTTTGTAGTTGGCAAGGGTGTGGGGCAGTGTTTTGGAGGTGATAGGGAGGGTTCCGTGGTCTTTGTGTTCACTACTTGGGGTTGTTGGATGTTGGTGGTGTTTGCATGTAACCAAGGGCCATATTGTTGTTCATCTTTATCAAGAGTTCCACCACTATCAATCTAGGTCTTGCAGTCCTTTTCATCATGGTTTATGAGGCCACACCAATAACAAAATATGGGCATCTGTTCGTATTAGAGTGAAATCCAAGCAGGTCTGAGTCACTCATGTCAACGAATTAGCCTCAAGAAAGTGGTTGGGTAATATCCAAGTTAACCTGAACCCTAACATATCAACCATGACATTCACCACTTGGGGAGGCGTCAACCTATTCAACTTGTCCCACGGACTATCCAATGGCTTTGTTCATGCCGCTGATGGGAAGGTTATGTATCTGAATCCAAAAAGATGCAGTATCAAAGGTGGCCTTGTCAACATATTCATCTTTAGTAGGTTTGTAAAAGACCGATGAGGTACTTGTCAAAGGACCATGGCTGCTGTGATAGAATTTGATAGCGTTGGCTTTAGTTGAGAAGATGAGTAAGACTGTGTTGAAGCTAAGGTCTTGGATTTCGAACTCATGGATGGAGCGCCACATGCTCTTAAGAACCCGAGATAATGATTCGATGTTAACCTGTCGTTTGGTGAAGAGTTTAGCAACAAGAACCTTGGTATTGTCTTTAATGGTTGGTGCTAACAGTATTGTCTGATTCTCTTGTGTGTTGAGTGATAATCAGGCCCATTTGCCAGTGAGCTTGTCCATGGTGAGGGAGCATAGCGTGGGGGGCTGAGGACAAGAGGAGAGGATGGGCCAAAGGACGAAATAGGTTCCATCGTTGAGGGGAAAAGATGGTTTATGCAAAGATAGGCATTAGGATTTCATTGTCGTGGGTTTTCTTATAGATTATATAGTAAATAATATCCAATTGACACAAAATTTGATGTGTATTAGAGCGTTAAAAACATGCAATTCAACAATTAGATTTTTAAAATATGTAATAATGATTATTTTATTGACTAAAGTTATAGTCTTAGGCTGCAACTAATTTTGTAACTAAACTCTATCCTTTGGGTAAAAATAAATCAACCCATTTTCCCACAAATCCCATTGTTCAAATATCCAGCTCTACCAATATCCATTAACCAAAATCAATTACCTTGGATGAAGGAGCCCTTCTAGAAATTCTCAAAGGCTTGGCCAACCCTAGGCCTTAATAGGGTTTGAAAATAGACCAGCAAAAGACTAGGATTAGTTAGAAACTTAGAACCTTACTAGTTATCTATACTATTATTTAAGAGGCTTTCCTTGTTTAGATTCCCTTTTTTTTTTTTTTTGTGTGCAAAAAAGGCCCCTACACTTCTATGTTTAAGTAGAGACAAAATTAAAGAACAATCCAGTAAAAATACAATTCTAACTCCTAAACATTGCCTAAAAAATAGAGCCACTCTCCTGTTAATTTTCAAATTGCTTTATCCACTTTCTAGCCTCATCACATGCGCTTTGCACGTGCGATGAGACCTTTTTTTTTTTTTTTAAGTGGTCTTATTTTGTAGAAAAAAACTGTATTTTTCTCATATATATATATATAATTTTTATTTTGAAAATCTAATTTATAAGTGAATAAATCAATTTAAAAATTAATAGGAGAGTTGTCATATTTTTTAAGCAATGTTTTAAGGGGAGTTAAAGTTACATTTTTACCAAATTATCTTTTAGTTTTGTCTTTACTTAAACATAGGGATGTAGGGGCATTTTTGAACTAAAAAATGAGGAATTCAAACAAAAGAAGCCCCTTAAATAATAGTAAAGATAAATTAGATTTCAAAATAAAAATTATATATAAAATAAATACATAGGTTTTTTTTTTTGCTACAAAATAGGACCAATAAGACATGACACTTTTTTTTTTTTTTTTTTTTGAGAAACGACTTATGACACTTCTGGTTGTATTATACGTAATATTAATGAAAAAAATGTATAAACCTCAAATTGGAATGAATGAAAATTTATGACTTAAAAAAAAGCCTCATCATACATGCGAAACGCATGTAATAGAAAAGTAATAATAATTAAATTAGAAAACAACATTTTAAAAAAAAAAAAAAAAAAAAAAAAAAAGGAAGGTCCTTGACTTGGAAATTAAATTATCGGTCATGTGAGGAAGTCATTGAAGATGCCGGTTGACAGTTGTTGTTTCCTTTATCTAGTTAAAAAAACCGCTGGTTCTCATACAACCGAAGTACACACAAAAAAATGGCCACTCTTGCTTTATCATCCTCTCTCCTCCTCTCCTCTCCACCTTCTAAATTTTCATCACCTTCACTTTCTCCTCTTCTTCCACGCTTCTCTTTCTCTCTCTCCTCTGCTCACTCTTCCTCCCTCTCCATTACTCCATCTTCTCTCACATACCCCACACCTTCCAAACGCTTTGCTCTCTCTGCCTTGAGTGTCAGTGCTAGTGCTGAGGTGAAAAAGAAGGTCCTGATAGTTAATACCAATAGTGGTGGACATGCGGTTATTGGCTTTTATTTTGCAAAACAGCTTCTCGGTTCTGGCCATGAGGTCACAATACTGACTGTTGGTGAAGAGAGCTCTGACAAGATGAAGAAGCCTCCATTTAACAGATTCTCAGTTAAGATTTACACTTTGCATTACATCACTAATATGTCTTTGTACTTTATGTGTGTATGTGTGTGTATATGTCTAAGGCCAAAATTCAGGTACAACTAGGTTCCATGACTAAGGCACAAAGATTCACACTTTACATTAATCACACTTTAGGTAAAGTGTTGTACATCAGGTTCCATGACTACATTGATCAATTGATTCAATTCCACATAAAAATGTGTTATATTCATTTAAGACAGTTAAAATCAATGAAGTCATATGTTTGAGTATATTTTGGGAAACTGAGGTACGACACTTAAGGAACTTTACTTAATTTTTGTTGGTTGACTAATATGGCTTTTAGTGATTTGTAATGGGTATTGGTATATATGGTGAATTTATTTATTTTACAATTGGAAATTTTTGTGTTATCTGAAAAAATTTAGGAAATTGTGAGTGCTGGAGGTAAGACAGTGTGGGGAGACCCAGCAGAAGTTGGGAAGGTTGTGGGAGGAGCAGCATTTGATGTGGTGTTGGACAACAATGGCAAGGACTTGGATGCTGTGAGGTTTGTTGCTTTAGTTCTTGAAACTCAAATCTTGAATTATGTAGGTTGGTATGCTATATTGGTTGTAAAGTTGTTAGGTATCCTACTTGATAGAACTGGAAGATTTTTATTGGCATTATGCTTTCTAGAAGTCACTGGACCTTAGTAAGGCAATAGTGATTAAGGTTCTGTTTGGGGCCTCAGAGTTAGTATGTAGTATTTTTACTTTTTAGACTCTCCACATTTTGAGTTCCTGTTTTTGAAATGAGGGTATGCCCATGATAGAGGATGATGTGAAGTTAAAACAAATTATTTTTGCAAAGTTTTACTATGTTGGTAATAGGACTTTGATCCTTGAATTAGATGGTGGAAGATGACATTTTCCCTAGCTAGATTATTGACAAAGCCATAAAATGTTATACCAAACATATATAGTTTCAAAGGGCAGGGAATCAGAAGCTTTAAATGGACATATAATTGGAGGAGCTCAAGCATACGCCTATTTTTTTTTTTTTTCCATTAAAAAATGACTGCATTTTGTTTAATCAATCACACTTGCAGCATATATGCTCTACATCACTTTATTGCATGCTAAGCTCCAATGTCCTTTTGTTATGCCTTTTTCAATCCCCCTACGCTGAAGGAAAATTTGTATGTGGTAGTTTAGTATAATTGGTCCTTACTAATATCTAGGAGTGTGCAAGGAATTGAAACCAAATGTACTATTTAAATACAGAGCAAAATATAATTTAAAAAATTAATTTATATGTAGTCTGTGATCCATTTATGCTAACATCAATCTTCACGCATAGGCCTGTGATAGATTGGGCCAAGAGTTCTGGTGTAAAGCAATTTCTGTTCATCAGCAGTGCCGGAATCTATAAGCTAACTGATGAGCTTCCTCATGTCGAAGGGGTATGTTTATCTATTATCCCAATGGCATTTAAAATATCCTGGATTTCCTCCACCAAATAAAAACATTCACTATAACAGGATGTAGTTAAAGCTGATGCTGGTCATGTTGGAGTGGAGAAATACATTGCAGAGGTTTTCGGTATTTGGGCAATATTCCGTCCACAATACATGATTGGATCTGGAAACAATAAAGATTGTGAGGAATGGTTCTTTGATAGTAAGTGTATAATCCCAAGCACTTTTTAGTTATCAATGTTTCATGATGTCCTGTAAGATATCTGATTTATGAATATTAGTCCTTCCTTATTTTATAGGGCCCGATTGTTTCTTACCTAGACGATATATGCAGTTTTGATCTGATTTGGATGATTCTTAGAATGGTTTTAACTTAATATTCAGTACCTATATATCCTCCACTTATTGTTGTTCCATAATCTTGATATTATTTCTACAGAAAGTGCAGTAACTCAATATGCTCACTTACTTAACACAGGAATTGTCCGGGACAGGCCAGTTCCAATCCCTGGCTCTGGAATGCAACTCACAAACATCTCTCATGTTAGGGACTTGTCCTGTATGCTTGCTCTTGCTGTTGAGAAACCGGATGCTGCAAATAGTAGGATTTTCAACTGCGTAAGTGACCGTGCAGTGACTCTGGATGGAATGGCCAAGCTTTGTGCTCAAGCTGCTGGTCGTCCTGTTAACATTGTTCATTATGATCCCAAAGCTGTTGGAATTGATGCAAAAAAAGCTTTTCCTTTCCGGAACATGGTAATGACTTTTCTTCTACCTGCCGTTAAATTATTTTGGAGAAAGAATGTAATGATTCCACCCATTAATTACCATATTTAGGGTCAAGATAACCATAATGATAAAGAAAATTTGAAAAATAGAGAGAAAGATCAAACATATAAAATGTTTAGCGGAGGGTCCCCTGAATGGACCCACTGAATGCTGGGTCCTGACTTTTGCTTCTGAAACTGTTTCAACTGTTGATAATTTACATAATTCATGTACTGTGCAGCACTTTTATGCAGAACCAAGAGCTGCTAAGGACATTTTGGGTTGGCAGGGCACCACAAATCTTCCCGAAGATTTGAAGGAGCGGTTTGATGAGTATGTAAAGATTGGAAGAGACAAGAAGCCCATAACATTTGAGATAGATGATAAGATATTAGAATCGATCAAAGTACCAGTGGCTGTATGATCAATCAAACTGCATCTATATCTACCCACTTACAAGGCTATATGGGATGCCCTTTTTTCTCTGTGTTCCTATAGTTTGTCAAGAATCAATGTATTCAATTATCATATAAAAGTAGATAAAATGATATTACTATTGTTACTTTTGTTGCGTAAAAAGATTGATTCTGTATTCTGAAAGAAAAGGAAATGGAGCTTGAAATTTTGAATCGGATTACAACACCAGACCGAGTATAAATTTTTAATTGTGAAGATTCTTAAAAACAATCAGACGTCATATGTTACATTGATTTAGTACTTTATTTAGGAAAATGTCAAAAATACCTAATCACTATGAGCACCCCGTTTGGCAAAATATCCCAATATGCAAGGCAACAAGCTAACAAACTGTATACAACAATAGGACTACAAGCATAACCAATTCACAAGAGCAAAACAACAATGTAATACTCACGAGCACAGCTGGATAAGAGGTCTCTTTAATCTGAAGTTAGCCTGCTAGTTGAGTTAACAATAGGACTGATATTACCCGACCCATTCACATACTGAAGTTTCAGTCCCATTATACACCAGCCTTTTCTAGAAAATCACTTCACAGTAATATCCATGCAAAGAACATATTTAGTCTTGAACAGATTTGTAAAGACAAATTGCAGTAAAACTGGACATAAACATCCCGAAAAGAAAATTACTGTATACCTCCTACTAAACATAACATACTGCCCACAAAGATCCAATTCCAATCAGCAATATTGAAAACTAACTCTAAGCTAGGGGGTTTTCTTAAAGTATGGAGGTCTCCAACCTAACCTAACACAGATAGACCTATTACACACAGCTAGATGCAGCTGGACTAGCTAATACAGAAACATATAACTGAAAATCAGGTTTGGATAAGCAAATCCACCCAAGGCTACTGTGATAGAGCAAGAAACTCTATTCATTTTGCTTGATTTCAAGGTTCTTGAGTTTTGATTCCAATTCATCCTCATTATCAGCACCATCCTCTTCAGCCTCCTCATCAAGATCTTCTCCTTCAGGGTCATTCTCATCCAAAGGCCCAAGCATATTAGGGGAATTCTTAAATATATCCTTAACATCATCAATCCCTTCATCAGATATGAAATTAGAGTTGATATTTAGTAAATTAAATCCAGGCTTGTGCACAACAGCCTGTGCCAAGAGCCTTGCCCCAGCCCTTCTAATTGAATTTGCACTAAGATCAACTTCATTTAGTTGGACGTGGCCCACTTCCAATGCCTTGCTGATCAGAATTGCACCGTCATCCTTCAGTTCATTCTCAGATAAGTTCAACTTGGCGAGAAATTGTTTTGCTGATATACAGGCTGCTAAAGAAGCAGCAGCTTTGGCAGTAATGTCATTTCCAGCCATATCCAGAACTTCAAGTGATGGCGCAGAATCCTTAAGAGAATTGGCAAGGGATTCTGCCCCGTCATCCTCCAAGTTGAGGTAACTTAAATAAACCTCAGTAAGATCTGCAAAGACAGATATAGCTTTACTTAAAGCAAGTCCCGCTTCTACACCAAACATGTTGTCACGCAAATCAAGCTTCTTTAGATGAGTACAAGTCCCTAGTGCTTCAGATAAGGAAACTCCCCCTTCAGAGCCTACCCTTGTAGAAGAACACCGGAAATCCTCCAATGCTGGAGAACTTCTCACCATCTCAGATATAGCAAGCGCCCCTTCATCTCCAGTCATGTTGTTGTGAAAATGAAGAATCCTAAGCTTCTCAGTGGAGGGAATTAGTTCACAAACTGCTCTTGCAGCTTCCTCAGAGATACCATCATTCATCAAATAAAGCTCTTCCAAATCTCTCTGAGACCTTAGAAGTGACTCAAATGCCCTAACACCCTTTTCGCCTATGGCATTGTTTGAAAGGTTCAAATATCTCAAAACAGAACCTTCCAATGCTGAAGAAAATATATCCATGACCTTGAGAGCTTCTGCCTCAGGTCTTCCAGCAATAAAATCTGATAGGTCTACTTCGGTCAATTGATCCTTAATGGATAACAAAATGGGCTCAGCAACACAAGCAGCATCCAAGCCAAAACTTCTATTGCTGAAACAAATCTTAGTATATGAGTTTGGTCCCCTCAATGGCTGTAGAAGCTCCTCAGCCTCGTCTGCTTCAATAAAAGCCCTGCGACCTCCAGATATATCAAAGATTGTTTCATTAGCTATCATATCCTCTCTATCCTCCTTCATTCTAGGGCCTCTTTTAAGAACTTCCAACATAAGTTTACTTGATTCCTTAGCGTAAATTTGCACTGCAGAACTCCCATCATCATCTGGCTCCTTCTCAAAGTTTTGGCTTGCAGTTGCAAAAGCAATATCTTCTATGTGTTTGGCATCCTCCTCTGCCTCATCTTTACTCAACAGGCCATACTTTCTCGAGAAAATGGATGGAGTTGTAAGATTCTTCGTCATTCGTTCTACAAGCATCAACCTTGAACTCTGGCTAGGGGGCCATAATTTGATTGGCAATGAGCGGTGTTGGAAAGTTTGTGTTTCTGAGTCCATGCCAAAGTAGCCTGGAACCATGTATTATAATTATTTCATTAAAGTGAGACAAAAATAAGATATAGTGATGGTTAAAGTGGTGTTGATGGTTAGCTGCAGTGATCGCAGTTATGGTGGATTGCCTGTCATGAATTGGCCATGGTGTTTACAATAACAGCAACACTGATGATGGTTGATGAGATGCAAATAAGACGGTTTGTATCAGTGTACTCAATGACATGCATAGTTCTTCTAATTTATACCAAATGTGCAGTGGTGGTGAGAACTTTTTTTTTTGCTTGCTGATTAACAAAATCATTTCCCATATTAAATACCAAAACACATGAATTTCATTTATCAAAATTTTTTTTTGGGTATAAAAGGAGGAAAACTACACTAAATGTGCTAATATATCCCTGCCCAAACATTTATATATAAAACTATAAAGGTTCATAATGGCCATACAGAAGATTACTCCCAATGTAAATTTTGGACATGGAAGGCCACATGTTACAGATTGTTAGCGCTATTGAATCTATCTACTAGGACAGTTAACAATAGGCCCGTGAAAGAGAGAGAGATTCAAATTAACAAGTCCTACTTTATATCCACATTAGAAGGTTATCAAATCAGTTATATCCCCCACAAACCAATCTAGATATACCCAAAAAGAAGACGCTTCCAAACTTTTTTTTTTTTGTTGATAATTCAATAGCTGGGAGTGCTAAATTTGAAGGCACATTGAAACCATATGGAGAGAAAAACAACAGATAATTCAAATGAAAGCAGTGTTCTTAAAGGACTCGGGTAGCCCAAAACCTTATAATTCACATACAAGAGTCTTTGAAAGTGTATATAATTTGCATAAAACAAATAAAATTGACACAAGAAACCAAAAAAAAAAAAAAAAAACCCTAACAATTTAGCCCTTAAAAAAAAGATCATACAAAGCAGAGAGTGAAACTGTAACTATAACCTTCTTTGGCTGCATCAGAATTCAGAACAATTGAAGAAAATTGTACTTTTACAGTTTAAGTTCGCTTTCAACAATTGAAGAAAATTGTACTTTCAACAAAATTAACAATTTAAGTTCGCTTTCTATATATTCAATTAACAGATCTAGCTAATGAGAAAGAAACCCTCCCTAATCGTAGAGAAAACCACGTAGATCTAAAACAAAATTAACCCCAAAAAAAAACGAAAATTGAAATCTCGATTCTAATTTCAAATAGTTAAACTTTCTCTACAATCAATCAACAACAAATCTGAAATATGCAAGTAACAGTACGAATCACATTAATAATATCCAGAAAATTAAAACAGAGAGAAGCAGATTCGATACCTGAAACGAGAAACTTGAAACTTTCTAGGGAAACAAACAGAGCTATGAAGAACCCTAGAAACGAGAGAGTAATAGATTTATAAATATCTTGTTTGCTTCTAAGGAAAATTTCTTATTTCTATGATTTTTTTTTTTTTTTTAAGAAAACAATGATTATCGAATTAAGGATAAGGGAAAAAAAAGAAAGAAGAAAACTCAAAACTGCAAGTGGGAATTGGAATTGGAGGGAAATGATGAAAATCTAAATCTGACTTTTAAAAAATTATTGGGAGAGCGAATGTGAAAGCGTAGGTTTTCCGCTTTATAAAATGACGGAAATTTCCCTTCCTTTTGGTTTTATTTACGTTCTTGGATCTTGGTCATGTTGATATTAATGAGCTTGTTTATTTTAGGTTGGGCCTTGGTTAATTTGGCCTGGTCAATTTTCTTAGTCTGAAATTGGGTTGTTTCGGTTCGGTTTTGATCGGTTTTTTTTTAATTGGCCAACCGAAACCGAAATTTTCGGTTGCCAAAGTTGTCCACCGAAACCGACCGAAATAGTTGAAACACTGTCGGTTCCGGTTAGTTTCGGTTTCGTCGGTTTTTCGGTCGATGTTCGATTTCAGATTCACAGTCACAAAAAGAAAAAAAACAACTCAACATCAATAAGAACCACCGCTACAACCACCGCCATAACCAAGAGCTTCCTCCACCACCCAAAATACAACTCAAAAAAAATACAACCAAATACCCACAACAAATTTCCAAAAACCTCCACCAAAAAAAAAAAAAAAAAAACTCAAACTTTAGCAAACACTGCCGGCCCACTACAACCACAAACATCGCTGGCCCAAAACTCAACCAACCACCGCCACAACCACAACACCACCACCGGCCCAAAATCCTAACCCAACCGATCAATCAATGAATCAAAACCCACACATCGAAACCCATCCGAAATACCCACGACCTGATTAATAGATCTGAAGGTTAGCGGCGAGGGCTGGGAGGTCGACGGCGAGGGCTGTGGAGGCTGGCGGCGAGAGATCTTGAGCAGGGATGAGAGGGAAGAGATAGAGTGACCGAGAGAGAAGAAATGAGAGACCTAGCGGCGAGGTGAGGTCGGCGGCTAGGGCTATGGAGGTTGGCGGCGAGGTGAGGCGACGAGAGATCTTGAGCAAAGATGAGAGATCTTGAGCCTTGAGCATGGAGGACTGAGAGGGAAGTGAGAGCGACTGAACGAGAGAGAGGTAGAAAGAGAGAAAAAATTGAAAGATAAAGTTAGAGAAGGGGCGGCTGAAGAAAATAAAAGGGAGAAAATAAGAGGGGTATTTTCGTCTTTACACAATCTAGGGTTTCAAAAAATTAAATAGCAAAAAAAGACCCAAGTACCGCGCGAAGGCTCGAACACTGGATCAGGTAGGCAAACCACAGGTAGCGTACCACTTAGCCACTAATCTAATATGTTTTAAAATTACATATATATATATATATATATATTTCGGTCTGTTCGGTTTGGTTTCGGGGTAAAAAATCCAACACTGAGACCGAAACCGAAAATTTCGGTTTTTTAAAAATGAAACCGAAACCGAACCGCACCGAAACCAAACCGAAATTTTGGCATCGATTCGGTCGATTTCAGTCGGTTTTTTCGGTTCGTCGGTTTTTTGCACACCCCTAGTCTGAAATGTTAAAGTTAAAATAACGTGGATTTCACTTAATAAAAATTGTACAAATGAGAGAAATTGTATAAAGCTAACCCCTTATAAAGCTGACAAAATATTGACATAAAGTTGAGTAGTTGGGCCAAAATTGGCAATTAATCTTGTTTTCCAAATTATATAGTTAGTAGGCAACGTTTCAAAAGTATATACTAAACTAACATCTCGAGTTTCAATAACTCGATTTAGGGTTTATAAATCGAGTCTTAGAGACTCGATTTCCCTATTCTAATCATGTTCTGATTTGGCATTTTTCTACGCGGCGTCCACTTGGAAATAAAGTCTTTAAAACTCGAGTTATATCTCGACATTTAGAGCCTCAATTTATGTCCACGCGGATTCCACCTAAATATTGAGCCTTAGAGACTCGGTTTTTTAAAAGCAAAATTAAGAAACCGAGTATTAGGGTCAATTTAGTTGGAGGAGTGAAAAAGTGAGGATAAAAAGTAGTGGAAGGGTCAAAAAATGAGAGGATAGAAAAAATTTTAATTTCCCTCATTTTTGTTTGGTTGGGAGTAGAAAAGTAAAAGGATGGAAAAAATGTGTTTGTATAAATTTACTCATGTATCTTTGTTAAAAATGATGCCCTATTAAAACAAAAAAAAAAGGTAATCACTCAAATTTATTAGAAAATAAAAATCATATCTAAAGAAAAAAATCACATCTAAAAATACAAAAAAAAAAAATTCACAAAAAAAAAAAAAGAAAGAAAAAGAAGAGCAACTGGGCTAGAGGTGTGCAGCCAACCCACTAACCCACCAAAACCGACCCGACCTAACCCAACCCACCGCGTTGGGTCGGTTTTTAGGCTTTAGTGGGTTGGGTTGGGTTACAAAAAAGATTTTAATAGCGGGTCGAGTTAGGTTTGGGAAATTTCAAACCTGTCAAATCCAACCCGATCCACCCATATATTTAATATATATATATATATATAATATTATATAATTAATAAAATTTTTAAAATAACCAATTCTTCCTATCCTATATAAAAAACAATTAGTTCACATAAACCCTAGTAAATTACTATTGTTGTTTAGTTATTAATGTTGTTTGCCTTTAAGGAGTTGCATTGATACTAATCTTTGAGTTTTTTTAATATATTTATATTTATATTCTTTTCTACTCAATGTAATAATAATAATAATAGCAAAAAATTTATCCAACCCATAAGTTCAACCCGACCCATGTGGGTTGGTTTGGGTTGGGTTGAATTTTTTTTGACCCGCCATGATGGGTTGGGTCGAAAAATTCTCTCAACCGGCCCAACCTAACCCAACCCGACCCCTAAACTGGATGAAGCCTGATTAGGGAATCAAAAGAAAAAAAGGGGGAAAAAAAAAAGTAAGAGGCAATGTCCAAACCGAAAAAAAAAATTATTAGAGTCATTGGACAAGCCCATGTGTAAGTGCACATGGGCATTTTCGTCATTTACTTGTTAAATTCCTCCCACTCAATTTTCTCTCATTTTGGAGAGAAAATATTTTGGTGGGCCAGAGGAGAAAATACCTAGGCCCTACCAATTTTTTTCCTTCCTCTCCCCCCCACCAAACATCCACAAAAAAATTTTCCTTCCTATTTTCTCTCCAAAGTTTTCCATCTACCTTATTTCACCTCCAAACAAACACACCCTTAGAGACTCGATTTGTAAGCTGTGGTGCACAGGCATCAACATGGTTAGGGCAGCTGCTTGTCCTAAACTGTACATAATTGTGGGTTTCTCTCTCCGTTTCCTCTTCCAAAAAACCCAGCAACACACTCTCTCTTCCTCTCTCACTCACTCTCTCTCACTCTCATACAAAACTCACCCCATTACAAAACTTCATATCAAACTCACCCCCCATTTACACATCCTCATGTTAGGTAAAGTGTGTGTATATATATATATGTGTGTGTGTGTGTGTGTGTGTGTGTGTTGTTAGCTTTTTCATGGGTATACATGAAATTTTTTTTTTTTTTTGATATTTTTCTTTATATTTTTGTTAAAATGATTTGAAGGTTTGTAATGGGGTGAGTTGTGTGTTTAGTTTTTTTGGTTTGAGTATGAAATGATAATGATTGTGTTTATATGTGATAAGGTGAGTATATGCAAATGTGGGGTTTGTATATGCATATGATGTAACAAGTTAATGTATATATTGCTAGGCTTTTGTCATGACTATTTCTGTTGTGTTTGGTTTAATATTTATCTTTTTCTTTTTTGTTAGAATGATTTGAAATTTTGTAATGGGGGTGAGTTTTGTCCTTAACTTTTTTTATTTGTTTGAGTATGAAATGATAATGATTGAGTGTGTTTGTATATGATGTGAGATGAGTATATGCAAATGTGAGGTGTATTTGTATATGCATATGATGTAAGAAGTTGCAATTTTTGTACTTTGAGTAAATAAAAAGGTTTTGTAATTAATGTTAAATGAAACAAATAAAATATGTCACTAACATACTACACTTGACTCTAATAGGTTCATAATCTTTGAAGAATATTGATATAAACATATATTATGGTAGATCCCTTGTCAATCCTGAAGAGATTGACGGATTCCCATTTAAAGGGCCGGGTATCCAGTGCTATTATATCGTGATACGTCAAAGGTTGAAGACGTTGAATGCTTTGAAGATGAAAATAATGGAAAACTTGAATTTGAACTCTGCTTATTATGACATAAAAATTATTTACCGTTACCCACAAGAAGTCCTTCATAAATAGATAAATTACGGGTATATGACGATTAAAAAAGAAAAACATGTAAAGATCATGTTTAATAGGATCCAAAAAATGCCCCAAGGAAATGCTGCTGAGTTGTACGTAAGTTCGGAGCCGCTTGCAGAAGTTGATGCCGAGGAAGTGCAACAAACAACTACATCTTTACAATTTATAGCCCTAGATGATGGATGCACTACAATGGGAGGCTATACAATGGAAGGTTATACAATCCCGTCTCAAGATCATGCTGCCAATATTGGTGAAACACTCCAACCTCAAGAAACACATTTAGGGGAGGAAGACGAAGACGAAGATCATGCTGCAGATAATGGTGAAAATCTTGATGATATGGATGAGTATGAAGAAAGGATTGAGCAAGGTGACTTTGAAAGGGATGTGGATAACCATGAACTTGCTCCAAATTTTGAAGAGGAAAATATCGAGTACCATGATAAAGGTGATGCGGACGATGATATTGGCGTCCAACATGTTACAAATACAACCACTGCCTACACGCCTCTTATTGTGTCATTCTACGCAAATACTTGGAAAAATATGGTTGATCCTTTACGTCTTCAGATGCCATTTGTTTCTACTTGGAAAGATGGGATGCATTTTAGTAAAGGGTTGACTTTTGCAAATAAAGAGGCGGTGAATTGTGCATTGATAATATAAGCAGCAAAGGATAATAGACAATCTGGAGGTCGACCAAAACTAAATTGTGCGCTGTATGCATTGACACCAACTGCAAGTGCTATGTTGGGGCATTCATGAAGGCTAAACTTAATAGTCTATGGATGGTTACGTCTTATGTGGGTCCACACAATTGTATACCCTTTGGCCTACGAAGAGACGATAAAATGATAGATTCTAATATTGTTGCATTAGAAATTAAGGGAAAATTGCGACAAGATCACACTACTTGTATTGATCAACTTTGGGACATCATACATACTAAGAGTGATCATGAGTTTTCTTACTATAAGCTATGAGAAATGAAACAAAAGGCAATTGTTAAGATATTTAAGAATTGGGAACAGTCTTACCAAAGGTTGCGAAAGTTGTTGTTGACATATTTGGATCGGGATCTAAGTACCCAGTACAACTATCACACCATACCTAGGGACGTACCTGGTACTACGTTACTGTGCAATGTATTTTGGGCATTCACTCCATGCATTGCTGCATTTAGATATTGCAGGCCAATGATCAGTATTGATGGGACTCATATGTATGGTAAATATCGAGGGGTGTTGATAATTGTAATAGCAACCGATGCTAACAACAAGGTTTTGCCTCTCGCCTTTACTGTTGTGAACAAGGAGTCAGGGCCTAGTTAGAGGTGGTTTTTAAAGTGTCTCAAGATTTCGATAAGGCATATGATACCCAACGAGGGCATTTGCATTATTTCTGAACGACATAAAGGTATCAAATGCGCCATTGTAGAGTGGCCTAGAGGTGATGAAGGAAGCTTACGGGTATTTCACAGATATTGCCTTCGACATGTTACTAGCAATTTCAACACATACTTTCATGACCTGACTCTAAAGGCATTGGTTTTGAAAACTGGATATGCGACTCAGGAAGCTAAATTTGAGTTCATAATGCAAACCATTAAAGATGTCAAGATTAATGCACTTAGGAGGATATACCCAAATGATGACGAACCTGAACGCTATATGCCATACACATATCTAATGAGTGAGGATTTGGACAAATGGACCTAGTCACATGATGGTGGAAGACATTATGAGGCAATGACAACCAATATCTTTGAGTGCTTTAATGGGGTACTTAAAGGTGGCCACAATTTGCCAATTGCTGCAATGGTTGAGTTCACTTGGTGCAAACTTGTTACATATTTCCATGATCGACATAAAGAAATTACTTCTGATCTCTCTCAAGGTAAGGTGTGGAGTGATTATGCCATGGAAATCTATACCAAAAATGTGCACAAAGCTTCAGGACACACTATGAAGGCATTTAATCATCAAAATGGAATATATCAAGCGCTTACCCCGTACAATGACCATAGAGGTGGAGGACGAAACCATAGTCATGAAATAAACATATTCGCTAGAACATGTGGTTGTGGAAAGTGGCAAAACATTAAGATCCCATATTCACATGCAATTAAAGTTTGTTAGAGTCTATGACTTAATGCAACTAGCTATATTGACCCATGTTACAGTTTGGACAACGCCATTCACACATATTCACATCAATTTGTGGTCTCAAAATTAGAGTCATTGTGAAGGGACATTAGCGGGCCAAGGTGGGTGCCTGAACCAAAACTGTTGCGGCTAAAGGTTGTCCTGTGAAGTCAAGAGTAAGAAATGAAATGGAAGGGGTATGACGAGAACGGGGAAGCCAGAGGCAAGATTCAAACTTAAGGGAGATTCAACCAAGGCAGTGATGCGGAGTGTGTCATGAAAAGGGGCATAACCGTAGAAGATGTCCCAATTCTCGTGAGGCTTCGACAAGTGGTAGTGTTACAAACTAGGCACTTGGCTAGATATCACCAGGGTGGCTGATTTGAATTTTCTTATCCTTCATGGTTTGTTTTGTGTGCCTTATGTAGTGGTTAAATCTGTCTAGTCTGTAGCTAAGAGGGCAACTATAATACCCATGAACACAGTGGCGACTCCAGGAAATTTTTCCAGGGTGTTCCTCAATAAGCATAAATTACACAATCTAATAAAAAGAAAATTTTATATATTGACAACCACAACAATAGAAAAACACGCAAATACATAAAATTTACAATTGCCTTCTACGAGTTTTCATTTTTTGAAATCGTTGCATGATAGTCTCATTATCAATGCTACAAGCTACATCTTTTTCAATATACACAACCAAGCAATCATTCATCCACTGATCTCCCATTTGATTGCGCAATTCATTCTTTATATATTTCATTGCTGAAAAACTTTTTTCTACTGTTGCAGTAACAACTGGAAGGGTCAAAGCTAAACTTCTTTCATTGTTTGTCTTTTATAAACTATAATTTGTTATATTATTGTTTCATTAATTATAAATTTATTAATTATTGTTTAGCTTAACATAATTTAATTGATTTATCTTTTGTAATGTACTAGTTAATTATGTTGCTTTAATTATTATTGTTTAGCCTAACAATAAACTATATAGCTTTAATTTATTTTTTATTAATTATATTACTTTATTTTGTTATATTTTTTACGCTAAAAGAGCCACTAACGCACACATTACGCATCCTATGTGCAACACAGGACAGTACAGCCCAGCCCCCCCCCCCCCCCCAATGTGCCCATCAACCCCACCCCACTTAACACTCAACACAAGCACGCCCCATGCCTGATGCTCCTGCCAATCAACAAATTTCACAATGACACATACCACTAAAAGACAATTAATATAGAGATCAACACCAACACACTACACACACCAACAATAACACCAACAGCAACAGCAATAAACTGATAAAAGCCAAATTGAAAAAGTCAAAAATAGTCAAACAGACAAAAAAAATTAATAAAGGCAAAGGCTTAAAGATAAACTTCGGCCAAAATGAGCCAATCACAGAAGACTCACAGTTCAAGAATAAAAAAAAAGCAAAGAATGAGAGTTAGTCTTATTAAAGATAGAGAATAGAGAGAGACAGAGAGAGACAGAGAGAGAGTTTCATTTCATTTCATTCAGAGAGAGAGAGAGAGAGAGAGAAGTACCAGAGTCCGATGAGGTTAGCGACGAGCGACGATGACGACGCGGAGGCCGAAGAGGCGAGCGAGCAGCGACGACGCGGAGGGGCGTTGCTGACAGCAACTTGCTGTGACGATCCGATCCGATCCGACGAGCGAGCTGTGAGCTTGTGACGATCCGACGAGCACGCCAATCCGATCCGACGAGCAAGCCGATCCGTCTATTAGCTTGAGCTCAAGCGGCGTTGCTTTTTTTGAGGGATTGAGTTTAGGTTTGCTTTAGGCCTTACTGCTTTAGTGGTTTCTTTTTTCTTTTTCTTTTTCTTTTTTTTTTTTTTTTTTTTTTTTTTGATAATGGCTTAAGTGATTTCTGATTTAGACCTTTAGGGACTGACTGAGGCGTTGCTCTGTTTGTTGTTGTTGTTGTTGTGTTTTTTTTTTTTTTTTTTTGGTGGAGAATCCGTGGTTTGCTAAGCCTACCTCTGAAATCTTTTTTGGGCTTGCCGTGGGCTTGGCTCTGTTACAAATTTTTTTTTTGGGGCTTTTTTAGGTTGAAAGTAGAACATATAAATTTTTTTTTTTTAATCTGAGGGTGTTCCTAATTCTGTGATTGAGGGTGTTCCTACTACAGAGCAAATATAAAAAATTTTAAAAAAAAATTTCCAGGTTTTTTTTTTCAGGTCAGGGTGTTCCTGGGAACACCCTGACTTGCATGTAGCGTCGCCTCTGCATGAACAGCTGGTTTAATGCAGTTTTTTGCATCTAATGTACTCTCCCTTTGACTGGTATCAATATATATATATATATATATATGTATGTCTGTATGTATGTATGTATATATATATATATATATATTATGCTCGTATCTAGTTGTTTACTATTGCCCATGTGATGTGTTTTGAATCTGGTTTACTACTGCAAGTGGGGGAAGAAAAAAAAAATTCCCAGTGGAAATTAAGTCTTTTAAACTTGATTTCCATTTGGGTGGCATGTTTGTAAATAACTGTCAATAAAAATTGAGTTTCAAAGGCTCGATTTATACTGTATTTATTTACCAAAAAGTCACTGAAATGTAAATCAAGTTCTAAAGACTCAATTTCCACTGGGAATTTTTCCAGTGGCATTTGGCTGTAAATAATTTTGAACTCTCGGCCTGGCATACTCGCTGCTAATGAACTCGAGTGTCTAATGCTCGATTAAGCCTGTTTTTGCTTCTTCTTTTTTTAAAGAATAAAACTCGAGTATAATATACTCGATTTATACTGTTTTTTCTTTCGTTTAATAATGGATTTGAGTATTATATTCACGAGTTCCACTATAATTTTTTTTCTTACTCTTGTAAGACCTTATCCTTACCTTGTATTGCCAAGGAAAGAAGGTGTTATTTGAGGTAGAGCTCATTGGCCATATTCTTGCCTTACTCCTGTATATAAAATGTAAAAAAAGCCTGCCTAACCCAATATATATCATGACCTTTTTTATATTCTTTATAATATCAGAGGACCAGCAAATTGGTCTTCCCTAATTCATGAATTTGTGGCAACCAATTCCCTTGTTCCTTTATTAGTTCCTTATTTCTTTATTACCATCCATACCATGCCAACCCCAAACAAACGCCCGTAAGAATTCTGGTAATGGGGAATTCACTTACCATCCATACCATGCGACTACATCTTTCTTCTTCCTATTAATAATCATATCGTTTCAAACCAAGACATTTAAATTTAAATTGGAAGTAAGTAGTTTCCATTAGAATACAAAATCAAACCAAGTGCAATCCATATATAGAAAACATTTTAAAAAACGGCATATGAAGCAAATTCCAAATCACTAAATTCTAGTAGAACTATTGTTCCTTAGGTTTCAAATAAAAAACAAATCGATAAGGCCTAGAAATCTAAGAAATTTAGAAAAAATTGGTGATCAACAAATCGGTCACCTAACTTTATCTCACATTTACAACAATTAATTAGAATGCTAAATTTTTCCGCACGTTGATTTTTGTAAAAGCAAGGAACCAAAAAAGAAAACGCAGTGGAAAACAAGACCCAATTCTCTTGCGCAAAAAAATAAAAATAAAAATAAATAAATAAATCAATCAATCCCACAACACAAAACAAGCATTTAAGAAACGGATTACCTGTGGAAAAGGAATTTGGGGGAGGACAAGGATTGGACAAAATGAGAGTGGAGACTAAGTGAGAGTGGAAAGGGTGAGTGAGAGTGGAGACTAAGTGAGTGGTTTAATGGCGTCACTTCTCTAGTATTTCATGGTTATATATATAACTAATGAAATGGATGTTAATGCCAATGTGAGAATAGATAGAATCAAATATGAAAGGCTAAACTAAAAGTGAAAAACAAATTCAAATTTTAAAGGCAAAAGTATACTTTTAGCTTCCTTGATGATTACAACAAGCCATCTAAATTATACTTTGAGTGGATAGAACTGATGGAAATTTTTAGAGGAGAATCTTTAACAAATAATATCAAAGGCCCCATCTTCATCACCAAGCATGTGAACCAATCTGTTCTCAGCAACAATGGCTATCTTGCTGTCACACGCCAAGGCGGGACTTTTATTGGTAAGAGTTCGATATCCGTGATCTCTTATGAAATGTATCACGAAGTCATTAATATAACTAATCCATCTAGTATTGTAGGTTATGCACCATTAAGAATTGTAGGTTCATGTAATGGTGTCTTGTGTCTAAATGCTTCTGAAGTTAGAGACAAATTTTTTTATTTAATCCTACTACTAAGGAGCTCTCAAAACTTGATTATCCGGTACCCAAACTTAATGAAGGTAGAGATTTTTCTTTCATTGGTCGTGGATTTGGTTATGATTTGGAAAGCGATGACTACAAGTTGGTTAGCATTTCTTGTTGTAAAAAATTGGGAGATCAATATTACTCTAGTATTGATGTGTACTCATTGAGTACTAATTCTTGGAGAAGGGTAAAGGATAGTCTTTTACTAGGAACTGTTGCGCTGCATTCTATTTCCAAGGCGCTCGTTAATGGTGCTTTACATTGGAGCGGTGTAACAATGGAAAGTGGGGTCATTCATTATTTTGTCCTATCTTTTGATATAAGAAATGAAGTGACTATAGCTTATAGGTATATAGAGTCACCTGAACTGAAATTGACAAGGATGAAAAAGAATGGTGTCCTTTTGATCGGAATGAATCACTTGCCATGGTTATTACTTCAAGAAATTATCAAGGTGATCAAGGCGTGGGTGGTGCATATATCATATGGGTAATGGATGAATATGGGGTTAAAGAGTCTTGGACCAGACAATTAACGGTAACTTTTGAACGTTTACATGCCAATAGATTTGTGGGATGTGGTAAGAATGAAAAACTCTTCTTTGCATATAACTCAACAATGCACCTTTATAATCTACAACAGGTTAAACCTCTTCATGATGATATTCTAGAGGCTGATGATAGTGGTCATAATTGTGTACACTGTGTAGAGGTGGATATTGGTCATAATTTTTTTTTTTTTTTTTTTTTTTGAGAGGAAAACTCAATTTTCATTAAATTGAAGCTAAAAATGAAGTACAACAGAGGGTAGAAAGAATAACAATATAACAACTTAACATTTCGCCCTATCTAAGTAGCCTCATAAGCTTTTGCTATCTGTACTAATTCATGCGCAGGCCTATTGTATTCCCTTTTTAGATGCTTCAAATTCCAGCTTCCAAAAGCCCTTAGTAAGCCTGTGATTCCCTGAATAATTGCACCCAGCTCTCCTGTGTTTGAGTTTGTATTGACAGCTTGACTACTGCGAGAGAGTCCGACTCAATGATAACTTGATTGATCCCTCTTTCACAGGCTAGGAGGATACCTTCTTCGACTGCAATAGCTTCAGTAGTTTCTGTTTCATACATTCCATTCATCACCTTGCTCCTCGCTACTACTACCATGCCCCTGCAGTCGCAGATTACCACACCTACACTAGACAGACTTCTATTCCCATCAATTGCTCCATCAACATTTATCTTATAAAAACCTGGAGGTGGTGCTGTCCACCCAATTTCAGGAGGCTTTTGTCTTATTTGGTGAACTACCATAGCTCCTTTGTAATCCTCTTGGGTTCGCTGCGCATACAACCAGATTTGGGATGGAGAGAGGCAAAGGGATTCATGGATCACTTTGTTTCTTCTATACCAGATGGACCAAACCGTGGCACAGAAGGTTTCAAGGTCATGAAGGGTTCCTGTATTTAGAATCTGCAACGCAGCATCCACAAAGGTCTTATTCTCTGCCAACAAGCTTATCAGGCAATCATGCCACCACACATCCCAATTTCTATCACAATATAGCAAGGCATGACTAGTGCTTTCTACAGCTTTCTCACATAATGGGTATTTCACTTCAATGCTTATCCCTCTCTTATGCAGATTCATTCTCGTTGGCAGACCCTCCATGCATGCTCTCTAAGCAAAAATTCTGATCTTTGAGGGGAGCTTAAGCTACCACATTTTCTTCCACAGTGGGGTTCTATAATCCTCAATTGAGCATTCACCCAAATCAGATTTTTCCACCAATGCCAAGGCCACATAGTATGCACTTTTGACAGAAAACATGCCGCGTTTGTTTCCTACCCAAATTATTTTGTCTTCTGATAGATTATAGCTAAGCGGAATGTTAAGTATGGTTTCAGCCTCAAAGGGTAGGAAATACCTTCTGATTCTGTCCATTTTCCATCGCCTTGTTTCTTCATCAATTAGGAATGAGACCATTTGAAAATCTCCAATATCTTGCTGGAGGGAGCAGATTTTATATGTGATTGGGGCTAGCAGCCATTTGTCCTCCCATATATGTATCCTCATTCCATTCCCCACTCTCCATCTAGTACCCTTCCTAATTACCTCTAGGCTATTATGGATATTTCGCCAAGCATAAGAAGGGCTGCCCCCTAACTTTGACCCCAAAATGTCACTGTAGGGAAAATACCTTTCCTTGTACATTCTGTTAGGACATATGTAGTTCAAGTCTGTGAACATATGTCGTTATTTTATGTAATTGGCTTATCCTTAGACAAAACGCACTTTACTTGTAATTGGGTAGATTTAGGATGAGTTTAACACTTCAAGAAACAGTGGTTCAAGGTTAAGTGTTGAAGCCGTCAAAGTCTGTCCAAGAAACAAGCTAGGAAGTGCAAGGTTTTAAAGCTCGACACATACCTCGACAGATGCTTCTATCGAGCTTTAAAGAAGCTGTTTTGCCCGAGCCTCGACAGCTGTCTCGACACCTCTCGACACCTCTATCTGTCGAAAATTAAAAGAAACAGATTTTCTGTTCTGTTTCAAGTCCAATCCGTGAGTGTGTCTTTGGGACTTCTTTTCTCCTAACCCTAGACATATAAAATGATTATTTTAAGGGCCGTAAAAAAAAGAGATCACAAGATACAAGTTGCACATTCATTGAGAACTTGTTATTCATGCAATTTGTGATCTGACAGACAAAGTTCGTGCCCCAGTTCATCCTTGATGATTTGAAGAACTTTGCAGCCAACTCTCTCTCTCTCTTTAGTTGGTATTTGAAGTCGCGTACTGGGATCCGCGCATCAAATTGGCTAGTCACGTACTTAGGAGTCGTGCATTGAAAGGAGAAACTGTCACTACAGAACAAGTCCAATTGGGTATTGGGGTAAGAGTTCAACTGTAGGTTGGTGAGGTACTTGGGATTCCTTACTTGTAACTGCTTGTTGTAATAATAGTGGAGTTTCGGGAGTGGTGACCTTAAATCACCCGGTGGGGTTTTTGCCGTAAGGGTTTTCCCCATTCGTGAACAAATCACCGTGTTATTTATTTTCCGCTGCTTAACTTAGTTTGGTGATTTGTTTGTGCTGCCACGTGATATTGCATGTTAATTTGATTAATTAAGAACTGGGCTAATTAATTAATCTAAGTTATCACAAAGGGTCAACGCATTTGTGGCCTGTCAAGTGGTATCAGAGCAGGCACACTCTGATTAGGGTTTAATCTTCGATGTGTGATCCATTGACCCCTGTTGTCATGGAAACTCTTGATTGTTTTGATTTGCATGATCTTGTGTTAAATGATGATGATGATATTCATGATGCCTATTGCAAATTTTATAATTTTTGTATGAAATCTCTTGAATGTTCTACAAAATTAAAAGCTAAATTTAAAAAGGTCAAGCTTGAAAAAGATGATTTGATTGCAAAATTGGATGAAGCCACTAATTTGAATGAGAATTTTAAAAATCAAATTTCATCTCAGGTGGACAAAATTAAGAGTTTGGAAGAGCAACTAGTTGAATTTAAAACTGAAGTTAAAAAATTAACTAGTGCCAAACTTGTTGTTGAGCCTAACTCAAAAGAAAAAGATTTTTATATTCCCCCATTCAAAAGGAATAATGAAGAGTTGAAGGCTAATATTGCTACGATAGACAAAGGTAAACAACCTGATGTTAACGCTGAAATTTCTAAACCTATGTCTAAAACTCCTCCTAGGTTGAATGAAAAATCTGTTTTTGTCCCTACTTGTCATCATTGTCACATTGTTGGTCATATTAGGCCAAATTGTCCTAAGCTGAGGACTCTGTCAACCTCTAAGGTTAGACCTCCTCCTAGGAAGCTGAGTAGCTCTAAAACTACTCATGTTTGTCACCATTGTGGTGTTTCTGGACACACTCGTCCTAATTGCTTTAAGTTATATCCTCATAAGCAATTGTCCAAACGGACACAGGTTTCCTCTCAAGGACCTACACCTTTATTTGGAGAGTTATTAAAAGTCTTGAGCTTTTTAACTCAATTTCAGGAGAATTTTAATTCTTCTATGTCCTTTAGTAGTCATACTAGGACACGTGCCTTTTCATCTTCACGACCAAAGACTCGTGCTGTGTGGGTGAGACAGGAGCCTAAGACTTAATTGTCTTTTCTCTTTGTCCTCTGCTTTAATTCTTTCTATCTAAAGCAGGACTCTCTTTGCTTGATTTCTTATCTTCTGTTGAAATCATGTCTTCATGCATATGCATCTTTCTTTCATGCATTCATGTTGTTTGTTTGTTTGTTTTTGTTTGTGTGTTTTTAGTTTTGTGTTTTATTTTTGCTTTTCTGATAAAAAAAAAATTGAAAAATTGAAAAATACAAAAACAGTGTGTGTGTGTGTGCGCATTAGTTCGTGTGAACTTTTAAAATGGCCATTGAAACAGAGTTTTCTAAACTTTTTATCATCTATAGCTTAGGTGAACACTCTTTTGCACAACTAAGCGAGTGAGCTCTGTAGCTCTTTGTTTGTGATGAGTAAGGTTAAGTGATCTCTTCTTCTTAACACTCGTATCACTCTTTTTGACGGGTTGAACTAGAAAATCCTAAGAGAAAGGCATAAATAACCATCTCACCACTGTTACTCGCCAATCATAATATGACATCTGTATGCTTCGGCATAGCAAAAGTGCAGTGTCAAAAGCTTAACATAATTGGGTATTTCTTTTCTTTCTCTTGTATGCCCATGCATGATATGCTTGTTAAAAAGAAAATATGCAAAGAAATAAAAAGCAAAAAGATCAAAAATGCTTTAAAATATGGTTGCAAGCGTGTTTTCTAGGAGATGTGGGAGTTATAGGATGTACCTCGAAGGTGATAGTCCCCATCAAACAGTTATGATTGTGTGTGAGTTAAAGTGATTTTCTCATATCTCAAATCGTCATAACATTGAGACACATATGCAATCTTGCGATGTTTTCACACACAACACGCAATATTCTTTGCTATTCTTGATACATGTGCAGGTACAATGTGATTTGGCCATCACAAAGCTTACATGCGTTAATGTATGCTCACTAAACTGTCATAACTTGTTTTTTTTTAAACATAAAATTGGTTAGACTTGTTTAGTGTGTGTGTGTGTGTTTTGAAATACATGTGCATCAAAATTTTTGTTGAGAGATGAGTTTGAGAGCTTAATGTGTTGGTTGTATCTTTGGTTGAGTTGCATGCATGATTGCATTCATGTCTGTGTTTTTCTTCTTTTGAAAAACTGCTTTTAAAGGCATCTCGACACCTCCTCGATACCTCTCGACACATAAGCTATCTGTCGAGCTCCTTAGACTCTTTCTTATCGCAGTCTCGACAGATACCTCGACACCTGCTGGATCGATCGAAAAACTTTCTGTTTGCTCGATAGCTTCTCGATAGCTGCTGGATCGATTGAGGTTCCTTCTTGTTTGTTCTTCTTCCTCGATAGCTGATCTCGATAGCTTCATCTGTCCATGTGTATTTCTCGACACATTTCCTCGACAGCAGTCTCGACACCTCCCGATAGCTTCATCTGTCGAGATTTAATGAGAAGCTATATATATAGCAGTCATGATTTTTCTTCTCACTTGCTCGATCTCTCTCGCTCGAAACTCACTATTCTCTCTCAAAATCTTTTCCTTTTCTCTCCAAACCTTCTCCCAAGGCTTTCTCAAGAGTTTCTTTGCAATCTTCATCTCTTGGTAAGCACTTTATCCCTCTTTTTCATGCATTTCATTGTTTTAAAACCCTAGGTTTTGTGTTTTTGAAAATTTTTGGGAGTTTTCAAAATTGTTGGGGTTTTCATGAAATTTTTGGGTTGTTTTTCTAGTTTTGATCTTCAAAATCACATGCATTGCATCACATTAGCATTCAAATTATATTTTCATGCATTTAGATGTGTGCCTATCTATTGTGTGCTGTTAGGTTTGGATTGGGCTGAGCCCATGATGTTTTTATGTTACATGTCACATGTTCATGCATTCTCATGCATACGTTCTTTTCTTTTCAATATTATTCCGTCAATATTGAACTGTTTGGGACTTTTCTGTGTGTTTCTTTCTCTCCCCCTCTCTATGGTTGCGTTAGCTGTGTCTATGGCACCTAAGCGTAAATCCATTCCGTCCCAAAACCCTTTGCGTTCTAAGGGACAGTCTTCCTCTGACTCTACCCCTCTTTCTGTCCGGTTCCGTGATGAGAAAGCCCACAAGGACTTCTCGGAGAACTTTTCTAAACGCGGTGTTCATTCGGAACGCCACGTTGTCCTGGCAGATTTTGCCAACACCGACCTTCCCGATGTCATTCACACTCGGGGATGGGAGTCACTGTGTGACGTCCCGGTCACATCTCCTCTCGTGTTGATTCAGGAGTTTTACTCCAACATCCACGGGATAGATTCTTCTGTACCTTTTTTCTACTCTTGCGTCCGAGGTACGCGCTTCTGTGTCACCCCAGAGCTGGTTTCTGAGGTTCTCCATGTCCCTAGGGTGGATCATCCTGATTACCCTAGCTGTGAGCGTCTCTGGACTGTGTCCAAAGACGAGATGATCTCGGCGTTCTGTGAGCGTCCTACCTCTTGGGGAGATCACATGTACACACCATGTCGACCTTTTGCTAAAGGTCCTCGTTTCCTTAACATGGTGATGACCTTTGTTTTGCACCCACTCTCTCACTATAACTCTATCACAGAGCCTCGCGCTCGATTTTTGTTGTCCCTCTTAGAGGATCTTTCTATAGACTTTCCTTCACACTTCATCTTTTCCATTATCGATGTCTATAGAGATACGGCCATCCGTGATAAGCTCATTTTCCCTTCCGCTATCACGAGGATTCTGAGTCGTTTTTCCATCCCATTCCCTTCGTCCGATCCTTACCATGTCATGTCCGCCATAGACGTCGCTACCGTAAAACGTAGCAAGGCACAGTTTAGATCGCGACAGACAGATGGTGCCACTCCTTCCACCCGTCCGGCCACCTCCAGATCCGCTCGAGCATTTGCTTCTACTTCTTCGAGCGACGTCAGCTTGGGAGACATCATGGCGCAGCTACAGCGCATGGATGCTCGCCTAGATACACTCTCCACGGAGTTGTATCAGGTGAACATCCGTGTTGGTCGCATCGCCAGGCGACAGGCGACCATGGGCGGCTTTGCTCTAGAGGCTTCTCCTCCGCCACCTCATGTGTCGACTGAGACCGAGGCTGATGATGATGGCGATGATGATGATGCTTCCGACGATGATGATGATGGAGATGCGAGCTCTTCGGATGAGATGTCTACTTGACACTTTACCCTTTATCACTCGTGACAAAAAGGGGGAGTAGTTTTGTATGAGAGTAGTCATACTTAGGGGGAGTGTTAGCATAGGACATTTTTGTTAGGGGGAGTGTAGATTGAGGGATGTAGTGAGGTGATCTATGTATTTTTTTCTTTCTTTTAGAGATACATTGATCATGTATTGACATACATTGTATTTATTCTCTTCTTATATATGATGATGTATGTTTTTTTTCTTCACCTACCTTTCATGTGTTGTTTCTTTTCTATCTTTATACACATGTTTCTTTACTTGTATGCAATCTATTATTTCTGTTTCACACAAAGATGCCTTGATGTGTTTTGTTTATAAGTGTTTCAGAAATACAGGTTGTCAAAGTCTTCTTGCCATGAACTCTCTTCTTGCAAAGTTTTTCAAGAGTTTGTGTTAGGATAGATTTTACTGTATGTAACAAGTGAATATGAGTTGAGTGATTTATGACTTCTCTCATATCTTCATTTGTTTGTTGTGGTTTTGTCACGGATTGCCAAAGGGGGAGATTGTTAGGACATATGTAGTTCAAGTCTGTGAACATATGTCGTTATTTTATGTAATTGGCTTATCCTTAGACAAAACGCACTTTACTTGTAATTGGGTAGATTTAGGATGAGTTTAACACTTCAAGAAACAGTGGTTCAAGGTTAAGTGTTGAAGCCGTCAAAGTCTGTCCAAGAAACAAGCTAGGAAGTGCAAGGTTTTAAAGCTCGACACATACCTCGACAGATGCATCTATCGAGCTTTAAAGAAGCTGTTTTGCCTGAGCCTCGACAGCTGTCTCGACACCTCTCGACACCTCTATCTATCGAAAATTAAAAGAAACAAATTTTCTGTTCTGTTTCAAGTCCAATCCGTGAGTGTGTCTTTGGGACTTCTTTTCTCCTAACCCTAGACATATAAAAGGATTATTTTAAGGGCCGTAAAAAAAAGAGATCACAAGATACAAGTTGCACATTTATTGAGAACTTGTTGTTCATGCAATTTGTGATCTGACAGACAAAGTTCGTGCCCTAGTTCATCCTTGATGATTTGAAGAACTTTGTAGCCAACTCTCTCTCTCTCTTTAGTTGGTATTTGAAGTCGCGTACTGGGATCCGCGCATCAAATTGGTTAGTCACGTACTTGGGAGCCGTGCATTGAAAGGAGAAACTGTCACTACAGAACAAGTCCAATTGGGTATTGGGGTAAGAGTTCAACTGTAGGTTGGTGAGGTACTTGGGATTCCTTACTTGTAACTGCTTGTTGTGATAATAGTGGAGTTTCGGGAGTGGTGACCTTAAATCACCCGGTGGGGTTTTTGTCGTAAGGGTTTTCCCCATTCGTGAAAAAATCACCGTGTTATTTATTTTCTGCTGCTTAACTTAGTTTGGTGATTTGTTTGTGCTACCACGTGATATTGCATGTTAATTTGATTAATTAAGAACTGGGCTAATTAATTAATCTAAGTTATCACAAAGGGTCAACGCATTTGTGGCCTGTCACATTCATGCAATCAAGGATGTTGGATTAGCCAAGATGCGCCATGCTTGCTTTGCTAACATTGCTAAGTTGAAAGTATGGAGATTGCTAAAGCCTATACCCCCATGTGCCTTCAACATGCACATTTTCCTCCAGCTGACCCAAGACATTTTTGTCTCCTGGTCTTTCTAACCCCACCAGAAATTCCTCTCCATCCCTTCCAAATCATCACACAAGCCTTTTGGGAGCAAGAAGCAACTCATGGTATACATGGGGATTGCCTGGGTTACTGCTTTTATGAGAATTTCCTTTCCACCCATTAAGAGCATTTTTTTCCTTCCAACCCGATAGTTTCTTTCCAACTCTCTCTTTTATTTCTGAAAAAACTTGATTCTTCGACTTGCCTATTACAGATGGAAGGCCTAAGTATTTTCCTTGTTTTGTGTCCTGCATAGGTCCAAGGATTTCCAAAACTTCACTTCTTGCTTCGGGGGTTGTATTTTGGCTGAAATTCACTACGGACTTATCCGCATTGATTTTTGTCCAGAGGCTGCCTCATAAAGTTTTAGGATTTCTACCAACTTGGTGCTTGCCTATCTTTCTGCCTAACTAAATAGTAGACTATCATCCACAAAGAACAGATGGGTAACCCTCAGATAGCCCTTACATATAGATACTCCAATGAGACTTCGGCTGTTATTTGCTTCAACAATAAGGGCTGAAAAGGCTTCTGTGCATAGAAGGAACAGATATGGGGATAATAGGTCTCCTTGTCGAAGCCCCCTACTCGGGCAAATCTTACCGTCAGCTTCCCCATTTATCAAGACTGAATACGTGACAGTTGTGATGCATTTCAGCACCCATTCAATCCATTTTCCAGGAAAACCCAACTACCTCATCACCTTTTCAACAAAAACCCATTCGACCCTGTTGTATGCCTTACTCATATCGAGTTTAACTACCATAAAGCTCTATTTTCAATGTTTTTTTGTGATTCAAATAGTGCATTAGCTTAAAAGCTACGAGCACATTATTTTTTATCAACCTCTCCAATATGAATGCACTTTGGTTCTTCGAGATTATCAATGGAAGAATTTTTCTCAAGCGATCTGCAAGAACCTTGGAAATCAGCTTGTAACACACATTGCTAAGGCTGATAGGATGAAAATCTTTCATTCTAGTGGGGTTTTCACTTTTGGCACCAAAGCAATATTAGTGTTATTTATGTCAGTTATAGGAGCATCAGAATTAAGCACATTAAGCACCATATTTGTGACATCATTTCCAACAATAGCCCAATATTTTTGGTAAAAGATAGCAGACATACCATCCAAGCCAAGTGCTTTTGTTGGATGCATTTGGCTAAGAGCTATTCTGACCTCCTCCATGGTGAAATCCCGAGTGAGATCAGCATTCATCTCCATAGTAACTTTATGGGGAAGCAGGTTCGTTACTTCTTCAACTCGGGTTGGGTGTGTGGTTGTATATATCCCTTCAAAATATGCAATTGTTGCACTGGCGATAGTTTCTTTACTGTCACACCAAGCACCCTCTTCATGCCATAAGCCATTAATTGTGTTCTTTTTTCTTCGTTCTGATGCTCTATGGTGGAAGTATTTTGTTTTGCGATCTCCCTCGCCCAGCCATTGCACTCTGGATCTTTGTTGCCACCACATTTCCTCCTCATCCAACAACTCATTAATCTCACTCCTCAACTTATTAATTTCAGCTCCATTCTGTCTGTCAATATCATCCTTGGTCAAGGCACTTAAAGCTTTCTTTTTCTCTTGTATCTTCTTTAGTATTTGGCCAAAAGCTAAACTACTCCACTTGGAAAGAGCATAAGCACATTGCCTTAGCCCCGTGCTGAGCCTTCTCGGATTATTTAGGCTTGTACCTTCATTCCAGACTCCCTCAGTTATTTTTTTACAATTCGCCTATATAGTCCACATTGCTTCAAAGTGGTATCTACGCTTACCCCACCGCTGCAAGACCCTTGATTCAGCAAGTAAAAGAAGGCAATGGTTAGATGTTGTGTCTACCAAATGCCTAACCTTAATGTCTCAAAAATGTTCCAACCAGTCCATTGTAGCAAACACTCTGTCTAACCTCAAATACATCCTGTTTTCCCCTTCTTGTTGATTGCACCATGTGTACTTAGACTTGCTATATCCCATGTCCTTGAACCCACATCTGTTAACCACATTGCAAAAGAAATCCATCTGTTGCTGAGATCTTGGAGCTCCACCCAACTTTTCTTCTCTCGAAAGGATTTCGTTGAAATCACCATGACATAACCACGACAATTGGTATTGTTGGTTTAGCCTGTTGAGGAAACTCCATTATTCCTTTCTCCAATGGGTCTCCGGGTGTCCATAAAACCCAGTTATTTATCCATTTAAATCCTGTTGCTTCTTCAGTAATCACAGCATCAATGTGATGCTTAGAATAGCTTTTGATCTCTAGATTGATCTCCTTTCTCTAGAGCATTGCTAAGCCCCCTCCCTTTACCTTCCGTTGGACATAAAAACCATTCACAAAATCAATTTTCACTTTCACCCTCTTCATTCCTGCAATATTTTTCTTCGTCTTCAATAAGAAGACTACCTTGGGATCCCAACGCCGCACACATTCACGCAATGCTCCAACTAACCGGTGGTTCCCAAGTCCCAGGTAATTCCAACATAAGGCAATCATGGCTCTCGGCGGTGCTACCTCGCAGCCACCACCATTTCTACAGGTACTAGCGCATCATTGGTGAGGACTTCATCACATTTCTTTTTAAGTTTTTGTCTTCCTCCTCTTTTAAGTTTTCTAACTCACCTCTATGTTTAAGTCTACTTCCACCTTTGTGGTCCAGCATTACTTCATCTCCTGTTAGTCCTCCTTCCCTTGCTAACTTCTTTAAATTTCCCTTTGCTTTGGGGTTTTTTTCCTTGCACTTGCCCATATCAAGGTAGCCCATTTCACTCTCTGCCTTTGTACTTCGCTTGGACTTTAAAGGGCTGGTGACCTCGTGCTCTTCAATTAAACCCACTATCGGTGAGCCCACTGTCGAGTTTAAATCAATACAAACTTTTTCTTTTCCTTTAGCTAGTGCAAACTTTAAGACTTTTTGTGAAGCACATACATATTCTCCTTTTTCCATAGTTGGTGGCCCCCCCTCAGTGCTGTCTCATCCTTTAGGGTGACTAGCTCCTTGCCTTCCTGACACCACATCATCACCTAGAGCTCCCTAATTTTTAGATTTTCCTTCCCTTCTATCACCATTAGATCTTTTGCTTGCACCTCCATTATCAACTCTCACCAGATTTTCTGTTGCCTCCATTACCAGTTGAGAGCTTGTTTTTCCACCGTCACCGCTTGACAGGTTACCTTCGTCTTTCCTGGTTCATACTCTTATAGTTTCCTTTGTAATTCCCATTGGCTCTAATCCAATCACCATATTGATACTCCGCTTGATGTCCATCCATGGCAATGTTACAGTGCCTGTTATCATGGCCTATTCTTCCACAAATAAAGCAGATCATAGGGAGTCTCTCATACTTGAACGTGACCCATGTCTTGTCTCCTTCCATATCTATCAGGTATCCACCTCGACGGAGTGGATTGTCTATTGGTAGTTCAACTCTGACTCTCATAAACTTGGCTTCGTCCATCTGCCATGATCTCTTATCCATTTCTTTCCCATCTTGTTCCCTATGTCTCTGACAGTTTCCTCTGTCATTAACTCAAATGGCATTCCCCACACCTGAACCCAAAATGGTGTGTGCGAGAAAGTAATGTTTGTAGCTGTTAGTCCCTTTCGCCATCTACACAGAAGCAGGAGATTATTATCGAAATTTCATGGACCATTCTTCTCCACCCATTCCAACTAATGCTTCGAACAAAATTTGAATTGGAGGATGTCATTTCCTACTTCGACAATCCTCAAATCTAACCCTATTCTCCAAACTGATCTTAGAGTGCTTTTCAAAGCACGTTGATTTTGCTGCCAATTCGATAATAGCTTACCAAAAAGGCTTAGATGGCATTCCTTCAAAAGTTTGTTTCTACTGTGAACTGAGATTTGAATGCTATCTTCTTCCTCCTTGGTGAGTTGCAAATTTTGCAAACCATCCAGCACTGCTTGTTCCATTCTACAAGGTTATAGATTGACCATACTCTAGCTGATGAAACCAGGGTAGTCAAAGGAAAGACCCAAAGTCAGTGAGCTGTGGGAGGGAGATGACCCTTATGCGTGAGAGAAAAATACTCCTACTTGGGAGAGAAAAAGACTCCTAGCGGAGGTGGTTAATCACATTAAGAGCCTAGTTAGTTACAATTGAACAAACAAAAGTCTGACTCAAAAGAGAGTAAAAACTCTTTGTCTGGGGAGAACTTTAATTATTTTCTTTTACCTTCTCACTAGGTACATTATTCTCTTGATAATCCTAACATCTAAGTTAATTCATGGTTAGTGAATGAAGAAGCTGCTTAATATCAAGCTCATTTCTCTTTCTCTCTCCTTGACAATTATGTATTGACATGAATGCTTTGTCATTCAAAAGAAATAAAAGTATCTCAATAGATAATTCCTATATGACTATATATTTGTCACACAATTCTATCCCATGTAATTCGTTCACAAAGCACGCTAGTATTATTACCATATTAGTGTAAGATAAGGTAAAAGAATAATATTATGGTTACAAACTTTTTTACAATAATTTTTCAAATTATTGAAGTTCTGAATTTTTTTTTTTTTTTTTTTTTGAAGACAAAACAAACATTCATTCATTTATGTTTAAACAGTCTTGGTACAAGGCTTCTAAGAGGGTGGAGAATCCTCAATCCAATACAACTCATCACTAATATTTCTAGAATATTGAGCCAAAATATATGCTACCTTATTTTCCCCACTTCTAACACAGCTTATAGAAACTGATTGCAAACCACGAAGGTAGTAATGGATGTCTTCATAAACATGACCTAACAAAGAGTGGCTACCTAATGAATTCGACACTGCTTTCATGGCAGTAGTGTTGTCGCCTTCAATTATCAACTCTGAGAAAAATGCTTCCATAGAGAACTCAATGGCCTTCCAACAAGCCAACGCCTCGACTTCTTCACTACTACTGACCGAAGACCCTTGACAGACATTGCAACCATTACTTCTCCATATGAGTTTCGTATTATTGCCCCAAAACCCGAGCAATGAAGCCCAGAAAAGACAGTCGTGTCGAAGTTGAGCTTATACATCGATAGGAGGAGGTTTCCAGCTATTTCTGGGCTGCGATGTCGTGCTTGGGAGAATTAATTGGTCTTGTGCCTTCCTATATTCCTCTAAGTAATCCGTTGCTCTCTGGTTCAACCACTTCAGATCCTTTATCTGTCCTCCAAGTACAATCGCATTTCTCTTATTCCATATAAGCCAAGCTTGAACAAGGAACACTTCAAACTCAATTGTTGATAACCTGTCCAATAAAGACTCAAACAATAAAAAAATATCATGGAAAATAATAGTACATTTCTGCAAGTTGATGGAACATCTAGCCCACACGTCCTGTGCAACCCCACACTCCCAAATTGCATGTAATGTAGATTCGAGTAGACCTGTACAGCATTGACAGCCACTCTTTGCAATTACTTGTCATGAATTTTAAGTATGCTTTTCTGCAATTAAAAATTATCAGCATTAACATTATCCAGTAGATCAATTGATAAACAAGTTAAGATATTCATTATCCTCTCTCTGATTTTTTTTTGATAATCCTCTCTTTGAAATCATTACCCTATAAACCAGCAACCTATTTCTGTTGGCTCAATCTGGGCCGAAAATTTAGTTAGTCAAACAAATTCATGCATTCAGATTTTAGAATATATATATACATCACTTGTACTAGGGTCTTGCTAGGGCACTCAATAAAAATAAACTACATAAATTGTTGATTTATTGACAAAAATGTCGAGTGCAATGTTCAACAATCTTCCTGAAGATGTATTAATGGACATATTTGCATGATTGCTTGTCAAGTCACTCTTGCAATTCAAGTGCTTTTGCAAATCATGGTGTAATCTTATCAAAGATCCCATCTTCATCACCAAGCACGTTAACCAATCTGATCTCAGCAACAATGGTTATCTTGTTGTCACACGCCAAGGCAGTAATTTTACTAGCTGGTACGTGTTCTTTATCCTTGATCTCTAATGAAACATATCGTGAAGTCATTAATATAACTATTCTGTCTAAGGAACATGGTTGTGCACCATTTAGAATCGTAGGTTCTTGTAATGGTGTCTTGTGTCTAAATGCTTCTAAAGTTGGAGGCACGGAATTTTTATTTAATCTTACCACTAGTGAAGATATATAAGGAGCTCCCAAAACTTAATTATTTGGTAATTATAATGAAGGTAGAAAATTTTCATTATTGAATGGTTTTGGATTTGGTTATGATTCAGAAAGTAATGACTACAAGCTAGTCATAATTTCTTGTTGTAAAAAGTTGGGAGATCAATATTACTCTAGTATTGATGTGTACGTACTTATTGAGCACTAATTCTTGGGGGATTCTAGCATTTTACCCCTATTTTTAAAAATATTTGGCAATATGCCCCTGTTTCCAAACTATTTAAGTTCGTGCCCCTGTTTTGAAACTCAATTTTCTCAAAATCGAGTTTCAATGAAAAACTCGATTGGTTTAAAATCGAGTTATGCACGATCAAATCTTTAAAAAAAAAAAAAAAAAAAAAAATTGCATGGAACTCTAGTTTAAGAAGCTCGAGTTCCATAAAAACGCCGCTATAGGTCTTATAAAACGCAACTCTAGGTTTGGGGTGATCAAACTTAAAAAAAAAAAGTTTGCATGGAACTCGAGTTTAAGGAGCTCGAGTTCCATAAAAACGCCGCTATAGGTCTTATAAACCGCAGCTATAGGTTTGGGGTGATCTTGCATAGAACTCGAGTTTACGAAGCTCAAGTTCCATAAAAATGCAGCTATAGGTCTCATAAAATGCAGCTAAAGGTTCGAGGTGATCAAACTTTAAAAAAATTTGCATGGAACTCGACTTCCTGGAACTCGAGTTCCATATAAAACGCCACTATAGGTCTTATAAATGCAGCTATAGCTATGGAACTCGAGCTTTGTGAACTCAAGTCCCTTGCAAATTTTTTTTTTTTTTTTTAGTTTGATCACCCCCATACTCGAATTTCTACCAATCGAGTTTTTAATAGAAACTCGATTTTCATAAAATTGAGTTTCGAAACAGGGGCACGAACTTATATAGTTTCAAAACAGGGGCATATTACCAAATATTTTAAAAATAAGGGTAAAAGGCTAGAATTCCCCTAATTCTTGTAGAACAAATGATAGGCTTGTGCTTGGAACTGTTTCTCTTAATTCTTTTTCCAAGGCTTTTCTGAACGGTGCCCAACTTTGGAGGGGTGTAAACAACGAAAAAGGGGGTCCTTCATTATCTTATCATATCAAATTACCTGAGATTGACTTGGCTAGAAAAGAAGCGTGTCCTTTTGGTAGCTTAAAATGGATCACTTGGGGCCTGTTTAGATTTCATGTTTCCATAACTCATAACTCTGTTTCCATCACCCATAACTCAAAAATAGTGGGACCCATGACTGAGAGGCTTCTTTAGATTTTGTTTCCAGTTATTGTTTCCATCACTCAATTCTCCGATTTTTGAATGATGAGTTATGGAAACTGAAAACACATTTTAGGTGTTTTCAGTTTCCAAAACTCAGTTTTCAATGGAATTTTGGTAATTAAATCCGCACTAAGGGACCTACGGTCAGAGAAGTCACGTCCTTGCTTTTATTTTTTTATTTTTTTTCCTCTCCTTTCTTCTTCATAGGCTCACTCAACTCAACTGCTTTTTTTGGATTTCATGTTTTCTTCTTCTTTCTTCTTCACAATTTCGCTCCAACGGCCATTTTATTTCTTCTTCTTCTTCATTCTTTTTTCTTTCTTTTCTTCTTCATAGAAACATATGGGTAACTTTATCAAAAAAAAAAAAAAAAATCATTGGTACCGATTTCTCAAACCTAGAAAATCAAACCCATAAACACATGATACCAATCATACACACTAACAAACAAACACAAACCCACAAACATGTTCATCCACACAATAAATCTAAAAATTTCTTCTCCAAACACAAACAAAACCCAGAAGTAAGAAATGAAAGAGAGGAAAGGGGCGGGGAAGAGGGGTGGAGATCGGCGCTCTTTGGACTCGGTGAGGTGGAGATTGGCGCTATTTAGACCCGGTGAGGCGGAGATAGATTGGTGCTATTTGGACCCGATGAGGTGGAGATCGGCGCTGTTTGAACTCCAAGTGGATATCGAAGTTGCACGTGATGCAGAGTGCCGCCGCATCGGCCTTGCATGTGACAGACGCCGGAGCTTGCTTTCTGTGCTTTGCTTTTTGCTTTAATTTTTTGAGATTTGATTTTTTTGGAGCTAATAAGAGAGGAAGAGGATGGTGTGAGAGGCACTCTGTTGAAGGGCTGAAGGGGACAAGCAATTTATTGAAATAACAGAAGGGTCTAACACTCAGCTCAGGCATGGGACCCAAAAAAATGTGAAAATATTTGAGTGATGTGAAGTGAAAACAAAAACCAAATAGGTAGTATTAGAAAATTGGGATATTTTTGAGTGATGAGTGACGAAACTTAAGTGAGGAGTGATGAGTGAAGAAAAAAAAATCCAAACAAGCCCTTGCTATTCTTGTTAGTTCAAGAAATTATCAAGGCATGGGTAGTACATTTAATATATAAGCACGGATGGAGCCATTCTTTGGGGGGGGTGGGGTGGGGGGGGGGGGGGGGGGGGCGGGCATAGAGCCCCCCTTAAAATTTGGAAAAAAAATTATTAGTATACACATATAGATACTAATTTAGCAATTTGGTTCAATAAAATTATACTTAACCCCATTAAAAATAGCATACTCCAAAAAAATAAGCCCAATAACAAATCACCAATAAGAAAGTTGCAAAAATTAGCCCAATTTACCAAAATGAAAAAGCCCAACCCTTAAATTCCTAAAGAAAAAAACTGTAACTGACGCTCTGTCTATTTCAATGGAAAATATTTTGTAAAGATAGTTTTCTGTATTTTTCAGTGTTTAATAGCATTAGATTAAATGAGTCAAAGGAAAACTATTTCTAGTCAACATAAAAAGTATGTCTTATTTTAAGAGATTTTTTTCAACTAATTTTTTTTGGAAAACAATATTATCTCATCTCAAACTAAATAAGGGAGGTTATGACTTTTGTTTTAACCCATTTAGAGTTGCTACCAATCATAGGAAAACGGGATAGTTTTATGGAAAATATTTTTTGAAAAATGACTCATTTTCTATAAAACATCATTGTTAAAACAAACAGAGTGTGAGAGAGAGTGAGAGATGTTGAACTAAAAATAGAGGCAAAGAGGTAGTGTCAATGTAGCACAACACAATACTAGATTGAGTATACAAATACAAGTAGAATTGATGTTTTGAAGGATACGAGAGAGAGAGAGAGAGAGAGAGAGAGAGAGAGAGAGAGTTTACAATGGATGAAATAAAGAAAAGAAGAAGAAGATGAAGTGAAGCAAGAGAAACAAGTGAAGAAGGAGAGGGAAGAAATAAAAATGATTAATTGTGTGGATGTAAAAAAGGTGGAGGAAAAAAGAAAAAGAAAAAGAAAGGTCTAGAAGATAAGGAATGGGTGGAGGGGAATAAAATGAAAGAAAACAGAAAAAAAAAAAAAAAATGTGGCGTGAAGGTGGGTGGGAAAACTAAAACCATGGGCCTAGTTGGATTATATTTATGGTAGAGAGATGAGTGAAAAAAAATGTAAATTGGTCCATAATTACTAAAAAGATAATTTTATCTTACTATATATTAGCTTTATATATATATATATATAATATAATATAATATAATATAAATATAAAGTAAAGGTAATTATGAAACGGTACACCGGTATTAATTAGTATTGAAATATTTAGTTTGCTTGGCCAAATTGAAACAATCTCAGGCACTATTTTGACTCCCTTGATTTGTTAATACTAATTGGAGTTTCATAATAATTTTCTTTGTATACTATTGCCCCCTTAACTCAAAGTCTTGACTCATCCTTAAGTGAGAATTCATTTGTAGTCTCTTCCCCTTCCCCTTCCCCTTCCCCTCTCCCATTGTTATACATTGAGAGGAGATTTGTACCCAAACACAACTCACATCTATTCAGAGTATAGCAAGTGTTTTGGAGCTTGGGAAGTATAGTCAAAAGAAGCCAATGAGGCTTGGCAGATGCAATCGGGCAGTATTACGGGATCCAGATAGCTAGTGAAAACAAGACTCCGAGAAGTTTATTGGCAATAGAAGCTTGAAAGGCTCAAATATATTGGGTAGATTAAACTTGGAGGGTCTTTTTGATATTCGTGTATTCCAACTTCTTCGCTAGTAGATCAATTTCAACTTGGAGGGTCGTGAAGAGGTTTTTGTCTAGTTCTTTGATTTCCTCTTCGATAACACGTCTTGATATTATCTTATGTTTGCATCTCTCTTTTCTTACTCTTTGTGCTTTACATTTACTATTTATTGCTAATGTTCATGCACTAGAGTAATTCCGGTTTTTTAAATGTGCTTTACTCTTATTCCACCCTTTGATAAGTTAGAGTAAAAGCAATTAAACCGTAATTTACAGTCGAAGGTCTAAACAAGCATTAGTGTTTTCACACTAATTGAGCTTTCAATTAGTATCAGAGTGGGTACACTTATATTTTTCTAATTACCTAAGTGTGATCCTTGACCCTTTGTGTTTATTGCCATAGATAGTGCTTTGTGTGCTTCTTTGCATGTTTTGGATAATGTTGATTGTAACATGCCATGTGTTTGTGAAAATGCCTCTATGAGTGTTTATCCTCATGCTTGTGATGACATATTACATGACTCTTTGGGTGTTGTTAAAATTCCAAATGTCAAACTCCTGAAAAAAAAGTTTAAAAAGTTTCATGAGAATTCGAGCAAGTTCACTACTGAAAGAAAAGGATTATTTGATTGTTAAGGTCAATGAATCCAACAAATTGGTTGAAAAGTATAAGAAACTTGCCAAAATTTCTTGTGAAAAGTTGAAAGAGTTTGAATGTGGACTTGGATGCTAAACTTATTTTATCTAACAAACTTGTTGATGGTTTTAAATGTGAAAATAAATCTCTTAAGATGCATGCCAAGTGTTTTATTGCTAAACCTATTGCTAAAAAAGAAGAAAACCTTTGTTGCAATCGTGTTTTGTTGTCCGATTTTGTGTCTATTGTGAGTTCTAGCTCTACAGACAAATCAGTGTACATTCCTCCACACAAAAGAAATCAAAAAGTGAAGAGAAATGCTCTTAAGCTAGAGCATTCATTTAGGTCTCATCCTAGGGAATTGAATAGATTTAAGTTTATTCCTACTTACCACCATTGCAGTGTGATTGGTTATATTAGACCTCAATGCTCTGTGTTGAAGAGAGAACAAAACCATGTTACTAAATTCCTCCTTAAAAAGCCTAGTGGGCCTAAACACATTGTTCGTTACCAATGTGGTGTCATTGGTCATCTAAGACCTCATTGCTCTAAGTTTCAAGCTCTTAAAAGAATCAAAAGAAAAGAGAAACTTAAGCTTCTTGGAAGTTGTGTTTTACAAGCTAAACCGGATTTGATTGAAAATGGTAAGTTCTTGAAGCATGTGGTTAATGTTCTTACCTCCTTGTCTATGTGCATCTCTGGTTCTCATTCTTCCAACCCTCATCTCACTTCTCATGAGACACGCATTCTAAACAATCATTACATCTGGATAAGGAAGGGTTCCTATGGTTGAGTTTATACTCTTTTGATCTTTGCTCTAATTCTTTCTATCTTTGTAAGACTCATGTATTAGATGCTTCATTATCATGCATTTATGTATCATGCATCTCTTTATATGCATTGTTTTTGTTTTTGTTGTTGATCTTACTTTATTGCATTTGTTTTGTGTAAGCAAAAAATCCAAAAACACATAAAAAGTGAAAAATTTAAAAAGTTTGATCATGTTTGTCTGGGCACATATATCATGTGAGTTTAGTCTAGTACCTTCGTACTAATGGCGTAGTGCATTTACGAGCTTAGCTTATTATGTATGCTCATTTTAAGTGTGAGCAAAATCTAGAAATCTATATTTGATTGTTGCATATAGATTTTCAAGTTTGTCATGAACGTTTAGCCAATAGTCTTGTTTGATCTTGATACATGCGTAGACTTGATCCTATATATCTTCTCACATCTACTCTTTATGTCAAATGTCAATCTCTAGAAGGAGAAAGAGCTAAAAAGTTTTGCTTCGAAAACTAGTTTGACTAGGAAAAGATAGAGAAAAATGTATTTAAAATGTATAATGCCAAAGGCTTAATTGATTTTCAAAGAAATATAAAATATTTCATGGCATCGTTGCTCAAAAATTGAGTTGTATGATGAAAAAGTATGAAAAATAGAAGCCAAATGAAAAGCTTTCAATCAATATAAACACTTTGGTGAAGGGTCATATATGTTCATTCATGCTAGTGAGATAGGTCACTTTCGTGCTATTTGTGTATGACTTGATTGGATTGATCATGGAAGCTTCATACTAGACTATGGACTAGTTCATACTTGATTCACACACACAAAGCACAAGTCTGATATTCAATGAATTTTTATTTCATTTGTGTGATTATACATGTTCAAATGTGATGTGTGTGTGCTCAACCATACATAGATCAAATCAAAAAGATTTTTGATAATTGTATTTGTACTTAGAAGTGTTTTTTTTTTTATCACTCTGTCTTTAAGTTTTATACTTACTTTGTTTTTCAATGTTTCAAGGATGTTTTTTTGTTAAAAAACAAGGGTCAAAGTGTTTTGTGAGTCGTTCGTGACTTGGCTGCGAGTCAAGAAGCTGAAAAATGTTTTTTTGGAATTTTTGGTCATTAGGCAGTGGGTTTTGCGAGTCACTTGTGGGTTGGCCACTCACAAAATGCCAAAGATCAGCTATTTTATTGGTATTTAGTGAGCTTTTGATCCAAAACTCTTCATATAACTCTATTATGACTCCATCTTCTCCAAACCCTCTTTTTCAAAGCTTCTACATCAAAACCCAACTAATTTCAATTGTTTTACATTCCATAAACATCTCTAAGGTAACCTTTAACTCTTTTAATTGATTTTAATCCTTAGATTATGTTTTTAGGGGTTTTATGTTCATAGTTGGGAATTTCTTAAATGGGAGTTGGAAAGTTTAATTTTTGTCAATCTTTTTTACTGAGTTTTGTTTTAAAATGTGTATTTGCTTTGGATGTTGGCCCCTTGTGGCAAAAATAACTTGTATTAAGGGTAGATTTCACCATGTTCATGCATTGCTATTCTTAGTTGTTCATGTGTGCATACTAGGTGTTCGATAAAATGCCTCTATGGTATTTTTTCATCCATTTGGACTCCGATGAGTACCAATCTTTGGGTTTTTTATGTTTCCTCATTAGGACCATGTTTGATTCATTGGTTGTGTGTTTTACACACCTTGCCCCATATGTACATTTCTCATGTTCATGCTTTGCACATAGTCACCTCATGCACACACATTTGCTACCCTTGCCATGCCTTGGTCTATATCTTGTTTTCTCATCCTTAGCATGTCATGTTTTACTTTATGCTTTGTAGCATTTTGTTTTCAAGATGTTTTGTCTTTTGCTTGAGCTTCATTTTCTCATTCATCTTGTACCCTTCATGCATCTTATCCTTGTTCATGTCTTCTTTTCTTTCCTTCCTTCCTCTTGATTCATTTGTCTATTCATGACAAAAAGGAGGAGAGTATACTAGAGAGTATACCAGAGTGTATCGTCATTTCTATATGACTCATGTGCACATTCTCAGGGGAAGAAATTCTATCTCATGCACATTTGTAGGGGGAGAAATTTCATAGAGGAGATGCATATACCAAGGAGGAGAAAACGTTTCTTTTCAAGAAAACCTTGCTTTGTTTTTTTTTTTTTTTTTTTCTCTTTGTTTGTTTTCTTATTTTGTTTTATGGTGCTTTAAGTTACATTTAATATCTATGCTTTATTGCTCTCATTGCATCGTGTTTAAGCTTTATTTCTCTTATGCTATTGTGCTTAATTGATTGCATATTTGAATGATCATTTTCTTTACTATGTGATCATTGTAGTTATTTCCATATGACTGTTTCATCTTTGATCAAGTTGCTCATATGTGTCACATCATGTTTACTTAATCGCATTTTACTTGTTACATTATATTTGTCATTTATTACTTGTTGCACCTTAAGGGTCTAATGTGTTTTGTGCCAAGTGTTTCGGGATGTAGATATTGTGTTCCAAGTTCATCATAGGTTTTAGATTTAGGTGTGAGTAAGTTTCGTATAACATTTATGTTGGCTTTCTTTCATGACAAAAAGTATTGTAATTGCAATAAATTATTTCCTTGTATTTTGTGGGATTTTATTGTATTGGGTTTAGTATTAAATTAGTGAAGAATTAAGCTTGCAATGAAGATCAGTGTAGTTTTGCAACTAGCTTGTGAGAAGCTCGTGAGTAAAGGAACCTGCTAAAAGGCCACATGTGAAGCACATGACTAGAAATTGAAAAGTCATGCCAGCCTATCATTTCGCGAGTACTTCGTGAGAAAGACCATCTTGCGAGGTACCCGCGAAACTCTCTGTTTGGCAAAAAAATAAAATGTAATTTTCCTACCCTTCACCCATACTATATATACCCTCCTTACCTACAAAAGTGTAAGGAGACTATTCAAAAGAAAACCCTAAAGAAGTTTCTACAACACACCCACCTTTTAGATAGAAAGCTACGCATCCTTAAGTGAGAACTCCTTTGTAATCTCTTGTCATTTTCTTTTCCTTCCCTATTGTTATACCTTGAGAGGGAATTTGTACCCAAACACAACCCACACCTATTCAGAAAATAGAAAATATTTTGGAGCTTGGGAAGTATTTGGGATTTGCCAAAAGAAGCCGGTGAGGCTTGACAGATGCAATCGGGTGATATTGCAGGATCTGGATAGCTAGTGAAAAACATGACTCCGAAAATTCCGTTGGTAGCAGGAACTTGGAGAGCTCAAGTACATTAAATAAATTAGGCTTGGATCGTCTTTTTGATATTCGTGTACTCCAACTTATTCACTAGTGGATCAATTTCGATTAGGAGGGCCGTAGAGAGATTTTTTGTCAAATTTTTCGGTTTCCTCTTCGATAACACATTTAGTGTTACTTTGTATTTGCGTCTCTCTTCCCTTATTCTTTGTACTTTACATTTATTGTTTATTGCTTATTTTCTTGCACTAGAGTAGTTCTGGTTTATTGCGTTTGCTTTACTCTTGTTCCACAATTAGATAAGTTAGAGTAAAAGCAAGTAAGCCGTAATTTAAAATTGGGGGTCTAAACTTTTCATATCACTCATCGATGTACCTTTATGATTTACAATGAGTTAGACCAACCTCATCGTGATCATATTTGAAAGGCTGATGATATTGGTCATAATTTTGTGCAAGGTGTAGAGGCGGTTAATCACATTGAGAGCCTAGTTACATTCGAAGGAACAAAAGTCTGCGTCGAAAGAGAGCATAAAAACTGTTGGTTTGGGGGAGAAATTTATTTTCTTCTTGCTATCTTTGCTAAGTCATAGATTTACCAAGAAGTACAAGCGAATAAAGAAGCCTCTCTCTCTCTCTCATTATGAATTTACATGAATGCTTTGTCATTCAAAAGAATGAATTTTTAGCTATATTTGTATTTTTCTTTTTCATTTCATGGGCAGGCAGTATGATCAATATAGTATGTGACATGGAATGCTTGATTCACTATAAAAACTTTAGAGTATTTTCCTTGTTAATTTTGCTGTGTTCTTTTTCTTTTCTTTTTTTCTTTTTTTTTTTTTTTGGGCAAAATCTTGGAATTCATTAAGCAATAAACCAGCAACCTTGTCCTGATGGAGCTCAATCTGGGACGAAATCATGCATCCAAAATTTAAAATTTCAATGACAGCCGTAGAATCAAAGGTCTTGTAGGCTTCTAGGCAAGAACCTTGTAACTTAATTGGTACATTCTCATGCACAAAGTGCTTGGAATCTAAGAGAAAAAAAGTTCAAGTTGTGAGATCAACATCACATTGTAACTATTTTAGAAAAAGAAAAGTACTAGAGTCTTGCACATGATAGGAGGATGGATATTCCGGAATTTATTGAACACGTAATTTGTAATGATGTACTAATGTAGTATCCATTTGAATATAAGATCAACTCATCGTAGTTATGAATAGAAAATTAACAAAATTTTCCTTTTTTTAGTTTCCTTGATGATAACAACAAGTCATCTAACTAATCCATTGAGCGGACAGAACTAATGGAAATTTTTGAAGGAATATTAACACAATAAGATAGTAAAAGACCAATTAAACCGGATCCAAATTCAAAGTTTGTAGACTTCTACAATCTACAGACATGCAAAAACTAACATACTCCAACACCTAAGCCTATAAAGCTATGCATTGTCTTTATTCATTTTTCCTTATAAAGTTTAAAGCTAAACAATCAAATAAAGATGTCCAGTTCAATGTTGAACAATCTTTCTGAAGATGTATTAATGGACATATTTGCCAGATTACCTGTCAAGTCACTCTTGCAATTCAAGTGTGTTTGTAAATCATGGTGTAATCTTATCAAAGATCCCATCTTCATCACTAAGCATGTTAACCAATCTGCTCTTAGCAACAATGGTTATCTTGCTGTCACGCGCCAAGGCAGTACTTTTGGTGGTAATTGTTCAATATCCTTGATCTCTTATGAAACTTTTCCTGAAGTCATAAGGATAACTATTCCATCTAAGGAATATGGTAAGGCACCTTTCACAATTGTAGGTTCATGCAATGGCATTTTGTGTCTAAATGTTTCAGAAATTGGAGACACAAATTTTTTATTTAATCCGGCCACTAGTGAATTCAAGGAGCTCCCAAAACCCAATTATCCAATACATGAACTTAAAGAAGATACAATTTCTGACTTCATTGGTATTGGATTTGGTTATGAACCAGAAAGTAATGACTACAAATTAGTTAGAATTTCTTATTCTAAAAAGTTGGAGAATCAATTTTATTCTGGAGTTGATGTGTACTCATTGAGTACTAATTCTTGGAGAAGAAAGAATAGACTTGTTCTTGGAACTGTTCTGGTGAATTCGTTTTCCAAAGCGTTTATTAATGGTGCTCTACATTGGAGGGGTGTAACATTGAAAAGGGGGGTCGTTCGTTGTCATATAATATCATTTGATGTAGGAAGTGAAGTGACTCGTTACATAAAGTTACCATATAAAATTGACTTGGCTATGGAAGAATGGTGGCCTTTTGTTAGGAATGGATCACTTGCTATGGTTATTAGATCAAAAACTCATGAAGAGCATCATTATATATTTAACATATGGGTGATGAATGAATATGGGGTCAAGAAGTCTTGGACCAAACAATTAACCGTTGGGCCTCTATTTGTCCTTAAATTGGTGGAATGTGGCATGAATGAAGAGCTCCTCTTTGCGACTCACTCAACCATGTACCTTTATGATCTACAGCGGATAAAACCTCCTCATGATGATATTTTAGAGGCTGATATTATTGGAAATAATTTTGTACCTTGGGTTGAGGTGGTTAACCACATTGAGAGCCTAGTTACAATTGAAGGAAGAAAAGTCTACGCCAAAAGAGTGCGTAAAAACTCTTGGTTTGGGAAATACTTTATTTTCTTTCAACTTCTTTTTGGGCTAGTTGTTATGGTTGCTTATGTTGTTATCCTTCCTAAGTTAATTCATTTCTTCTATCCAACAAATGTAAGCAAATAAAGAAGCTAGAGGTTTCTGCTTTATGTCAAGCTCCCTTCTCTCTCTCGAGATTATGTTTTTACACAAATGCTTCATCATTCAAAAGATGAAAAGAATAAACCAGTCAGTTTATTTCCGCTTTTTTTTTTTTTTTTTGCCATATATCTATTCCATGTCATGGGCTGTAGCCTGGTAGAATGACTAGAGGTAGGTGATTATATGGAGTCCTTGATTCAATATACAAACTATAGTTTATTTTCATTGTTAGTTTTGCCGTATTAATTTTCTTTGAATTGTTTTGCAGAATACTTGGTGTCTTCATATACTTTTTTCCTTTGTTATGTTTACTTTTCTATAGCGAAAGGAATTAATGAAATCTCTAGAGAAGCACATAGAAAAATAATAATAATAATAAAAATAAAAATAAAAATAAAAAAAATCTAAGATTTGATCTATCTTGGTCAAAAAGATACATGGTTGACATTCATCTATTGTGGAAGTTGGCTGTTTAATAAATTACACTTTTTTTCTCCTTTTTTTTTTCCTTGAAAGAATATATTGCTTTTATACCATTCGGTGAATATTTCTAACTAATAAAACTTATTTTTATTCACTTAAACAAAATATTCCAATGAAAATAATGCATTTACAACTTTTTTTAAAAAAAATTTCTTCCAAATTACAAAACCTAACAGTCTATTTGGATTGAGGGGAAAGGAGGGGAATAAAGTAGAATTGACCCAAAATTAGCCTATTTTCCACCAGTTCTACTTTATACCCCTTCACTCTCCCTCCCTCCCCTCTCAATCCAAACGGGCTCTACGTTTCCTAAATAAATAAAAACCCTTTTCAAAAAACCCAAAAACTATCTTCTTCACTTCTCTAGCCATTTCTTCTTCTTTACTTATTCTCCAACAGCTTCTTCTTCCTCGGCTCTTCATAGAGCCTCAAACATATCTGCAACCAGTGCTTTAGAAGTTTGAGGAAAAACGTTAAAGCCTAGATGCAGATTTGCAGCCCTGCCTTGAGGCAAAGAGTAAGAGGCTTCATTGCTCCATCAACAATGGTTGCATCCACAACTAAAAGCATGCCCTAAAAGACCATGTCTAGGCTAGACATTACTTTTGGCATCATAATAAGGTCCTTAGCCATCTGCTTGAGTTGACCACAGGAATAAAAAGTTCAGACTATAAAATGATGAAGGGAAGGGGTTTGCGGATAATGGAGGAGGAGAAAGAGGAAAAATTTGCTCAATGAGGAGGATTGGTACGGTGGAGGAGAGGTGTTGGGTTTAGGCTTGGTGGGTGGAGTGATGAGAGAAGAGGAGAGGAGTGGTGGAGTAGTAGTGGTGTTGGGGTTAGGGTCGTCAGTAGGGGAGTGATGAGAGCGAAGAAGTGGTATGGTGGAGGATAAACCTTCTATTTGAAGAATTTACCATATACTAGTATAATAAAGATAAACAATGGTAAAATAGACATTCAACTCCGAAGTTGTCATTATCAATTACAATGAAAATAATCATTGCAATAACATCAAAGTCATTGCAATAGTTGATGTAACGTGTTGCAATATAATTTGACGTAATAGGTTTGTGCAAAAAAAAAAAAAATCGTTGTAATAAACTTTAGATATTTTAATGACAATTTTGATGCAATGATATATTTATTACATCAGGTATGTTGAGTTAGGCATATAGGCGTGTTTAAAATGTATGTAGTCTGTTTGGATCACTGAGTGTGAAAAAATAGATGACTTTTTTTTTAATTTTTTTATTCTTACACCTTTCCTCTTCGAAGACTTGAGATTGTACATCTCAAAAAATTGGACAAGTTACAAGTACTGTTTAGCGAATAGAAAGTCACACCAGCACCAGTGGTCCGACTTGGCACCTTTTCCTGTCTTGAAGAATTTTCAATATAAGTGTCTGAATATAAAGAAGCTCTTCGCTCTTGGGGTGCTCCTCAACCTGGCCAACCTAGAACAAACTACTGTCTGGTAGTGTCTGCAATTAGAGGAAAAATAGTTAGGCTTGAAGCATCTGATGAAATTGATAAAGAAGAAGCAAAAAAAAAAAATGTAGAAATATTCCCCTAATTGAGGAAATTGAAATTATAGTTTTCACCGAAATTGAAGACCATTTGTAGTAACAATTGTGTAATAGTTTGTGATTCTCTCAAATATATTGCAGTCTTAGATTGTCTAAAGATTAAGAGATTATCTCTTTCTCTTCATCGTATCAATGGACAACTCTGATGGTAAAATATACATTCAACTCCGATGTTGTCATTATCAATTGCAAAACTCCAAAAAATGTAGAAAAGAAAACACGTACTCGATACAAGAAAAAATGTTTATTACAATGAATGTTTGTAATAATATCAAAATCATTGCAATAGTTGATGCAAGATGCTGTAATAAAATTTAAGGTAATTGGTTTGTGCAAAAAAAAATTTCGTTGTAATATACTTTAGATATTTTAATGACAATTTTGATGCAATGATATATTTATTGCGTCAGGCATGTTGAGCCGGACATATTGCATCAGGCGTGTTTATTATAATAAAATTTCACAAATTTTATTGCAATAGATTGCAAATAGTTGACAAAAATAATTTGGGTCAACTTATTGCAAGACTATCTTCGTTGTAATAGATAACTGTTTTATATTTGTCATTACAATAGATTATAAAATAATTGATATCAGATTATTATAATAATATCTTCATTGCAATTTAATGTTTATCACTACAATAGATTGTAAAATAATTGATATTGAGTTATTGTCGTAAGACATCAATTTAAAATTTTCACTGTAATAGATTGCAAAAATAATTTGTATCAAGTTATTGCAACAAGTTCTTCAATTTAAGTTATTGCAACAGATTTTTTACTAGTGCAATTTTGTATTAAAGCCTTTATTGCAACCGAAAATTATATAGTTATTACAACTAATTATTATTAATGTAATAATTTACTACTTTAAGTTATTATTGCAACAACTTTTAACTTGTAAATGTGATATTGTGTCTAGGGTTGGACTTAGGCTTGGTGAGAGGAGTAATGAGAAAGGAGGAGAGGTAGTGTTGGGGTTAAGGGGAGTGATGAGAGAGGAGCAGAGGAGCGAAAGTGTGGTCAACCGTCTCAAAGCCATTTTTGAGAGGTTTTGAGTGCTTTTGGGTTTTGCAAAGAGAGTTAACAGTCTAAGATAGAGAGTGTTTTTGATTGAAAATTTTGCAATTTGAGATTCTTTTTTTTTTTTTTTTTTTTTTAACAGAGAAATGATATAGGGTAGGTCTGAAATGGCACGTGTACTCTTAGGGAGGATGTTTGGGTTTATCATTTGCCATTTAGTCTAGCACCCAATTCCCATTTTGTTGACCTAATGAAATGGTTTGAATTTGGAGTTTGGACAGCCAATATGAACTTCATTTCTTTTTAACATTAAAAATAAATCCAAAATGATTTACATATTATGTTATCTCAAAAATTGTAAGAATCTTTATTACTATTGACCTACTACTAATTTGGTTAAATCTTGGCAATTTATGACGCCAAAAATTACCAAATCTAGTTATAATCCAATCCAAAGAATTTGATTCATTACTCAATTCTAGCTCACCCTAATAGATCTCAAATAGATTGATGATCAAAGGGGCTCAGTTAAAATAAGATGAGTCTCATAATTTGATGATGTTGATTGGAATACCAAACATAACAAATTCAACATGGGTTGGTTAACATAAACTAAAAAACATTTCAGACCAATCTGCTAATCAACTCAACTCAAATCTTCTCTGATGTCATAAGCCATAAATTCAGAATGTGAAGTTTCTTACATGAAGCAGATAAGGAACCCACTTTGTTAAACCAAACTTTTCAAGAATGTGGGGAGGGTTGGTATGGTGGGTAAGAAGAAGCACTACAGTTTATAGCTTAGGAAAAGTTCAGTTATAAACTTCATCATTTGTACAAATCCAGTATTCACTTGATGATCAAAATAACTATTGAAAACATTTTTTTAACTAAAAAAAAAAAAAAAAAAGAAGAAGAAGAAGAAGAGAGAATAGAACTACTACTAATTAAAGAAAAATTTGTTATGTATTTAGCATTCTTAAAATATATTTACATAAACAATATTTGAAAAAAGAAAAATTAAGAATAAACAAAAGGCTATGGATTCAATCATAAGGAGGGGACAAAAAAAGGAAAAAAAAAAAAGTAGGTTATAAAGTAGCAACTAGATCATAAAAAATAGGACAAAACTTATATACAGTATTTTCAGTACTATTCCTTAGGTTCCCCTCTAAAGATTTTGCTATGTGGCTCCTTAGCTTAAAAAATATACTTCCATCCATGGAAAAAAAACCACATGGAAAAATCTTAAGAGAGGAACATAAAAAACAGCACTTAAGTACTGTATATAAGTGCCGTTCTAAAAAATAACCCCTGCAAACACCACACAGAGAGAGAGAGAGAGGCTTACTGAACCCAACTCAATCCACGTCCACGTCCACGTCCACGTCCACATCCACAACTCCATATCCATGTTTTATTATGAGTAATTCTTGTACCACACCAAAATGCACAACTTTGGCCACAACTTCACTACAAAACACGCGGCTCTTAGGTCGCGTTTGCAAAAATGCGGCCTAAAACCTTGTTTGAGCCGCGTTTCCATGAAACGCACCTACAATGCCAGACCAAATGGTCGTGTGCGTCAAACGCAACCCAAGATCAGGTCTATAGCTGTGTTTGTTGGTGTTCCAATGCATTTTTCTAGAATGGGCTGAAGCCTCATTTTTTTAACTACAACTTGCAAGTTGTGCATTTTGTTGTGGCATCAAAATTTTTCTTTTATTATTTATTTGGCTTTCGTGTCTCTCAAATGACACAAATGTCCGTTGTTTTAGAACCAAACTACTAGAAAATCAACCATCTATTTGGTTACTGGCCTAGCCTGTTTAATTTCGACGTAAAATTTAAAATAACTAGTAGTAACCCCCCTATCCCTATGATCTATTATTAACATTTTGTTTGGGGAAAACACCTTGAAATTAGTTAAAAAGATTTCATTTGGAAGCCCAGACTTGAAAAAGTAATTAAGTTTGTAGAGTTATAACTTTTTTTTGTTGAGTAAACATTAATGACCTGGAATCCAATGTAGATTGCTACGTACGCGTACAGTTTGGTATGCATTCAAACTAAATAAATCAGTTGAAAATTTGAAATTGATCCCTTAAATCTGAAATTATTTGAATTCTAATCAAATCAGTTGCAGTCAAAATTATAGAATTACGTACATATATTCCGAAAGCAAAAAATTGGTTTACAATGGTGTCATTTGACATTTTTGGATATAGGCTTGATTAGAGAGAGAGAGAGTTGATTATATTCATAGGATTTGAATCTATAATATTTATTTTAGAATAATTGCTCTTTATCATCATGTTACGATGTTCATGAATTTAATTTTAGTATAAAAAATATTTAATCTAAAGTCTTTTATTTGATTAAAAAAAACTTTAATTTTATCAATAAAAAAAAATTAATAATAGAGTTATCTTAAATTCAAGGAAAATGAAGTTTTTGGTAGTATAAATTCACATACTAATCATTGCCCACTACTCATAATGTATGAATAAAAAAATGTGTTAAAATTTGTAGAGGTGAAGGTATATAATGTAGAGAAAAATGCCTTAGAAGGAAAAATAAAACATTTTACCTCCAAATCAGATTTTCTTCCAAACAAGTGTGACTTATTTAATAAGTCATGTGTTTTATTTAAATAATACATATAAATAGTTTTTTGAATAGCCTTAGTTTTCAATATATATATATATATATATATATATATATTCGGACAGGGGCATATCAGTAATTCATACTATTTATTTACATACCAAAAATAAGATTAGAAAAATGGCCAACGTAAAATGGTACAGTGCGTAGTTATAATTATATTCACAAATCAAAGGCCAATTTGTGCATCAAGATATTTGGAATAATATTAAGCCAGCTGTGATAACCAAAAAACGACGTCGTTGGCAAAAACCTTTTTTTTTTTTTTTTTTTTTTTTTAAATGGGTTGAGAAAAACGTAGTTGGCATAAATAAAGTCATAAACCGAAATGAAAACTAATCATTACGCGTCCGCAAAAATATACTCCTATGTTATAGTTTTATGTAACAGGTTTGAAGTTGGAGCTTATTTAAACAAAACCCTCTATCTCACAGTCTCAATATTCAGTCATTCCAGAACAAGAAACAACGGAGGAACTGAAACCCGTAGCTATTACCATTAATCCTCTCTCTCTCTCTCTCTCTCTCTCTCTCTCTCTCTCTCTCTCCAATGGCTGCAGAGGATGTTTGTGAAAATGGAATGTTGTGGTTACCTTCTCATGTCCTAGACGAGGTTTGTGACACAAAGGCAAAGGTACTTGTTATTAATATTACATTTAACTACATGGTATCTAATTAATTTGATGTTTATGTTGGTATATATATGTTCAACTTATTTTGCATTCTCAGTGTCTTTCTTGAGTTAACCTCATAGTTTTTTGTTGTTCATTGAAATTCTTCGTGTTTGATTACTTTTAGGTGAAAATGAGTCTACCAAAACAACAACAACAACAACAACAACTCTACCACCACAAACATTATCATCATCATAAATCACCCAAAGAGTCACTTCCTCTTCCACTTCCACAGGTATTTCTTCTATGCTTTTCTTTCTCTCTCTCCCCCTCTCTAGACTATTAATTATGAGAATAGGATTAAACTTTTCTTTTGGATAGGAAACTTCAATTGTTCTTCTTATTGTTAGTGTGTTGTTACTGAAGGCCAAGAAATTTGGGAAAAGAATATGCATGGTTTGTTAGGATTTTGCTGTTTTGCAATGTGGACATTTTGATCTGATTACAGAGATTATAGAGGATATATATACATTGTTAAGCAATATAGTAGACGCATAAAATGATCCACCTAACAGACTTTCATTTGAAGCTTTGTTAAATACTTTAATTGATGTGGCTATTTGAACTGAAGAAAAAGAAAGAAAAATACTAAACACTACTGAAGAGTGAAGAATGAAGATTGATAGACAATTTTTAATTTTATGGTCTTATAGACAATTTTGTTGAGAATAAATGAACCATATTTTATATATTGACAGTATTTGGGAGGAAAAAACAAAATCTTTCTAACTTTGGCACCTTATTTGGTGAGATTACAGTATAGTATAACACGTTTTCCTTGGGGGAATTGAGTTGCCTTACTATTTTTGGAAATCTTGCAACTGTCAATTTATTTTGGAGTAAATCCCATTTATTTTGGGATTGCATTTATTATAGGGCACATTATTGGTAATTTAACTGCTGAGAATTGACTCAAACAGTCAAAATTTAATCTTAATAGCATATTTTTGAATTTTGAATGTAACTGATATTTGAATGCAAATCATTTAATAGTAATGCTATACACAAACTATTTTACAATAACCTATTACTAATATCACATACTTACCAATAACCACCTAACCACATTAGCATTTTGTAAAAAAATTGTAAATTAATTTGTGACTTCAGCATTTTCCTTTACAAAACCACTTTTTCCTTAATAAAATAAGATAAACAAGAGCAAATATTATCTTCTTCTTCTTCTTCTGTTTTATTTTTTTTATTCTTAATTTTTTGTATGAATAAAGATAAATATTGACTTTTGAATGCCAATATTTTTAGATTTTTATTTTTTATTATTCTTTTTATAGATAGACACAAAATAAGCTTGATTGAATCAAACGCTTTGATGTTGATAATAGTGAAAGAAGAAGTTTAGACAAACAAGTAATAATTTATGATTATGATCTTACGGTACCATGTATTTAGTTGTGACATATTTAAAGTAATTGTTAGGAGTTGTTGATATATATGGAGGCTGATATATATATACCAAGTGAGAGTTTTCTGTTAGCAAAATTTAACAATATTTATTCAGCAAAAAAAAAAAAAAAATTAACAATATTTGCTAAAGAGTTAGCAGTTTTGACATTTTTATTTATCCCATTAATTAGAGGATGAGGTTGTGAATTCAATACCTTGATAATACTTTAAAAAAAAAAATAACAATCTAACCTGTGAAAATTAATCCATTCTCAGTTTGTTCCATCTTCATTAAGAAAGCTAAAAGCTCTTATTAGTGATCACCTTCAAATTACATTTTTAACTAGCTGTCACAAGAGTTTTCATATTAAAATTTAAAAGATAAGCCAAAGCTCTTTAATGTTTCAATTTGATGGTCAATTTTTCTTTTTGCCGGCAAATTTTAACAGTCAATTGTCAATTTCACCTTTTTTTTAACCTTTTCAAAATTGATCTCTTTATATAGTAACGGTTAAGAATGTACGTGTGTCATCAGCATTTTAAATCTAGATCAAGACCACATCAAAGACAGAAAAATGGCCCTAATTGGGCATCTGGAGGACCTGGAATGCAAGCTATTTTCCTTGAGTCAGGCAGAAGATCAGGTGGTACTGGAGTTTTTCTTCCACAAAGGGCAAAGACCAATTTCCAACCAAATAAGAAGCCAGGTACAATATTGAACCCATTTTGCATTTGTGGTCTCAAGGAGTGTGGACGAAATTAAAATTCATTTGATTATATATTTATTTGTTAAATATTTTGATAGTTATTTATTTTGAAAAGTCAAATTTGAAAATTAAAAATTAAAAATAATATGTGCCTAATATTAATTAATTAATTACCGTATCTTATCATATATATTGTGTCCTAATTTTTTAAGAATTATTGTATCGTTAATCCTATATTGTATTGCATCCATATCCATACTTCCTAAGGTAAATGTGCTTGCAAGGAACAATTTAGATATGTTTGTTGTCAATTTACCAATTTGACTAAAAAAACTAGCTGAACCATAATTTATTAAACTAGTCGCTAACTCGTGCTATACACGGGTACCTATATATTTGTGAGATAGACTAAAATAATTTTATAAAATCTTAAATTAATTAAGAAACTAAACCATTGCATGACTTGCTCTTGTATGACTTCAATTTGTGTTACAATTTGATGAAGAAGCCATTACTTAAACATGCAATGGCTTACAAAAATATTTAAAACTTCTAAAATACCAAAAAATATTAAAGAATTAGATAGAAATTATTGAAACAAAAATATATATATATATAACTAAATAATAGAAAATTTAAAAGAAAGATGGGTTACATTCAAAAGAATAATTTCAATTATTACAAGTTTTTTTATCTTGTAAAAAACAACTGAAAAGAGTTTGGAGGTTTATGTACGAAAATTACTTTTTAAAGAAGGTGCAGTAGAATTGTTCTATTATCCAAAGAAATTGAACTTTATCAATAGTTGATGATTTTTATATTTATCCAAATAAAGCCATGTTTAGGATGATCTTAATATATGATTTATTTCAAGTTTTTTTTTTCTTTTATTTATCAACGTTTGAGTTTGAATTTAAGTTAAACTTGTTAGAGAGATAGAGTTTCACTGCTTATTAAGTTTGAACTAAACAAAAATAATTTTATTTAAAAAAAATGATAATCATGACCTTGGTTTTAAGTTGGATTTGTTAGAGAGATAGAGTTTTACTCCTTATTAAGTTTAGACTAAAAAAAAATAATTTTATTTTAAAAAAATGGTGAGTTTGAGTTTAAGTTGGACTTGTTAGAGAGATATAGTTTGATTCCTTGTTAAGTTTGGACTGAATAAAAATAATTTTATTTAAATATTGTGTTGACGTATAAAATTGTGGGAGTTTCACAAGTTTCGGTTTTATATAATAATAATAATAATAATAATAATAATAATAAAATCAATGTTTGAGTTTGAGTTTAAGTTGGACTTCTTAGAGAAATAGAGTTTCACTCCTAATTAAGTTTGGATTAAACAAAAATAATTTTATTTAAAAAAAACGATAAGTTTAAGTTTAAGTTTAACTTGTTAGAGAGATAAAGTTTCACTACTTGTTAAGTTTGGACTAAACAAAAATAATTTTATTTTAAAAAAATGATGAGTTTGAGTTTAAGTTGGACTTGTTAGAGAGATATAGTTTGACTCCTTGTTAAATTTGGACTAAACAAAAATAATTTTATTTAAATATTGTGTTGACGTAGAAAATTGTGGGAGTTTCACAAGTTTCGGTTTTATATAATAATAATAATAATAATAATAATAATAATAATAATAATATCAACATTTGAGTTTGAGTTTAAGTTGGACTTCTTAGAAAAATAGAATATCACTCCTAATTAAGTTTGGATTAAACAAAAATAATTTTTTTTTTTTAAAATGATAAGTTTGAGTTTAAGTTTGACTTGTTAGAGAAATAAAGTTTCACTACTTGTTAAGTTTGGACTAAACAAAAATAATTGTATTTAAATATTGTGCTGATGTAGAAAATTGTGAGAATTTCAGAGGTTTCGGTTTTATATATATATATATATATATATATATATATATATATATATATGAACATGATTGGATTAAGGTCTTAGAATTAGTCTTACACTTATAATGATTATTGAAAAATTTTCTTGACAAACAATAAGAATGGACTCACGATCTCTTTATCTTCTACTAAAAGTATTTTATACAATATAAATATATATAAAACTTCTTTCACACGTATCCAAAACTTATATATTGTAAATACATGTGATTGTAATATTACATCACATAAGATACATACTAACCTAGCTAAAGATTTACATAACACTTCTTCTAAGACTAGTAAATGCTAGATGCATGCAAGTTATCAAGAATCTTATAACTTAATTGACACATTTTCATGCATAAAGTGTTTGATAGTTTAGAGGAGAAAATTGTTTGACCTGTGATGTTAGCAACATATATATTGTGACTCTTTGTCAATAAGAAAGACTAAGAGTGACGTTATGAGTTCAGCAAATTATACTCTTATGTTTTCTTTTTCCATTTCCCCCAATGTCAATGTGAATATATACTACGTGGGCACATTAATAGAATTAATTGTTATTACTGTGCAGCCTGCTCTCTGATTCTCCTCCCTTCTCGAGTGGTTCAAGCTCTCAACCTCAACGTGCATGCATTAGGATTGCCTGTATCACCTCAACAAGGTTTTTTTTTTTTTCTTCTTCTTCTTTTTTTGGGTTGCTTTCTTGTTATGTTTGATCTTTTTTTTTTTTTTTTCTTCTTCTTCTTTTTTTGGGTTGCTTTCTTGTTATGTTTGATCTATCACTAAAAGAAAACTATTTTTCAGATGACAAAACTAAAGGTAGAGATTGCAATTCAAACATAAATAAGAACGACAAGGACTTACAAGCTCAATGTTGTGCAAGCGTTATTTCCCAGAATCAAAGTTCTTCACCAGAGATATTTCTTCCAAAGGAATGGACATACTAGCTCAAAGTGGACCAACTAGTTATATTGTACCAAAAATTCATAAAGCTAAAGCTAGGCATAAGTTCTTGTTTTATTTCTGTGTGGTTGATTGTATCGAGTAATGCAAAATAAAATAATAGCAGCAGAAGACCTTCCTTTCATTTTCATTTGGTGCCCAATACACACATACACACACATCAGTCTCTTCACACATGTTTCACTTAAGGTTGCTTCTAGGCCTAGGCCAAAGGCCCCCTTTTACAAAAGCCCTACTCCTATAACCAAAGGCAATCATGGATAGATTTAGAGGCCAAATGGAGAGGGACCAAATTGGATTAATATGTGCTCAATGGATTCAGGATGTTGTTTACATGTTAAATCATCTCGGGTCATCTACTGCTCAAAACTACTTTATTAATTAGGTAATACGCTTCTCAAAAAAAAAAAAATAAATAAATAAATAAAATAAAGGTAATACATCCCAAACGATTTTCCAAAGGAACAATTTTAACCTCTCATAGATTTTGAGCTTCCATAGATGTTTCTATTCTTGTTTGGATAAGGGATTTAGGGATTAGGGGTTGTCAGTTTGACTCAATTGATAAGCAGATTTAATTTAACAAAGAATTTTCCTTGGCAATTTGGAACCCATTTGAGAGTGTGTTGAGAATTATGTGGGATGGATAATATAGTATGAGTTAACATCTATGCAGTAATAACTAATAACACTTCAGCAATATTTCTATATCCCACGCTGGGTTGCCTGACAAAATAAAACTCCAATTATCTTTTTGTCACATGTACTTGAATTATTAAAAATTGATCACCCTCCAAAGTCCAAATTAAACTACTATCTTTGTGTCCCTTGTTGAATTAGTGTCAATGATAAAAATGATGAGACTAATACAATTTGCCACCTGAACCAACCGGGGGAAAAAACCTCATACATATATAAAATAAATGTTTATTAATAACTATTTTAGTGATCAAATTTTAATATTATAACAAAAAAAGAGATTTAAGATGATATTTTGTTGAATTTTAACGTTTATTACATGGGTTGTAGTACTTACTAACTAGTTTCTCTAATGTAAAATAATAATAATAATAATCAACAAAACACCACACACACAAACCCTGAGTGGATTATGTAAGTGGCTCTTAGTCTCTTGGGTTAGGTTTTGGACATTTTAGAAATTGATGGGTCATATTCCAATTCTTATCAAATCTACAATCATTGTCTAAATATTTATTTATGTAAGAATTGTATTGCTCTGGGGCATTAAATAAATTTTCAGGTAAAAGAATCTTATATATGTAGTATAGTGATTTCTCGCTTTTCTTCTTCTTTGCAACCACCTCAATTCATATTGTTAAGACATAGACCATATAGTTTTTTTTTTCGTGCTATTGGCTTCAAGAAAAGTTGAAAATCCTAAGCTAATAAAAGAATAAGCCAGGAGACAACTGACAGATCCTAATATTTTATGAAAAATTACATAGATTTAAAGATGTGGTATACGTATCATGAGAAGCTGTGATCTCTTCCTTAATTAGTAAAAATCATTATTGTTACCCCTTGTTTCTCACAAAACCATATATATATATATATGGATCTGTGTACTCTGCTCCTCAACTATCATGTGAGAGCGATCTTAGTGTTCAATCAAAATTGTTGGGCGATCTCCCTAGCTTTTTGCTTTGCTCTACAACTCAAGTTGCTGAAATCTTGCTCTGACTAATTATCCTTAAAATACTACTCATGTAAATTAAATGATATACTTTTTGGAGTGGCTAGATTGAAATAATTACCATCTCATATATATATACATACATATCTAATATGTAGCCTCCATTTTTAATCTAAAAATTTCACTATAATAGGAGATTCAAATTGTAAAAGCGAAGATGAATATATTAGTCAATAAATTCACCAAGATGTAATATGAATGAAAGAACAAATATGTTTTTCATAATTAAAACTTCTGTTATGTCGGTTAATTTCAAATTTATCAATAAAATTCAACTGTTAAAGAGGCTTTTGTCCGCAGATACTATCCATCTAGCTAGCCCCTTGATCATGCACGTGCACATCGGGGGCATTGTATTATATTTAAGATAAATATGCTTTTCTTTTTGTTTAACAGCTTCATTATATCGAAATCAGTATTTGAAATCAGACTTTTTACTTTAGAAAACTCTCAAGAATAAATTTGCATCAAAGTAAACAGTACCCAAGTTGTCATGTCATGCTAGAAAATTGAATTAAGTTAAAGAGAAATGATATGTTTACAACATTTTCACAATATTTTTACAACAAATTCTAAGTGACAGGTTGCTATTAGTTGTTAGTGTTAGGTTCAAATTTGAAATAATAATAACTAATCACCTGTAATTTGTTGTGACATTATTGTGGACGTAGGCTGCGTTTGTTTCAATGGTAAACTAAAATCTAAAAACATTTTACACCCAGGTATATGTTTGGCACCACTTGAAAATACAGTCAAACTGAAAATAGAATCCAGCTTGACTGTAGAATAACCCTCCCAAATCAGAAATGAATCATTAGAATTACCTTCAAATGATTTCTAAGACTCAGAGAGAGAGAAAGCAAGAGAGAGAGAGCAGGTGGCCGCCTAGCCAAGTTCCCACCAGCTCAGATTGTGCCATCCCCACTGCCTAGATCATGCCGCCCCACTGCCCATATCACGCACCGGCCAAGCTTCTTTTTTTTTTTTTTTTTTTTCCTCTCTTTTTCCTCAACTCTTTTTCTCCCTCTTGCTCAACATCGCCAATCTGGCCATCATTGACCACCAGCCCACTCCTTACAGACATCACACACTTGAAGATCTCAGCCCACCCCTCCCTCGTCACCGATCCACAAACACCCAAGACCCACCTCTCCGATCGCCAACCATGCACCAACGAGTACTAGTTGAGCTCTGATCTTGATAACCGACCGTAGGCCGTGCTCCACCAGGCTCTCCAATGCACCTCTCCGTCATTTTCCTCTTAACCCATGGTGAGTTTCTCCCTCATCTTCTCACTCCACCTCACCGCCGACTAGTCAAACATCTCCTCCACCTCTGCATGAACCCGATCCACCATCGCCATAGCTCGATCTGGAACAGTCTCACCATCCCTCTTCTCGATTGATCTCACCCTCACTCTCTTCTCCACGATGGTCTTCATCTTTTCATCTCACTTTTTCTCTCTAACCCGAACCAAACCCCCCCCCTCCACATATTTCTGTGTTTGATATTCTTTTTCTTTGATTTCAGATTTTGTTGTTATTGTGGTGGTGTGATTGGTGGTGTTTTGGTGGATTTTAGTGGTAACGGAGCAATGGGGGTAGTTTTTTTCCTCTTCTCGATCTGGATTTTGGGTGGTTGGTGGTGGGTTGTGCTTTTCCTTGGTGGTGGCAGTGGCTGGACCAAGTGGTGGATGGGGGCTGACGTGTGTTTCCCTTTTCTGAAAATAAGTTTTTTACATGTAAGACCAAACACAATAAATAATTTTCCAGCATAATTTTCACAGCACAATCAAACAACAGAACATGTTTTCCTTTTACGAAAAATATTTTCTCCTGAATCTATTTTACACTCAAAAATGAATTTACATTGAGCCAAACGCAGCCGTAGCATCTCAGTTTTTCCTGATTATTAGTGATTTGGTTTGAACAAACTTTTACTTTGCACCTCCTAATTTGTTTGCCCGAAAATCTAGCTTTCTAATGAAATATCATTATCATCTTTCTTTCGTTTTTTTACAGCAAAATCATTATTATCTTTCTAAGAGTTATGAGTCATTGTTCTCTGACAGTATTCTTTTTAGGGTCATGCTAACGAATACCCTTAGAGCATTGGTTAAGAATCCATTTTAGAAAAGTTTTGACATCGCTTTTACAAGAAATGAGAAAAGCTATCAAAATATTAATTGCTTTTTATTCTTTTTCTAATAAGAACTTTCTTTAAATGAATTATTAACCAACGCCCTAAGGATATTCATTAGAATTTCCCTTCTTTTTATTTTTATGTTTTTTTTACTGAGTAATAAAAGCTCGACAGTATTCTATTATATACATGAGTAATTATTGGGTACTCTCGGAGTACTATAAATGCGTACTCCCCCTTCTCACATAACTGTAGATCTCATTAATTAAATTTATAGTGGAACCCACAATTGATGTGAGAGGAAGAAGTATACATTTATGGTACTCCCGGAGAAGTTAGGCCTTGTTTGGATTAGGGGTGTTTTTAGTCATATGACTGGAAACTCATAACCGAGTTATCAAAAAACATAGGACCCACACAATTTTGAGTGTCTGCCTTGATTTCCTAATCTTGTTTTCATCACTCAAACTCAGTTTGGTTTGAGTGAGAGTGATGAAAACTAGAAACACCAAATTGGTGTTTTCAGTTTCTGAGTTACATAACTCAGTGGCAAGATTGTAAAATTTTTGACCTTGTGGAGCCTACAGCTTTTGTGTTGTCAACGCCACCAGCTTCCTCTTTTCTTTCTTTCTTTTCATTTGTTTTTTCTTGCTTTTCTCTACTTCTTTCTTCACTCCACCACCAACCCCTTTTTTGTCTTCTTCTTCTTCTTCATTCTTTCTTTTTCCTTTTTTATTTCTTCTTCTACTGAGTTCCATCGGCTTCCTTGCTTTTTTTTCTTTTTTTTCTTTTTCTCTACTTCTTCTTTCTTTCTTCTTCATACCCACTCCACCACCAACAACATTTTTTTCTTCTTCTTCTTCTTCATCAGATCCACTCCACCACCAACGGGGGGTTTTTTTTTTCCCTCCTCTTCTTCCTGGTTGTCTTTCTTTCTTTTCTTCTTTCTCTTTTTTTCTTTCTTCTTCAGATCCACTCACCATGTTCATCCACACATAAATATATACCCAGAAACATAAACCAACTCCTCATTTTCATGATTTTGGTATTCGATCTAAGGATTCTTGGGTTTGAATTTGGGTTTTCTGTGTTTGTGGGTTTGAGTTCGCAATTTTGGATCACCGATTTGAAGATTTTGTGTTGGTGTGTTTGGGTTTTCTGTGTTTGTAGTTGTGGTTTGAAGCTTGGGCTGTGATGGAGGTGGGTTTATGTGGTTGGTGGTAGTATTGATGATTGGAAATTTTTTCTTTTTGTGGCTGTAGCTGATGATTGGATTTTCTTTTGGTTGAGATTTTTTTTTTTTTTTCGTTTTGTGGCCATTGGTGATGTTGTTAGTGGTGGGTTCTGAGTTTGCCATTGTGTATGTGGTTTTCGGTCTGTGGGTAAGAGGAAAAAAAAATCTGAAATTTGGAATAGGGAGAAGGGAAAATATGTGCTATGAGTAAGAGAAAAAGTTCATGGAGAAACGGTGCCAGATGTGGGAGGGAACCAGTCACTTGTTGGGTTATGTGAAATGAGTTTTGTGGTGTACAGAGGCGTGAAATCAGTTGCTAAGTTTTGTGATGGGAAGGAAGAGCAATAAAATGAAGAGAGAGAATGTCACACGCAGGTACCCATATGACTGTTCTGTGTAGTGTCAGTTATGGGTCCACGGTTTTGGGGAAAAGTTATAGAGATATGTAATTAAGAACTGAGTCCAAACATTTGTATTGCAATTTTTGAGTGAATGTGAGCTTTGAGAATTGAGTTTTGAGTTTTGAGTTTTGAGTTTGAGTTATGGGTTTTGAAAACTGAGATATGAAAATTCAGTTAGCTCTAAACCAAACGGGCCCTTAATCTCTTTTCCCTAAACCACTGGAAGTTTAAACTAGAGGCTTTCTTATCCGATTTTTGTCAGATGTTCTTGCTTTGCTGACATATGTCCAAATGCTGTGACTGTGCGCCTCTAATTTGTATTTAGAGGAAAGTCTAGGAGCTGAGGATCTACAAATCTCAAACCACAATATTAATTAAAGGATTCACTTTCACCATGTACTTGCATGTGGCAAATTGGCAATGGCCTAAACTAGCTAGCCCGTTTTGACTAGTAGGCACTCTAAATTTAGTGGGACAATAATCTTATTATTATTATTATTATTGTGGGGGCAGAAACGTCAAAATGGCTGTATGGGCCTTGGGCCTAGTCTGAGGATACCGTTCCGCCCAAAAGGCCAAGAGAAGAGAGAAGGTTACCAAGACTCGAGGGCCCAGAGGCCCATTGATGAGGTCATTGCCCGCTTGGTAGTGTCCGAGGGGAGCATGGCCTCGGACAACAGAGGCATGGGCCGAGAGGCGCGACATAACGCCCATGAAGGGGCTGCTAAAGCTCAGTAAGTCGCACGGAATTCCCGCGGGATGCCGAGGCCGAGGACGAGGACAAGCGGGGCGTGCGCAGTATAAAGCTGCTGCCACCGCATTAAAGGCCTCCCACCTACCCGCCTGGCCGCATTAATAGAGAAATGACTTCTGAGAGGACGATGGACAGCCTTATAAGCATGGGGGAGCGTTTTCAGGGAAAAGACAGGTGAGAACCAGAGATGAGGGGTATAAATAGAGGGGGAGGAACCGCTGGAAGGGGGCGGATTTTTCTCAAGGAAAGGAGTTAGGCTCTCTTTTTCTCTCTCTCTCTCTCCCAAAGAACTGAGCGTCAGCTAGCACAGAAGCTCCTCGGCTCACGTCCGACGAGGGAGATAGGCCACTCCATCAGCCAGCTGCATGCCAGAAGCGGACTTGGACCTCACACCATAGTCTTCTAAAGCACCTAGAGGTCTAGACCTTAAGCCCATTCTCTACAAATTCTATTGTAACGACCACTTGGGCCGGCCCGGTCACGTATTTGGGCTAAAGGCCAACTTTGTGTCCTTACAATTATTATTATTTTTATACATGATAAAATTTTTACTCTAACCTAATCTAAGTGTGTATGTGTGTGAAACTCTCTTCTGAAAACTTGAACCTCGGTCCTTACCCTCCACAAGCACTTGTGGAGTAACCACCGTACCAAAGGTGTGCGGTGGTAGTAATCTTATTTTTTATAATAGTAAATAAGTGGGAAAAAAATGCTATTACACCAAACACAGTTTCACAAATGCACAATTTTCAACATAGGCCACTTTATAAATACCAAGCCATCCAAGCCTAACCCACTCATTCATTTCACTTGTACACTGTTAAAGAAGATGGAAGCAATTTAATCCTGGCCCTGGGTCTCCAAGAACAAGCTCACCAGCATTGGTCAGTACTAACCCTCTTTCTTTTTCTTCTTCACATATTACTCATTAAGCTTTTTAAAATTTGGCATATTAATATGTAAGTCCAATGTAAAATTTGTAACATCACTCTAAATAATGGATCCTTGATATCATCATCATCATCATGAAATCTACAATAGGAGCACTCTGGGCATCAGGAATTGGAGCACCACTAGCTTATAATTCACGTACAAGATCTCCCCTCAAGCCAAGTCTAAGGTTTATTCCTGCCTGGTACATATATAGGCCTCGAAAATTATACTATCAAATTGTTTTTTTTTTTTTTTTTTTGATGGATATCAAATTGTTTTTTTAAGTTATAAGAAGTGTAATTTTTATGTGTAAGTGACTTTTATTGTTGCTAGGATGCACTCAGAAGCTTTAATACTGGCGGTGCTCTCAGGCGCAGGCCGCAGCGGTGTACCACTACTACGAGAAGAGTGTGATGGAGCATGGAGAGCTAGAGTGCGGCTTCTCCAAAGTGAGAGAATTCTCTTTCACTTCAAATTTAATTATATTTTGGCTTTTATATGTAGAAGGGAGATAACTTTCTATTCTGAGTTCCAACAATTCAAGATGTTTTGTACTAATTAATTGGCATTTTTTTTTTTTGGTGTAAGGGTCGATTTTTTTTTTTTTTATTTAAAAAAAAGATGTTGTGTGCGAAAAAAAAACTATCTTAATTAATGGAGAATCAATATTATTTGGTATTTTGTTCATAAAGTTAAGAATTTTTTTCCTAGGCAAAATTGATTACAAGACGAATATTTCTGTGAATATCAAGTCAAGTGAAGTTAAATGGAGAGATAATTTTTTATTTCTTATATCTAACAGTATATATACTGTTACATAATGTGATTTGAACTATGTAATTTTGTTATTACCTAGCGACAGATGCACGTAAAAGACATACCAAAAAAAAAAAAAAAAAATTGTTAAGCAGAGAGTAGGAGCCAGCAATAAAGCCACCCTCTCTAACTCTAATTCCTAGTTCCGTGCTTGGCTTCCTAGATGATAACAAAAGAACATGCATCTAAGTAATCCATTAAACACTATCATGAGGGGGCGTAAAAACCTCCTATTTGCTATCTTACCACCTAAACCCTTAAAATCATGCAACATTCAAGTATGTAAACCCAAATTTTTTCATATATACAACTTTACTGTAGCATGATTATAAACATAAAAGTGATAATTTTAATTATTTGATGGGAAAGAAGAGAGATGACTGATTTGTTTATATTATTTAATAGTATAGTTTATATTATTTTAATAAGTTGTATGTAAAAATAAAAACTAGAATGTTGGCTAAGTTATAAAATAAGATAGTAAAATAGATAAAGTAGTATTATAAGGATATATAATAGGGTTTTTTTTTTTTATGGTAATTTGGTAGAATTTGTAAAAATTAACAAAAACCCAATGGTGGAGTCAAAAAAATACTTTTGGAGGGATCTTGATAAACAATCAAGATAAACTCAAACACACACACACACACACACATATATATACACACATAAAATATTATAGAGAACTTATTATCTTGCTAAATCCAATAAGCATACAGAAATTGTTTACTTTACTCTGAATGCGTAAAAAAAATAAATAAATAAATAAATAAATAATAATAATAATAATAATAATAATAATAATAATAATAATAATGATCTTATGTACATAAAAAGAAATAACAACAATAACAAAAGAAACCGTATATAAAAAATGACAGATTTTTCTTGTTACATAACTATCTTTTTTTTTACGGTGCCTCTTTTTTAAGGCCAGTAGTTGAGCTGGTCAATGTTCTTTCTTTCTTTTTAAGACGGTCATCAGAATAACTTAAATAGACCAATTCAAATCTTTGAATATTCAAAACCCAAAAAAATAAAAAATAAAAACAGGGAGAGGGAGAGGGAGAGAGAGAGAGAGAGAGAGAGAAAGAGAGGAAGAAGAAGAAGAAGAAGAAGAAGAAGAGGAGGAGGAGAAAAATCTTGGACCAACGAGCTGGAGAGAAGGGAAAACGAACTAAACTGGATCCAAACTTGGTGGTTTGTTAACATCGATCTATACATTGCCATTCATGCAAAAACTAACATTCCCCCAAGTACGCGTATTCTAACTCCTATGTATATAAAAACCATGCATGCAATATTCTCTGAATTCATTTTTTTTCTAAGATTAAAAGCCTAAAAAATTAAATAGAGAGATGTCAAATGCCATGTTGAATGATCTTCCTGAAGATGTATTAATGGACATATTTTCAAGATTACCAGTTAAGACACTCCTTCAATTCAAGTCAGTTTGCAAATCATGGTATGGTATTATCAAAGATCCTGTCTTCATCACTAAGCATGTTAACAGATCTAATCATGGCAACAATGGCTATCTTGCTGTCACACGCCGCGATGACACTTTTGGTAATACATGTCTAATATCTTTGTTCTCTTATGAAACATTTCGTGAAATTTATAACATAACTATTCCATCTAAAAAGGAACATATTAAGGCACCTTTCAGAATTGTTGGTTCATGCAATGGTGTCTTGTGTCTACATGTTTCCAAAATTGGAGACACAAATTTTTTGTTTAATCCTGCCACCAATGAATTCAAAGAGCTCCCAAAACCTGATTATCCAGTGAATGACCTTGGTGAAAATAAAATTCTTTTATATATTGGTCTTGGATTTGGTCACAATCCGGAAACTAATGACTACAAATTGGTCAGAATTTCTTTTTGTAAGAAGATGAAAGAGTCATTTTATTCTACAGTTGATGTGTACTCATTGAGCACAAATTCTTGGAGAAGAAAGGATAAGCTTGTGCATGGAACTATTTCGGGGAACACTTTTTCTAAGGGGGACTTAAATGGTGTTTTACATTGGAAGGGTGCAATTGAGAAAAAGAAGGTGATTCATCATATTATCATATCGTTTAATATTAGAGATGAAGTGCATGGCTACATAAAATTGCCTGCTGGAATTGAACTTGATAACAAGGATTGGCACCCTTTTGTAAGGAATGGATTACTTTGTATCGTTGTTGTTAGTTCAAGACGTCAATATGAACCTAGATTTGATACATGGGTGATGAATGAATATGGGGTTGAAGAAACTTGGACAAAACAATGGAGTCTTGGACCTCTCCTAGCATGGAACTTGGTTGGATGTGGCAGGAATGAAGAGCTTCTCTTCGCAGCTTCCACAAGGATGTACCTTTATGATCTACAAAAGATAAAACCTCCTCATGATGATATTCTTGATGGCGATATTTTGGGCAGTAATTTTGTGGACAAGGTAGAGGTGGTCAATCACATTGAGAGCTTAGTCACAATTGAGGGAAAAAAAGTTTACGTCAAAAGGCGTAAAAGGTCTTGGTTTAGGGAGAATCAATTTTTGCTCTTTGTTCTTTTTCTTAAACTCATATCGCTCACCTTGTGTTTACTTAAGATCAAATATCGTGAATGATGGAAACTCCTGGGTTAATGTCTCCAAATAATTGTTTGTATTTTTTTTTTTTTTTCCTGAATTGAATGTCTCCAAATTATAAAGATGTCATACCATTGACAACATTTTTTTGGGACTATTATTTGGATCCCTAGTGCAACTTGAATGCTCTCTTAAAAAACCATCAACTTCTGTGTATGTAGTATGCACCTCAATCGATCAATTATCAGCAACAAAGACACCTAAAACTTTCTTTGTCTTAAATTTGATAACCATCACCAATGATGGTTTGTTGAATTCCTGGCTTCTTGTGTTTATTTATTTTATAAACTGTCGGAAAATTAGTTAAATAGAAGATCTATAGCCGACTCTTACCCTTCAAGAATTATTAGTCAATCTCAAAATTTTAGAACTAAGCCTTTTATTGTGTCGTTAAACTTTGTTAATAGAAGAAGATAGTTACAGTACATTAGTTACTATTGCAGGGATAAAACAAGGAGGCAAATCCTCCAGCCAAACTAATTCAACAATAGAGGACACAGTCTTATCTGCTGCTTAATCAGACATAATATTTAGAAGATTCACAAACAAAAGCAAATTCATAGAACCGCATATGGCTTGAAACTGGTCGTAAATAGCATCGAATAAATGGCCTTAACTCAAAAGTAGTATTAAAGTTATGTTCAGACTTTATCACTTTGACAGTGGCAATATCATCCCACTCAAAAAGCACTTCCAAGAGTACAATATCTACGCAAAACCTAACCACATCCACAACAGCCAAAACATATCCGTCGATGCAATAACCAGTCCTTGTGCATCACGAACACTAACTCCCAAACCCATTAAATCCTGCATCACATTGAACTTAACAGCCGAGTTTTCTTCATATTTGATCATCGTAAAACGCTTTACATTGATAACAAGTTAATAACCATGCATAATATTGCTAGTGAAAAATCCAAGTTACCCTTGAGAATTGAGATATCGTTGTGCTTGATTTTAGTCACTTAAGTCATTGCCTTGGCTTTGATTTCGATTTAATGGATTACAAGCCCACCAGAATCAAGCATTTGTACTCTAGTTGCAAAAGCTTGTAATCCATGACCATAACTAATTAACCTTGAACCAGCCACCATGAACCTAAATACAATTGAGTTATTTTGAGATAGAAAATTTTACAAAAAAATTTTCACAATTTGTTGAGGAGATAAGTAGCAATTGGTGTAACATTCCTCTCACATTGATCTAATATTAATACTAATTTAATTATACAAACAATCACAACATGTCACTTCAACAATTATAAAGAAAGTTGTGAATTTGGATAGAAATGAACTAGTTAACTGCTTAGGGAAAAAAAAAACCATGGATTGGTTGAAAAATGTATTTAACAGGCAAATGAAAAAAAAAAATGTTTAAATGAGCTGACCCAATACTTGAAAAGAATTAGACAAAAGTAACTACAAAAGATAATCATATCGTATCATATTGTCATCACAATAGCTAGCTCCACCATAGATGTTGAGCCTCTTATATGACAAATTAATCAACATGCCTATACTATACCTCATGCGAGGGACGTAATATACTAATATGTATTTGGGGAACAGAATCCTCTTTTTGAAGCGAAAAAAAATATCCTTTACATCTTCATCATTTGAGATCTATATTTTTTAATAAATTTAGATTTAGAATAGATACTTCAACCCAAACCTTTTTTTTCCCCCCATTTTCAAGTAAGTGCATTAAAATGGATCGAAGTAGGCTGAATTGGATTAAATGAATTGAAATGGACTGAAGGGACTGAATTGAAGCGAATGAACCAAGTAGACCGAAATGGACCGGAGTAGACTGATTCGGACCAAATGAAACAAAATGCTACACTAATGTAACTTAACAAGAATGGATCAAAGCGGACCAAATGACTTTCTATCTTATATATATATATATATATATATATATATATAAACCAAACTAACACCACCACTATAGTGACTAAAAGCAAAAGAAAAAAATATATATTTTGAAGGCTGGAAAGGAAAAGTCATCCAATGAGAAATTTGATAAAATCTCTTCTAACCCGTTTTGAAACTCACCGTTTCAGTTCAAAAGAACAATAGGTCATTTTTAAATTAAAAAAGAAATCTAATTTTATATATAAAAATAATTCAATTAAAATTTTAAAAAATTTGGCATATATTTTTTTTAAAAGAGCTTCAATCTATGATGTCTGTTCTTAATGATAATACTTAATTTATCATCAGACCAAAACACCAATCAGTTTTTGGTGTAGGTGGAGATTGAATTTCAGATCTCTTATTCAACCATCAGGGACTTTACCAGTTGAGCTAACTAAAACCCACAATTTGGCATATATTCTTAATCACATGTCTCTTGTTCAATTAAAATATTTTTTATTCCTTATTAAAGGACAGGAGAAAATGATATTTTGTGCATAAATTTAATGGTGTGCCAAGTGATAAGCTAGTTACTAATTGGCAAATTTACTAGTGACCATTTTTTTAATGTTAAAACTTGTAAGTTTGTTGTTAACTTTCTTGTCCTTAATTTTTTCCATCCTTACGGTTACAAAAAGCCACTGGTCTTGATTGATGGAATTTATGGAAAATTTGAACTGAAATTTGGTAGAATTTGTAACAAATATTCAAATACAGCTAGGGAGAGAGAGAGAGAGAGATTAAACATGATACACAACTTAGTATTCTTTCACCGCCATGCAAAAACGAACTTAGCATATAGTAACCCCCTCTAACAAAAAGCTTAAGTTTGTTTTCCTAATTATCACCTAGGCCTAATTTATAAAACCACGCATTCCCTGAGTTCATTTTCACTCAGTTTACATTAAAAACTAAAAAAAAAAAAATTGAAATACATATATACCTTTCTCCAAATGGAACTCCCTGAAGAGATTGTCACAAATATTCTCTCTAGGCTACCCGTGAAAACACTATTGAGATTCATGTGTGTTAGCAAACCATATATGGTGATAGGGGTATTTCTGACCATAGCCCAGACACATCATACATAGGCACTGACGACACCCACAAGTCCGTCAGTCCCACATTAGCCAACGATGGACCCAAAGCAAAGAAAAGAGATGGGACCACATTATAAACCTGAAGGATGAAAAATCCTGACGGACGAAGGAAATGCCGACAAGGTAAGCATGAAGCCGGCAGGTCCAACGGAGTCTTGGTCCCCACGAAAGTCCATATAAGGAAATATCTTTCATATCATGCAAAGTGAATCTACTACGGAGTCATGTCTCCCTCAAATGGATAAACGCCTTATAGTCTCGAAAACCCTAAGTACTAGATCTTCTCCATAAGGAAAGATCCCCAAGCTCAAGGGACCTTGTAACACTAACTGCTATATAAGCATGAGACCTCCACTTTCCTCAAGTACATAGAAAATCCCTAGCTCTCTCACTAGAGAGTTCTTAGAAATTTCTCATTCACAAACTTGACCTTCGAAAGGTTCTTGGCCGATACCACACCGGTGCCTTCTGTTTGGTCAATTTGTTCTTATTACATAAGTACCCATTGGAGTGGTTTGGAGCCTACGACTCATTGACGATTTCAGTACTTCATCAGTTGGCATCGTCTGTGGGGAATTAGACTGTGATTAGACATATCGTCGTTTCTAAGACAAAAGAGTTGCATGGTCCAAACGCGTTCAATGGCTACCATCAACCAAGAAACAAGGAATCCACCCAACGGCTTGGAAAGACAAGTGCAAACTTTGGCTGCAACGGTAGAGCGACTCACCCAACGCAACCAAGAGTTGGAACAACAACTAAACCAAAGGAATAAGCAACCCCAGGGAGGCCCAAGTGATAAGCAAAATGCCAACGAGCAGAATGCCAACGAGCAAAATGGTAGTCACCTACCCACGAGGAAGCAAGAGAGGGAAAACCAGAAAGAGAGCAACTTCCCTAGCAGAAGGGACGGTTTAGATGATACTAGCCGTCCCTCTTAAATAGAAGCTAGTGTGATACATATGGTTCAGGATATGCAGATGATGAAGAAGAAGATGGACATGATGATGAATGCCATGAGGGGACAAGTATCTACCAATTTGGACGAGCTGGTCCATCAGAACAACTCTCCATTCACCGCTGAGGTGGCCTCCTTCTCCCTTCCAGCGAAGTTTGGGATGCCGCAAGTAGAAACATATGATTGGTCAAGGGGCCTATTCAACCATCTAGAGTCATTCAAAACCCTCATGCACCTGCAAGAAGCTCCAGAAGAGATTATGTGCAAGGCCTTCCCTATCACGCTGAAAGGGCCAACAAGGATATCGTTTAGCAAGTTTACCCCAAACATAGTCTCCACCTTCAAAGAATTGAGTAGACAAAAGCCTGAGATCGCACGTGACCTGTTTAAAAAAAAAAGGCCCTCCTGATCTATGAAGTTGACTACAAAGTCCTCATCACCACCTTCACCAGTGGATTGAAGTGGGGAGAGTTTCTCTTCTCCATCTACAAGAACGATCCCAAAAATGATGGTTGAAGCACTATACAAAGCCATAAAATACATAAATGTCGAAGATGTGATGATAGCCCAAGGAGATGGGCCAAGGAAGAGAGAAAGACAGGATGACCCTCGTCTAGATAGAGGAAGGAAGTTAGCCCGAACAGATGACAGAAGGGACGACATGAGATCAAGACCCCTGTCAGGAAGAATGACAAATTTCACCCCCTTGAACACACCGTTGGAACAAGTCCTCATGCAAATAAGGGACGACGCGGCACTAACTTGGCCAGACAAACTAAAGGGCAACCCGAACGTAAAGAGCGCACAGGAAGTTAGCCATTTAAATCGGGAGACATTTGTGTTAGGATAACTTTAAATTCTATTGTATGATGCCATATATAACATTATGTATGACATTATGTTATGATTAACAAAGTTGTTTTATTAATATCTAAATAATGGTAACATGAATATTTGGACATTATCATATAGTCCATGAGATGCATAGTATGTGATTTATTTGATTTAGCCATAGAAGATATAAATCACAAGTTCTTTGTAAACTCATAATTTTAGTTCGTAGTCGGTGATGAAATTAGGCATTTCATTTGCTAAGACTATAACATATTAACTAAAATGATTTTTCTTGATCATGGAAGTGGAGACTTCTAGTTGATATGTTGATATTAAATATAATTAATGGTAACTTTTGACTTGTCAAGAGTTGACAAATAAGCCCAAGGCCCATTGGAGCTAGAGTTTTATTTGTTCCCTTTTAGTCTCACTCCAAGCCACATGCTAAAGCCCAATTGGAATGCCCAAAAGGCTAGTCTAATTAAATAATCAGTTAGATATAAGGAAAGAAATATACATAATTTTGTGAGGAATGAAATGGTGTGTATGTGAGTGTAAGCCACTCTGTTATTCTCCCTTAAACACATACGTGTAAACTGATTGAGAGTCCACACTTCTTGGGCAGAAGTGGAATTTGAGTGAGGATTAAAAGTGTTCCCAAGTACTTCTAATCTTTGGTTTTGAATTTCACTACACCAAGGTACGCGTTTTTATTCTTAAATTCTAAAACTTACATAGTACATGTTTTCAATTGCGAATGAAGTAGATCCGATAATTTCCGCTACATATGTTTTGTATGCGATACAAACTATGTTTTTCCAACAATTTTATACCCTTCACCTCTACGACATGAAACTCAACCCCAGTAAGTGTTTGTTCGGCGTAGCGTTAGGAAAGTTCTTGGGCTTTATAGTGTCGCAACGCGGGGTAGAGGCTAATCCTGACAAGGTTCAGGCTATAATAGAGATTGCTCCGCCAAAGAACATCAAGGAGGTACAAAGCCTAAATGGCAAGATTGCAGCTCTTAACAGGTTCATCTCCAAGGCAACTAATAAGTACCTACCTTTCTTTAAGACACTAAGGAAGGCTTTCAAGTGGACCAACGAATGCTAGAGGGAATTCGAAGAATTGAAGACCTACCTTGCATCCCTGCCATTGCTCAGCTTGTCCAAACCTAGTGAAAAGCTCTCCTCTACTTAGTCATATCCCTAACAGCCATTAGTTCCGCTCTCATATGCAAAGAAGATCGAGTGTAGCTGCCCATCTACTACACCAACTGAGCACTCTGAGGAGCTAAAAGGAGGTACCCCCCAATAGAGAAGCTGGCTTTTGCACTAATAATAGTCGCACAGAAGCTTCGACCATACTTCCAAGCACACACCATATTGGTCCAAACAAATAAGCCCTTAATGGAAGACAATGAATAACCCGGAGGTAGCAGAACTACTAGTTCTATGGGCAATAGAGCTCGGCGAGTTAGACGTCTGGTACCGACCTAGGACTGCGATCAAAGCGTAAGATTTAGCTGATTTCATTTCCGAGTTCACAACAAAAGAAAACGAGGAAGTAGAACCTACAGTGTGGATGATGTGGACAAATAGTTCGTCTAACCAACGAGCCGAAGGAGCCGATATCCTGCTATGATCACCAGAAGGAGATACAATAGAATGTGTGATCCACCTCCAATTCTCATTAACCAACAACAAGGTAGAATACGAAGTAGTCCTCTTAGGCCTCGACTTGGCTAAAGCAGTAGGGGCAGTGTCAGCAGTCATACACTACAATTCGCAGGTTATTATCGGGCACATCAATGGCGACTACGAGGCAAAAGGGGAACGAATGAAAGCATACTCAAGTATGGTTAAAAGTAGGATGAGCGAGGAATTCTCGGCTACGCTTGGCCAAGGCTGCATCCGCAGAACATACGGGCATCACTAATCAGGTACTGTCCTTTATCCAATATTCCCCTGCCATTGACAGAATAAAGGTACAAGTTATACCCCTAAGGTCTGACTGGACAACACCAATCGTATCCTACCTCAAGAACAGGACACTGCTAGAAGACCGCAAAGCTTCTCGTAAACTAAATGTGCAGTCATCACTTTTCCTAATGACTGGGAATGTCCTTTACAAAAGGGGTTTCTTCCGTCCATATTTGAAATGCCGAACCCCCAACGAAGTAGACTATGTCATGAGAGAAGTGAACGAAGGTATATACAGGAATCACTCGGAGGCATGCTCATTGGTCCATAAGATGATACGGGTTGAATACTACTAGCCCACCATGCAGAAAGATGCCCAGTCCTATGTAAAGGCATGTGGCAAATGCCAACGCTTCAGCAATGTCATTAGGCAACCAACTGAGGAGCTTACGCCATTGAGCGCCCGACCGTTCACCCAATAGGGGCTAGACATAGTGGGACATTTCCTCATTGCTATGCAACAACTCAAGTTCCTCATCATGGGGATCAACTACTTCACCAAATGGGTCAAGGTAGAACCATTGGCCACTATCATGGAAAAGAATGTTCAGAGTTTCATTTGGAATAGCATCATTTGTTGCTTCAGGATCCTAAGGGTCTTCATCTCTGACAATGGAAAACAATTCGACAACAAAGCATTCAAGGACTTCTGCCAACAGTTAAGGATCAAAAACCACTACTCCTCTCCGGCTCACCCCTAAGCCAACAGGCAAGTTGAAGTCACAAACTAATCCGTGCTAAGGTGATCAAGACTCAACTTGAGGGGACAAAGGGTATATGGTCAGATGAGCTACCTGGCATCCTGTAGGAGAATAGGATGACGGCTCGCACACCTACGAGCGAGACACCCTTCCACCTTCAATATGGACACGAAGCCATCATCCCAATAGAAGTTGGACTGAGCACCTATCGACTGTCCCACCACAATGAAGAAAAGAATAAGGAAGGGATGCGCCTACAGTTAAACCTCCTTGAAGAAGTCAGAGCAACGTCAAAACAAAGGATGGCTCGTTATAAGGATCTGATGGCAAAGCACTACAACACCAAGATCAGACCTCGTCACTTCCAAGTTGGGGACTTGGTCTTAAGAAAGGTAACAATGGCCACCAGAGATCCCTTATAGGGTAAGCTAGGCCCCAATTGGGAGGAACCCTATAAGATCATCAATTTCCATAGAAAGGGAACCTACTACCTAGAAACCCTCAACGGCCAGAAACTCCATCACCCTTGGAACATCGAGCACTTGAGGAAGTACTACTAGTAGTAATCAGATATAGATTATTTTATTGCTTTTTTGTTAGTTTTTCGTTTGAAAGTTGCATATCAAAAGATATTAAGACCTTAAGGATGTTAAGTTTCTTTTATTAACAAAAATTGGATGCATTATCAGAAATGTTGCCCTATTCACTACCCTTCAATGGACTATCCAAATCACTCTAAGTCCTACCTACGAGGTGGACATATGACCAAGGATACCGACAGGTAACTGGTCTTAACAACTTTCCTAAGCCCTACCTATGGGGTGGACAGACGACCAAGGATACAGACGAGTACCTGGTCTTAAAAACTTTCCTATTTCCTATTTACAGGGTGGACAGACGACCAAGGATACCGATAAGTACCTGGTCTTAAAAACTTTCCTAAGTCCTACCTACGGGGGGGACAGACGACAAAGGATACTAACGGGTACCTTGTCCTAAAAATTATCCTAAGTCCTACCTACGGGTGGATGGATGGCTGAGGATACCTAGTTTAAAACATCTCTTTTATTATCAACTTCTGCTTACAGGTAGAATAAAAGATTAATGATACTAACACGGGCATGCATGGATATAACAAAAACAAAATATAAGTATAGGAAACAGAAAAAAATAGTAGATATAACCCAAAAGGGTAAATGTTCCTACATAAAAACCCAAGAAATGGGGGCATCAATTTCTGTCTTACAAACAATCTTACAAAAAATTTAAATACAGAAGAGGGGGGGAAATCAGGACACAGGAGCATTAGGAGTGACTGGATCAACGACAGACAAACCATCAACAAGCGATGGATCCACGGCAGACGAGCCATCAATAGGAGATGGATCCACAGCAGACGAGGCCACAACAGCAGCAGGACCTTTAGGGGTAGGTTGAACAATGACCACGCCATCAGTATCCTTAACTTCCTACTCAACCTTATGGATGGAGTCAACGGTCTCATCACTCCTTGTTCAAGGTATAGACGGCCTCCTTGTATTGGTCTCACTCCTCCTGCCTGGCAAGCGTGTCCATCAGCTCTTTGTTCAAGGTATGGATGGCCTCCTTGTATTGGTCTTACTCCTTATTCTTAATCTCCTGACACTTGCGGAACCAACAAATTACTCCCTCGTTGGCCACGCATCAGTCCTAGAGGGCTCTCATCCACACCAACGCCTGAAACAAAAATAACCATCAGAAGAAGAAAAAAGAGAAAGCGCATAAGTACAGTAAGCGATGGGAGCGTACCTTAGACATGTCGAAGAGACCGGACACCACCAAGTTCTCCGAGGATTGCTCAGAACAAGGATCTAGATCCGTCTCCTTGATGATTGAGTTTACCATCTCGATGACATAGTCTTTATGTGCGATCAGCCGCCGGACGAGGATTGGGGTGACAGGACCTTTTCCTGTCATTATGCCTTTCCCGACTTTGTGATGAGGAAGGGAAAAGGCTGAAAGGGACTTTTGCTGCTTGTCCCAGGCAGATAAGCCCGTCAATTTCTTGAGTGGACAGTCATCCTTGTCGTTGTTCTTCCTCCTAGAGGCTCCCTTAGCTCCAACCTTGGAAGCCGACGGCAAAGCCCCACCCTGCTACTTGCGGGCGGCCGCAAACTTCCTCACCAATGCTCTCTGTTTACCTACATCCATCTCTGCAAAAGGGTGAAGACAGGCATTAAAAAATAAAACAAATGGACTGGATGAAATATTAAGAGATACAACTTACGTCGACAGGAGAAAAGGTGCAACCATGGAGCTACGAGCGCCAGTTTAGGGTCTCCACAAAATGCGTGGAGTGTATCAAGGGTAAGCAGGTCCTTCCACATCCTTTGCTTGAGGGGTATGGCCCAAACTCTTCGGAGGAAGCTCTCTTGCTCGTCAGTAATCTGTGGACGAATTTGAGCTGAACACAACAAAGAAACATGTTAGAGAGCATTACCAAAATAGGCAGAGCTAAAGTAAAAACAGACGCCAACGACCCACTTGACTCCTTTACAATCCCCCAAGTATTGTCAAAACCATTTGGCATATTATCCCATTCCTCGGGCCTACAAACCCAATCCGTCCCTTGGACGAAGAAATAACAATTTTTCCAATTCCTATTTGAGTCGGGCATATCGGAAACTAGCCTAAACGACATCTTCCTCGCTAAAAAATGGTAGGTATCCTGAGACGAAGAAATTTGCTGAGGCTTGTAGCAATAGAAGAACTCATCGAAAGTAAGTCGACGGTTCCCACCACTAAGCTGACCTCAGATCACTTCAGCTCTGATGAATATTCTCCACGCATTGGGAGCAATCTGGCTGATGGACAAACCTAAATAATTGGCAAGCTGATGGTGTAAATCCATCAGTGGTAGCCTCAGCCCTATGGTGAACATGGCATCATACATACCAACGTCCGCAGTCCTCCAAAAGTAACACTTCCTGAACTTTCCGAGTAGATGGATGGGGATGTTCTTAGGGATTTAGTAATAATCCTGAAGGCTGTTGAAAACTTTATCAGACATCGTTAGGTAAAAATCCTTAACCGTCCATCTTAATGGGAGAATAAAAAGACGAGTGCCCCCATCCACCTGACCCTTTACTCCATTGGCCTGATCTCCTTCATCTTCCTTACCTCCCTCATCTTCCTCACTCCCTTCGTCTTCTTCCTCATCTCCCTCGTCATTTTCCTCATCCCCTCCCTTCCTCTTCTTCCTCATCCTTCTCTTTTTCCTCGTTAGGGGAATGGGTAGACAATTCCCTTTCTAAGGACTGAGGGAAATCTTCCTCGGGCTCACACCCTGGCGGATAGACCTCATCGTAGCCCACACCCTCACAAACTGACGATGACAGTTCACTCGTCGCTTCTCTATCTAACATCTAACCACCTACAAGTGATGAAGGTTTTCTAAGAGCCTCTTTGACAAGTCTCTAAAAACAAATGACGACTAACCAAGAAGATAGAAGTTAAAAATGACATGAAAAAGAAACTTACAAGAAGAAACAAACGAAGGATAGGGACGGTGGTTTCCTTGGAAGCAACAAGGTCACGAACGACAGGCGATTTAAATAACAGTGTGACAACTCTGGTCTCAAAGAAGCTCTCAAAAAGAAGTAAAGAAAATTAAGAACGGGGAAGAACTATTTATAGAGCAAGGGGGTACGGCATACAAAGCGACGCCTATGATTAGAAACAAGGCCAACCAGCTAGTGCCACGAATCGCCTAGCATTCAAACTCAAGGCTGGTTAAGCTTTTATTAAAAACCCTCCATTCGTCACCTTACACATCAAATAATCAACTAAGAACAACAGCTATCTTGCAATTCTGCGCCAGTGCTGCAACCTCATCATGCCAACATGTTACATTTCTTTGATGTGTCCTGTAACATACAAGGTACTAAAAAATATTAGGGTTCCAATATTTGAGCATTCTATGGAACCAGCCTTTAGAATTGTAGGTCTTGTGAAGGCCGGCTTGCTTTGTTTTAGTGCATTTCATTTTGGCTCAACATGCTATCTACTAAGCCCTGCTACTAAAGAATTAAAAAGGCTCCCAAAACTGAGTCTAATGGAAAGACCTGGTCTTGGGTTTGGTTTTGATGCCAAAACTAAGGATTACAAAGTGGTGAGGGTGTTTTACTCTCATGATGGGGACAATAACAAAGACAATTACAAAATTTACTCAAAGGCAAATATATACACAGTGAGTAGTGAGCTCGATGAGTCTTGGAGAATAATATGTGAAAGCACTGTGGATGGTGTAATCTATAAGAATCATACATGCGCCGCAGAGATACATGGTGGTCTACATTTTAAGGCTAAAAGATTAATGGAAAGGGACCAAAAGCTTAGGTTTATTATGTCATTTGATTTAGAGACCGAAACGTTTCGTGATATAATGTTGCCTGATGAATTTCTTGCTAGTGAAAATGAGAGATCATGGCAACTTTTTGTGTTACATGAGTGCCTCTCTTTGGTTTGTACATTATCAAAATGGACAAGATGGAACAAGTATGTTCGGTACTATGGCATGGTGTTTATGGCAGCATCGCAACCGAATGAGGGAGCATCAGCCTTCTTGGTAGCTTCATGAACTGGGTGGTCATGCTTGAAGGTTGGTTGATGAATTTTTAAACGTGAATTCTCAAGAGCATGGTGCGTCTATCCCTCGTCCAAGGGCGGAGCCACGTTGCCCCTTGGGGGGGAAGGGGGGCGTGGCCCCTGCACCCAAAAAAAAAAAAAAAAAAATCAGCATATATACAATTTTTAATTGGGCCCCCCAATGATGAAAATCTGGCCCCCCCTCCCATTTCTGTTCAATATTTCAATTTACTTTCAAGCTCTATTTTCAATTGTAGGCCTTTTTATCATCTAATAAAACAAAACATAGCCCATAGCCCACTTATGTTTAAATACCCAAAGCATTACCCAACAAAACAACACTTTTATCACCCATTCTCCAACTCAAAATCAATCAGAACCCCTTCTTTTGTTTCTCTTTTTACTCTTTTCTTGTCTACTGTGTACAAGCCACTGCCTACTCCACTGGTTGCAACAGCCCCCAAACAAAACAAAACCCTCAACTCAGCTCAGCCCTCCTCTCAAACTCAGTCCTCATGATCCCCAAAAAAAAAAAAAGAAACTGACCATTATTTTCTTTTTTCTTACTTTCTTAAAATAAATCATTTAGAGCAGGGGCATAACTAAAGGGTGAGTTTTCAGTTTCCACTTCATCTCTCTTTAGTGTTTTTGTTTTTTTCTCAACTATCTACACTTAAATATTCACATGCTCTTTAATTTTTCATAGATTTTTAGAGAAATATATGGTTGAAGGCATGGGCATGGGGAGGTTGTTTGTGATGAGTCTTGAAGGGAAGATAAAGTTTGTACTTTATGAAGATAAAGTTTCTAAGGTAAAATTTTTTTGATTTATTGCCTATTTTTGATTAGTTAAATATCATGTGGCAGTGGGTGTTGTTAAATTGTTTGGTTTGTGATGTGTACTTGTGTGTTTAATTTTTGCTTTTGTTTGAGGGATTATTTTTAATTTAAAAAAATTAAAATATAGGATAATTTGAATAATAGGAATGATGATGGGTTGACTGTTTAAATTATAGTGGAAATTTTATTTTTTTTTCTTGAGTATAACTAACATCCATATAATTAAGTAAAAATTTCTAATTAAGATTTTATTTTTTAAGTTCTTTTCATGTTAATTTTTACGTCATATTCTTAAAGCTAAAAGAATTATGAGCAAATGAAAAACAATTAATGCATTCTTAAAGAAAAAAGATGTTAGCAATTCAAAATTTAGGACACCTGTGACTGTAGAAACAAATGTGGTAATGTTGATACTTCAATGCTTGATGAACACCCCTCCAAATGTTCAAGAATTCAATCTGAAGAGATAGATCGTGATTCAGGATCACGTAAATAAATATGTGAATTTCCTATCAACAAACAAGATGAAATCCGATGAGCTTATCTCAAAGAAGGTCTATATCAACCTAAATATATAGACTATCTATACAATGATGATAATCATCGTCATCGAAAATCGGCCCCCCATGTAAAAAATCCTGGCTATGGCCCTGCTCGTCCTATGGTTCGCTAGTCTCCTCCTCCTGATGATTGCTTCAAAGTAAATTTTGATGCCGCTTATTTTGAGGAATCAGGTTTACCAAGTATTGGAGTGGTTTGTCGAGATCATGCAAGGCAAGCTATTGCGGCACTATGTCAAAATCTAGGTAAGGTGCAGTCAGCTGAGATGGTTGAAGCTTTGGCAACTCGAAGGGCTATGGTCTTTGCAAGGGAGATGAGTTTGTTTAACATTATTGTTGAAGGCGAATGTCTATCTGTTGTTCAAGCCTTGCTGCATAGTAGTCCCTGTTCTCTGTTGTTTGGCCATATTATTGATGAGACTAAAAGACTTGGAAAGGTATTAAGAAATTGTATGTTCCAACATGTTAGGCAGGATGGAAATAGATTAGCTCATAGTTTAGCTAAAAAAGCAGTTTTATCTGCATATCTTAAGGTTTGGGTAGAAGATTTACCCGAGGATGTGGATGCTATTTTCCAATCGAATCTTCCTTGAGTTTGGTTGTTGTTTCGCTTTGTAGTTTGTTTTTTTTTTTTTTTTTTTTTCTTTAATAAAATCTCTCTTACCTTTTTCTCAACAAAAAAAAAATATTTTGGATTCTCAAAAAAAAAAAAAAAAAAAAAACTAATGAGTGTAGTTCTAAAAACTTAAGGGATGTTTGGTACTAATGTTTAAACAACAGTTTTCAATATTTAAACAATAATAACACTTTTGACAAGTATGTTTATAACACTCAAATACGTATTTCTACAATACTGAAAACTGAACAAAAATACTATAATTCTCCAACCAAACGGGCCATTATACATTTTTATACAATAAATAAGGTAGTAAATAATGTTTTCTTAAAAAATTGAATTTTTAAAATAAAACAAACAAGTTGGAATAAAAGAAGTATATATAACTGATGATTGGTATATTTTAATCTAATAATAATAATAATAATAATATAAGGTTTCCATAACAAGTTAGAACCATTTAAAAATCGTACAAGGCCCTTCTTTTCATAGGAAATTATTGTGTACTCCCGGAATACCATAAATGCGTATTCCTTCCTCTCACATGAATGGTAGATCTCACTAATTAAATTCATGGTGGGACCCACTATTCATGTGAGAGGAGAGAATACGTATTTATGATACTCCGAAAGTACCTAATAATTTTTCTCTTTTCATTTATTAATTTAAACTGGCAATATAATTAGGTAGGCTAGCTTGTTGGTTCCAAGTTGATAATTAAATTTCCTAACATTAATATTATAATTGGGATATGTTAGTATCAGTTTATAGCCTAAATTGACTTTGTCAGAACCGATACTTTGCCAACTGTATCTTCGAGGACACGGCGTAAACATGCCAAGAATTATATTAAACTCGTGGACTTGGCCCCTCAGTTCAATTCACTTAGAATATATATATATATATATATATATATATATTTTTTTTTTTTAAAGTTTCAACCTACTCATAGGTTCACTTGGCCCCTTCTCGTTTCAATTCACTTAGATTTTTTTTTTTTTTTTTAAGAGAGTTTAAACCTTTTAACCTAGACTTTCTCAAATATTTTATACAACTATCAGAGACTTTACCGACTGAGTTAATTGAAACTCACCACTTAAAATGTTTTTATATAATTATATATGATAAATTGTGAGGTAATACAGCTCTCTTCCATAAAATAAAGTAATACAGCAAGAATCAAGCATTTAATTATGCCGCATGCCATTTTTCTTTTTTAGCAAATAAAATTAAGTTCAATTCAAAATTGATAACGCACTCCTTAATGATTTTTTTTTTTTTTTTGAAGGATAATGTTAATTCCTAAGATTCTCCTTGAAATGGCAGGATATATAGAGCGGGTACTGTAATATTAATTTTTTATTATTCATAATCTATTGTTTATTCCTATATTTTCGGTTCCAAATTATATCTAGTGAAATGTTGATAAAAATTATAGCATTAAATGATTTTACTACAAACTAACATTATCTCAACCCAACCAATTGAAATTTTTCTAAGTTTATAATGTATATTCAATTTGAAAACTATACTTGTTGTAAAATGTTGTGAAATTTGTTTGGGCTTATAGAATATTAGAATTACTTTTTCTTTTTTTATGGGATAGAACTGCTCTATTTTTTAAAACTATAGCCAGCTTAATTAATTTTTATATTTTTGTTTATAAATGATAATTAATTTTTTCTTATCAGTGGTCTACTGCTCACAGTAATTAGCAAACATGTTACATTGTCGCTATCATTTTAGTTGAGTGGACTGCACTGCACATTTTTAGTCCCTTATTTTTTTTTGTGGTGCCCGGTAGCAAAGATGAGACATGGGATCTAACTCATGAGCAAATTTTGGATAGGAGGCTTGATATTAACACCATGTTTGGTGCAAAAGATGATAGGGAAGATCGAAGAGATTGGATCGCTTTTATCTTCTCCTTAGCCTTAGGTGTTTGATTATTTGTTGAATTAGTCTCATTTTTATTTTTATTTTTATTTTTATTTTTATTTTTTAACTTACATCTTACAGTTCTACTTTACAGGCGTATAATTCTCGTACCTCATATCAAAAAATTAATAAATTCTTATACCAAATCTTGCCTCAATTTTACGAAAAAAAATAAAAAAATCGACATGTAAAGCAACTTTCACCATTTTCCAATTCAGCCACTTGTAATTTGAGAGATCTTAACCTGAGAATGAAAAAGTTTCAATTGATATGATAATTTTAGTGCTGAGCTTTAATGAATCACATGTAAACTGTGGAACATGACTGTATATCTTATTTCTTTTATTAAAAAAAAATTCTTTTTATGGGGAGCCATTTTTTATTTATGTGAAGTAGCCATTTAATATAGGTGTAGTGGTTAAAGGATTTTTTTTTTTTTTTTTATGGAAAATGCTAATAAATGCTCTTAGGATAATGATTAATAATCCATTTAAAAAAAGTTTTTATGGAAAAAGAAAAAAAAAACAATTAATGTTTAAATAGCTCTTTTCATTTTCCCTAAAAGTGGTGTCAAAACTTTCTTAAAATAGATAGTTAACCATTGTCCTGAAGGCACCCTTTAGCATAATCCTTTTTTTTATTTCATATTGCCTCTTTTAATCTTCTCAAAAAAAAAAAATTGCCTCTTAGAAGTTGTTATTTTAAATCACTCATATCTTTAGTGAGAAAAGTAGTTTATAAGGCCATTAATCTTAAAAATAAAAATAAAAATTTTGATAATAGTTGGTGAATAGTGAGATCCAATTAAACTGTAGTGGTGAAAGCTAAGGAGTCACCACACTTATAATTATATAGCATAAAAATAAGGCAATTGGAGACTAATCTTAATTGGGATTACACAATATATCCACCAAAAGGGAGTGGTAACCATTAATCATAGTCAGGTTCTCAATCATTGTTATCACTATTAATGACATCCTCTAATGGTGGCCTACCTTGCGGCATAATTAATTGGTTATAATTGGAGAAACCTTTACATGCACCAAAATGCTCAAAGCCCTATGGACATTTAAATAAGTTGTCGTGCTGGAAGCTCTTTATTTAGCACGCGTTTGGGTTAGCCTTTTCAACAAATTTTTATTTATTTATTTGCTAAAAATTGACCAAAGTCACCAAACGATAATTATACTTTTATATTTATAAAATCCGAAAAAAAACTATACATAATTAAATAAACTAATGTTTCTACGTTAAAGAAGAAGAAAATTTAAACTCTAAACATTTTTGTTAAAAATACTAAAAAGTGTTAGATAAACTACAAGCTCTTGATGATAAATTATAATTAGTAATTAAATTGATGAATAAAACTTCATCTCTTAAAATTACTATAACTTTGAATAGCACCTGTACCAAAGAAAAATCATTGATATGCTAATTTGGTAATATTTTAACTTGAAGATAAAGAATAATTATTTATCATTATCATGAATTAAATCCTAACATTTATTATTAAAAAATATAATAATCTATAGAGTATAAATCCCATTCCAAAAAAAATAATAACAGCACATCTTCAAATGAAAATAAAAGCACACGTGATTTTCAATTAATTCAATTAATAAAATTTTTAATGTTTATATAAGATATTTGAATTCAATCCACACCTATATAAAAAATTAATTAATATTTTAATCTGTTAATATAAAACTATTATCAAGAACCAACATAGTAAATTAAAACTCTCATAACAAAATACAACCACCTTAATATCATTTGGGCGTGTCAATATGCAAAAGCAAAAAAGAAGAGGAAAAAAGGAGAGAGAGAGAGTTATCAGTGGGTCCCACTTCACCGCATAGAAGACAAGAATATTTTTGCGTTCCCTACTCAACTAAACAGCGGTGGAGTGCACTGCCGACACAATCTTTCATCTAAAGTTTCTGTTTATGAAGTGTGAGAGGAGAGAGAGAGAGCTGCAAAAAAAGATGACACAGTTAACAATTTAGCTTCCATGTGAGAGAGAGAGGTCCTTGTTGGAATAAATAAAGAAGCAACCTTTGCTCTTCTTTATATTATTTCTGAGGCAAAAGTGAGCAGAAAAGAGACATGGCAGAGAGAAGAAGGAATTGTAAACTCCATGAGACAAGCTGATCCTTCTATGTTCAGTGTATCTTCTTCGTACCACACGCTTAGGTAGAAGAAGGTGCCACATAGTACAGGTATGTTGAGACTCTTCCTTTGGATCTGTAAGCTTTATTTATATAGGCATCATTTCCTTCCCAGATTTGGGCTTGACATTGTGTTTACTGAATTGGGATTTGATGGAACAATGTTTGTTGTTCCTGTTGTTTTGATTGAAAATGGTGGGCTTTGCTTATTTTCTTGATTTTCTTTGTTTCTCATCTGGGTTTTGCCTGTTTTGTACTTTGTGTGTTTGTGTGTGTTGTGACTTGGAATTATTAGAAATGCTTGCTGGATACACTTATTTGGGAAAGCTATTGATTAGTAGAGTCAATTTTCGGTACTTGGTCAGTTTATTTAGTTGAAAGTTGACATCTTTATTAGGAAGTTTGTTGTTAATCTTTCATGGTTTGGATAGAAGTGAAGTAGGTCATTCAGATCTGGGCTTGAATGGTAGAGAGAGGTTAATGTGGTGTGAAACAGTAAAACTAGGCTTGGTTTCCATATGGAAATTGGTTCTGTGAAAGTTTTTGTAAAGAGGGGGTTTGTTCCATGGCTTTCCTCCTAACAAGCTTTGTGAGAGTTGATTTATAGATTGAAGTACAATGAATTAATTGACTAGAAATTTCATAGATATGATAAAAACTTAGAATCAGTTTGCTATAGAATGACATTAATAGAAAGGCGACCCTGAATAGGAGAGAATTAGATAAAATGTTTGAGCCATAAACATGGAACCAAGTCTAAGATTTGAATGTTTCTCAGTTGCTTATTTACTTTCATTGAGGGAGAAAAGTAGTTGTTGAAACTTGAAATCAAGGAACAATGATAGAAAGGACCTTGAGAAAGACAAAGAATTTGAGTGAAAGCAATGCATATCAGGACAAGTGAAACGTGAAGCGGTAGGATGAATGTTGTTCTGGATTAGTTTTGAAAATTTGTGTACATTTTGGGACCATATGATGTTTGATATGCATTGTCCTATTATTGATGACAATAATATCGAGCTCTTTCCTAAAATAATGCATTTTGAGAAACATATTTTCCACAATGATGTTGGTTGAAACTAATGCAGTCTGTGCCCCGTAGAACCACTCTCCATCTCATCCAATTGAAGTTTTGATCACCCTCTTTGTACATGTTGGTTGCCTATTGTCTTTAAGCATTTTGTTTTCAGAGCTTTAAAAGCAATACTTTTTATGATGAGTTTACAAAATTTTTAAAGCATTCAAAGTAAACTTCGTTCATAAGAGTGTCAAAAGCATTAATTCAGACAGCACCTTGGGTCTGTTTAGAATTTTTAAATGAAATGAATGAAATTTCTTGGAATATTAGAGCCAACATTCATCAAATTATCCATCGGTGTCTTGGAACCTGGACAGGACTGGGCATTTATATGGTTTGAAATGGTTGTGGCTCTTCTCTACTGAGTTGATGGCCAGTCTTGGGACCAAAACAGGCTTATATATAACATATTAACATCACGATTTATTTCATTCCTTTATAGCATCATGATAGAGCTAATTAGTTTTTGCTGATATTATTACGACAATATACTGAATTACATTGCTTTATGATGCTTTTTTTTCTTTTTCAATATGTTCTACAGGACAAATCTTATCACTGCTCAGGATAGTTCTTGTTTAGTCTTACATTTTCCAGCAAGACGGTTGCATTGAGTGCTTTTTGGCTATGATTTGGCTTATTGATATCCATCTTTGCTGTGCAGTTTGGAGATGGGAACGTTGGCACTTAATGCTGAGAATGTAGACTCAGATATTTACCTCTCGCTGGGGCTTAAAGAGTTGAGAAAAGGAGTTCCAACAATTCCTCGGGTTTTGTCACTTCTCTCATCACTGCTTGAGAGATCTGTTCAGAAGAATGAGGTGCTTTTGGGGGAAACACAAATTCAAGATGTTATCACAATATTCCATGGTTTGAGAGAACCCACTCTCGGTATTCGGCAGTATATTGATCGAATCTTCAAGTACTCTGGCTGCAGCCCATCCTGCTTTGTTGTTGCACACATTTATGTGGATAGATTTCTTCAGAGTACGGAGGTTCATTTAACTTCACTTAATGTTCACCGGCTTCTGATAACAAGTATAATGCTTGCAGCAAAATTTATTGATGATGCGTAAGTACTGACCCATATAGATGGTTGTACATTTGATTTGACTCTCTTGTAGAAGTTCATCAACTAGGGAAGTAATTATTATAGGCTGGCAAAAAGATGGTGTTCATGCTTCCCATTCATGGAATCCAAGTATAATCAATCCGTGTCAGAAATATAATCCATATGCTCCAATAGCTCTATAAGTCAATCAGAAAATGAACTAGAGGAAGATTTTGAGCCTTTATATTGTGTTTATTTTTTCTTTGCATCCTCTGTCAGCTTACTTTTGGTTCAAACTTATGAAATAAATCTTTTACATTATTCTGCAGATTCTTCAATAATGCATATTATGCAAAAGTGGGAGGAGTAAGCACGGCAGAGTTGAATAGGTTGGAGATGAAGTTCCTGTTTAGTATAGACTTCAGACTCCAGGTAAGTGTAGAAATGTTTGGAAAGTATTGTTCACAATTGGAAAAGGAAAGCTCAGAAGGGCTCCAGATTGAGCGGCCATTCAAAGCCTGTGGGATTAAAGAGGGTTGGTCAAAAACAAACAAAGATGATTCAACTTGTGCTCCCACAGTTGCAAGATGAAAATGTGGAATCATCAATCATCTCAATGTATCATTACGAACCCACGAATTGCTGAAATACAATCATCTTAGAAAACATTGATTGTTGAATATGAACAATTGAGTTAGTGACAGCATTGCTTGTTTGCTTGCTTCTTTCAAATGTTTTAGTTGGGTAGAGATTTGCAATAGGTTTTTACCTTGTTTCTATTCATTCTGTGCTTATTCTCAAAGCACCCAACATCCTAGCAGTTTTACTACTGGTTTATTGTAGAGTGTAAACACAGGTTAAGCAATTTTATGGTGAAGAGAAGAGATTGCATGAGTTTCACAATTTCGGCTGCTAGCAACTACGGGTCATATCAACAAAAATATGATGTACTCTTCAATTTTATTGATACTTAGTTACAATAATGGAGTGTGGGGATTTGTACCATGAATGCCTCCATTGAAAACACCATGAGTTGTCACGAGTTATAATTCTTGTAATTGGTTCAAAACTACAGAATATTTTTGCCAATAAACAGAATATCCAAATGAACCGAGTATAGGTGCACTGCAATGACATTTAAGCTTTTATTTTATTGTTGATTCTTGGTTAGACCTCCCATTCAACGCTAGAAGCATCATAGTCCCAGACTCCCAGTAATACGTTTCTTACATCACTTCTTTGACAAATCGTAAGTACATTTTCTTTTTATGGGTCTAAATATCTCTTAAGCACTGAGTAGACCCTCTTTGGAGATCAGTGCAATAAGTATTTGTCCACATCCATGATCCACCACAAAGCCATCTGTATGCTATAGGACTCAAACAATTAAAGTAAAGCATGATCCTTCTAGCTTCAACCACCATTCTACATAACCCCTTTTTAGACTCTCTGTGACATTCATCTATTTAATATTTAAAAGCTAAAACATCATATTTATTGTTGATACTCTCCTGTTGAGTTATATTAACATAGCATTTCGGTCCTCTTTAGTCCATTTCGGTCCACTTGGTCCATTCAGTCCACTTCAGGCCACTTCAATCCATTTCAATCTACTTTAATCCATTTCGGCGCATTTACTTAATAATGTGAAAAAATAGATTTGGTTTGAAAGTACCTATTCTAAATCCAAATTCATTAAAAAAATATAGATCTCAAACTCGCTCTAAATTCTATTAAAATTTAGCAATTTAATCTCAAATTTGTTCCAAATATATTTAAGGAATCCAAACTCATTTTAAACCCATCTATTTATTTTTCTTTTATTTTTCTTAAAAAGAGACAGCTTAACCTTATTTATTGTTTAGTTCTAAAACACAATTGGATCACATTTAAACCTTAGAGCCATTATATTTAGTCTTGGAGTGTAGCACTTATTAAGTAATATTAATCTATAAATATTTGTTGAATATTATGTTATTATGTTTAGAAATTACTATTACCATTTGTAACATTTAAACTATATGATAATATTAATAATCCAAAAAAATAAACATTCAGATTATACCGAAAGACCGAAAGAGATAAAGAAGTATTAAATGAAGTTTATCCTAAAGAAATTATGATAAGATGAAATGACTAATAAGATGTTATAATCAACCCTTAAATAATTGAATACATACAATAAAATAAAATAAAAATTTGCAATAATTGTACGTATTTGCTAAGTATTAGTCAGAATTAAGATCATTTTACAAGCTTGATGTATATGGCGTTCGAATTTTTCACCAAATTAATAGTTTGTCCTAAGATTATCGATGAAAACACAATTTTCTAAAAAATCAAATTCCATAATTTTATTGGCATGATATATTTGAATATAAGAATAATATGAGCAATTTCGACATGCTCGATTGTGAAAAAAATTTTAATTTAATTTTTTAAACCTCAATACTAAGGGATCAATTGAAAAGATGAGCACTTTCCAAAAATCCACTGACTTACTGACTTCCAAACTGACAATTAAAAATATGAGCAGTTTTGACTTGGTAGGCACTTTAATTATTCAAGTAAAATGATTTTTACTAATTGAGCTAATTGGAACAATAATCCAAATTTAAGATGTAAAAATAAGATTATTTTTTCCCTCCCTTTTGGTCCACTAAAAGCTGATTTTATTGTTATTATTATTATTATTATTATTATTATTATTATTATTATAAAGCCAAAGCCTCTAATTTTTGGTTAACCTCTTCACAATTTTACACATCAGTATTAGTTAAATAAATATTATAATTAATTAATATTATAATTACAAAATAACCAAATCAATATAAACATTCCACTCCTCTTTCTAAAAAAAAATCGCTCCTCCTCTACCAACTCCCCTAAACCACACAAAATCCGATCTCCACCTCCTTCCTTAGACCCACAATCAAACCTTCTCTGTTGTCCAAAACACACCCCACGGCCAAACCTCTTCCCCATCGTCTCCAACAAAATGTGATCCCATTCCCTTTCTCTGTCGCACCACCGATCTCCACCTCCTTCCTTAGACGCACAACCAAACTCGCTCCCCAAACTACCGCTCACCATAAATTCAATGTTCAGTTTCTCACCAAATGACAACCTAGGCCTACAAATTCTTCATCACTTAAATAGAAACCATTTTATGCAATGGCTTCAGGCCAACCTTCTTTGTCGTCCAAAACACACCCCACGGTCAAACCCTTTCTCCATCATCTCCAACAAATCCATTCCCATTGTAGACATCACATTTTGTACCCCTTACAACTCAGCCCCCATTCTCCAATGATGCTCAAACTCCAAGGCCAGTTTAGAGCCCAATCAGATGTTAAATTGACTGAAAAAGTGCTAAAATAGAAAATATAACCTTTTAAATGAGCAAAAATCTATTTTTATAAATAAAATGACCAAAGTGGCCCTTAGCTTGCATACATGGGTCACGGCCTGTGTACACGGGCCAAAGCATGCATACGCAGGCACGTTCCTACGTACGCAGCTAGGATTTCAGAAGCATAAGAAATGCAAGTTTTCTGCAATAATGGCTAAGGTTTGAAATGAATCTCACATCATCCAAGAGCCATTCTAAACCCCATTTTTTCAATTATAAAAAGCCTTACATGGTACATTTTCAAAACACACAAAAATCTCACGTGAAAAACCTAAAATTCACTAGAAAATAGTGAATCAAAAGGAAGTTTTTCACAAAGCATCCTCAAGTCATTTTTATTTGATTGGGACTTTTTCTGGTCCCAATCCTTTGAGTTTAAAGTTTCTAATCACTGTTTTATTGAATTATGATAGATTTGACTGAGGGGGACGATCAAGAATCAAGCCTAGGAGCTTTTGCTTTAAGGTATTCTTTCTTTCTTCCTTTTTTTCATTTTCTATCTTTATTTTTAATTTTAACCTTGCTTCTTGGTGTAGTTTAGGTTTTTATATGTTTACTTAGGTTAGTTTTATATTTCTGTTGTGTTCTGAGCATGCTATATAGTTAGAATTAGGTTTTTTGTTTATGCTCTGCTTTCTGTTTCGGCTGTTTCGGGTTTCTAGGTTAAGGTTCTTGAACAAGTCCCACGCACGCATGTCATGAGCATGCGTACATAAGTTAAATCTTGCATACGCGGGCCTCTGGTTAAGTACGCAAGCACTTGTCCAGAATCCTTAATCCAAATTCCCCATGTTGTTTGCTTGGGTTGTTTCACATGCTTTGCCCCCCTCCCCCCCTTTTTAAAGTTTGTTCAAATATTTATACATGCTTGTACCTCTATTTCATATGCTTGTTTGCTATCACATTTTAGATTAGGGTTTTCTTTCATTTTGATATCATGTCATTCAGTCACATGCCCATTCATCAATGTCTTAGATGTTGTGTTGCTAAGAGGTAAGTAAAGGGTAAGTCATGCATTAGAAATGTCCATGCATCTGTGTTTTGGTTTTATTTTGATGATATGATGAAACATGCTTAGATGTATGATTAGAGTTTCTAATCTGTTAATGCTCGGTTTATGATATGTGTTGTGTTTAATGATATGCTTGCTACCATGTTTGGGGCTACTACTTGGTTTAGATGTATGATAGGTTTTTCACATGTTAAATGAATCCTAGGGTTTCTTTTGTATGTTTGGTTCTCTTTTGTTTGGTGGATAGATAAGTAGACTTGTTTGGATGATAGATGTCATGTTGTATGTTAGATGCATACTAGCGTGTGTGTAAGTTTAGGATACAAGTGTTAAGATTGTTTTTAATAAGGTTAAGGTATAAGACACAATGATGGGAGGCCAGCTTTAGGGTTGGGCGATCTTGAGTGCCTAACACCTTTCCAAGAGTGTACCTAAACTTCAAACGTATACTCTGGTAGTGAGATTAAAGGTCCTTACTAGAAGGGACGCTATATATATGGTTCCTAAACCATTGCAAAAACTAGGTAGCAACTCCAAAACGACCCCTTGTGTCCACACCCATTCCCCTTCTCTGTCATCCAAAATGCCTCTGAAGTCACTCACTCCAATCGTAGATATAGGTCAGCTAGACCCCTTCTTCGTTGTCTAAAACCCAAACCCATCCAAATCGGCACACATATAGAGCCCAAACCATATATGAAGCCCAATCCAACCCATCGAAACCAGCCCATCATAATCCTGCTATTTTCAAGTATGTCGATTAGCCAAGGTATTCAAATTTGATTAGGAATCCATAACCCTATATTATATTATAAATAGTTTTTTTGGGGACTATTTATTACAATTTCAACTCGGATTTTAATTCCTCTCTTCAGAAATTTTTATTCCTCTATTTTCTATCTTCTCCACTAAACTTGAGTAATATTAATAAAAGGGTAATTCTGAATTTGTTTACTCTGTTTTGTATTCTAGAGTTGATTGTATTGTAGTTTTATAATTCTGAATTTGGTTGATTGTATATGTAATTGAGTTTGTGTAGTTGATTGTATTGTAGCTTTATAATCCTGAATTTGGTTGATTGTATCTATGTAATTTTGAAATATATAATTAAAATTATGTACTCTTTTTATAATTCTAATTTTCTATTCAGTTTTGTCTAATGCAGTCTCTTAATTTTGTGAATTGTGGTTTAAAATATGTTTTGAAACCCATATGGGGATTGCTTCTTGGTGTGTTTGAGTTTCTTTTTGGATTGAATTGTTGATTCTTTCTTCTCATGTTGGCGGTTCATATGGGCGTTTATATTTTGTTTGGAAATAGTAAGCTAGATGAATAAAATGTTGCCAAGTCAATGTTTTCATGTATTTGTGCTGATATTGAAAGCAATCCCATATGGGAATTGTTCTTGGTATGACGAAGTTCTTATTTATTTTTCATTTTCAATTTTATGTCCATATCTCTTTAATTAGCTCATTTTAATCTCTCTATTTTTCTTGTGGTGCCTATGGATTTAGCGCATGTGTTAGTACTTAGTACTCATATTGAACTGTGAGATTTGTATTTATGTGTTTTAGGGAAAGTAAGAAAGAGGTTCCGTAATATATTCTTGAGTATAAATGCACATAAATAGAAGTTTCGTATATTTTCTCTGCCTCACTTTTTCTTTTCTAGCCAAGAGGTACTTCTTTGTCATTTTCATTTTGCTTGAATTGTATGCAAGTAACACCTAGATACATATAACAAAAAAATGATTACACATTTGAATTTGAATTACATTCACATATGGGATAACTCTTATCAGATGGACTCGATGAAGTGACTTTTTGCTTTTGTCCACTGATTTTGCACTCCATTTTTTACCCCAAGAATAAAGAATTTTTTGAACCCGGTTCCCCAAAAATCTTAAGTGATCACATATGTAATGACAATGCACTATTTCTCTTCTATTAATGATTCTTGAATGTTGGATGAAAATTGGTTTCTTACCGCCTAAAATTCCTACAGATTGTCAAATTGCTCACTAATCAATCACACGCTTTAGTCCGCCCCCTCAATCTTTGCCTTTTATCAACACCACCACCAAGGTTTGCTACTTTCCTCTGATTTTTTATTTTTCTAGCCTACTTATAAATAAAATATATGATAGTTCACCATCACAAACCCTTCTTGAAGGTTGTCCATAGTCAATACCATGAACAATATAACTATATTTAATTTCTATTTTTCCAACCAATCAAAAGGAAATAATAATAATAATAATAATAATAATAATAATAATAATAATAATAATAATAATAATAATAGTATTGAAGTATACCTTCTCTATTGAAATTGTTTGAATTGTAGTTTGAGCTCTATTTCTCTTTGTATCTGTAATTGAGTTTAGATGATTTTGAAATTTCTGATGATGGACAAGAATCTCATAAACAATTTTACACCTTTGGGACATTCAATTGATTTGTCTGTATTGAAGTTGATAATTAGACTAGGTGAGCCAATGATTTAATCAATTGTGTCTGCTTAAATTGTATGTAAAAATAATGAGATTAGTTGCTGATTTTTATCTTGAAATATATAATTAATAATTATGTACTCATAAGAATTGGACCTTAACATTCCCTGATTGAGCATCAATGCACTATTTCTCTTCTATTAATGATTCTTCAATGTTGGATGAAAATTGGATTCTTATTGTTAGATTGCTAAATAAATATATTGCTTGAAATTCATATAGAGTTAACAAAGCAAGCCATAGATCTCCATATTGGTTGAAAATTGGATTCTTACTGTTTAGGTAGGGATTTGACATTTTATTATCTAGGTTATTTGGTAATACAACTATAAGACGAGGACAGTCAAGTATTTACCAATCATTCCTTTATTCTATACTGTTTCTTGCATATTTATTCGTGATATGTTTCTAGAAAGAATTTGAAATTGGAATGTGATTGCATATTTAAATTTTTTGGTTATCTCAAACTTGATTTTATGATTGGTTCAATTGTTTCATCTCAAGATTTCCATTGTTTTATTACTTCTATGTACAATATGTATTTTAACAAAGAATCATGTTTTTATGTTTTTTTATTCTGAAATTAGTACATGAATACTATATTTTTCTTCTATTTTTTCCCCCTTTCTATAACATATAAGTGTTAATTTGTAATATATATTTTTGCTATATAGTTTTATTTATTAATTAAATTTTTGTGAATGTTTTTCTTTTAGTTTATTCCCGAAGCATGGAGTCTGCTTCCTATGTAAGATTGAGACGAAGATTAATTTTATCACAAAAGAGAAATAAAGGTTGAAGCATAGAGTCTACTCTAGATAATTCTAGTTGGTACTTTATCTCTTGCGAAGTATGTCATAAAAAGGTAAAGTCAAGAGATTAATTTTTATGGTATGACAATTGCAACAAAAAGGCATGCATCCCTATCCCAAGGTACACAAAATTAAAATATTTATTTTAATATTAAAATGCACAATAACTAATATGATATTAACATTATATATGTCATTTCTTTTATCAGGTTCAGAATTTAATTAAAGGTTGAAGATAGCTCAGGAATGGTCATGTCCATTTTATTTGATTCAAAAGCACAAAAACTACTCAATATATCAGTGAAATACCTTTTGAACAAATGTTTAGAGGTGAGAATATGGAGGATAAAATTAGTGTTTAATATTTACTAAACTTTACTTAAATGTACAATTCGCAAAATATTACTTTTGTTAGGTGACCAAAGAAGTCGTCCTTCCTGTGTGTAGATACTCGATTTTGCATCCATGATTTAATCAAGGAAGATGATTGGAATGACCATCCATGTACCCAAAAAAAAATCATTTTTGCATTACATGTACCATTTTGTTCTTGTACTATATGCATCAATTTGTTCTTGCATTGCATGCATCAGTCTATTCATTGCATATCATAACAATGATCTTGAGATTCTAACAGTCACAACGGTGTGTCCAGTTGCTAAATCGAACCATCGAATCAAAAGATATCGCATGATCAAGTTTGCACGATCCATATCCATTGTGTCTAGGAAGAGTCGACCACACACGATTAAATTAAATTAATTCTAATTGGCTAAACAATTATTGGTTTATATATAGTGTTTAAAGTAGGGTTGCATGCATATGAATAAAAGAGATGATTGGATAACAATAAAATTGTGGATAATCTGAACTTTTATCAAAATTTATTTTTAGGGATTTATACACAAGATAATTGTTCTTAAAAAGCCTAAATTATATAGAAAATAGATTAAAAAAAAAATCATGGACGGAGGATGAAAACACATCTAGGTACAAGGACCGGTTAAAAAACCCTAGAAGGAGAGTCCAAATGGCACCCGAACACAAAAGTACGTTCGGCATCCAAGAGCCAATTCGGCACTTTTGGAGTGCCGAACTGCACTTTGAAAGTGCCGAATTGCCCCTTGTTGGGCTTTGGCCCAACGGCCTTCGGGTGACAAAAAGACACCCTTTTCGACCTTTTAGCAAAAAGATGAGTCCAGATTCACATCCTATTCGTCTATGCCTATTTTTTAGAGATTTCTGGCCTCTATAAATAGAGTCTGGATCTCATAATTCTACACTTTTTTTTTTTACGTTCCAAGAGGCATACGTTTTAAGACTCACAAATTGCTGATCCTCTCTGAGATTTGCTGCTTAAATTAGGGTTTTTAGGTTTCAAAGATAACTAAATAAGTTTCTTTGAACCCTAAAACATACTCTCAAGAATAAAGAGTGCTCATGCAAGAGGTTGTTTCTATCACCCTATCCTTGTTATGCTTCTTTTATTGATGAATGTTTTTATCCATAGTATGAATGATTCACCATTGTTTTGTTTAAAGCGTGATTATTTTTCTATGTGATTGTTATAATCTCTTTCTTGAATGTCAATAATCTGCATGTGAACAACTCTTTTTCTTAAAAGAAATTGGATTTACATCTTCATTAGATGTAGATCTGAATTTTTCTTTAAAATAAAACAAATCTACATCTTCTTTAGATGTAGATCTGAATTTTCTTTAAACAAAGATGGATCTGCATCTTCATTGGATGTAGATTTAGATTTTTCTTAAAACAAAAACGGATTTGTATTTTCTTTAGATACCGATCTGATTTTTTTTTTTTAATGCATGCAAATTTTTGAAATAAAGAAAGAGATCACGTATCGTTGTTTTTGTTGTTTGTTTTGTTTGAGTCATATACCATGAAATTATTTTGTTAATGAGATCGTGTCCATAAAATAAAATAAAATAAAATTTAAAAAAATAAAAATTTAAATATAAAAACAGATCTGAATTTTTTAAAACAACTAAAAGACTTGTTATATAAAAACAGATCTGAATTTTCATCTCCAAAAACTACTTTTTCTACATACTACAAAATAGATCTGATATTTTTCAAATCAAAATCCATTTTTTTTACCAACTAAAACATATCTGATTCTTTTCAAAATGAGAGATTTCATTCATAAAATAGGCTCATGTAATTATGTTTTTCACATGTTCAACATATCATTCATGACATGCATAAAAATTGTACGTTGGTCACTAGAGTCTAGAAGACCAGATTCTGTCTGAGCGAAATGAGTGTCTAACACCTTCCCATTCCATAACCTAGCCTCTAGATTTAGGTCTTTGGTTAAGTAGTTCTAGTTTTATCTTTGTTTTTATTTTGGATAGATTGTAACTAAGATAAAAAGCCATGTATATTTGGTAGATTGTAACTAGGACCCAAAGCCATATAATGTTCAAATTTTCAAGCATGTATCTTGTTTATTCAATCAATGAAACGAAGCAATTCAGTCATGTATTTGTATATTAGTTTTTCTTATTTTTTGTACATAAAAAAATAAGTGGGGACTCCACACCACTTACCCAAAAAGAGAAGAGCCTTAAAAAGCACACCACAAAATCTCTCTTTTTTGAGGGACACTTTTGCCGAGGTCTCTCACACTGTTCAAATAGAAAATCTAAATTGAAAAGAATTTGTTTCCCAAATACAACTAAATGACTAAAATCTCAAGTATGGATGGGAATTCTAAACCGTCAAGAAAGTTTTTGAATCTTTTGAAGAAACTAACAAAGCAATTCAGCTTGATAAAATGACAAAAGTACATATTCTTTAAGATAGCAAAATTACAAATATGATATTTTATTTGTATATGTTGTGATACATTCTCCAACCTGTTCTATAGCCAGGCTTACATCAGTGATGCTTCAAATGAATGTAGCAGCAACTTATCAAATGAACAATGTGGTGATTCTACAAAATTTCAAAAAGTTGATGTTCAAAGCAATGCACAACTCACACCAATCTGTACTAAAGGAAAACAAAAGGACACATTCAATGAATAGTATGAAGCAACAAAGGAAGAAGATACAAAAAACACTTTAAAGTTGTCTTTCAATTTATTTGAAATATTGATTAAGTAGTTCTTTAAATTTGTGTTTCATACATTTAATGGATAATTGAGGATGTTAAAGATCTAATTCTTCATTTTATTTTAAACTAATGTTTGATTTCTATTTTTCATTACATAAATTAATGTTTCATATCAAGGTTAATATTTCATATCAAGGATAGGAAACTATAAGATTGAAATGCTAATGTACAATCAAAGAGAAAAAGAAAAGAAAAAAATAGTTCACAACTTTATATATAATAGTTCACCCGTGCATTGCACAGATTAGCGACTAGTTATTATTATTATTATTATTATCATTATTATTATTATTAAGAGAGGGATGATTTAAACCCTAAATATTTCCATTAAAACCACTAAGAAATACCGACTAGTCAATCTAATTATCAAGACATTCATGAATCTGGACAGTCGTTGGAAACCTGAAATTCAATTCAAAAATCACATTCATAAAAGCAGCCCTCCCTAAAATTTGTGCTTTTTGACCTGAGAGAGCAATTCTTTTCCCTACGAAACACCTCAATCAGCGTTTCCTTAAAGCCAAAAAAATATTAATAAAATAACAACACTGTTTAGCAATTAGTTTGTTTTCCCCAAAAAAAAAAAAAAATCTTACCAAGGAGACAATCTTAATGGAATTGGTTAGAAAAAAAGTTCAAACCAAGCTTGTTAAACAAGTTTAGCGTATTTGGATATAGTTTGCTGATTAATTACTTACCAAAAGTATTGTTGAAAAAACAAAACAAAAAAGCTAGCTCTATTTGGGCTTGCCAAACACACATTTAAGTTATAATCTATAAAAATGCTTATAGCAATGGTTGAGAAAATTCTCACAGTATTTTGCAAAATTCTGGGATACCTGTTGCCATAGGAATTCTTTGCAAAATGCCATTTAATCGTAAATGAAAGCCAGTTTTCTTTACGGAAAAACTCAGTTCAATTGACAAGAAAAGGAAAGAAAATAGACAACAAAATTGCTTTCCTGCATTTTAGAGATTGAGGTATATACAAAGACCTATAGGTTTATTTCTACCAACATTAGCTATACATAATTCATACAAAAAGTATGTACTGCCAGAGGCTGTAACATTAAGGTCACTGATTACAAGACCAGCTGAAAAATAGGTAACTAACTATATTGCCCATATTAACTTCTGAGATTCCAATTGCTCTTTCTTTCCTGACTTCTATTGTAATATGATGGAACTTTTTTCTTCCATTTTACCCTGTACAAACCAAGATTTATGTTCTCTTACCTTCATGACATCTCTAAGTTATGTTCCTGATGGCAAGAAGAATGTTCACCTACCCAGCGTTGCCATCATAACTTTCCCTGAGTTTTCAATAAGGGGTGTGTTAGAAGTCATCATCGTCAAAGGAAATTACATGGGAGGCCTCTCCAATGCAATCCAGCCAAACTTCCCTTTCCGAAAATCACTCAGAATACGGAATGCTGCTTGATGAATGTCACCGTTGAACAAGTGAATTGCAAGCTTCTGAACAAATCTGCATTCAAAAGAATTTGTAGGAATGGATTTAATTTGTAATTTTGTTGGAATCTAAGGGTGATTATACATCCTGAAATAAGGTTCTCAAATATCTACTGTACACCAACCAAAGCTCATATTTCATTTTTGGCATACTTGGTTTTCCTTTGTGGGCTGTCTGTATAAGCATATCATTTGCAAAGTTCTTATCCCCACCTCCCAACCCCAATCTTCCCCCACCTCACTTCTTAAAGTATTTTAAGGGAAAAATGAACACACACACACACACACATTGCAAGTCCAAGTAAGAAAAGAAATCACCAAGATGTAAGACATACATTTTACCGCATTGACCATCCACATCAATCTTGTAGCGGCTCTGAAGAGCTTTGATACCTGTAATAAGCAGAAAACTGAGAATTACAACAGGCTATTTGCAATGAGAAAAATAAATCTTGAATTGGATTCATCATGTTACTACAAGCATTGAATAAACACCAATTGAAGTTTGAACATAAGCTGTAACGCCTAGAAGGATATGCAAAATGGAGATTTAGACCAAGCTATTACTAAGAATGATGCAATTTCTTGTTATGCGTCTCTCCAGTCTTCACCTACCAATGACTACAAGATGTCAAGTCATGGTATCAAGGACACTACTTGTCAATCATCTTGATATCAAGCTCCTAAACTTGGACATTATATGAAAGCAGCATCAGGCAATGGAATACACACACACACACACAAAAGTTCAGGCTATGAAAATTTAAAAACAACATGAATCCATTGTATCTCAACGACAACACCCCCCTCTTCCCCCCAACCCAACAAAAAAAAAAGGAAGAGAAAACAGCATACAGGTTAATAGGAGCACATTCTTACACAGTTTTAAAAGCTTTGCATCCTTTTACCATGTGATTACTAAAGCAACTTGACAGCATTTTGCACCAATTATCTGTTTACTGTCTCTCCATCTTCCGACAGTTCTTGAAATTTCATACAGTGAACAAATTGATCCAGTCCAAAAGACAGGATCACAAGTCAAAACTACTGAAGTAATTAAATCCCAAGAGCCCCATACCCCAACCCTGCCCCAACCATGATTTAGATCTTCCTTCTTAGATTAATACACAATTCATCGCTCAATAACTCAAAAGAATTAGTGATTTGAAAAGTCTCTAGTCTTATAACAGAGTCCACTTTGCTCATCTGCGATATTGTTCCCTTTGAGCCAGGATAACACCAGAGTCCACTTTGCTCATCCGCAATGTTTTGCTGATTGCAACTTATTTACATGTGCAACCAGAAACCTAACCTTATCAACAAGTATCCTTAACAATCCAGAGAGAGCAGATACAGTCAATGGATAGACACAATGCTTACCAACCGATGGAATCCTCGTCAACATCTGTACAAGAATTGCAGCAACATCAGCAACATCATAGGATCTCTCTCCAATGTCATCACATATAGCAAGCTTTAGAGCTGCTGTCTGATCACTAATCCGCATTGGAATTATTCCAGGAGAATCTAGTAACTCAAGGTCACTCCCAAAACGAACCCACCTTTTGATATGAACACAAAATATAAGTTATAAATGAAAGGACATAGTGAAAGAGAGAGCCAGAATTTCTGCTCCACATTGATGTCATGGATGACAAACAGAACATGATACTCTTTGTAAACATTTTTAGAGAGTGCAGTATTTCCAGAAGTCTTTAGTTTTGAAATTTGACTATTTAGGTTAACTGGCTTCAAGCTTTGGTGATTTTCAGAATTTTAAGTCTCCATTATATTACCAAGACAATCTAAACTCTTAAGATTCTCTCTTATTTTCTTTCTTTCTTTCTCCTTTTTTTTTTTTTGGGGGGGGGGGGGGGGGGGGGTGGGGGAGAGGAGAGGATTGTTTGACATCCTTGGCATTTTAATGTTTCACCAAATTCCAAGCTTATCCTTTATTTCAATACATTTGAATCTCTTCATCCTTCTAGGAGTGCAATCAATGCAAGAATTATGAATTTAAACCTAGCACTGAAAAGCTTCTTCCATTTCTCCCATACCACCAATCTCATATCTACCAACATACAAAAATGAAAAAGATGAAAATATATACTTCAATACTCTTGTAACACCCGGTCTAGGAGCTGCTGGACACACTCGCCGCTTCAGCAAACGGTTGATTAAAGAAGATTTTCCAACATTTGGATATCCAATTATACCAGCTCGAACCTGTTCAATGATAATGAACTTAAGAATCACTTTTTTGAGCATAATATGTGAAAATTTACCAATTTTATGAAGAAAAGGACAGTCCAATTTGCATTAATACTCCTTTGTTTCTTATCCAAAGATTAGACAGAGAAAGAGAGATAGATTAGCAAGAGAAAAGAATATGTTAGAAAAATAACCATCTGCAACCATCTTGAAAGTTCTCTTCAAAGTACATACATGAACCAACAACTTTCTAAAAACTTCAAAAACTTCTTAAAAATTGTTCAAAAGTTTAATTTCAGCAACTTCTAAAGATTATCTCAAGGACTGATTGGAAAATAATATTCTGCTGCAAAACTCAACTAAGTTTGGTTGTTCTTGTGGAGAATAAACTGTCTAGTAAGTAGGCAGATAAAAATTAATCAATGCAAAAATGCGCTTAAAATTTTTCAACAGGACAAGACAAATGTATGACAATAAAGTCGCAGGTAAGTAGGAGACTGAAAAGAAAGTAAATAAACAAGGTTTCACATTGGTTTTCATTTGATGTGAGGAACCCACCGGACGTGAAAGTAGCCCTTTAGCTCTGCGTTTGACATTTACATCTGCCGCTAATACCTTTGCTAACCGCCCTAGCTTCATAGCACCCTGTACTTGTCACATAAGAATAATTATACTCTGTTTGATGTCCAGACTATGAAGATTTGAAAGAGGATCCCTTGTTTAGGTACCATTCCAAGTTGTCCATTGGAAAAGACAACCTTCGTTCCCTGCCTTGCAAAATAAGTCGCCCAAGCATTCCGGTCTGTTGTGGATATCATGTCTTCTCTATTCAAAACCAAAATTCTTTTCTTATTGCCAAGCCATGAATCCATCTGCTCAAGAACAAGTAATAGACAGGATGAGACCTATGATTTTTCATTGCAGCTAGGAAGCATAAAACTTTTAACAGTTGTAGGTAACAATAAACATTAATGCACAAATTAAAGAAGTAATCAACCTCCTTTAAATTATGCCTACACATGAATATCTTGTTCCAACCAGGCAACATTTAGAAAAAAGAAAAGTCTTAGATCTCAAGTACAAAGAGAAAAGAGAAGACATTATGAACAACTACAATTGCAACAATTTTCAGATGAAGTAGTACACATTATACATACATAACATGTTATAAATGATTCACATTACATTTACGGAGCAAAAATCCATTACAAAACTCTAACCTGAGGATGACTTGTGGACAAGGGAATTCTTGCATCCCTTATCTCTATCACGACATCCATTAACTTCAGCTGCTCTTTAAGCTCCTTTTCTGTTTTTGCAATATGACCAGGATACCACTGTCCAGTTGCCAGCACCCAATAAGCATATTGAACTAGAAAGCCTCAATCCCAATTATTGGAATCTAATCCAAACCACCTTGAATATTCAATTGGGATTGACCTCCCCTAATTCATACCTGAACAGGACGCAGTGCCTTTGTCCAGTAATAAAGATCGGCATCAAGATCAACCCAATCGCTCTCAATTTGGGAGCCATCTAATGTGCTATTGGGATTGCCATTCCCATTCTCATACCAACTGGGAGTTTTCCCACCAACAATCTGTAATATTCTCATCCACAATTATGTTAACCAATTCAATCTACATGTAGAGGATATACAGGTAGTGCCAGACTAAAAAATCTCAGCCTACAATTCATAGTATACTATATCATGAATTCAACATGTCCTTCCTCAAAAAAAATAAAAAATAAAAATCAAATCAAATCAAATCAACATATATTTACTTAAGCTCCATATGAAAATATTTAAATGGGAAAAAAATCAAGATGCAGCAGCAAATTCAAACCCACCATCCATTTGCAGAAAGCAACTCAATTCTAACAAAAACTAAACAAAACCCACACAAAAATCAAAACTTTGATAGGTTGCTACGAAAACGCAATGAACAAACAGAAAAAGAATCATTTTTTACACTATGACCTAAAAAGAAATGTAAATACTGAACACCCTCCACTCAAATATTTGTAATTCCCATACCCCAAACCCCACATAAAAGAAAAGACTAAAGTTCTATTTTCCTTCATATTCTTCAGTTTTCTAAGCAATTAAAAAAGAACAGCAATGAAAATTGTTTTCATATAACAAGAGGGCTTTGGTAATTGACATGCCTGGATGGTGGGTGGTGGGGACGAGAGAGAAGCTGTGGCAGAGAGAGCCGTTGAAGATAACCTGGGTTTCGTTCTTGGGCATTGAAGAAAGTTTCCTGGGAGTTGAGAGTTTGGCAGCCGTAGACCTGAGAGCTGAACTGCCATTAGCTACTGCAGTGGTAGTAGCAATAGTCTGCGCGAGTCTTTGTCGTTCAGACAAACCCAATAAAAGTTGTGAATTGAAATCAAGGGTTTTTAACTTTTTGCCCCCCATAGGCCATAAATGAAGATTTTTTTTTAATTTTCAAACAACCTTAAATATCACACCATTTAATTAGTTATTAGGTTACAAAAGAGCACAGAAAACTAGCATATTGAGTGTCTAAAACTCGAATTTTAGGTGATTCTAGGCAATTAGCCATGATTTTGCAACAATATAGTTAGTAAGCACCGTTTTGAAACTATATTTCTTACTAGCATCTCGATTTTCAAAAAGTCGATTTTGGGCTATAAATCGACTCTTTGAGTGTCGATTTTCATGGCCTAATTTGGTCTGATGTGGCAGACTGACCACGTGGCGTCCACTTGGAAATCGAGTCTTAGAAACTCAATTTCCATACTAAGACTCGATTTCCATACCAAATAATATTTCAAGCCCCTGACTAAGTCCAGATACACAAAAATCCCAACAATGAAATACAAAAAAAAAAAAAAAAAAAATGTAACACCCAAGTGCGACCCAGGCGGCGCGAGGGTCGCGCGACCTAGGCGCGCGGCACGAGGGTCGCGCGACCCAGGCCACGCGAGGGTCACACGACCCAGGCCACGCGAGGGTCGCGCGACCCAGGTGCGCGCGAGAGTCGCGCGACCCAGGTGAGCACCGCCTGGGTCGCGCAACCCAGTTTTTTTTTTTTTAATCTGGGTTTGCTGGCTGGGCTTGGATGAAATCGGTGGTTCGGTGAAGAAGCAGAACTGTGGGTTTCGGTCTGGGCTTGGATGAAATCAAATTTTATGTACCATATTTCTGGACTTAGTCAGGGGCTTGAAATATTATTTGGTATGGAAATCGAGTCTCTAAGACTCGATTTCCAAGTGGACGCCACGTGGTCAGTCTGCCACATCAGACCAAATTAGGCCATGAAAATCGACACTCAAAGAGTCGATTTATAGCCCAAAATCGACTTTTTGAAAATCGAGATGCTAGTAAGAAATATAGTTTCAAAACGGTGCCTACTAACTATATTGTTTTAAAATTGGAGCTAATTGCCTAGAATCACCCGAATTTTATGATAAAACTTGAGTTTTTAAGTCTTGATTTGTAAGCGGTGGGAGGTGAGTTGGAAAAAAAATCCATGCGGAACTTGAGTTTTTAAAACTCAAGTTCCACCATTTGATTCCCCTTCTTCTTCCTTGCGTTTGTTTGTGTTCTTCGTCGCTGGTCGCTCCACCCAGCGTTCTTCTTCCGCCAGATTGCCCAACGTCGCTGGTGTTCTTCTTCGTCGCTCCACCTAGCGTTCTTCTCCAGCCAGATCGCCCATCCCGCGTCTCTTCGTTCTTTCTCCAGATCTTCTGTGGGTTTTTCTCTTCATCTTCATCTTCAAAGTTTTTTCAAAATCATCTTCATCATGTTCTTCAGATTCATCGTCTTCTTCTCTGGAACTCGAGTTTTGAAGACTCGGTTTTACTTTTTAGAATTCGAGTCTTATATACTCGAGATCTATGTGACTAAATTACTACAAGGCAGCAATGGAAATCGAGACTTTCAAACTCAAGTTCTGCCATCAATCTCGAGTTTTCAAAATTTGAAATGCTAGTTTTCAGTTTCCTTTACAACCTATGTTGACTTATCATATATTTCTCCCTCACAGTGTTGCTATGCAAATATCCCCCATAAATGAATGTATGATACTAAATAGACATTTATCAGCAATTTAAAAATAAAAGCAATTGGACTTTCTTTTTTTTCTTTTTCTGGCACGGATACACTCGACTCGTACACTTGGAAGGGATGTATGGGATATGTTAATTTTTATTTTACTTTTTAGTTTTTAAGTGGTATTTCTACCGAACAAAATAAAAAGTTACCGGATGCCCTAAATCCATTGTTTTAGAAAATGTTTTTTTAATTTTTTAATGAAAAGAGAGGCAATTTTTTTTATGCAGTTTTTTTTATTTCTTATAGAAGTAGTATTAAAAATTTTTTAAAATAATAAATTAAGAGGATCTGTTATCATAACTAAAAAAAAAAATCAACAAAGGAACAACATACAATGTAAAATAAATGGAAAATGGTATGGTTACAATTTTTTTTTTTTTTTTTTGAAAACAAAAAAAAATTGGTGAGTTATGAACTAAGATGAGGATCAGTCAAATTTTACCATAACAATATTTTGTAAAAATATTTTAAAATAATTTGTAACCATAACATCACTCAAAATAACAATGTTTCTATTTTCTCAAAAAAAATAACAATGTTCCTGTGTATGAGTTTAGACCACACATTCAAGTGTTTCGCCCTTTTAACTGTATACCGTATTTTAACTGTTTCAAAAATCCTCTTCCCTCTCTGCCATGTGTGTGACCGTGTGAGTTAAAATAACAATGTTTCTACAGATCTACATCTACTTCTACTTCATGCCCAAAACCAAAAGAAAACTAAAACGTAACAATGCCTTTTTGTGTAAAACAAAAATCCACGAAGCTTCTCCATGGGCTGATCCGGGCTTTTTGGGTTTGGGTTGAGATGACAATGGACTGGCTTTTGATGGCAGTGCGTTGCAGGGTTTAGGGTTTAGGAAATAACGGTGCTCATTAGCACGAAACTGACACCGTTTGGGCTGAGGTGGATAAATTGGCCATGTGTAGCGCCTAAAATACTGTACCCCAAATGAAATGAACAAAACTAAATAGTAAATACAAAAACAAACTTGAACCATTATTAACTAATCAACCCTGCTTTTCATAAGATGAAACATGATCAATTCAACAGCTAAAATTATCAGAATTGAGTGAAATTTATCAGGACATATTATGAGACAAAACATGGTACATTCTAGTTCTACAAAAAGAAAAGACAGCATGTGCCTACAATTTTACAATACTATTGTTGATCTATTGCTCTTCAGTTACTGCCTACCATGCTCTTCCATGAATCTAATGAACTATAAGCCTAACAATGTGGCAAACAAGAAAGTGACTACTTCAAGATGAGTGGCTTCCAAAAAAATGACAAAATACATGAGATATTACACTACAAAAAATTTACTCCTGCTTGCTCAATTTCCAAAGATCTTTCTGTACATCCGTTGTCTTCCACCTTGATTGCTAGTCAAAAGATTAAAACTTGAGCTGAACCATTTATAATTACTGCAAGTCAGCTTGAATAGGCTTCGTATGTATATTAGTGAAGAATTTGCGTATCTCTGGTACAATGCACTTGATCAGGTGAGAGTACCTGCATATTTGCATCAAAAGATTTTAAACATTTTAATAATTTAATTTGCAAAATGCAGACTTATAAAGGTAAACCTAGTCATTTAACTCCAGTCAAAAACTCAAAATTCTACTTATTTTGAGAAACAAATTTTAACCTCATATACATTCATCTCCCTGGTCCAAACCCAAAGATAAAAATATAAACCAAACAGCCTTACTTCATAATAGAAACACTACTCAAAAGTATAGAGATATAGAAAATTCGGCCAAATATAGCATACCATGGTTTGGCACTCAATTTGTCAAACTGCTCCAAAATAAACAGTATGCATGCTTTCCTTAATGACAAAGCATTAAAGGCTTCTGATAACTCGTACATTAGGGAAACATTTTCCACACAAATATCCTTCAAAAGATAATGAGAAGCCATCAGATGAACTGGTAATACAGAAATGAAAAGTCAGTTATTGAACTAATTCCATAACCAACCTGAGCAATAGCATACTCGCAGAGATGCTTAAGACCATCCAAAAGGTACTGATCAGCAGCTCTGAGGAGATCCTGTGCAATATCCAGACTGACTTCTACTGATCCTGTGTATATGAATCTAAAAGCACAAGAAAGATTAGAAAAGTATCAGCACATAGTAGGGTCCATTTACTTCTGTTCATAGCAATGTGGAGGTAACTATTGCAACTAGAGGGAACAAGCCAAGCAATAACAGGTAACATTGCAGCCTTTACCATAAATGGTAATAATTGCAGGAAACAAGTAGAATATAAAAATAGGAAAAATAGAACCCAAACTCGCACCTCATCATCAACTCAAACACGTCCCATCTAATATTTGGAATCTCTATGTCCTTAGCATCCCTCTCCTGCAAGACATAGTTTTAAGATTTTATTACACAATAAAATAACCCCCAGGGCCATTTAATCCTTTCTGCTACAGAAAAGACAACTTTAACTGGACTATATTTGATAGGCAAACATGCAAGACACAAATCAGATGGGCCAGCTTGACATACTAATTGATGAGCTAGCTTATCAGCATTAAGCTTTTGTCATTGTTTCTAATGAAAGTTTGAACTCTTTCTTTAAAGTCATGTTTAAGAGAAAAGCTAGTGACTGAACAAAGAGGTAATGGTATCATCAAATCATAATGGACACAAACAGAGAGCTTTCATTTAAACCAGTACTCACTCTGTAACCACCATCAAACATTGCACGGAAAGCATCCGAAGAAGCAAGCAGACAAATTCTGTGAGCATAGAACCGTTTACCTGATAAAAGAAAGGAGTATACACAAGTATAGCATGTTATGCTAATTGAAATTCATAACTCACCAGCTGGCATAAACATAAGCAAATCATTGTTCTCAATAAACTAGTAGAAACATGCAAGAAAATTTTCCAACCTTCAACTAAGAAGGTGACATCAGAAAGCGTAGGATTGTTCACATATTGCTCACCCAAATACACCTGCAACAAGAAATTATAAAAGACAAGAACCAAAAAGAAAATATTAAATGTAGTTATTCTGAATGTTAGTGAAGAAAACTATTTACACTCAAAACACCAAAAAATCATAACTTTCAATACAGTTTAAAGAAGGAACCATTATTCAAATGGCCTTCGATTTTTTTTTGGTAGGTAAAAAAGATATATATTCAAGAACACTACCTTATGCAGAAAAACATAAGGCAGAGAGAAAAATACAAAGGGAAAAGAAAGAGAAAAAAGAAAAGGAAAGAAAAGGAAACTAAGTACACAAGAAAGAGCTAAGGAACATAGAGAGAGAATTACTAGAGGTGAGTCCCCAAGCCCTAGACCAATCAAATGGCCTTTGATTTTTAAGACAAACAAATGATATTCATCGTAAGAATAGATCCACCCTACACAACCTTCCCTTCCTTTTTCTTTTTCTTTGTTAAGGGGGGGGAGAAAGTGGTGGAAGTGGGGTGTAGTAAATTAATGAGGTCGTTCAAGCACATGACAAACCCTACTTTGTCACACCCCTAAGTCCTAACAGATTCAAACTAAAGATGATGCAACAACAGGCATGTTAACCAATAATTTATCAATGAAATAACCTGTGGATTCGGTGATGGAGGAGCAGCATCCACAGGAGAGAGTGAAGTTGCCTTGGTAGCCAACTTGTACAGGGCCCCTGAACCATCTTGTTTCTGCTTCAGGCTTGTAGACTGTAAAAGCTCAAGCATCAACTCTAAACCTGCAGAAAAAATGCATGTGCGACATGAAGTTAGCACTTGAAAATCCCATAAGAATAGGACCAGTGAAGTAAACCTGAATGCCAAAAGTAACACTGCTTGAAAATATGTGAAACATTATTACCATTACTATCAATAAAAATAGCTTTTCGATCATCGGGTGCACAAAGATGAGCAAGAGCCAAGGCAACCTGAATTTGAACTGCCTTTTCTGAAACCCGCATCAGATATAGCAAATGGTTTAGTACCTGTAAAGAGAAAGAATAATAGGAATTGGTACCCGGGTCACAATATATGTTTATACAAATAATATTGAGCAAGACCTTAACTAGATAAACATAATGGCTAAAATGATTCAAGCCAAAAAGACAGTATTATAAAAGAGAACTCACACGTCCATGAATCTTCTCCTCTAATCTTTTGAATGTCTTTGCCACACAATCTTTAGTTGGCTGCAAGCATCAAATATCAATTATAAGACAGGAACAAGACAATCAAGAGGATATGAGAGAGAGAAATCAGAGTCTTAGTATAAGACAAAGCCACAAAGAAAAAAAGTAATTCTAAAAATAGTTGCTACAAATTAAATTTTGAATTCTTTAAAAGAAAGCATACTTGAACAGTAAATTCTCCTTCTTGAAGTTTTTGGACACCACCAACCTTGATAAGATCTACAACATTATCCTTCAGAAGAAGCTTAAAATTAGTTATAGTATTTACCAGCATCGGATGATTGACAAGGGACAGATTGTTCAAGAAAATTTAAATTAAACAATAAATTAATAAGCTCTACCTCATTATCTGCAAGACCATATATAGCAAATGCAGAATTATGCTGCAAAGCTCCATTTCTTGAGTCAATAAGTTTGAGTAGAGGCACTATACCTCCACTATGAGCAATGCCAGCTTGGTTGTGCTTGTCCTAAAATCAAAATTATTTTATCAGGCCAGGGAAATATACATCCGTTGCATAATACGCAACCAAGTATCAAAAGATAATAATATTGATAATTGCACAAGGAAAAGGAAAGACACTAACCTGTGCCAACCTCCCTAGTGCAAAAGCTGACATCTCTCTAAGCTGTGCATCTGGGGACTTAAGCATCTCAATTAAAGGCTGGACAGCACCCCTCTGAACAATGTGCACCTGCATGTACACCATCCGTATAACAGTCAATAACCAAATAATAAAATAAAACTCCAGAAGAGGATTCAGAATACAGAAGCAGTACATTCCAAACAAAGATGCAAAAATTTTAATCCACCTTAGTGTCAGATTCAGCCCCAGCAAATTGACCAAGTAACAGAGCCGCTTCTCTTTGGCTCTCTGGACAATAGGAACTGTCATCAAAGTGACAAACTTAATGGTGACCTTTTGTTTTAATAGCTAAAAAAACTGACCCAGTAAAAACATCATAACGTGTGCATCAGTAAACAGGTTTTTTTTTTTTTTTTGTTCTCTTAGAAAATAGGAAAGATCCAACAAGCAAATATCATATATTTACCACAAACAAGTTATAGCTCTAAAAATTAACAAAACTGCCTGAAATCAGCTAATCTCCTAAGCAAAAGCAAATTTGACTAGACCAACAGAAGGCAACACTCAAGAGATTAGTAATACCTAAGCAATCTGATAACAGGTTGTAAAGCTCCAGCAAGGAGAACTTCTTTTTTAATTTTTGGGGATGAGTGGACCAGATTACCTATTACACCAACCTGAAATATTCCAGAAAAGTCAAAGATTGCTCAAAATACAGTAACAAATCCCAAAGATACACAGAATGAAATGGGATATTATGGATAGGTGCCAACCGCTTCATAATGTATAGTGGCATCTTCAGACCAGAGCATTAGTATAAGGGTTGGTAGAGCATTACATTCTACAATCTGCAAATTTGCAATTCATATCAATAGCTGTACTAAGAGAAGGATAAAAAGTAATGTGTAGCAGAGAAAAACCCATCTACCTGAGTTTTGTTTTCATCATTTTTAAAAGCAAGGGTACGCAGGGCCCCTGCAGCTGCTCTTTGTACCTTTGCATCAGTGGAGTCAAGCAGTTCAACAAGAGGAGGAATGCCACCTTCAAACCTGGCATGTACAGTCAACTATATCACAAAGACAATAGAAGAAAAAGGAGATTCAGGAGCAAGCAAGGAAACAAGAATACCTGACAAAGGTTTTAATAACACTATTTTCATGAGCAAGGTTAGTTATTGCATCGGCAGCTCTCCTAATAACACCATTGACCGCTCGGGGGTTACAACCATTCTTGTTTCTCTTTAACAAATCCACAAGATGGGGTACAGCTCCAGCATCAACAATGAGCTGTTGATGCTCTGGCTGTTTGAGGCAAATAAAGACAACACAAATGAGTTAAATATTACCATGAGCTAAAATATGAGCAGTGAATTCAAACCAAAACAATGTCCATAAAGAGGCAAAAATAAGTGTTGAAACTACAGCCATGTTTAATTATGATGTGCAACTAACCCAACCAACAAAAAGAAATTATTCCCCAGTTAATTCTATGTGCATTACCATACTGATGATAATTCTCCACTTGCACACTGGTTTCCTCTTTATAAGTACAAACATGCCATTAAATGCTGATTACCAAATAAGGCATATAAGATGCAACAGACTATTTAATAATTTGGCATGTTGCCAGCCCAGGTAAACACATAAAGTAACTAGTCTTATCAGCAGAACCATTATCATACAATTGCCAATCTCTTAAATAAATAAACAGTGATTCCTTGAATTTTCCCTAGCAATTAGCTATCAAGACATGGTTACAACATCTGGTATTAGAAACCTCACAGATAGATCAACGCAACTTAATTCACAGTTGATAAGAATCACAATTCCAAAACAGTTCCGCAACAAACAGACAAAAATCACAAAAATAAGACAATCGCCACAACAAAAGATTAATATTGAAAAAACTAATGTCACAAGACAAGAACATATTCAAATTCTTATTCACCCAAAAGGCATAAACTAAAAGAATAAGGCAATGAACTCTAATTACTTTGACAGCGAGAAGTCCAAGTGCAAAAGCACTCCCTTTCTCCACCTCATGCTCATATGGCCTCAGATCACTATCACCCTCTCTTACAACTGCTGGCACCTGGAGATGCTTCACTAAAGACGGAACTGCACCACACTCCACTATTATATCCACAATATCCTCTGCACACACACAAATAAACCACCAAAATCCCTTAAATCACCCCCCCCCAAAAAAAAAAAAAAAAAAAAAAACCTCAACAACCATAAATCCAATATATCACGTAACAAACCTATCAGTTATCAACAAGAACAAACCGAAATCATTATTCTTCATAAATTACTCAATTATTACACACAAATGTATTACCAAAGAAATCATCAATAGTTTCTCAAAAAAAAAAAAAGCATCAATGAAATTACATAAATTCAAGGAATCACATAAAACCAAAGAGATTACACATAAATTCAATAACTCTTCTTCTCTTTGCTTGATGTATGATTTCAACAATTAACATAAACTCAATAAATCACAAATACAGAATAATAAATAAATAAAAATAACAAATTAGCAAGTATTTGAAAACTCAACCTCATCAAACTGCTAATTTAACTCTTTAAATCACCATTTCCTGTCTAATCCAGTCATAACATACACAAAATATATACAAACAATATGCATGTAATATTCAAGAAATTATATGAATTCAATAAATCATAAACCAAAGAGATCACATATATACAGTATATTTGACAACTCCACGTCATGAACCGAGTAATTTAACTCTTTGAACCACCATTTCTGGCTAATCTAGCCATAACACACACACGAACACAACGTTACGCATACACATACTTAAAAAAACTCTATATCAATCTGATGCGACGAAAACGGTACCGTTTTTGGCGAGTTCGGCGATGGAAGCGGCAGCGCTCTTGGCAGCAGCGCGGTCGGCTTCGGAGGAAGAGAGAGCGGAGTTGAGAACACTGATCTGAGCGAGAATATCAGGGACGAGATCACGATCAGAGGCATCGCGTGGCTCGGAAACGAAAACCTTGCGATCATCTTCGCCTCGGTCTTCGAATTCCGGCTCGAGCTTCCGCTTCAAGCTTCGCTTCGCGGTGGTGACTTTGCTCAGAACCATGGTGGAGAGAGAGAGGGCAGTTTGGGAAGAAATGGGAAATGTGGTGGTTATTTGGGAGAGAAAGTGAGAAATGTGAGTGTGAGGGTTTTTATAGTGGGAAACCAATTCCAGTTTTGGCGATAAATAAGAGCGCCCGCGCTATCGTACGCTCCCGCGCTTGGGAATTTTATGAATTCCTAATTTCCGCGTTCTCTGAATTTTAAGTTCAACTTTTTACTTTTTTTCTTTTTTCTTTTTTCGTTTTTTTGCAACAACACCATAATATTTATTTTATACTAATAGCTAATCTATGTGATACACAGAAAAACTATTGACCCTAAAAAAAATTTCAACAATGAATAAAGAGACTTTTCGCTAGTATTTTTTTAAAAAAAATAATGAAATATTTAACTTCTATATACGTTTTCATAGTTTAGAAACATTGTCTAACATTGAACGTTATTGAGTTACAAGTACATATTTACCGAAACTTACAAAGTAATTTACAATTCTTAAATTAATAAAGCAAAACTCCTAATAGTTATATATACACACACTCAAACTAATATAAAGTGCAAATATATTAAACAAATACTGTATGGAGTTTGTTAAAAATTTTAACAAGTTTGAAAATAAATTTGTTATGGAAGCTAAGGGTCGTGTAGGAGGGCTGTGTTTGATGTGGAAGAATGGAGTGACCATAAAGGAGGTGGAATTTAACAAGAATCTTATTGCTGTCAAAGCGTCAGACCCCATACTTGACTGGCTACTAGTTGGGTTCCATGGTCCACCTTACTACACTAAGAAAAAGAAGGTGTGGGGAAATTTGTTTGCACTTTTAGAGGCTCACCAAGGTCCATGGGTATGCATGGGAGATTTCAATTGTAGTTTGAATGAAGATGAGCAAATTGGGAGTTGTAAAGGTAGTACAACGACCACAAGTTACCTCAAGGAGCTGATGTTCAATCTCAGTTCTATTGATCTTGGATACTCTGAGAATAAGTTCACTTGGGCCAAAGGTAAATGGGGTAAAGCCTCAATTAAAAGAAGACTGGATAAAGGAGTGGCCAGCATTTCTTGGAGGCTGGCATATCCAAAGGCAACCATCTCGCATCTTAGTGCTATCAATTCTAACCATGCCCCAATCCTATTAAATACTTGCCCAACTGATAGCTTTGCTGATAGACCATTTCATGTTAAGGCAGTATGGCTAAGAGATAAGGGATGTAGACCTATAATTAAAAATGCATGGAGTAGGGAAGATTTTGGGTTAGACTTTGTAAAGTTGTATAAAAAACAAGCTGCTACAAGGGAGGCACTACACAAGTGGAACAAAGAGGTATTCGAACACTGTCAGGACAGAATAAATAAGCTACTTCAAAAAATCAAAGAAATACAGAGTAGGCAGCCAACTTAGGCAAATGAAGCAGCAAAGCAATCCACGCAAATAGAACTATTTGAGTGGTTGATAAGAAGCGAAGTCCTTTAGAGACAAAAATCAAGGGAATTATGGCTCAAGCTTGGGAAAAAAAATTCCAAATTTTTCCATATGTCCACAATCATTCGCAAAAGGAAAAACACGAAGCTTGGATTCATAGAAATGAACAGATAAGAAGGTTATTCAAAAAAAAAAAATTCATTGAACTGTTTAAAGAAGAGGAAACTGATTTTCCAGAGCACCTAGAGCACCTCATCCTCCCATGTATCACCGAAGAAGAGAATGAGATATTGGAAAGAATTCCAACCCCAGAGGAAATTAAAGTTACATTGTTCCAGATGCAAGATTTAAAGGCCCCAAGACCGGATGGTTTCCCAACGCAGTCAAATCCTTCTTCATTATGGAATCTATGCCAAAAGAGGTAAATAATTCCTTAATTGTACTTATCCCCAAAATTTCTAACCCGACATCTGTGAACCATTTTAGGCCGATCAGTTTGTGTAATGTAGTTTATAAAATCATCTCTAAACTTTTGGTTTCAAAGCTTCGGCCTCTCCTAGATAAACTGATCTCACCTACTTAATCGACATTCATCCCAGATAGATAGATAGCAAAAAATCAAATTATTGTACAAGAAATGTTGCATAGCTTCAAAACCAGGAAAACAAAGTATAGGCTAATGGCTATCAAACTAGGCCTCTAAAAGGCATATGATAAGGTTAACTAGAAGTTCATCTAAGCTATCTTGCTGCACTCTAGCTTCAATGAAGTGTTTACGAAATAGGTTATGGCATGTATTTCCTCGGTCTTTTTTGAGGTCTTGGTAAACAGGGGTAAATCTGAATCCTTTAAGCCAAGTAGAGGGTTGAGGCAAGGAGACCCACTATCTCCATACTTGTTCATCTTGGGCCAAGAAATTCTATCAAGGTTGCTGGATCATGAACTAAATTTGAAAAATGTCTATGGCATCAAAACAAGCATCAGTGGACCAACTATTACTCATGTCATGTATGCTTATGACATCGTTTTGTTCTCGAAGGCTTCTAGGAGAGATGCAGCAAATCTAATGAAAACTCTGGAAAAATATTGCAAATGGTTGGGTCAAGCTATCAATATGAGCAAGTCTGGGGTCTATTTCTCCAAGCACACACAAGGCCAAACCCGAAGAACTATGAAGAGCATATGCCAAGTGAAAAACATCAAAAAAGATGTAGTATATTTGGGAGTACCATTGTTAATATCCGTATCCCCATGTAAGGATTTTACTTTTCTTGAAGATAAACTTGAGGTTAAACTGATGGGATAGAGAAGCAAGTGCCTATCTTGGGTAGGGAGGAGGACCCTTATCAACTCAGTAGCACAAACATTACCCAATTACACTATGTCCACCTTTAGTATCCCCAACAAAGTTTATGATAAGCTGGATTCTTTAACTAGAAGGTTCTTGTGGAAACCAAGGCAGAGTGGGGGCAGATTTATGGCATGGAGTGCACGGGATAAACTCTGTTACCCGAGAAGTCTTGGCGACCTGGGCTTCAAAAAAGCCAAGGAGGTAAATAGTGCATTGTTGGCCAAATTGGCCAAGATGATGGCGTCTAAAGGGGAAAGTATATGCATGAGGATTCTTAGATCAAAGTACAAGGCTAGAGATGATTGGTTGCGGGCTAATGTACCAAAGAACGCATCCCCTATCTGGAAAGCAATTAAGAAGGCAAAGTCCATTGTCTCAAAAGGTGCTTGCTATCTTATTGGAGATGGAAATCTTGTTGATATTTGGCTTGATCCGTGGGTGCCATGGATTTAGGGGTTCATTCCAGCTCCAAAATCTGCATCCATACCGAGAGAAGCTACCAAGGTCTCTCAGTTAATCGACCCTAATATTCGTAGGTGGAAAGCACCACTAATTCTTGAGCTATTTAAGCCAATCTCTGCCAAAGCTATTCTCTCTATCCATATACAATCTAGATCCCAGCCAGATAAGCTCATTTGGTTGTCAGATCCCAAAGAATGCTTTATAGTAAAATCATCATATAAAGAAGTATTCCATCACCCACCCTAACCATCAAATCCAAATGTGGAGTGGAAAAAGCTATGGAAGATGAAAGGGTCGGAAAGGATTAAGATGTTCCTCTGGAGAGCTGATGTCAATGCTCTGTCCATAAAGGAAAACTTATGTAGTAGATTTGAGATGGAAAATCCTTATTGTGTGCTATGTAATCAGGAGGCAGAATCATTTACTTATCTCTTCTTCCTATGCCCAGTGGCTAAGGCACTTTGGTTTGCTATATGCTGGGGTTTCAAACCTGATCAAGCACAACTGACAACTACAGCAAACATTATCAAGCTGATTCTCAAACCTCATTGATAGGCCAAAAATGTATTAACCCCTTGTGATGAATTAACCAATTAATTAGCCAAGTGAATTAATTAGGTTCAATTACATGCAATGAGCGTGGCAGCACAAACAAATCATCAAATAACTAAATGTAGCGAAAATTAAATTTGACACGGTGATTTTGTTACGAATAGGGAAAACCAACATGGCAAAAACTATACCGGTTGATTTTAAGGTCACCACTCCCGAGAATCTACTACTATCAAAACAAGTGGTTACAAGTAAAGGAATCTCAATACCTTATACCAACCTACAGTTGAACCCTTACCCCAATACCCAATTGGATTTGTTTTGCAGTGATAATCTCTTCTTGTATTACACGGCTCTAAGTATGTGACTAACCAAAAGATGCATGTATCCCAATATGGGACTTGATCACCAACTTGAGAAGAAGGTTGGCTGCAAAGTTCTTCTGTTCATCAACTGATGAAGATCACGAAATTACTTGGTCACAAAACCCTACGGTGTACAAACACAACAATTTCTCAAGAACTAGGGTAAACTAGGTTTTCGGTTATACTTGAGGAATTATACTCTTATGCAATTGTGCTCTTCGTTGTGCAACCTGATACGACCCTTAAAATAATCCTTATATATGTTTAGGGTTGTGAGAAAAGAAAACTCAAACATATACTCACGGATTGGATGAAAAATAGTCTAGAAAAACTGAATTTCATAAACGTTGATAGATAGCCATCTATTGAGCTAGCTATCGAGCCACAGGCTCCAACAGCTTTTAAACCTCGATAGATACTAGCTATCGAACTTTAAAATCCAGTACTTCATTACTTGATTCTTGGACAGACTTGCATGGCTTCAATACTTGGACTTGAACTCTTGTTCCTTGAAGTATTAAGCACAGCCTAGATCTACCTAATTACAAGTAAAGTGCATTTTGTCAAAGGATTAGCCAATACATAAAATGTTGACATATGTTCCTCACATCCAATCACATATGTCCTAACAATCTCTCCTTTTGGCAATCTATGACAAAACTACAACAAACAAATGAACATATGAAAGAAGTCATAAATCACTCAACTCATACTCACTTGTTAAGTACAATAAAATCTATCCTAACACAAACTCTTGAAAATTTTTGCAAGAAGAGAGTTTATAGCAAGGAAGACTTTGACAACCTGTATTTTTGAAACACTTAAACAAAACTCATCAAAGCATCTTTGTGTGAAACGGAAATAAAAGATTGCATACAATAAATAAGAAACATGTGCATAAAGAGAGAAAATAAACAACACATGTAGAGATAAGTGAAAGAACATACATCAAAATATAAAAACCAAATATAAGTACAATGTATGTCAAAATGGTCACAAGACCCATGTACAAGATCAATGTATCTAAACTAGAAAGAAGAAAAAGATACATAAAAAACCTCACTACATCCCTTATGAACACTTAAGAACACTCGCCCTATCTCCTAACTAACCCTCCCCCTATGAATATGACTACTATCATCTCAAAACTACTCCCCTTTTTTGTCACGAGTGACAAAGGGGTAAGAACATCAAGCAAACATCTCATCATCACTAGGCGAGCCAGCATCCTCATCCTTATCATTGCTAGAGCCATCATCACTCTCATCCTCGGACGCTGGTGGAGATGGAGAAGAAGCAACTATGAACCACCTATCACAGCCTGTCGTCGTGCAATACGGCCCACACGGGTGTTCACTTGACACAACTTATCACTAAGTGTGTCTAGGTGAGCATCCATGCACACAAGCTGTGCCATGATGGCCTCAAGAGTCACTATACCCTCTGAAGATGAAGGAGTGGAAGTGGATGGAGCAGTAGTTGCTGGAAGAGCAGCCGTCTCGGTCTGAGTCTGCCTCGAGCGAAGCTGTGCAAAACTCCGCTTAACGGTAACGGCACCAATAGCACACATGTAAGAGAAGTGGAGAGACTCAAGATAGGAGACAAAGAAATGGCAAAGGAGCCAGATGATAGCTGAAGGAAAGATGAGCTTATCACAGATCGCTGTGTCCCTATACACATCTATGAAGGAGAGTATGAAGTGAGAAGGGAAGTCTATGGTAAGATCCTCAAAGAGGGATAAAAAAAAAATCGAGCACGAGGCTTTGTGATAGTGTTATAGTGAGAAAGAGGATGGAGAACAAAGGTCATAACCATGTTAAGAAACCTCAGACCTTTAGCAAAGGTCGTGCAACGGGTGAACTGACGATCACCCCAAAAAAAAGGTGTCTCATAGAAACGAGACAAGAGTTCGTCTTTGGACACAGTCCTCAGACGCTCATAACCAGGATAGTCAGGAAACTCTACCCTAGGAACGTGTAGTACCTCGAATACAATACTCGGAGTAACTACCATGCGAATACCTCGAACGCGAGTGACAAACTGGGGTATAGAGGTGTCAAATCCGTGCATATTGGAGTAGAACTCTTGTATGATCACAAAAGGACAGGTGACAAGAATGCTACAAAGTGACTCCCAACCCCTACTATGAATGATAGTGCGTAGGTCAGTGTTAGAAAAATCGGACAGAATGACTTGGCGTTCCAAATGAATGCCTTGTCGTGAAAAGTTCTCAAAAAAGTCCGATTTGGCCTTCTCATCATGGAACCGTACATGAAATGGAGTGGGGTTAGAAGGAGAAGAAGATGAAGATGCCCTAGAACGAAGAGGATTTTGAGACGGAACAGATTTATGCTTAGGTGCCATGATGCAACTAACGTAAGAGGGAGAGAGAGAGAGAGAGAGAGAGAAACAATCAGAAAAGTATCAAGCAACACATATATCAATATATATAGAATTGAAGGTACATATGCAGGAGAATGCATGAACATGTGACATGCAATAATAAATACATCATGGGCTCAGCCCAATCCAAACCTACCAGCACACAAAATAGTAACAAAGTAAACACAAATTTAAGATGCATGAAATATTGTTAGAATGTATATGTGATGCAATGCATGAAGTTTAAAGATCATTTTAAGAAAACCCATACCAAAATTTTATCAAAAACCTTAACAATTTGAAAAAATCCCAAAAGATTTCAAAAACCCCAAAAGTTAGATCAAAAGATATGAAATGCATGATTAATAAATGAGAAAGCATCATACCAGAGAGAAAAGAAGATCTTGAACCGAAAAATGAGTGGGTAAGAGGTTTAAAGTGAGTGAGAGAGGTTTTAGGAGGTGAAGAGCCTGAAAGTGTCGAGAGAGATAGAGGGAATGAGTGCAGAAATCGCGATGGCTCTTTATATAAATCCTCATAAAGCTCGATCGATTAAGAGCTATCGAGCTTTAAAGAGGCACTTTTCAGGTGTCGAACCAGCTATCGAGGATCAAACGAGAGTTTTGTCAACAAAGAAGCTCAATGGTCGAGGTAGCTATAGAGGAGATAGAAAGTTTCTCGATTGATCGAGATAGCTATCGAGAGCTATCAAGATTGCGATAAAGAAAAGCTGAAGAGTCTCAATAGATAGCCTATCTGCTGAAAGCTTTCCAGGAGTTGTCGAAAGCTATTGAGGAGCTTGCTTAAAAACAGTTTTTCAAAGAAGATAAAAACACAAATATGAATTCAATCAAGCATGTTACTCAACCAAAGATCCAAACAACATTTTAAGCTCTTTAAAATCATCTCTCAATGAAGAAAAATTTCATGCATTTAGATCCAAAAACACACACACACACACACTAAACAAGTCTAAGCAATTTTATATTTCAAAAACAAGTTAAGACAGTTTAGTGAGTATACGTTAACGCATGTAAATCTTGTGATGGCCAAATAGTATTGTACCTGCGCATGTATCAAAAGTAGCATAGAATATTGCGTGTTGTGTGTGAAAACATCGCAAGATTGCATAAGTATCTCTATGTTATGACGATTTGAGATAAGAGAAAAGCACTTTAACTCGCAGACAATCATAACAGTTTGATGAGGACTATTACCTTCGAGGTACATCCTATAACTCCCACATCTCCTAGAATACACACTTGCAATCATATAAAAAGCATTTTGATCTTTATGCGTTTATTGTTTCTTTGCATATTTTTCTTTTATTAAGCATATCATGCACGGGCATATAAGAGAGAGAAAAGAAATACCTAATTATGTTAAGTTTTTTGACATCGCACTTTTGCTATGCTGAAGCATACAGATGTCATTTCATGATTGGCAGGCAATAGTGGTGAGATGGTCATTTATGCATTTCTCTTAGAATTTTCTAGTTCTTCCCTTCAAAAAGAGTGATATGAGTATTAAGTATAAGAGATCACTTAATCTTACTCATCACAAACAAAGAGTCACAAATCTCACTTACTTAGTTGTGGATAGAGATGCTCATCTAAGTTACAAAAAATACAAAGTTTAGAAAACTTTGTTTCATTGCCATTTAAGGTACACAAGTACGGATGTACACAAACACACACTGTTTTTGTATTTTTTCTAATTTTTCTGATTTTTCAATTTTTCAATTTTTTTTTATTTATTTTTATGAATGAAAAATAAAATAAAAACAAAACTGAAAAATAACTAAACAAAAACAAGCCAAATAAAGCAATGCATAAAAAAACTAGGCTGTCTAAAAAAAACACAAGTAATCTAAGCATAACAAAAAGAGAAAGAGAGAAAAAGTAAATAAATCACTTGGAACCATTTTCCTTCCACACCTTGGAGGAAATTTCCTTTAAGCAAACCCTTGAACCGGCGGTAAGGGGGAAGAATTAAAACCGTTCAAGTTCGAAAGGAGCATGAGGGCTTTGAGAAGATCTCCTAAAGGTGTAAGAGAGGGCGAAAGCTAATTCTGGCTTCCTAATGACATCATGTTGTTGCTTTGTTGAGTGGCTAACCACTTATAGCAATTTAGTTGAGTATGTCCAGCTGCGCCACAGTGATGGCAGAGATGCTGCTTCTTCTCTTTGGACTTTTAAGCATTACTCTTCTTAGCCCTAGAATTTTTGGTTTCTTTCTTAGTAAGCTTAAGGGGTGCTCTTAAGATAGATTTATTTTTGTTTATGTTCTCACTAGCTATCACATTTTTAACATCATTATTCTCAGAATCAATATTGTTAGCAGGAGAAACAAAGATAGTAGTACTAGAAAAAGCAATATTAAGAGAAGAAAAATCATACCCTCAACCCATTCGATTGGAAGCAGATTTTTGCATGGAGAGCATCTCGTCAAACTTTGCACTTGAGGTCCTCTCCAACTGAGTTCTCACTTGGAACAGTTCCACCTCAAGCTTCTCAGTCTTCTTAGCTAAGAAATTGTTCTCAAACCTCAGTACTTCGATAGTCTGATTTGCTTTATCAAATTTTGTGGAGAGTTGTTCTCGTTCAAGCTCCACATTACTGAGCTTCTTGGTGGCCAACCTATACAGCTTCTCATGTTTCTCTAAGACCTTGTATAACTTTGAATAGGCAGTGTGGATGTCATCTTGCTCATCCATCTTCTCAAATTTTGACTCCACCAGGTTCTCTTCTTTATTTACATCTTTTACAATCCCTTCAATAGGATTGACAGTAGCCATGAAGGCATTCAGGATTCCGTTATCCTTATTTTCGGTATCATCCTTAGGTTCGATGTCACTCAAGGTAGCAGCAAGTGCCTTGCTTTCCCAATAGACTTGAGATAAGTGGGGCATTCTTGTTTCATATGACTAAATCCTTGACAACCGAAACACTTAGGCCCTGAAGGAATAGTATACTGACTGTCATCCATAGCATCCTTCTTCCCTTTATCATGGCTCTTAGACTGTGAAAAACTTAATTGCCTATAGTCCTTGTCGAAGCCCTTTGCATTTGCATTCTTCATGAACTTCTTCAACTATTGAGTGATGTAAGACTTCATTTTATAATCTTCATCATCGAAAGACTCATCAGTGTCACTGCTCTTGGCCTTCAGTGCCATGCTCATGCTTATGCTCTTGCTTGACTTCCCGAGCTTAGACAAACCCTACTCATAGGTCTGCAGATTTCCAACAAGTTTTGTCAAAGGAATTTTATCAATATCCTTTGAGTCCTCAATAGTGATGATCTTGGCATGAAATCTCTCGGGCAGATCTGAGCACTTTTCTCACAATCTTGGGTTCTGGAATGGTTTCCCCAAGATTAAATGTTGAGTTCACTATGTCCTTGAACCTGACATAGAACTCATCAAATGACTCATCCTCCTCCATCTTGATTTCTTCGAAGCTAGTAGTAAGCCTCTGAAGTTTTGAATCTTTGACAGCCTTGGTTCCTTCATAGGTTGTCTGGAGAATAGTTCACGCCTCCTTTGCAGTTTTAGTGGAGGAGATCTTCTTAAACTCCTCATTTGTGACCGCATTGAATAAGGCATTCAATACTTTGCTATTGAAGTTAGCCGCCTTAATCTTTGCACCATCCCAATCGGCCGGCGCTTCCTTCGGCTTGGTCTAGCCTATCTCCATAGCTTGCCATACCTTCTCATTTAAGGATTGCAAGAAAGCTCTCGTACGTACTTTCTAGTATGCATAGTTAGTTCCATCAAATAAAGGAGGTACAATAAGTGACTGTCCTCTATCCATGACAAATAGGGGTCCATAGATCTCACAGTAAAGATTAAACCCTAATCAGAGTGTGCCCGCTTTGATACCACTTGATAGGCCAAAAATGTTATGATGAATTAACCAATTAATTAGCCAAGTGAATTAGTTAGGTTCAATTACATGCAATAAGAGTGGCAACACAAACAAATCACCGAATAACTAAATGCAACTGAAATTAAATTTGATAAGGTGATTTGTTTACGAATGAAAAAAACCTACATAGCAAAAATTCCACCAGATGATTTTAAGGTCACTACTTCCGAGAATTCACTATTATCAAAACAAGTGGTTACAAGTAAAGGAATCTCAGTACCTTATACCAACCTACAGTTGAACCCTTCCCTTAACCCAATACCCAATTGGACTTGTTCTGTAGTGACAATCTCTTCTTGTATTGCACGGCTCCAAGTATGTAACTAACCAAAAGATGCGTGTATCCCAGTACGCGACTTGATCACAACTTAAGAAGGAGGTTGGCTGCAAAGTTCTTCTGTTCATCAACTGATGAAGATCACGAAGTTGCTTGGTCACAAAACCCTATAGTGTACAAACACAACAGCTTCTCAAGAACTAGGGCAAACTAGGTTTCTGGTTTCACTTAAGGAATTACGCTCTTGTGCAATTGTGCTCTTTGCTGTGCAACATGATATGACCTTTAAAATAATCATTATATATGTTTAGGGTTGTGGGAAAAGAAAGCCCATACATATACTCACGTATTGGATGAAAAACAGTCTAGAAAAATTGAATTTCATAAGCCTCGAAAGATAGCATGTATCGTGCTAGCTATCGAGCCATAGGTTTCAGCAACTTTTAAACCTCGATAGATACTAACTGTCAAGCTAGCTGTCGAGCTTTAAAATCCAGCACTTCATTACTTGATTTTTGGATAGACTTGTATGGCTTCAATACTTGGATTTGAACTCTTATTCCTTGAAGTATTAAACACATCCTAGATCTACCCAATTACAAGTAAAGTGCGTTTTGTTAAAAATTAGCCAATACATAAAATGTTGACATATGTTCCTCACATCCAATCACATATGTCCTAACACTCCTGATGCACTTTGGCAAGTACAAGACAAATGGTTGGTATCCCTGTATTTGGCATTCACTATGGAAGAAATTTGGTATACTAGAAATATGGTGTGTAACCTTAAAGGCTCGGTGGACCTTTAGGTTCAATCCATAGAGTTCATGCCAAGATACAAGAATGCTTTGTCATTTTTTCCAACTCAACAATCACCCTAGTCCAAGAGCATCATCCTCAAGCATGGTCTACCCCTATGATGGGCATAACCAAGATAAACTTTGATGCAGTCATCTCCAACTCAAAATCGGCCTTAGTTGTCATGGGCTAAAGTCATTTCGAGATGAGCTCCTCTCCAAGTTGAAACTAAAGCGTTACTATGGGTGGTACAGCTTGCTGCTTGAGAAAGATGGAATTCTATCATTTTTGAAGGCGAATGTAAGGTATGCATTGGCGCAGTCTTGAAGAATGCAAGCAGTCCAGGATGGGCCATTGAAAGCCTAGTTTTAGATTTTCTTGTTTCTGCTGAGTCTTTTCCTTCTTGCTCTTTTGTTTGGGTTAACAAGTCATGCAACAATGCTACACATGTAAGAGCAAAGCTTGCACTGGAGTTTGATAGGTCTTGTTTTTTACTTTTGAGCAATCTTCCTCTTAGTATTGTAGATGCTTGTAAGAAAGATGCCTTCCTTTGTTTCTCAGTTTCTTAGTTAATATATTGAAATTTATCCACAAAAAAAAAAAAGAAAAAAAAAAAAGACCATGATATGAAGAAGACACACCAAATTTCAAATTTGAGTAGCAATATGACTTTTTTACAGTAATAACAAAATAGACAATTCAAAACATGGAACAATATAAAAAATATAATACCTAGTTCCATTATATTTATGTTGAATCCAAACAAATAATTAATTGATATTTTTCCAAATACTCAAAAGAAAATTAATTCTAAACATAACAAAAGAATAAGATCAAAAGAAAATCCTAGGCACATATGAAATTAAATAAAAAGTTCGACATAAAACATAAAATTCATTAATAATAATATAAACAAATATCAACACATGTTGAATTGAAATTTTATTAATAATAACAATATAAACAAATTTGACAAAAAATTCATTAATCAAAGAAAAAAGTTGAATTAGATTGCTTGTGTTTTTTTTTTTTTTTAAATTCTAAAGTGCAGTTAAGTTTAGGGTTTTGAGGTAGTAATTGCTAAGGTTTTGAGGATAGAAAAGAGACTCTTAATAGGTGTCCTTCTCTGTTTCTTTTTTTTTTTTTATAATTGTAACTTTTTTTTTTGTTACGTGAGTCTTTTTTCTTTTTTTTTTCAACATGAGTCTTTTTTTTTTTTTAGTCCTATTTTCAACGTGAGTCTCTTTTTTTCTTTTTTCTTTTTTTGAGTGCTACATAATTTTTGTTCTTATATAGATTATCATTATTTGAGTTTGAGTTTAAGTTGGACTTGTTAGAGATATAGAGTTTCACTCCATGTTAAGTTTTGATTAAAAAAAAATAATTTTGTTTTAAAAAAATGATAATGATGAGTTTGAGTGTAAGTTGGACTGATTAGAGAAATAGAGTTTCACTCCTTTTTAAGTTTGGACTAAATAGAAATAATTTAATTTAAATATTGTGCTGTCGTGAAAAATTGTGAGAGTTTCAAAGGCTTCGGTTTTATATATATATACTAGTCGTTAACCCGTGCATCATATTATAATTTTTTTTAACCCATAATAGTACAGAATGTTCAACAAATAGCAAAATGGGGGGAAATATAAAGAGAATACAAATTGACTAAAAACGGATTAGAATCTTAACAAATTTAAGTTAAGAAAAAACAGTTGGCGATGCAAATCCTTCAATTTAAGAACTTTCGTGGCGTTTCAATTAATGCCTAAAAACCAAGTCTTATCTAGTTGAAAATAGCTATAGAATAAATAAAAAATAAAAAAGGGGCTCTCTCCTGTTCTTCCAACCTCAAGTGTCAAGCAATGATCTTAGAATGGATTATGGCAACAAAAGAAGTCCACAACACAAATTTGGGTAAAAGATACCACCTACAACATTTAATATTCTGTGAGGAAAAAGATATGACAATTCAACTACAAATTTTAGTTAAAAAATTAATTGCAAGTAATATAGCAAAGCATGATTCCAAGCCAAAATTTTGATTCTAGAACAGTAATAGGTTCAAGAACAAAATATGATCTAGCTCAGATTTCTGCAAAAGAAAAAACTGCATTTTTGTTCTCTATATTTTCATTTTTCTTTTGCTCCAAACGTGATGAATAAATTAAAGTTTTAAAAGACAACAAAGATGAAAAAATTGATGTGTAACCCCAAAGTCTTAGGGCAAAGAATTCAACTTAAGCAATCTAGATGTTAAACTCTAGGAGTTTATACTTTCTTTTTCAGCTTTAGATGCCCTTGTGATTCTCATAAAAAAAATAGCTTTAAATGTAAATAAGCATCCTTTCATCAACATGTTTAATATAAACACAGGCCAAGGAAAAAAACCATTACAAAAAAAAAAAAGAGAATCCTATTGAGTTGAGAACAATTACATCTCAGCGAAGAAGCAATTTACAATAAAATTACTAAATTTCTAAACTTTTTTTTATCAACATAGCACAACTTTTTCATAAAAAAAAATGTAGTACAACTTAAAATGATGAACCATAGAACAACGGAGACCATTGTTCCCATTTTTTTTAATAGTAGAAAAAGGAACAAAACGGAATAGTAGAAGAATTAAAACCTTCTGGGTTGTGTTCCTTGCAATCCTCCAAAACCAAAGGAAACCCACAAAAAAAAAAAACATGAAAAATAATCAAGCAATAGGGAACTAAACGATATAAAAGAAAATCCATATGGATAAAAGAGAGAAAAAAACAGGAATGTATGGAGATTCAAAGGTGAGAATTAAGGCAACGTGGTAATGGTAAAGTTTACAAACAAATAGAGAGACAAACGGATATAATTAGGGAAAACAATTTTGAAAAGAATTGAGAGAATTACCTGGCATGATAAACCAAACAAAATCTCATCCTGATTATATGGGGTAGTTGACAATTGAAGAGTTGGGTGATTTTCTAAGGAGGTCATATGGTGAGAATTGGAGATTATGGTGTGTTGGAGAGGGTGGATCTACAGTGTTTGCCAAGAGAAAGAGAAAAACTTACTAGTTGGGGTAGCAGAGACATAGGCAGAAGAGGAGTGGGGGAATGATAGAGAGAGATATTAGTTGTAATTCCACCATCATTGATTTCCCTCTTACCTGATCAGAATTTTTGTTTTTTGTTTTATTTATGTAAAAATGCTGATGTGTAAAAATGTGGGAGCTTTAAAAAATTCAAAGGCTTTGGTTTTATATATACTAGCCTCTGAGCATGCGCCTTGGAGGCTTTTCTATTTTTGGGTAAGGGTTAATTTAAAGCATTTATTATAATTTAGGATTACTACGTTTTCCAATTACAAAAAAGAAATCTAGGGGTGTGATGAAAAATTATTTCACCACACATAATACTCATCATACCCCTAGGTTTTTTTTTTTTTTTGTAATTAGAAAATGTAGTAATCCCAAATTATAATAAATGCTCTAAATTAACCCTTGCCCAAAAAATAGAAGAGCCTTTGAGTACATGCGTGAGCGCGTGCTCAGAGGTAGTATTTATTACTGTGATATGTCAACTTTCTACTAATTTTTTTTTAATATATATATATATATATATATACAAAATAGAAATTCAACGAATTTGCAACAATTTGAAAAAAAGAAGAAGTAATAGATGGACTTTAAATATTCTATGAATAAATAGCAAACACTAATTTTTTTTATAGATTAAGATAAACGTGAAATTTAGTTTTATTTTGCACATAGGAAAGACATCCATTAACTATTTAAATTTTAAAATACTCAACTTCTACACAAATACAAACTTCCACCACCACATACACATTCTCCCATTTGAATTGGGCAATTTAAGCTGTACTCTTAGTCTTAACTTCTAATCCTTATCTTTTCTTTTATTTTTTTTAAAGTTTTTTAATAAAATAAAAGTTTTAAAATTGTTTAGAAATTTCTCTTATTCGGTTACTCCTTAACTAAATTTTAAAATTTTAGGTAAGTAACAACTTAAAAATCTTAAGTTTTAGCTTATCTAAAATTTCTTTCTCACAAAAAAAAAAAAAAAAAAAAAAAAAAAAAAAAAAAAAAAAACTTATCTAAAATCCTTACACCTAGCTACACGTTGAAGGCTTAATAAAAATTGGTTAGGATAAAGAAATAAAATGAAAAAGTCACCTGGAATACACGGTTCTTACTCGGTTACTCCTTTTAAAATTTTAGATAAGTAAAAACTTAAAAATCTTAGATTTTAACTTATCTAAAATTTCTTTCTAAAAAAAAAAAACTTGTCTAAAGTTTAAGACTTTTAACTGTTCATAAACACATTTGCTGGTATTAGCAAAAAAAAAAAAAAAAAAAAATTCCTTACACCTACACGTTTAGGGCTTAATATAATGATGATACCTTGAAGAAAAGTTACATACCTTTTAATGAAATTAGAAGTTGTGTCACTGATTCTAGTTCCCAATAAACAATCACCAAAGCTTTACTATTGTCATACAATTGATACAATCACACAAAGACCAAAAAAAAAAACCTATATTATGCAAAATTCCAACTGTCTTATAATTTGCTAAACCTCAATACTACAATTCTTTCTACTCAGACATGTAAAGGCACCAATGTTAATTTAGAAACGGTTTTGTAATATTACGTTGGATGTAACGGTTAGTGAATCTATATAAATCAGTGGAGAATTGCAATAAGTATTTAACGAAAGGATTACCTAAATCTTGTAGAGAAGCGTGAAAGTTCAATTTCAGAACAGAGCGAATTATAAAACTAAGCAAAGAAAAATAAATTAATTGATTAATTAAACCAAAGAAAAATCTTACAATTTGAAAAATCCTCTTCTTCGTTCTCATTGAAGGACAAAATTTTGAAAAATCCTCGGCACTAATAAAAAGTCACATGATCCATGTGTTTTTTTCTTCTATATTCAATTAAACCACACCCAGGCTCCTTTTATACAAAGATGTAGCCACCTAACATAAACTGTATTTCAATTAGGAATAGGAATAGTAATGATTGAGAAGAGTTTTTGTTGATGTGCAACTGTCAAAAATTCTATTTCAATTAAGAATAATATGAGTAGATGTGGGGAAGAAGAGTTTTTTTTTTTTTTTTTTTTTTTTTTTTTTCTATTTCAACTGAGAAGTTCTTTTTTTATGAGAAGTTCAATTTAGAAAATGTGGGGAAGGTAATACGTGGGAGTTTTTTAATTTATTGAGTAGAAGTAGGAATTGATATCAACATAAAAGTAGGAATGGGGAGTTTTTTTAGTTATTGAGTAGAAGTAGGAATTTATATCAATGTAGAAGTAGAAATTTATTATTTTTGAGAATTTACTATTTTAACCCAATTTTTAAGTTGTAAGTTAATTAATTTAGGGGTATTTTTGAATTATTGAAAGTAAAAAACAATAACTAACTTTCTGATTCCTCAATTTACTATTTTAACCCCATTTTTAAGTTGTAAGTTAATTAATTTAGGGGTATTTTTGACAGTAAAAAAACCAATAACTAACTTTCTGAATCCTCTTAATATATACAGATACCAGTCACTAACCCGTACGATGCAAAGGAAAATCTTATGAAAGTATAGTTTATACATTAAAGCTTTTTAATTTTACATGAACTATCATAGTTTTAATAATATTTGAAAAATAAAATAAAAAGTGAAAACTCAAGCCAATTCAAGATGAACCATTGCAATTACAAAGGCAGTCCTCCCATTCATTCTTGCAAGCCAATAGCAACTGCAAGAGCTATCATGAGGGCATTCCATCGGATAGTCTTGACCCAAGTATGCTCCTCCTTTATTTTAATCCTATACATCAGCAATTTGAAGTGAGTTTTTAGCAAGTGGTATCAAGTAAAAATCATGTTTGCACAAACCTAAATAGACATCAACAATTTTACCAAGTTTTTTGCTAACTTCATAATAATTATGGAATACCTTGTAGGCTTTAATCACTACTGGCACATCATTGATGTTGAAGTTTATACATGTTCTACATGTGGTATTAAGTTTTGGGGTTTTATAGATGTAGTAGCCAAATCATATATGGAAAGACTTTTATCGCATAATAATGATGCAACAATCAATATATAAATATATTGTGTGTAACAACATTTAAAAGGAACAAATAAAAAATAAGTGTACTCATTGTTTTGAATTATCCATTCATCTTAATCAGAATTTAACAAACTAAATTTGATAAAATGGTTTTCATATGAATAAAGCTTAATAAAGCTTGAGTATAGTTTCCATATAATTCATCCAACAAAGTCTACAACTCTTACCAGACCTCTTTTGGATAAGTGAACTACTCTTCTCAAACCTTACCAAACCTAAAAGAAAAGAATGAAAGAAAACTTTAAATCAAATAATCATTCAGAGGAACAACTGCAAACAACCATGAAAATTTTATTACTTGAGTTTTTATTCATTGAAATTGAACATTTACATGTTTCCTACCATAAGGTTTTGGATTTTGACTGCAATTCCAAATGCCATGTTGCTTAATGCCAAGTTGTAAATTGTCAGTGTTAGGACATATGTCAACATTTTATGTATTAGCTAATCCTTAAACAAAACGCATATTACTTGTAATTGGGTAGATCTAGGATGTGTTTAATGCTTCAAGAAACAAGGTTTCAAGTTCAAGTGTTAAAGCTATGCAAATTTGTCCAAGAATCAAGTGAAGAGATGTTGTTCATTAAAGCTCGACAGCTAGTATTTATCGAGGTTTAAAAGAGCTGTTTCAGCCCGAGGCTTTATAGCTGTTCAATAGATAGGGCATCTGTCGAGATTTATAAAGTTCAGTTTTTCAGAGCTGATTTTCATCCAATTCATGAATGTATGTTTGGGTTTTCTTTTCTTACAACCCTAAACATATATAAGGATTATTTTAAGGGCCGTCATAGGTTGCACAGTTGCACGAGAGCATAATTTCACAAGTGTGAAGAAAAGTGTGACCGGAAACCTAGTTACCTTAGATCATCTTGAAGAAGCTGCTGTGTTTGTACTCTGTAGGGTTTTGTGACCAAGAAACTTCGTGATCTTCATCGTGTGATGAAATGAAGAACTTTGTAGCCAACATCCTTCTCAAGTTAGTGATTAAGTCGTGTACTGGCATCTGCGCATCTATTGGTTAGTCATGTACTGGGAGCCGTGCAATACAAAGAAAGATTGTCACTACAGAATAAGTTCAATTGGGTATTGGGGTAAGGGTTCAACTGTAGGTTGGTATAAGGTACTGGTATTTCTTTTACTTGTAACCGTTTGTTTTGATAATAGTAGAATATCGGGAGTGGTGACCTTAAAATCACCCGGTGAGGTTTTTGCCTCGAAGGTTTTTCCCATTTGTAAATAAATGACCGTGTCAATTTATTTTTCATTGCATATTTATTTAGTTGGTGATTTGTTTGCGCTACCACATATATTGCATGTTAAATTGATTAATTAATTAAAATTTGCTAATTAATCAACTAATCCATCACAAGGGGTCAATACATTTTTAGCCTATCAGTCAGCTTCTCATCTTTTTTAGGAATCCATCATCTCTTCTCAAAGGCATTGTCCTAGCTTGCTGAGCCTTCACCATCCCTGTTAAACTCTAGCCTAAACAACTATATAAAGATGCTTGATTCCCAAACTTACTAAATAGAAATCCAAAACTTATCATATGTATTATATCCCTACACTTTCTAAATAACCAAACCAAAATTATTATTAAAACAAAAAAATACAAATATGCACACAATGATACAAAAAGAGAGAGTGTTTATAAGAAAACTCAGATAATACCCAATTGTGATAATCAGAATCTACTGGTAGCCCATGTAAAAATACTTGGAGTCAATAACAATGCAATGCAATCTGCTACATAGATTAAGATCATTCACCAAAAAAAAAAAAAAAAATCAAAAAGTGCGAAATGGGAAGGGACATAGATAATAGATTTGAAAATCTTGATAAATCCTATGAAAATTTCAAAGTAATCTGACTTTCAAATGAAAGTTGCTAGAGCTCACATCAAGGAGTTTAGGATTTTGAATAATATTGAGTCAAGATCTATAACAATGCACAAAATAGTCCATTAGGTTTGTGTAGAAAAATCGTCAAATCTAAATGGGATTAATTCTAAAACTATTAACATCAAATGGAGGAGAAAAGAGAACTTCATGGAATGAAGATAAACTCTCTCTTCTATGTTTTGTGCATCACAAGTAATTTTGAAATCAATGCACACATCTTTAACCCTCATTGCACCTTTGCTGTTAGACATAGAAAAATAGAAGGAAAATTTTTAAATTAAACACTTCAATTGCAACAACATCTCCTTAAATCTCAACCATTTCAAATAAAAAATTTCTCTCGCTTTGCATAAACATGAAAGATTCATACCAAAATCAACAAAATGATTAATTGGACATGTAAGAACTCTAAAAGAAAACTGAAAGATGAAATCTTAGGGTAACTTTGATATGGTAAAATCTGACCACCCAATTACTTTAAGGCAAATCTTCTTCCAACACCTCAAGTAGCCTATCACCACATAATGACCTCAATACATGAAGGCAAAGGCAAACAGTATGTATAGGCTATAGGAAGGCACGACTTAGTTCATGTACTCAAAAAAAATTTATTATGAGAGGAATTTGATTTTAAATTAAGAACTTGTTCTCTCATCTATACAAAAAAAAAAAAAAAAAAGCCGGGGTTGTGAGAGACCGCAAAACCTGGGGTGCTTTCAAAAAAGAGATTCGGGTACTTTTTCAAGACACTTCTCTTTTTGGGTAAGTGGTGTGGAGTCACCACTTATTTTTTATACTAAAAAATAAGAAAAAAAAAAATACAACTTTACATGACTGGATTGTTCCATTTTCATTGATTGAATAGAAAAAAAATACAAACTTGATAAATTAAGTATTACATGGCTTTAGGTCTTAGTTACAATCTACCTAGAAAATAAAAAACAAAGATAAAGCCTAGGTCTATCTATCCAAAGACACTAAATTCAGAGGCTAAGTTACGGAATGGAAAGGTGTTAGACACTCTTTCTGTCCGGACAAAGTCTGGTCTTCTAGACTCTCATGACTAATGTACCCCTTTATGCATAATATGAATGAAATGTTGCATACATGAAACACTTAACTAAACTAAGTCACATAAATCTATTTATGAATATGTCCTCTTCTTTGTCAAGAATTCAGATCTATTGTTATGATAAAAAATTTGGTTTGATTCATTAAAAAGAAACCAGATATGTTTTTGTATATGTAAAAAAAAAAATAGTTTTGGTGAAGAAAAAAAAATTAAATCTATTTTATTAAGTAAGACAAAGTTTTTTGCTTAAACAATATCAGATCTATTTTGGAAAAAAGAAAAAAAAATTGGTTTTTGGTCTATATGTGAAAAAAAAATTAGATCCGTTTGTAAAAAAAATCTAGATTTGTAGAGAGCTTTAAAAAATCAGATCTGTTTTTTTTTTATGTGAAATAAAATAAAATAAAAAATCATTTTTATAAGAGGACTACACGCATGAAATAAACCTACGCCACTTACTTCAAACAAAACAAACATCACATTACTACTCATGACCCTCTTTTTTATTTCAAAATTTGCTATGTTTAAAAATTCAGATCTACATCTAAGAAGATATAAATCTCTTTTTGTGTTAAAAAAATCCAAATTGCATCTAAGGAAGAAACAAATCTATTTTTATTAGAAAAAAAAATCAAATTTGCATCTAAGGAAGATACAAATAAGTTTTTATTAGAAAAAAATTCAGATCTGCATCTACGGAAGATACAAATAAGTTTTTATTAGAAAAAATTTAAATCTAAATCTAAGGAAGATGCAAATAAGTTTTTATTAGAAAAAAATTCAGATCTACATCTAAGGAAGATACAAATAAGTTTTTATTAAAAAAAAAATTTAGATTTACATTTAAGGAAGATACAAATCAGTTTTTGATTGTAAAAAATTCAGATTTGCATCTAAGGAAGATACAGATCAGTTTTTAATTTGAAAAAGTTCAAATCTACATCTAAGAAAAATGCAAATCAGTTTTTGTTTTGAAAAATTTCAGATCTGCATCTAAGGAAGATATAGATCTGTTTTAGGTTTTTTAAAATCTCAGATTTAAATCTAAGGAAGATACAGATCAGTTTTTGTTTGAAAAAAAAAAAAATAGATATGCATCTAAAGAAGATATAGATCTGCTTTTAGTTTTTGAAAAAGATGTAATACTAAGTAGATTTTTGAAACTAAGAAATAGACCATGACAATAAAAACATCAAGAACATATTTCAAGAAAAACAAATATTGACAATACATGTTACAAGCATTAGAAATTAAAAGAATATTTACTCTTGCATCACTAAGGTAAAAGAAATAGAAGAAAAAATGGTAAAGAAAAACCACCTCTTGCATGGACGTAATCTTCTTATTGAGGAAATATTTTAGGGTTTAAAGAAATTTGTTCAATTATCTTTGAAACCTAAAATACCTTGCTTACAAAAAAAAAAAAGAAAATTCTTATGGCTAGAGCCTTTAGAACATCTTTAACGTAAGACAGAAAATAATAGAAAGGAGAGTTAGAAAGAGGGGAAATCAGAGAGCGTGAAAAAGTGTGCTGAATTATGAGATCCAGCCTCTATTTATAGAGGCTAGGGTGTTCGAAAATTTAGCTAGATGATCAAAATAAGAACTGGGACGTGTCCTTATCTCTAAAAAATTGAAAAAGATGTGTTTTAACCTAATCCAAGTGCCCTTGGGCCGGGGCCCGAGTTCGTGCCAATTGGTGAATGACACTTTTGGATGTCGGTCCTTCATTTGAGTTTTGGTTTGTCTTGGACTCATTTTTTGAAGTTTTTTGAGCTGAGAGTTGTACTTAGATGCGTTTTTAATCCATATTCTAAAAATTAAACTATTTTCTAGATAATTCAAGTCTTTTTAGTAACGATTATCTTGTAGATAAATACTCTAAAAGTTTGGATTATCCATAATTTTATTGTTATCCAATTACCCTCTTTATTCCAATGCAAGCAAGCCTATTTTTGACACCAACTAACAACCAATCACAAAGTCATTTAATTAATTTTAATTGTCTAACCAATCATAATTAATTTAAATTAATTATGCGTGGTTGATTCTACCTAAACACAATGCATCTGACCGTGCAAACTTGATCATGCGACATCTTTCGATCTGACAGTCCGATTTGGAAACTGGTCATATCGCCACGAACGGTAGAATCTTAAGATCATTCTTATGATATGCAATGAAAAAATTAATGCATGTAATGCAATCATGAATTCTGGGCATATGAATGGTCATTCTAATCATCTTCCTTGATTACATCATGGGTGCAAAATCAAATGTCTACAAAATGCCCCTCATTGACAGAGCTTGGAAAGCGAATGTCAATGTAAAACAAAGACACTGATTTTAGCGGCCATGATTTAATTGAGGTTGAATTTTTCAAAGATTACCTGGCTCTCAAACCTAAAATCTTGGAACATAGAACTAGTGTCTTGTTTTTTTGACAAAAATGAAAATTGTGAATACTTAACCTACTTGATAGCTGATAAATTTTTAAATGATTCTTGATAATTGAGGTGACTGAGAGGCTTCTCTATCTTAGTCTGAATATGGAGGGTCGATCAAGGGGCTTCTCTACCTTGATCTTGAAGAAAGGTAACCAAATGGCTTTTCTATCTCGGAACCAGAGCTGTGACGACCAAGAGGCTTCTCTACCTCGGAACCTGAGCTATGATGACCAAGGGGTTTCTTTACCTCAATCTTGAAGAAAGGTAACCAAGGGGCTTTTCTACCTCAATCTTGAAGAAATTTTGATCAAAGGGCTTTTCTTCTTCTATCTGAACTGCTGAAATGTCCATCAAAGGGATTTTCTACTTTGATATGAACTATTGAAATGTCGATTAAAGGTCTTTTCTACTTTGACTTGAATTGTTGAGATGCCGATCAAAGGGTTTTTCTCTTCGATCTTGTAGTTAAAATGTCGATCAAAGGGTTTTTCTACTTCGATCTGAACTGTTGAAATGTCGATCAAATGGCTTTTCTACTTCGATCTTGCTATTGAAATGTCGATCAAAGGCTTTTCTACTTTGATTTGAAATGTTGAAATGACAATCAAAGGGCTTTTCTACTTCGATGAACTGTTGAAATGTCGATCAAAAGGCTTTTCTACTTTGATCTGAACTGTTGAAATGTCGATCAAAGGGCTTTTCTACTTCGATCTGAACTGTTGAAATGTCAATCAAAGGGTTTTTCTGCTTTGATCTTGCTGTTGAAATTTTGATCAAAGGGCTTTTTTACTTTGATCTAAACTGTTAAAATGTCGATCAAAGGGCTTTCTACTTCGATTTGAACTATTGAAATGTCAATCAAAGGGCTTTTCTACTTCGATCTGAATTGTTGAAATGTCGATCAAAGGGCTTTTCTACTTCAATCTTGCTGTTGAAATGTCGATCAAAGGGATTATATACTTTAATCTAAATTGTTGAAAGGTTGATCAAAGGGCTTTTCTACTTTGAGCTTACTATTGAAATGTCGATCAAAGAGCTTTTCTGCTTCGATCTTGCTATTGAAATGTCGATTGAAAGGATTTTCTACTTTGATCTTGCTGTTGAAATGTCGATCAAAGGGTTTTTTTACTTCGATCTTGAACTGTTGCCTGCAAGAAGTCAAAATTTGGGATTAGATTTTAAATGATGAGTGCTTTGTTGTCCCACTATTTTTGGAAATGTGTGACTTTCATTTGCCCCTTCTTGATTTGAATTTTTTTAATTTTAGAAAGAAAACTTTGATTGATTTTTGTAGTTCCTTGAAAATGATTTTGTCTTTGATACCCGAAACTTGGAATTTGGAACCTGAATCTTGGAATTTGAAATTGGAAATTTGGAAGTGAACTTGAGATTTGAACTTAGAATTTGAAATTTGAAATTTGGGATTTGGAATTTGAAACTTGGGATTGAAAATTTGAAACTTGGAATTTGGCAATGTATGTAATATATGGTGTTGTTGAATGAATTTTGGCTTGAGTTTTGGGGACATTGAAGTTATGAAAGATTTGTTGTATAGGCTTGGTTGAACAAATTCATGATGAGTGCGGAAAATTTGTTGGCATGTGTAAGTCTTATTTCATGAGCATGGCAAAATTTTGTGGGTATGGGTATGGAAAAATCTTGTGGGGTATGGGTATGGAAAAAAATTTGTGGTGGCATGAAATTTTGGTCATTGAAAATTTTTGTTAGGCATGAGATTTTCTTTAGTTATCCTGATGATGGGTCTAACACTTGTCTTTGTTGATTTTTTAGGTGAATTGAATGGCATTGGTTGATGCCATCACAAGATCTTTGGAGGAAAGGATCAGAAATCTTAAGCTTCATAATCGGCAGCAGGAATCTCATTTTTATGCAAGTCAAGAAGGAAACACTGAAGGTGGCTCCTTTAGAGGTTGGTCGAGGAAATCTTCGCCCAAGCAGACCCGGAGTCCTAATGATGCTTGATTTGTGTTTTTAAATTTCTTGTGAAAACAAGAACAAGTGTTTCTTAGACAAATTTGTATTAATCATAGCCTTTAGCTCTTTGTCCTTTGAATTGCTTTTGATCTTGTTGGAACTTTAGATGTGACAATCTTAGAATTCACCTGATGAAGTCTTGTAGTGCCAATCTAAACTTATCTTGACCAATTCTGATGGAATTTTCGTACTTGAATGAGGTGGAGTTGAATGCCTCTAGTTTAGAAATGAATGCATGATTTTTGGAAATCTTGATTTTTTTATGAAAAGATGATGATGATGGTTTTTTTTTTTTTTTTTTTGAAAATGAAGGAGATATGGTTGAATGCCCCTAGTTTGGATATGTGCTTGTGATCTTGAAAAATCTCAATTTGATCAATTTTTGAAAATAATGATACAGGTAATGATTTTTTTTTTTTTGAAGACAAATGATTAAGGCAAGTCTGAATGCCCTAGTTTAACCAAAAAAAAAAAAAAAATCCTTTTGAGTGTCAAATAAGGTCAAAAACGGATCGAGAGAGTGATTGAAAACACGAAATTGTGTAAATAAGCATATATGGGGTTAAGTGTCATTTGGCCCATTGAAAGGGTTTGCATCTAAATCCTTTGTTTTTTGAACAATATTTTCTTTGTTTGTGACCATGAAATGCTTTTCTACTCAGCTACAAACTCTTTGAAACCTATTTAAACTGGATTAAAAATTGATGCAGCTTACTTTAGTGGTCCCTTTTGCAACAACTCTTCTGCATAAAGGTTAGCAAGACAATAATCACAAGCAAGTGTTATCTATGGCAAACAAACAAAATTTTTCTTCTTCAACCATTCATGATATCAACAGGTGGGTTCGCAGCTTTGATTTTAGTACCAAGACCAATTTTACAGCCTATAAACTAGAGGGAATTAAGGCTATGAGGAGCATCAAAATCAAGTAGGACCTCCTTCGTGCTACTATGAATTTCTAGGATATTGAGGATCATGTGTTCCAGTTTAAGACTGCTGAACTTTGTACCACCATTGAAGAGTTTTCAGCTACCTTGGGTTATGATCCTAGCAAGAAGTCAGTAGTCGTTTCTTGTGACCCCCGGCATAGGGAAAAATTTTTTGATGCTCTTGGACTCCCTACTTCAATTACCAATAGCATGATTGAAGGATACATGGTGAATATTCGTATGATTTTTTCCAGATTGATGAAAAACGTACTCACGGAGTGGTTGACAACATGCAGAAGAATTTTGGCTTAGCTCTCTGCTTTGTGGGAAAATTCTTGCTTTTCTCTAGAAGTCCTGGCTTTGTGGATGCTTGAGCCATAAGTGTCTTGAATCAGATTAGAGATGGTGATAATACTGCTCCTCTGATCTTAGCAGAAACTCTTCTAGGATTGGACTCTATTTTCCAAGGTGGAGAATCACAGAACTTTCTCGGGAGTCCCTTGGCTTTGCAAATATGGTTGATGGAAAGATTGAACATGATTGCCACACATTCTGTTGTTGATTATGGTCTTGACAATTTTCTCAATAGGACTATCTTCAAGACTGAATGTCAAACTGAGAGTGACTGGGTGAAATTTCTAAACAAGAAATCCAGTGCCTCCATTTAATGGAATTGTTATTGGTGGAAGTGCCCACCCCTTTGTTCCGGTCTCCGGGATTAGATCACATCTTCCTAATTCTATAGAAGGAATGCTTTGTTAAGGAAAGCAACTTTCTACAAGGCTGACAAACTCTTGAGGCAATTCCAATATGAGCAAGGAATGCCTGATGGAAAAAGAAGAATATATTTTACTCCTGTGGACATGAATTCTAATTCTATAGAAAACATGTTGTTGGGCTTAGAGATGGCTGATTGAGTGGATCAGTCCTTTGTTAAGGTTTACTTTCAAAGGATGACCACAAACTACTCTAACTGGCAAGTGAACAAGAATATGGACAAAGAGGCTGACATGGTTGCTAGGAGAAATCAATTCCTCAGAGACAACCGAGAAAGACACGAGACTGACAGCTACGAGTTTAAAAGGAGGGACCTAGATGACACGGTACCTCACATAGATGAAAGTAATGAATGACGCAAGGAGAAAAGATTGAAGAAAAAATGGTCATTTTATTTTTATGTCTTCGAAAATGTTTATTTTTAAAAGTTGAAGTGAAATACTTAAGTTTAGGAATTATTCACAACTTTTAGGTTAAAGGCTCTGTTTAAGGTGTAGGTTTTTTTTTTTTTTTTTTTTTTTTGGGTTTGGTTTTTTCTAGGATTTGGTTTAGGGTTTAGGTTTTGGATTTTGTGTAATGACATGGTTTAATGAAATTGTTGAAATTTTGAAAAATTTTCTTTTTTGCTTATTGGGTACATGGTGGGTTTGGAGAAATTGTGACTGGACCAATGCATGGTTGCCTATGTACCTCGTTGGTAGAAGGATCAGGTCATCACGTAGTTCATTTTATATTTACCTTAACTTTTTCCTAGGCTGCCTTTTCGGGTTTTTAACCTAGCAGGCTCTCTCACACTCTATTTTTTACTCTCCTTTTGCATAGATCGCCCTTTCAAGTTTTCAACCTACCTTCTTTCTTCTTCTTTTTTTTTTTTTTTTTTTTTTGACAAACCTAGGAAGGGAAATAGCATAATTTACAAATACTTCAGACGTGGTGCTTTGAGACTACGACCTCAGACGTGGTATTTCTTTAATTGATCCATGTTGGTTGGCTTAGTGAAAGGGTTTGCATCTAAATCCATCAACCTTACTGCTCCCCCAGAGTATATCTGCTCCAAAGTGCATAGGGTAATTGTAGGTGCTAGTCCTTGTAGTTTTTGTGCTCTTCTTCAAGATTCGCCCTATATTTTTGTTAGCAGGCTTAATTGCTCCATTAGTTTGAGGACGGTAGGGTGAAGATTTGTGGTGCTGAATGTTGAACTCTCATAGCAGCTATTCTGTTTCTCCTTTAAAATGTTGCCCATTGTCTGAGATGATTTCATATGGTACCCCATATCTACAGATGATATTTTTCTGAATGAATTGAGCAATTTTCTTTGAGTTCAAAACCTTATATGAGGCAGCTTCTACCCATTTAGTAAAATAATCAATGGCTACGAGTATAAATTCATGACCATTGGATGCTGTTGGGTGAATCTTCCTAATAATATCTATCCCCCATGCAGAAAACGGCTAGGGTGGAGTCATAGTATATAGTGGCATGGGTGGCATGTGCTTCAGATCTACATGGACTTGGCATTGATAGCATTTTCGAACATGAGCCGCATAGTTGGCTTCTATAGTGGTCCAATAATTACCTTGTTTCATTATCTTCCTTGACAGCATGTGTGCATTCATATGTGACCCATAACTTGATTCATGGACCTCTTCAATTATTTTTTGTGCTTCCTTGGCAATCACACAAAGGAGATGAATTCCATTATATAATCTTCTGTAAAGCCTTTCTTGGTCATTCTTATCTGTAGATGGTGGGTATGTCCCATTTTTAAGGTATTGTAGGATGTCTGAATACCATTCAGCTTCTCCATTCTTTCCCTCATCTTATTCTATTATCATGCAAGAAGCTGGCTTCTCTTTGTGTTCAACCACTATTGGTTTTGTTTTGTCTTCCTTAGGTTCATCCATCATGGATGCCATTGTTGCTAAAGCATCTGCAATCTGATTCTGTATCTTTGGCACATATTGGTATTGGATCTTACTGAATTTCGAGGCCTAACTTTGAAGACATTCATGATAAGGCATTAGCCTTTCTTCCTTAATCTTCCATTTATTCTGAATCTAAGAGATTATTAAAGCAGCATTTCCTTATACTTCTAACTCTTTTACTCCAAGACTTAGGGTTGCTCGTAACCTCATGATGCAGGCTCCATATTCAGTGGCATTATTGGTGACAGGAAAGTTAAGTCTACTAGAAAATGGGATGTGAATCCTTTTCAGAGAAATTAGGAGAACTCCAATGCCACTTCCATTTTGGTTAGTTGCTCCATCAAAATACATCTTCCATGATTCCACCTCAATCTCCATAATACCCTCATCTGGAAAGTCTCATTGGATCTCTTCAGCTTCTTTTGGTGAACAATAAGCTAAGTGATTAACAATTGCTATCCCCTTCACAAACTTTTGAGTTACATATTTAATATCAAATTCTGACAAAAGCAAAACTCAATTAGCTGTCTTCCTGTCTTGTGCAAGCTTTTTCATTAAGCACTTTAAAGGATCCATTCTTGTAATCAACAAGACCTTGTAAGCAATTATTATCTGAGTTTGCGGGTTGCCCATACAAGTGCTACACATGTCTTCTTAAGTGGTGAATACTTTCCTTCATAAGGCAGCATTTTCTTTCTAATGTAGTAGATTTCATTCTTCTTCCTAGACTTTTCTAGGTATTGAGCAAGCAAAGCCCCTATTGCTATATCCGTAGTTGTGAGATACAACATTAATGGCTTTTCAGGTGCTGGTGGAATGAGTATTGATGGCTTCAATAGATAATTCTTGATCTTTTCAAAGGCTTTTTGACATTGTTCATTTCATACTATAGGAGCTTCCTTATTGAGCAATCAAAAAATTGGTTCACATGTCATGGTGAGTTGGGCTATAAAGCTTGTTAAGACATATGTGTTTCAATTGTTTAGAACATATGTCATTGCTTTATGTAATTGGCTTATCCTTTGACAAAACGCACTTAGCTTGTATTTGGGTAGATCTAGGATGGTTTTAATACTTCGAGAAACAAGGTTTCAAGATCAAGTGTTAAAGCCATGCAAGTATGTCCAAGATTCAAACTGAAAAGTACCAGTCAGTAAAGCTCGACAGCTGGTTCGACAGCTTCATCTATCGAGCTTTAAAGAAGTTGTTCAGCTCCGAGGCTCGACAGCACCTCGACACCTCTAGCTGTCGAGATTTATGAAAAACAGATTTTGAAATTCTGTTTTGATTCCAATCCGTGGATGTGTCTTTGGGCCTTCTTTTCTTCTAACCCTAGACATATAAAAGGATTATTTTAGGGGCCGAAAAAAGTGGACACAAGTTACACAAGCATTGTTCAAGCAAGTTGTACCCTAAGAGAAAAGTTCTTGCCTTAGTTCATCTCTTTTGTGAAGAAGTTGCTGTGTCTTTGCACCATAGGGTTTTGTAACCAAGCATCTTCTTGATCTTCATCGTGTAGATGAATTGAAGAATTTTGCAACCAATAACTTTCTCTAGTTGGTGATTGAAGTCGCGTACTAGAATCCGTGCAATTGGTTAGTCACGTACTGGGAGCTGTGCATCAAAAGGAGAAATTGTCATTACAGAATAAGTCCAATTGGGTATTGGGGTAAGGGTTCAACTGTAGGTTGGTATAAGGTACTGGGATTCCTTTACTTGTAACCGCTTGTTATGATAATAGTGGAATTTCGGGAGTGGTGACCTTAAAATCATCTGGTGGGGTTTTTGCCATGTAGGTTGTTCCCATTCGACAACAAATCACCGAGTCATTTAATTTCCACTGCATACTTAGTTTAATTGGTGATTTGTTTGTGCTACCATGCATTTTGCATGTTAATTTGATTAATTAATATCTTGGCTAATTAATCAACTTAATCCATCACCAGGGGTCAATACGTTTTGGGCCTATCAAAGCTGTTGATGTACTGTATCCTCCCTAAAAATCCTTGGGTCTCCTTTTTTGTTCTTGGAGGCTTCATCTCTACAATTGCTTTGATTTTGTCAAGGTCGACTTCAATTCCTCTCTGGCTTACCATAAACCCTAACGGCTTTCCAAATGTGGCTTTGAAAATGCACATCTTTGGATTCAACCGTAACTTGTAGAACGAATTCTTTCAAAGAACTTTTATAAAGCTGGCATATACCCTTCACAGTCTTTGGACTTCACTATCATATCATCAACATAAACCTTTACTTCTTTATGGATCAAGTTATGCAACAAAGTGGTGGTTGTACATTAGTAAGTAGCACCAGCATTTTTAAGGCCAAATGGCATGACCTTGCAACAATATGTCCCCCATGGAGTAATAAAGGAGGTTTTCTCTATTTCTTCTAGAGCCATCTTAATCTGATTATACCCTGAAAATCCATTCCAATGGAAAATCATCTTTTGGGCTAGCATTATTCAGATGTCGAAAGTCTACACACATTCTGACCTTCCCATCCTTCTTTAGTACCGGAACCACATTAGCTATCCACTCCGGATATTTGGACCACCCTTTGGAATCCAGAATTATACTGTTTCTTAACCTCTTCTTTGATCTTAAGAGTCCACTCTAGCTTCATGGTTAGATATGTTGGAATGTAATACTATACTATATCTGTATCAATCCCGTGCATGTCTTCATATGACCATGCAAATACCTCTTTGAATTCTGTTAGTAGTGCCACTAATGCATCTTTCTCAGAAATGGTTATAGTAGCTCACTTATATCATTTTAGGTTCATCATCAATTCCCAAGTTAATGGGTTATGTTTCTTCTTTTATGGGTTCTAGGTGTCCTTGTTTTAATTCTTTATTATTAGGAGTTTCTTTACCAATTTTAGAAATAAAAACATTCAAAGCCAGCCAATAAGCAGAATTTGAAATTATATTATAAGGAAAAGAATTCTCAATAGACTTAACTAAATCAGACTCAACATGGATACTATCACAAACAGACTTGACAAGAATAGAAATACTAGCAAAAATAGACTCAATGGGGACAGAAACAATATTATTGGCAGGGGTGACTGGCTCGATAGTCTTGATTTTCTTGGCAAGAGTGACTAACTTGATGGTCTTGATTTTCTTCATGTAGTCCTCCATGGGGTGGGCGGCTCCCTCCCACGACCAATTCTTCAACTCAGTTGTGGCTTCAGTGATTGCAGGTGTCTCCCAACATATTCCTTCTTCCCTCAGCATCAATACCGGGGGGTCTTCATTCATATAATCTATGGCTTCATCATCAATCTCCATACTTTTGGGCTTGTCAGTCACAAAAGCACTAAAGCACTTTATGCTATCCATCCACTCACCAAACAGATCTTGCTTCCCTTTGTTACTGAAATGGGTGTGTTGAGGAAGGTGTTCTGACTCGCCCCCTTCCATCTTCTCATTATCACCTTATGCATTCTCAAGTGTTAGGGTTTTGAGACTGTGGATCATTAATTTTTGGTCTAGAATGGCCAATCTAGCATCTATGTCATCCTTCTTTTCGATATTCAAGGTCTGTGAGCCAGGTTTTGAATCGTAATAGGACCCAATTCTAGAATCTCTTTACCATGCTTGTCATATCAAGGACCTAACTTTGAACTAACATATATAATGCAGCTCCAATCCGAAAGGCACTCATAGTCTACATTATCGGCTTCTCCAATCTCCCTTCATGCATCTTTTAATACATTTATCAGCCTGTATTGGTCACTAACAATATCGCTCCACTTGTTAGCTTCAGCATCATCTTCAATACCTTTATCATAGTAGTCTACATCATCATCGTACTCTTCATAATAGAGCGCATCAACTTCATATTCTTTATCACTAAAGGTCTCACCCCAATCATTATCATTGTATCGGCTATTATAGTCTTCACTATTGTTACTCTCACTATCATTGTTGTTGTCATCATCACCATGTCCACTATCACTGCCATTGTTGTCACTACTACTATCACTCTTGGCATCACTTCCTTCATCATCATTACTAGGGGCTACTCCTGTTAGGATGTATGCCCTTAAATCTTATTGTATGATGCTATATATAACATTATATATGACTTAATGTTGTGTTTAATAAAGTTGTTTTATTATTATCTAAAATAATTGTAACATGAATATTCGAACATTATCATATAGTTCATGAGATGCATAGTGTGTGATTTAGTCACAAAAGATATAAATCACAAGTTCTTTATAAATTCAGAATCTTAGTTCGTAGTCGGTGATAAAATTGGGCATTTCATCTACGAAGACTATAACATATCAACTAAGATGATTTGTTTTGATCATGGAAATGGAGATTTCTAGTTGGTATGTTGATATGTTTTAAGTTAAAACATATTAAACTGGATCGTTGTGAGATTTATTATTCTCCTAATGACTGTCAATTGAATAATAAATCTTATGATTTCTATTTGCATGAACTCTTAATTCTGAGAGAATAATGGACTTGATCATGAGGTGTAGGTTGCTTTGATATATCAGGAGTGAGATCTATATTTACGGTCAAAACCTCAGTATGTTAGGCAATCACATTTAGTGTTGATGGAACATATATTCTCAAGATGAAATTTATAGTCTCTTAAAGGAGATACAAAATATTCCCTTGAGATAAGTTTATTATGTTTGGTTATTCAGAGAGTTAGACCTAACCACTTTAGTAAGGTGTTACTAAAGTATATATTTATGGAATTTAATTTCATAAATATATGATGAATAACTTAAATGATTGAACTGGGCACTCAAGGAAATAAGATGTAATAATTTACAAAGTGGCAGTTTACTTTTATGATTTTGTATTACTACGAATATTTTATGAAGGGGTTGCATGTACAATAAAGTTTTGGGATATAATTTATAGATAAGGCCTAGAGTGCAACTATATTTATATAGTGGTATTAAATATAGTTATTGGTAACTTTGGACTTGTCAAGAGTTGACAGAAAAGCCCAAGGCTCATTGAAGCTAGTGTCTTATTGGTCCATTTTGGTCCCAATCCAAGCCACACACTTAAGCCTAATTGGAAAGGCCCAAAAGGCCAGCCCAATTAGATAATTAATTAGATATAAAGAGAGAAACATACAGAATTTTCTAAAGTGAACAATAAAACACGATTGTGAAAAGGTGTGTATGTAAGTGTTAGACATTTGACATTCTCCCTTGGAAAACTGATTGAGAGACTACACATCTTGGGCGTTAGTGGAATTGGAGTAAAGATTAAAAGTATTTCCAAGTGCTTCTGATCTTTGGTTTTGAAATTCACCGCTCCAAGGTACACTGTCTTGTTCTTAAATTATGAAACTTACATAGTGCATGTTAACATTTACGAATGAAGTAGATCCGTTTATTTTCAGCTGCGTATGTTTTGTATGCAATACAAACATGTATTTTTTTTCCATCAAATGGTATCAGAGTGGTCTTCATTTCGTATCTGTTTAACATGTTTTGAGTTTTGGAATTGTAAACAATAGTTTCATGTTGTTAGAAATTCATTTTCTGCATTGTTGTTGAAATTATTGTTTGATAAAAACTGATATTGATGTTATGATGTTGTTTAATTTTTAGTTTAAGTATGTTAAATTGAACTTTAAGGCTATAGCATCAATGAAATTCAGTTTTGATATCAATTTCTGTCCATTCTGTTCATATGATGGTTGTTTTGTTCATGAAAACGTTAAAAAAACTGTCTTTAAATTTTTTTTGGAAAATTCAAAATTCGAGATGCTCGATTGATCGAGAATCTGTCGAGCATTAATCGATCTGACAGAAGTTTTCTCGATCGATCGAGGATCTGTTGAGGATCGTTCGAGCATCCAGAACTATTCTCGATCGATTGAGGACTGGAAATCTAGAATTTTCTTAAAGTTTTTCACATATATTAAGAGCAAGGCTATGTGTTATTTGTTTATGCATGTTCCAAATGATAAAAACATTTATTTTAAAACATCTAGTGGGAGAGAGATACAAGGGTTAGATCTCATGACCTCCATTATCGGTTTATAGTAGTGTGAGATAAGCATCTCGTCTTGGCGTATATGCCCCGCGATCCCAAAAAAGGGTGTTTGTTTCATAGTACTACAAGATTGAACTTACCCATTTAAAATAGTGTGAACAAGCACCTCGTCTTGGTGTATATGCCTTGCGATCCCAAGGAGGGTGTTTTTGTTTCATGGTACTACAAATTTAAACATTATAAAAGGAGATGAAATGTGGCTACACATGACTCTAGATAATGGTGTACACTAGGCTAAGTGTAATGTTAACCTCCCAAAGGAGCTATGCCATTATTACTTAAAGGCCAAAGGTAATACGACATATTGTTAGTGTTTGATAAGAGTTATCATGATAGCACTAATAATGAAAATAGTTCTCAATCAATCATAGTATTTATAATAAACTTGCTACCAAGGAATTATAAACATTGAATTGGGTTGTCGTTGCATATATTATTTTATGGTTTTATTAAGGTTCCATATTATATGCTTATATGCTAAATTGATAATATCCAGTTTACTTATCATATTCATGTTTATTATTTTCAGATTTGAACATGGCATCATTTAGCCCATTTGTTTCTATTCTTAATCAAAACAAACTGACTGGATTCAACTACGTTGACTGAAAAAGAAATTTGTACATTGTTTTAACAGCTGAAGAGCACAAATATGTGCTTGCTCAACCACGTCCTAACTTTCCTTCATTAGATACTCCTCTTGAGGAAAAACAACAATATGATCGTTGGCAGAAATCTAATGAGATAGCCAAGTGCTATATCCTAACATCTATCTCAAATATTCTACAGCATCAAATGCAGAATGTAAAACTAGCTTCGGACATTATGTTAAGTCTGAAAGATATGTTTGGTGAGCAAGGCCGTTCAGCAAGCTAAGAAACCATGAGGTAAATTTATAATACCAAAATGGTTGAAGGTACTTTAGTGAGGGAGCATTGTCTTACAATGATCTCTAATCTGAATACATTGTAAGTTTTAAGTGTCGACATTGATGGAGAATCCCAAGTGAATTTGATACTCCAGTCACTACCGGAATCATTCAAGGACTTCAGACTGAATTATGATATGAACAAAAAGGTTTATTCTTTGTCTGAATTGATGAATGAATTAGTAGCGGCAGAAGGCATCCTTGGTACCTCTAGTGTTGAAGCCAATGTGGGTGAAGTTTCTACTTCTCAACCTAAGTCGAAAGGCAAAGGTAAGAAGAAGAAGAAGAAGAAGAAGGACTTCTTTAAGCAGGATGGTAAGCAAATTGCCTTGGGAGTTGCCAATAAGGGAAAGAAAGTCAAAGGAAAGTGTTTCCATTATGGCGAGAAAGGTCGTTGGAAGAGGAATTGTCTAATTTTCAAAGCTGCTGAGAATAAGGGTATGAAAAGCACATTCCTTCTTGAAATATGTTTGGTATAGAATCCCACAGATTCCTGATGTGTGGATTCAGGTTGTACTAATCATATCTGCAATTCTTTATAGGGGTTTCAAGAGACCAGAAAGCTGAATAAAGGGGAATTGTTTCTTACTTTGACTGATGGGAGTGAGATTCCGGTTGTAGCTATTGGTGTTGTTAATTTATGTTTTAAGTCTAGGGTTTTAATATTGGAAGATTGTTTATTTGTACCTAATGTTTGTAGGAATTTAATTTTTACAACTTACTTAGGTAAATATGGGTATTGTATTATCCTGAAAGACAATGTTGTAATAAAGAAGAATAAAATGTTTATCTGTTCTAACAATACTGTGGATGGTCTTTATATTTTAACTCCTGATAAGCATGAATTATACAATTCTGAATTAGATAGTAACTCTTATGTAAAATCATTAAATAGAAAGTTTCTTTCTAATGATGCATATCTTTGACACTTGTGTTTGGGTCATATTAATTCAAATAGGATTCAAAGGCTAATCAAAGATGGACTTTTACAACCCATGGACTTTGATGAATTTCCAGTTTGTGAATCTTATTTGGAAGGTAAAAAGACCAAACGACCTTTTAATACAAAAGGTAGAAGAGCCCAAGAGTTGCTTGAATTAGTTCATACAGATGTATTTGGTCTTATGTCAACCTAAGCAAAAGGAGGTTATGAGTACTTCATCACTTTTACGGATGATTACTCAAGATATGATCATGTGTACCTAATGAGATGGAAGTCCAAAACCTTTGAAAAGTTCAAAGAGTTTAAGGCTGAAATTGAGAACCAATTGGGTAGACGCATAAAGGCCATTCGATTTGATCGAGGTGGCGAATATTCTTGGGGATTTCAAGGATTGCCTAATTATGAATGGGATTGCATACCAATTAACTGCACTTGGAACTTCTCAATAAAAAGGTGTTGCGGAGAGAAGTAATAGGACTTATTTAGAGATGGTTAGGTCCATGATGAGTTATTTAACTTTACCAGTTTCTTTTTGGGGATATGCACTAAAAAATGTAATGTATATTTTGAATTTGGTTCCATCAAAATCTGTTCCTAACACACCTAAGGAATTGTGGAGTGGGCACAAGCCTGGTATGAAATATCTTCACATTTGGGGATGTCTAGCACATGTGTTGAATGGGAAGTCTGATAAGTTGGAAGCTAAAACGGAAGTATGCATGTTTTTAGAGTATTCAAAAGAAATCAAGGGTTATTTATTCTATAATCATAAGGATAACAAAGTGTTTGTTAACACTAATGCTAAATTTTTGGAAAATGATTATGTGAATAACTTTAATCCTAGGAGTAAAGTTGTTTTGGCTAAAATAGATGAACCTGTAGTTGAACAACCAATAGATGAAGCTAGGGATGATGTGGTCGTATTAGATACACCACAAGATATTACTCATGAGATGTCTAGCACACAGGTGCCTCGTCGTAGTGGGAGAATTGTTCGGCCTCCTGTGAGATTTATAGGTTTGGGAGAAACTTATGAAGCTATCTCAGAAAAGGCTGAATCGGATCCTTACACTTATGATGAAGCAATAAATGATATAGATGCACATCATTGGTCCAAGTTATGAAATCGGAATTGGATTCTATGTATTCCAATCAAGTTTGGAATCTTGTAGAGGCGCTTAACGACATTAAACCTGTTGGTTGAAAATGGGTTTACAAGAGGAAGAGAGGGATAGATAGAAAAGTTGAAACCTTTAAAGCAAGACAAGTGGCGAAAGGGTATACACAAAAAAAAGACATTGATTATAATGAAACTTTTTCGCCAATAGCCATGTTTAAATCTATCAGAATTCTCCTATCTATTGCTACTCATTATGATTATGAGATTTGACAAATAGATGTCAAGACTGAATTTCTCAATGGCAATCTTGAAGAGGAAATCTATATGTTGCAACCAAAAGGTTTCATAGCAAAGAACCAAAAGCATATGGTATACAAGTTGAAAAGGTCCATTTATAAGCTTAAGCAAGCATTTAGGTCATGGAACATCAGATTTGATCAAGCAATCAAGTCGTTTGGTTTTGAACAAAATCTTGATGAACCATGTGTGTACAAAAGACATCAAAACAAAGTAGTAATGTTCCTAGTACTTTATGTTGATGATATTCTTCTCATTGGAAATGATGTGGGAGTAATGTCATAGGTAAAAGTTTGGCTGTCAAGCCTATTTGATATGAAGGACTTGGGCGAAGCAAACTATATTCTAGGGATCAAGCTTTGGCGAGATCGAAAGAATAGGATGTTAGGCTTGTCACAAGCTGGATATATAGATAAGGTTCTAGAACGGTTTAGCATGCAAAACTCTAAGAAATGATTACTTCTTTTTAGACATGAAATTCCTCTGTCTGATAACCAAAGGCCTAAGACTCTTGAGGAAGAAAATATGATGAGACAAGTTCCTTATGTTTTTGCGGTAGGAAGTCTCATGTATGTCATGCTTTATACTAGACCAGATATTTGTTATTTAGTTGGCATGGTTTGTCGATATCAATCAAATCTAGGTCCAAAACATTGGCAAGCTGTAAAACATATTCTCCAGTATCTATGGAGAACGAGAGATTATATGCTTGTTTACCGGTGTGAGGATTTGATTCCCATTGGCTATACAAATTCAAATTTTCAGTCGGATCTAGATTTCAGAAAATCCACGTTGAGTTGTGTATTCACCTTGGGAGGTGGAGCCATAAATTGGAGGAGTGTTAAGCAATCTTGTATTGCCAACTCCACCATAGAAGACGAATATGTTGCTGCTTGTGAGGCGGCAAAAGAAGCTGTTTGGCTCAAGAAATTCCTTTCTGATCTTGGTGTTGTGAGAATTGAGCAAGCTCCTATTACATTGTTCTGTGACAATAGTGGAGCAGTTGCACAATCCAAGGACCCAAGAAATCACAAGAAATGAAAGCACATAGAAAGAAAGTACCACATCATTCGAGACATTGTTGCTCGTGGAGATGTGGTTATTGCAAAGATTGATGGTGCAAAGAATCTAGCGGATCCCTTTACCAAAGCCTTGACCATCAGGATTTTCGAGTCACATTTGTAGGAGATGGGAGTTAGATTAGTGCACAATAGTCTTTAGGACAAGTAAGAGATTGTTAGGATGTATGCCCTTAAATCCTATTGTATGATGCCATGTATGACATTATGTATGACTTAATGTTATGTTTAATAAAGTTGTTTTATTATTATCTAAAATAATAGTAGCATGAATATTCGGATATTATCATATAGTCCATGAGATGTATAGTATGTGATTTATATGATTTAGTCACAGAAGATATAAATCACAAGTTCTTTGTAAACTCAAAATCTTAGTTCGTAGTCGGTGATGAAATTGGGCATTTCATCTGCGAAGACTATAACATATCAACTAAGATGATTTTTCTTGATCATGGAAATGGAGATTTCTAGTTGGTATGTTGATATGTTTTAAGAGTTAAGACATATTAAACTAGACCGCTGTGAGATTTATTATTCTCCTAACGATTGTCAATTGAATAATAAATCTCACGACTTCTATTTGCATGAACTCTTAATCCTGAGAGAATAATGGATTTGGTTATGAGGTGTAGGTTGTTTTGATATATTAAGAGTGAGATCTATATTTACCGTCAAGAACTCAGTATGTTGGGCAATCACATATAGTGTTGATGGAACATATATTCTCAAGATGGAATTCATAGTCTTTTAACGGAGATTCAAAATATTCCCTTGAGATAAGTTTATTGGGTTTGGTTATTCAAAGAGTTAGGCCTAACCACTTTAGTAAGGTGTTACTAAAGTATATATTTATGGAATTGAATTTTATAAATATATGATGAATAACTTAAAGGATTGAACCAGGTACTCAAGGAATGAAGATGTAATAATCTACAAAGTGGCAGTCCATTTTCATGATTTTGTATTACTACGAATATTTTATGAAGGAGTTGTATGTACAATAAAGTCTTGAGATATAGTTTATAGACAAGGCCTAGAGTGCAGCTATATTTATATAGTGGTATTAAATATAATTAATGGTAACTTTGGACTTGTCAAGAGTTGACAGAAAAGCCCAGGCCCATTGGAGCTAGTGTCTTATTGGTCCCTTTTGTTCCCACTCCAAGCCACACACTTAAGCCCAATTGGAAAGGCTCAAAAGACCAACCCAATTAGATAATCAGTTAGATACAAAGGGAGAAACATACAGAATTTTCTGAAGTGAACAATAGAACACGATTGTGAAAAGGTGTGTATGTAAGTGTTAGACATTTTGACATTCTCCATTGGAAAACTGATTGAGAGACCACACATCTTGGGCGTTAGTGGAATTGGAGTGAAGATTGAAAGTGTTCCCCAGTGCTTCTGATCTTCAGTTTTGAAATTCACCGCTCCAAGGTACACTCTCTTATTTTTAAATTCTGAAACTTACATAATGCATGTTAACATTTACGAATGAAGTAGATCCGTTTATTTTCAACTTCGTATATTTTGTATACGATACAAACATGTATTTTTTTTTATCAGCTCCCCTCTTTATCACTTGTTCTTACTTCATACGGGTTCTTCAATGCATGTTGGCAAGCCTCCCAATATTCTTCTTCTTTTATATTGCAAATGGAATCTTTGAAGAGTGTAGTCATGGCATCAAGGTCCATGTAATCAGCCCAATTAGTAGGAACCCAGATTGTATCTTCCTTCTTTGGTTTTGGAAGTTTGTTGTTGTAATCAAGTAGTAGCTCAAATCCAAGCATCATAGTTCCAATCTCAAGATCGAATCTTGGTTAAGGAAATCCCCAATAGCGTTGACTGTCTCCAGTTTTGACAAACTTTCTGTTCAATGTTGGAGTATAGGGCCTTAGGGGTTCCGGGGGACAATGAAGTCCTTTTGCTTTGGTTTTGGCATCGGCCATTCTCCTCACCTCTATTTCTAATAAATCATCATTAATGGGCTTATAGCCTAGCCCAAAAGGTGTTGTGGCAGTAGGAATTATCGGGTCTTAAACAATTGGCTTCTTCACAGTCTTCCCTAAGTTCATTCTCGAAAGGTAATTCATTCTTCTCATCATTGCTACCACGTTGTTGTTGCTGTAGGGATCAAAGTCCAAAAAAATCTTCTCCACTTCTTCTTCTTTTCTTTCAAAACCAGGCTTCTTAATCTCAAAGCCATCCAAGGTTAATGACTCTTTCTCAAAATCAATACCAAAGATAGACTTCCGCACAGTCAAAGTATCACCATATATGGTTACAATAGCTCATTCATGCAGAAACCGAACCTTTTGGTATAGGGATGAAGGTACGGCCTCTGTGTCATGGGTTTATGGTCGCCCAAGGAGCATATTGAAGCATGAAGCTTTGTTAAGGCCTTGAAACTCCACCTTCTTGATCATTGGCCCTATATTGAGCTTTAATGTTACGGTTCCCAATACCTCTCTTCTACTATTGTCATATGTCATTACATGCTGATCAGTAGGCACAAAGTCTTCAATGCTTAGGCCCAGACAACTTGCAGTCTTTAAAGGACACACATTCAGGGAACTTTTGTCATCAATTAAAACCAACGGAATCCTCTTGCCTTTGTCATCTACAGTAATGTGCAATGGGTTGTTATGGTGCTTCCCCTTCTTTGTCAAATCCTTGTCAGAATGGGAAATAATGAATTCCTTACTTATAGACCCAATCATAGCATTCAAATCTTGAGAAGTTGTGGTTGTAGGGACTTGGATTTGATTGAGAAGGTCCACCAAATTTTGGCGTTGCTTGTATAAGGCCATGAGTGGACACCATAAGAATATGTTGGCTTGTGTCCTTTGTAGTTGCTTAAGGACCTCATCTTCTTCAGCAGGTGTTTGTTGGGTGGATTTATTCAAGGCTTCTATCGGGTTGTCAGTCTCCAAATGTGGGGGTTTGAAGTGTCTCCCTCCCCTTGTAATGTGGGCAATTTTTATTGGGTCGTTTAGGTCGATGTCCTGGGGTTTGAAGTGTCTCCCCCAATTTGTGGATATTGGGCCATTTGATTGGGGTTCGAAGTGTTTCCCTCCACATGTAGGTATTGGGTTGCTTAATTGGGGTTTAAAGTGTCTCCCCCCAGTTGTGAGTATTTGGTAACTTGATTGGGGTTTGAAGTGTCTCCCCCCATTTGTAGATGTTGGGTAATTTTTTTGAGGTTTGAAGTGTCTCCCCCCATTTATAGATGTTGGGTAATTTTTGGTTTCTGGTACATCTTCACTCCATATATCATATCCTGTAGTGGATGTTCTAAGGATATCCACAGGTCGGTCCGGGTTAGGTTTGTGCCCAACTCGGAACCAACCCGCCAGAATCGGGTGCGAAAAAAAGGCACCTGCCGGAGTAATCGGGTTAGACGGTTCAGACCATCAATGGGTGGTGGGCGGGCTGGTTAGATTTGAGACAGCGAGAAAACGGTGGAAAAAGCACAAATCCGGCGAAAATCTCATTGGATTCGATGAGATTTCGCCACATCCAGCTAAAATCTCACCAGATTTAATGAGATTTTGCCAGATCCGGTCAAAATCTCACCGGATCTAAGGGAAATAAGGCCGAAATTTGGAAAATTATAACCAAAATCTGGGTTTTTTTCACCAAATTATGGAAAATTATGGCCGGAATCTGGAAATTTTGCTGGGATCTTGAAATCTTTCGGTCAGTTCGGGTTTGTCGATTTTTTGGGGAGCAAAATCAAAACCCGACCTACCAGAATCGGGTTTTGGTGGTGAAGACTCGCCGGTGACCCGCTGGAGTAGTCGGGTCAGAGCCGGTCGGTTATTCGGGTGGATCGGGTTACCAAATGAATTTGGAAATCCCTAGGATGTTCTATCCATCAATTCTTCCTATGTCATCATAAAGCACTTGGGTAGGTCATAGATCAATTCAGATGGATCTTCTTTACTTTCCTCTTCGGTCATCCAGGAATTAATTCATGGTCCTCTCCCAAAATTATGGTTAGGTAAGGGATTATTAGTGATGCTAGGTCTTGTAGGTGATGCAATCACCTTGTTGTCTATTATGTTTTGAATTGCATGATGAAGGCCAAAACACTTGTCAGTATCATGGCTAGGGCCTTGGTGGTAGGCACATCTCTTATTCACATCAAATCTTAAAGGTAGCGGGTTTTGAATGGGTCTTGGGTCTAAGGGTTTTAGTAACCCTTTTGCTTTTAACTTCTCAAATACTTGGCCCATAGGCATATACAACTCATGAAACTCCCTCCTAAGCCTTGGAGGTGGACCTTGTGAGATTTGCACGGGTGCAGTGGGTGCAATCAATTGATAAGGATTATTTTTATGAATATTAGGAACTTCTACAGCCTTAGAACTAGATCCAAAATTCTTTTTAAGCCTCGGTGGGTCCTTATTTTTTATAGTTCCATTATTTATTGCATCCTCAATTTGGGTTCCAGTAGCAATCAAAACTTTAAAATTAGAAAAATACTAAGCAAACAAGTACTTATGGTATACAGGTAGTAAATTCTTTACAACCATAACTAATTGTTCTTATTCATTTGGCCTATTCATCATCTGTGCAGTTTTGAACCTCCACTTGGTAATGAAGGCAGAGAAAGATTCTTTCTGCTCTTGATTTGTAGTCTCAAGATCTCTTCTTGTTATGGCTTTAACACTTGAACTTGAAACCTTATTTCTTGAAGCATTAAACACATCCTAGATCTATCCAAATACAAGTAAAGTGTATTTTGTCAAAAAATGTTGACATATGTTCCTAACATGAATCACATATGTCCTAACAAAAAAGCACTCAAATCAAGGAGGTGGTGAAATTTTTGAGAGAAAAAAAAGAGAGTAGTCATCCATCTGTAACATCATCCTTAGACTAAACACGAGGACGAACACTTAGCCATTTCTAAGCAATTTCAAACTGAATATTAATCACTACACTAGTAGTTTTGATCTGACTTTCAACTTTTGTCTTGGAACAGGTACTCAAGGTTGATCTTGCGTCCCATCTCTACAAATTAATTGTGTGAGCAAATAGTAACAGTATCAAGCCTAATTTGCCATCTTACTTTTTGCCAAATAGTAATAGTATCAAGCCTAATCCCATCTCTACACAATTATAAACCATACATTAGTGGCATCTGTACCCACCAGTATGATTCAACATAAATCATAGCTAACTTATACTAAATTTGCAAGACATTAAAATTTAAGATTCATAATATAATGGGAAAGTCAAATACGCGAGTTTGAGTTACACCGTATAGACTTATTTTCAAGATATTGGCAAAAAATAATATACGAAGAAATAAAGACCTAATCATTTGATGTAAACTAAAGATTTTAAAAAGTAAAATTTTCTCATATAATAGAAGTATAAGTGTAAAACATATAATATTTAATTAAATGTGTGATGTACGGATATATTAGCAATATATATATATATATATATAAACTGTGAACAGTTTAATCCATAAAATTCTTAATTATTCATGTGAGTTCGACAACAACAATCATTTAACAAAGTATGAAAATAATCATGTGATGTAGCAACAATCATATAACAAAGTATTTCGGAATAATCAAGAAATTCATTGTTAGGAATACTCTAATAAATTAATCTAATTATATTGATAAGACATACCTATAGCACTAATAAAATATTTCATCCAACCTACAACTACATATTTGAACAAACTTTGATCAGAATACAATATTTACAAAAGCAAGCAACAAAAAGCTTTTAAACAAACCACAACGATAGGATGTAATTGTGCAAATCTTCCAAATCAAAACATAATGGTAAGCCAAAAAAAAAAAAAAAAAAACTTCAATAAACTATGTTAACCCCCTAAAAAGAGTTTTTTTTTTAAAGAAAAATAAGAGAAATGCATACCACCTATATACGTCTTGGGGATGAGGGGATTTTAATATATTGATGTGAGTTTCTCTTCTCCAACTTTTCCTTATATTGGTCTATTAACAAATGCCAAAACTCTCCTTAAATAGTTCTTTAACAAATACTCTAAAAGCACCGGACCATAAGTTGAAACTCGATTGCAATTAGTGTCCAAAATAAAATTTAAATAAACAATTCTAAAATTTTTGTTAGAAATTGTGAGGCCAGAGAAGGAAACCCACAAAAATAACCGATCCAACTCAAACATAAAGGGTAAATTTAGGTGTAGCTAATATAGAACTTTAAATTATAATATAATTAAAAGTTTTGAATAATTTAAAAATAATAAGATAAAAAGAAGGTATATAGGTAAAGAATTTGGAAGTGAAGAGAAACCTAAGGCTATAAAATGAAGTGTGTAGACACTTGATTTTGCACCTATTATTTAATCAAGGAAGATGACTGGAGTGTTAGAATGTGTGCCCTTAGGTCCTATTGTATGATGCTATGTATGACATTATGTATGACTTAATGTTATGATTAATAAAGTTATTTTATTATTATCTAAAATAATGGTAACATGAATATTTGAACATTATCACATAGTCCACGAGATGCATAGCATGTGATTTATGTGAAAAGTCACAGAAGATATAAATCACAAGTTCTTTGTAAACTCAAAATTATAGTTCATAGTCGGTGATGAAATTGGGCATTTCATCTACGAAGACTATAACATGTCAACTAAGATGATTTGTCTTGATCATGGAAGTGGAGACTTCTAGTTGGTATGTTGATATGTTTTAAGAGTTAAGATATATTGAACTGGACCGCTATGAGATTTATTATTCTCCTAACGACTGTCAAATGAATAATAAATCTCACGACTTCTATTTGCATGAACACCTAATCCTGAGAAAATAATGGACCTAGTCATAAGGTGTAGGTTTCTTTTTGATATATCAAAAGTGAGATCTAAATTCACGATCAAAATCTCAGTATGTTGGGCAGCCACATTTACTGTTGATAGAACATATGTTCTCAAGATGAAATTCATAATCTCTTAACGGGGATATAAAATATTCCCTTGAAATAAGTTTAATGAGTTTGGTTATTCAACGTGGTTGGCCTAACCACTTTAGTAAGGAGATACTAAAGTATATATTTATGAAATTGGATTTCATAAATATATGATGAATAACTTAAAGGAATAAACTCGGTACTTAAGGATTAAGATGTATTAATCTTCAAAGTGGCAGTTTACATTAATGACTTTGTATTACTACGAATATTTTATGAAGGGGTTGCATGTATAATAAAATCTTGGGATATAATTTATTAATAAGGCCTAGAGTGCAATTATATTTATATAGTGGTATTAAATATAATTAATGGTAACTTTAGACTTGTCAAGAGTTGATAGAAAAGCTAAAGTTTATTAGAGCTAATGTCTTATTGGTCCCTTTTAGTCCTACTCCAAGCCACACACTAAAACATAATTGGAAAGGCCTAATAAGCCAGTCTAATTAGATAATCAGTTAGTTATAAAGGGTGAAACATACAAAATTTTTTATAAGAGAAATAAGAAAAAGAGAGACATCATTGTGAAATGGTGTGTATGTGTGAATGAAGCCACTCGGTAATTCTCCCTTGGAAACTGATTGAGAGACCACATTTCTTGGGCGTAAAGTGGAATTTGAGTGAAGATTAAAAGTATTCCCAGGTACTTCTAATCTTTTGTTTTGAATTTCACCACATCAAGGTACGCTATCTTGTTTTTAAATTCTGAAATTTACATAGTCCATGTTATTAATCATGAATGAAATAGATTATTGTTTCTTACTTCCACTGTGTGTTTTGTATGAGATACAAAACCAGAGTTTCCAACAATTGGTATCAGAGCCAAGTTTTCATATCATGATTGTATAGAAGGTGATTGGATTCTAGAATAAAAGAAAAACGTTTTCTTGATAATATCGGGTTCACACCAAGGATGAATGTTCTCTTGTTTGTTCGTAATGGTGTCGTGTCTTAATAATTGTTGCATCATTTGAATATAATGAAGAGAATTGCATCACTTGTATATATATCCGTGTCTTCCCAAGGATATATAATTATGTCGTGTCTTAGTAATTGCCAAGGTATAGTTATTGAATGTAATTCAAATAACTGCCAATTGCGTGAATGGCTGTTATTGCACCGCTTGGCTATATAAGGCAAATTAACACTTTATAAACAATGCTTTATTATACATGCTTTATTGTCAATGCTATGAAAGGGATGCAAATTATTTATAAAGGATTCTGTAATCCGTATGTTATATTATGTTATATATATAATCATATAGGTTTACGTGTAAGTCCTATATAATGTAATAATTATAAATTACATGTAATAATCCATTTATTATATTATATATAATATAATATGGGTTTATAATGTGATATGGGTTTCTATTACATTATATATATATATATATTTATATAGTAATGCTAGGATTAAAGTATTCGTTTAATGAAATTTATTCCTAATGAGATTAGGATTATGATTTTCAAAGGTTTCTAGCATTATTATGGTTCTTGATCTTAAAAATCTTTATTTTAAAATATCTAGTGGGAGAGAGATACAAAGGTTGGATCTCACAGCCTCCATTGTCGTTTTATACTAGTATGATTAAGCACCTCGCCTTGGCATATATGCCTTGCTCCCTTTGGAGGGTGTTTACTTCATGGTACTACAGAATAAGCTTCTTAATGATGGATGATATGTGTTTTTACATGAAGGATGACCACGCTACCGTGGAGTTACTTAATGACTCATATAGAATTCAGTCAATGGTGTACACTATATTAAGTTTAATGTTAACCTCCCTTCGGAGTTATGTCATTATTACTTAGAGGCTAAAGGAAATACGGTATGTAATTAGTGTTTGATAAGAGTTATCATGATAGTACTAATAATGAGAATAGTTCTCAGTCAATCATAGTGTTTATAATTTACTTGCTTCCAAGGAATTTTAAACATGGGATTGAGATGTCCTTGCATATTTTATAGTATGGTTTTATTAAGGTTCCATACTATATATTTGTATGCTAAATTGATAATATCCAGTTTACTTATTATATTCATGGTTATCATTTTCAGATTTAAATCATGGCATCATTTAGCCCACCTGTTGCTATTCCTATCCAAAACAAACTGATTGGATCCAACTATGTTAATTGGAAAAGAAATTTGGACATTGTTCTTACAGCTGAAGAGCACAAGTATGTGCTAACTCAACATTGTCCTAAATTTCTATCATTAGATGCTCCTCTTGAGGAAAAACATCGATATAATCCTTGGCAGAAAGCTAATGAGATGACTAAGTGTTATATCCTAGCATTTATTTCAAATGTTCTACAACATCAAATGCAAGATGTAGAAATTGCTTCGAACATAATGTTAAGTCTGAAGGAGATGTTTGGTGAGCAAGGCCGTTCTGTAAGGCAAGAAACTATGAGACAGATTTATAATACTAAAATGGCTGAAGGTACTTCAGTAAGGGAGCATTGTTTTAGGATAATCTCTAATCTGAATATATTGGAAGTTTTAGGTGCTGACATTGATGGAGAATCCCAAGTGGATATAATACTCTAGTCACTACCAGAATCATTCAAGGAATTCAAACTTAATTATAATATAAACAAAAAGATTTATTCATTGTTTGAATTAATGATTGAGTTAGTGGCGGCGGAAGGCATTCTTGGTATATCTAGTGTTAAAGCCAATTTGGGAGAAACTTCTTCTTCTCAACCTAAGTCGAAAGGCAAAGGTAAGAAGAAGAAGAAGAAGAAGAAGAAGAAGAAGAAGAAGAAGGACTTTACCAAGCAAGTTGGTAAACAAATTGCCTTGGGAGTTGCCAACAAATGAAAGAAAACGAAAGGAAAATGTTTCCATTGTGGTGAGAAAGGACATTGGAAGAGGAATTGTCCAATATTTAAGGCTATCAAGAATAAAAGTATGAAAAGAACATTCCTTCTTGAAACATGTTTGGTACAAAATCCCACAGATTCCTGGTGTGTGGATCGAAGTTGTACTAATCATATCTACAAATCTTTGCAAGGGTTTCAGGGGATCAAAAAGCTGAATGAAGGGGAAATGTTTCTTACCTTGGTTGATGGGAGCGAGATTCCAGTTGTAGTTGTTGGAGTGTTTAATTTATGTTTTGAGTCTAGAGTTTTAATATTGGAAGACTATTGTTTGTATGTATCTAATGTTTGTAGGCATTTAATTTCTTTAACTTACTTAGGTAAACATGGATATTGTGTTATCCTGAAAGACAATGTTGTAATAAAGAAGGATAAAATATTTATCTATACTAGCAATATTGTGGATGATCTTTATATTTTAACTCCTGATAAGTATGAATTATACAATTCTGAATTAGATAGTAGCTCTCATGTAAAATTATTAAAGAGAAAGCTTTTCTTTTACTAGTGATGCATATCTTTGGCACTTGTGTTTGGGTCATATTAATTTTAATAGGATTCAAAGACTAATCAAAGATGGACTTTTACAGCCATGGACTTTGATGGATTTTTAATTTGCGAATCTTATTTGGAAGGTAAAATGACCAAATGACCTTTTAATGCAAAAGGTAGAAGAGCCTAAAAGTTGCTTGAATTAGGTCATACAAATGTATGTGGTCCTATGTCAACCTAAGAAAAAGGAGGTTATGAGTACTTCATTACTTTTACGGATGATTAATCAAGATATGGTTATGTGAACCTAATGAGAAGGAAGTCCAAAGCCTTTGAAAAGTTCAAAGAGTTTAGGGCTGAAGTTGAGAATCAATTGGGTAAATGCATAAAGGCCATTCGATCTAATCGAGGTGGCGAATACCTTCTTGAGGAATTCAAGGATTACCTAATTCAGAATGTGATTGTATCCCAATTGACTACACCTGAAACTCCTTAACAAAATGGTGTAGTGGGGAGAAGGAATAGGACTCTTTTAGAAATGATTAGGTCCATGATGAGTTACTCAACTTTACCAATTTCTTTTTGAGGATATGCCTTAGATATAGCAATACATCTTTTGAATTTAGTTCCATCAAAATCTATTCCCAAAACACTTATGGAATTGTGGAGTGGGCATAAGCCTAGTATGAGATATCTTCACATTTGGGGTTGTCCAGCACATGTGCTAAAGGGGAAGCCTGATAAGTTAGAACCAAAATTAGAAGTATGTTTGCTTGTGGGCTATCCAAAAGAAACTAAGGGTTATTTATTCTATAGTCGAAATGATAACAAAGTTTTTGTTAGTATAAATGCTAAATTTTTAAAAAATGACTATATGAATGATTTTACTCCTAGAAGTAGAGTGGTATTAGCTGAAATGAATAAACTTGTAAGTGAACAACCAATAGATGAAACTAGGGATGATGTGGTTGTATTAGATACACTACAAGACATTACTCATGAGATGACTAGTACACAGGTGTCTCGTCATAGTGAGAGAATTGTTCAACCTCCTATAAGATTTTTAAGTTTGGGAGAAACTTATGAAGCTATCCCAAAAAAGGCTAAATCAGATCCCTACACTCATGAAGAGGCAATGAATGATATAGATGCACATCATTGGGTCCAAGCTATGAAATCTGAATTAGATTCTATGTATTCCAATCAAGTGTAGGATCTTGAAAAGGCACCTAGCGGCATTAAACCTGTTGGCTGCAAATGGGTTTACAAGAGGGAGACAGGGATAGATGGAAAGGTTGAAACTTTTAAAGTAAGACTAGTGGCAAAAGGGTATACACAAAAAGAAGGTATTGACTATGATGAAACTTTTTCGCTAGTAGCCATGCTTAAATCTATCAGAATTCTCTTATCTATTGCTACTCATTATGATTATAAGATTTGGCAAATGAATGTCAAGACTACATTTTTTAATGGCAATCTTGAAGAAGAAATCTATATGATGCAACTGGAAGGTTTCATAGCAAAGAACCAAGAGCATATGTTATGCAAGTTGAAAATGTCCATTTATGAACTTAATCAAGCATCTAGGTTATGGAACATTAGATTTGATCAAGCAATCAAATCATTTGGTTTTGAACAAAATCTTGAGGAACCATGTGTGTACAAAAGACATCGAGACAAAGTAATAATGTTTCTAGTGCTTTATGTTGATGATATTCTACTCATTGGAAATGATGTAGGCGTAATATCATCAGTAAAAGTTTGGTTATCAAGCCAATTTGAAATAAAGGATTTGGGTGAAGCTAACTTTATTCTAAGGATCAAGATTTGGCGAGATCGCAAGAATAAGATGTCAGGTTTATTACAAACTGGATATATAGATAAGGTTCTAGAACGGTTTAGCATGCAAAACTCTAAGAAAGGATTACTACCTTTTAGACATGGAGTTCCTTTGTTTGATGACCAAAGGCCTAAAACTCTTGAGGAAGAAAATACCATGACACAAGTTCCTTATGCTTCTGCAATGGGAAGTCTCATGTATGTCATGCTATGTACTAGACCAGATATCTGTTTTTCAGTTGGAATGGTCAGCCGATATCAATCAAATCCAGGACTTAAACATTGGCAAGCTGTAAAGTATATTCTCAAGTATCTACGGAGAACGAGAGATTATATGCTTGTTTACCATAGTGAGGATTTAATTCCCATTGGTTATATAGATTCAGATTTTTAGTCCGATTTTGATTTCAGGAAGTCCACTTCAGGTTGTATGTTCACCTTGGGAGGTGGAGCCATAAGTTGGAGGAGTGTTAAGCAATCTTGCATTGCGATTTCCACCATGGAAGCTGAATATGTTGCTGCTTGTGAGGCGGCAAAGAAATCTATTTGGCTCAAGAAATTCCTTTCTGATCTTGGTGTAGTGAGAATAGAGCAAGTTCCCATCACATTGTTTTACGACAATAGTGGAGCAATTGCACAATTTAAAGATTCGATGAATCATAAGAAAGGAAAGCACATTGAGAGAAAGTACCATATTATTCGAGACTTTATTGCTTGAGGGGACGTAGTAGTAGCAAAGATTGATAGTGCAAGTAATATAGCGAATCCCTTTACCAAACCTTGCCCCAAAGGACTTTTGAGTCACATTTGAAGGGAATGAGAGTTAGATTAGTGCATAATAGTCTGTGAGGCAAGTGGGAGATTGTGAGGATGTGTGCCCTTAAATCTTATTGTATTATACTATGTATGACTTAATGTTATGATTAATAAAGTTGTTTATTATTATCTAAAATAATGGTAACATGAATATTTAGACATTATCATATAGTCCATGAGATGCATAGTATGTGATATACGTGAAAAATTACAGAAAAAAATCATAAGTTATTTGTAAACTCAGAATTATAGTTCGTAATTGGTGATGAAATTCGGCAATTCATCTGTGAAAACTATGACATATCAACTAAGATTATTTGTCTTGATCGTGGAAGTGAAGACTTCTAGTTGGTATGTTAATATGTTTTAAAATTTAAGACATAATAAACTGGACCACTGTGAGATTTATTATTCTCCTAACGATTGTCAAATGAATAATAAATTTCACGATTTCTATTTGCATGAACTCTTAATCTTGAAAAAATAATAGACCTGATCATAAGGTGTAGGTTGCTTTAATATATCAAGAGTGAGATCTAAAGTCATGATCAAAACTTTAGTATATTGGGCAGCCACATTTAGTATTGATAGAACATACATTCTCAAGATGGAATTCATAATCTCTTAACAAAAATATAAAATATTCCCTTAAGATAAGTTTAATGAGTTTGGTTATTCAGAGTGTTAGGCCTAACTACTTTAGTAAGGAAATATTAAAGTATATATTTATGAAATTAGATTTCATAAATATATGATGAATAACTTGAAGGATTAAATCGGGTACTCAAGAATTAAGATGTAGTAATCTTCAAAGTGGCAGTGTACATTGATGACTTTGTATTACTACGAATATTTTATGAAGGGGTTGCATATATAATAAAGTCTTGGGATATAATTTATTAATAAGGCATAGAGTGCAATTAAATTTATATAGTAGTATTAAATATAATTAATAGTAATTTTGGACTTGTCAAGAGTTGACAGAAAAACCCAAGGCCTATTGGAGCTAGTGTCTTATTAGTTCTTTTTGGTCCCACTCCAAGCCACACATTAAAACCCAATTGGAAAGACCCAATAAGTCAGCCCAATTAGATAATCAGTTAGTTATAAAGGGAGAAAAATACATAATTTTTTATAAGAGAAATAAGAAAAAGAGAGACATTATTGTTAAAATGGTGTGTATGTGTGAGTGAAGCCACTCGATAATTCTCCCTTGGAAATTGAATGAGAGACCACACTTCTTGGGTGTAAAGTGGAATTGGATTGAAGATTAAAAGTGTTCCCAAATACTTCTAATCTTTTATTTTGAATTTCACCACACCAAGGTGCGCTATCTTGTTCTTAAATTTTGAAATTTACATAGTGCATGTTATCAATCATGAATAAAATAGATTCTTGTTTGTTGCTTTTGCTGTGTGTTTTGTATGAGATACAAAACTAGATTTCCCAACATGGATGACCATCCATGTACCCCAAAAATCATTCTTGCGTTACATGCATCAATTTTTTCTTGCATTGCATGCATCAATCTATTCATTGCATATCATAACAATGATCTTGAGATTCTAACAGTCGCAACGGTGTGTCCGGTTTCTAAATCAAACCATCGGATCAAAAGATATCGCATGATCAATTTGCACAGTCCATATGCATTGTGTCTAGGTGGAGTCGACCACACTTGATCAATTTATATTAAGTTTGATTGGCTAAACAATTAAAATTAATTAAGTAATTTTGTGATTGGTTGATAATTAGTGTTTAAGGTAGGGTTGCATGCATAGGAATAAAATGGATGATTGGATAACAATAAAATTGTGGATAATTTGAACTTTATCAAGATTTATTTTAGGATATTTATCTACAAGATAGTTGTTCCTAAAAGGCCTGAATTATCCAGAAAAGAGACAAAAAATCTTAGATAGAGGATGAAAACACATCTATGTGCAAGGGTTGGTCAAAAAACCCTAGAAGAGGAGTCCAAATGGCACTTGAACACAAAAGTGTGTTTGGCATCCAAGACCCAATTCAGCACTTTTCGAGTGTCGAACGACACTTTAAAAGGGCCGAATTCCCATCTTTTGGGCTTTGACCCAATGGCTTTAGAGTGACGATAAAACACATCATTTTCGACCTTTTCGCAGAAGGATGCGTCCCGATTCACATTTTAAGCATCGTTGCTTATTTTTTAAGCACTCCAATCCCTATAAATAGAGGCTAGGTCTAATAATTCAGCACCTTTTTTTTATGCTCTGAGAGGCATACATTTTGAGACTCTCAAATTGCTAATATTAGCTGATCCTCTCTAAGATTTGCTACAAGAATTAGGGTTTTTAGGTTTCAAAGATAATTGAAAAAGTTTCTTTGAACCCTAAAACATCATCTCAAGTAAAAGAGTGCTCATGCAAGATGTTGTTTTCTAACTCTCTTGTTTTTATGTTTCTCTTATCATGATGATGCATGTTTCGTTATTCATATTTTGACTTGTTAATTTAGATTGTGAAAATATGCTCTTGATTCTTTTATTGTTACTATAATTTGTTTTTTAGTTTTAAAGATCTGCATGTACTTAACTCTTTTTCTTCAAAATAAAACAGATCTACATCTTCCTTAGATGTAGATTTGAATTTTCCTTTAAAATAAAATGGATTTCCATCTTTCTTAAATGTAGATTTGAATTTTTCTTCAAAATAAAATGGATCTACATCTTCCTTAGATGTAAATCTGAATTTTTCCTCAAAACAAAACAGATCTACATCTTCCTTAGATGTAGATCTGAATTTTTCTTCAAACAAAAAAGGATATGCATTTTCATTAGATGTAGATTTGAATTTTTCTTAAAACAAAAATGGATTTTGTATCTTCTTTAGATACAAATCTGATTTTTTTAATGCATGTAGATTTTTGAAATAAAGAAAGAGATAGTATTGTTTTGATTGTTGTTTGTTTTGTTTGGTCCATGTAGCATAAAATTATTTTGTGAATGAGATCATTTCCATAAAAAAAAAAAAAACTTTTTCAAATATATAAATAGATCTAATTTTTTTGTTATATAAAAACCATTTTTTTTTATCATCGTAAAACAAATATGATCTTCTATAAAACTCAAAACCATTTTTTTATCTCTAAAAAAATAGATCTGATTTTTTATAAGTAAAAATCAATTTTTCTAACCATCGAAACGGTTCTGAATTTTAAACAAAAAGACAATACATTCACAAATAAATTTGTGCGGTTTAGTTTATTTTTCTTATGCAACATATCATTAACAACATGCATAAAAATGGTACATTGGTCACAAGAGTCTAGAAGACCAAACTCTGTTTGGACAGAATGGTGTCTAACACCTTCCAATTTCGTAACCTAGCCTCCGAATTTAGGTCTTTGGCTAAGTAAATCTAATCTTATCTTTATTTATTTTTGGGTAAATTGTAACTAAAACAAAAAGCTCTGTAATTATTTGGTAGATTGTAACTAGGACCCAAAGCAATGTAATGTTCAAATTTTCAAACATGTATCTTCTTTAACCAGTCAATGATAGAGGAACAATTCAGTCATGTATTTTGTCTTTAGTTTTTCTTATTTTTTATATATAAAAGTAAATGGCGACTCCACACCACTTACCCAAAAAGAGAAGTGTCTTTAAAAGCACTCCAAAAGTCTCTCTTTTTTTAGAGGCACTTTTCAAGGTCTTTCACAGTGGCAACTCCGCTGGGGATGTCGAGAGCTAAGCTTTGTATTAGACATAAGTGACCAAATGTGTACCACTATTTTGCATGGTCTTGCATGATGTTGTTGTTTGTTTATTTATGTTTGATGGGATGTTGTATGATATTTTGTTGTGTATATTATTTGTTAAAATCTTTCCCTAACTGTGATAGTGTGTGTCATTCAAACAATATGTATGCACTCCTTTTCAACAACTTGTGGTGGTAGTAACCATGGATCACTGGTCTTCATTAGATTCGGATATCTAGTGGCGAACTCACCAAATCATAGCCCAAAGTCACAGGATCATTTCCTATTGACTGTAAAGGACAAATCATGTCATTTAGACCAACACAATATTCATTACATTACAAGTTAGGAGGTGTAACGTCTTAGCTATGAGAAATAATGAAACAACAAACCCACCTTACAGAGTAATGGCTTAGAACATATCCCTAGGTCGGTCCTAGTTAAAATTGCATTGCATGTTATGTGGGTTTGTTTTGGTTGATTGATGGATGTGGATGGGGTCTTAGCTTTGATTAACTCGACCAAGTTTGTCATTAGGGGAGAATTTGGTCAAAATCTGAAGGAAGGCTGCAAAGAGAACCTAAGTCCGACACACAAGCAAGTAGCTCCAGTTCCAAGCCTGCTAATCCCATCACCATACTAAAGCCATTAAGCATAGAAGAAACTCCACTACTACAACGTCACAACCTTATCTTCGACCTCTAAGACAGTTCAAGCCACCAGAGGTTTGAAGCTTCCTACATTATGGCCGAAGAAGGAGAACACCCAAACACAAAGGAACCCATGAATACCCAAGAGCTACTTAACACTATGGTAGGTTTGAAGCTTCCTACATTATGGCCGAAGAAGGAGAACACCCAAACACAAAGGAACCCATGAATACCCAAGAGCTACTTAACACTATGGTAGCTAGTCAGATTCAACTAAGGGAAGACGTGAACCGTATGATGCAATAGTTCCAGAATTTGAAGAGTAATCAAGAGAAGGACAAGACTGATCATGATCCACCAGCTTTAGAAAGTGAGGAAAAGATCAACGAGGGGATGAATAAAATGGAGAAGATGATTAGAAGAGCCCATAAAATGGAGGACCTTATGGACTATGATTCTCTTTCACTGTTCCCTAATGCAAGGTTGCCACCTAAGTTCAAAATACCAACCCTGGACAAGTTCGATGGGACCAACTGCCCAAAGTCCTATCTGAAGATGTATATAAGGGCTATGTAACCCTTAGGCATGATCGAGGAAGTACTTGCTCAAATGTTCCAAAGCACCCTGACCGAAACTGCTTTTAGGTGGTTCCTCAACCTGGTTGATGTGACGGTAAGAAGTTGGGAGGACATCTGTCGAGAGTTTCACAAGCAATACAAGTATAATACGGAAGTGGACATCACAAGAAGAGATCTCGAGACTACCAAGCAAGAGCCAAAGGAGTCCTTCTCCACTTTCATTACCAAGTGGAGAGTTAAGGCCACACAGATGATGTGTAGGTCGAGTAAGGAAGAACAATTAACCATGGTTGTAAAGAATTTATTACCTGTGTATCATAAATATTTGTTTGCACAATACTTTCCCAACTTTAAAGCTCTAATTGCTGCTAGAACCCAAATTGAGGATGCGATAAAAAATGGAACCATAAAGACTGATGACCCACCAAGGTTTAAAAAGAATGTAGGATCTAAGGTTGTAGAAATTTCCAACATCTATAAAAATGATCCTTATCAAATAATTACACTTATTGCACCTGTGCAAGTGCCCTAAGGGCCTAGACCTAGGAGGGAATTTCATGAGTTATATATGCCCATAAGTCAAGTGTATGACAAGTTGCAAGCAAAAGGGTTACTGAAACCCTTAGACCCAAGACTAATTTCAAACCCCTTGCCCTCAAGTTTGATTTGAGCAAAAGATGTGTTTACCACTAAGGCCTTGGTCATGACATTGATCGTTATTTTGCCCTTCGTCATGCAATTCAAGACATAATAGACAACAAAGTGATTGTGCCACCTACAAGGCCTAGCATCATTAATAATCCTTTGCTCAATCATAATTTTGGAAAAGGACCAAGAATTATTGATTGATGATCAAAGAGGAAAATAAGGAAGATCCATCCGACTTGATCTATGACCTACTCGAATGCTTCATGATGACATGGGAAGAATTAATGGATAGGATATCTACCACTGCCGCAAGATATGACATATGGAATGAAGAGTCAGAACTCGAGGATTACTAAACACCTAGAAATGGGGGGAAACCCTTCAAACCCCAAACAAACAACCAAACACCCACAAATGGGGGGAGACACTTCAAATCCCAAGATACCGACCTCAATGACCCAACAAAAATTGCCCACATCACAAGAAAGGAGACACTTTAAACCCCCACATTTAGAGATCGACAACCCAGTGGAAGCCTTAAATAGATCTACCCAACAAACACCTGTTGAGGAAGATGAAGTCCTCAAGCAACTACAAAAGACACATGTCAACATATCCTTATGGGGTTTACTCATGGCCTCATACAAGCACCGTCAAAACCTAGTAGACCTGCTTAACCAAATCCAAGTCCCCACAAACACAACCTCCTAGGATCTGAATGCTATGATTAGGTCTATAAATAGGGAACTCACCATCCCCTATTCTGACAAGGATTTAACCAAGAAATGGAAGCACTACAACGACCCTTTGCATATCATTGTAGATTCCATGGGGAAGAGGTTACCAATAGTTTTGATAGATGATGGAAACGCTTTGGATGTGTCTCCTTTGAAGATTGCAAGCTACCTGGGCCTTAGTATTGAAGTCTTTGTGCCTACTGACCAACATGTGAAGGCATATGACGACAATAGAAGAGAGATCTTGGGGACCATAACATTAGAGCTTATTATTGGACCAATGGCCAAGAAGGTGGATTTTCAAGTCCTTAACATAGTCTCATGCTTCAACATGCTCCTTGGGCGACCCCGGATTCATGACATAGAGGTCATACCTTCTTCCCTATATCAAAAGGTTCAGTTTTCACATGAAGGAGCTATTGTGACCATTTATGGGGATACTCTGATTGTGCCTAAGCTTATTTATGGTATTGATTCTGAGAAAAAGCCATTGACCTTGGATGGCTTTGAGATTGAGAGGCCGAGCGTTGAAAAGAGAGAAGGAGAAGTTGAGAAGATCCCAATGGATTTTGCTCCTTATGGTAACAACAATATGGTAGCAATGATGAGGAGAATGAACTACATTTCGGGGATAAATTTGGGGAAAATTGCGAAGAAGCCAACCATTCAGGACTCGATGATCCCTATTGCCACACTACCTTTTGGGCTAGGCTACAAGCCCACTAATGATGATTTTCTAGAGATGGAAGTGAGAAAGATGGCCCGAGCCAAAGCCAAAACAAAAAGACTCCCTTGTCCTCCAGAACCTCTAAAGCCCTACACTTCAATGTTGAATGGGAAGTTTATAAAAGTTGGAGAGAGTCAATGTTATTGGGGATTTCCCGAACCGAGATTTGATCCTATGATAAAAACAATGGTACCTAGATTTGAGATACTAATTGATTGCCAAAACAAGGTTCCGAAATTGAAGAAAGAAGACACAATGTGGGTTCCTACTAATTAGGCTAATTACATGGATCCTGATGCCATGACTACGCTTCTTGGAGATCCAATTTGTAACATCGAAGATGAAGAGTATTTGGAGGCTTGTCAGCACGCATTGAAGAGCCCATATGAACTAAGAGCCTATAACAAAGATAAGGAAGGGGGCAGCCCCTAGTGATGATAAAGATGAAAGCGACGACAAGAGTGATAGTAGTAGTGACAGCAGCAGTAATGATAGTGGACATGATGATGATAACAGCAGCACTGATAGTGATAATAACACCAACAGAAGTTATGATAGCCCGTACAATGGTAATGATTGGGGTGAACCTCCTAGTGGTCGAGAAGATGAGGATGCAAACTTATTCTATGAGGAATATGATAGTGATGTGGATTATTATGATAAAGACATTGAAGACGATGACGAAGCTTACAAGTGGAGAGATACGAATAGTGATCAATATAGACTGGTAAATGTGTTAGAGAATGCAAGAGAGGAGAATGCACAAGCCAATCAAATGTACCATGATAAATATCCCTATGGGCACCTTTCAGATTGGAGTGATATTACTAATGTTAGCTCAAGGTCTGGCCTTAGGTATGACAAGCGTGGAAGAGAAGTTCCAAAATTGGGGTCGTATTATGATTCAGAACCAAGTTCACCCACTACTAAAGAAAAAGATGACATAGATGCCAGGTTGGCTGCTCTAGACCAAAAGCGAATGGTCCATAGTCGCAGAATCATCACACTTGAGAATGCTAAATGTAGTAATGAGAGGGAAGAAGGAGGCGAGCCCAGGACATCTCCATCCACCCACTGACTTGGGCAACAGAGGCAAGCACGACCTATTTGATGAATGGATGGATAACATAGAGCGCCTAGATGCTTTTGTGACCGACTAGCCTACAAACAAGGAGATTAAAGAAGAAGCTACAGATTATATGGATATAGATCCCACAGTACTGATGCTGAGGGAAGGACCTTATTGGGAGCCACCTGTCATTGTGGAAGCCACGACTGAGTTGAAGAATCGGGTATGGGAGGGAGCCATCCACCCTATGGAGGACTCTGTGAGGAAGATCAAGACCGTCAAGTCATCACTTTTGCCAAGAGGATTAAGACCGCTGAGCTAGTCACCCCGGCCAAAAGCATTGTTTCTATTCCTATTGAGTCTACTTCTGCTAGTATTTTTGTTCCTGTAAAGCCTATTTGTGATAGTTTTCCAGTTGAGTCTGTTGAGTTTGTTAAGAACTCTTTTCATTTTAATATGATTTCCGATCCTGCTTATTTACTGGCTTTGAATATTTTATTTCTAAAATTGGTAAAGAAACTCTTAATAATAAGGAATTAAAACATGGATACCTAGAACCTATAAGAGAAGAAACCCAACCCATTAACTAGGGAACTGAGGATAAGCCCAGAATAATCCAAGTAGGTAATACCCTAACCACTTTAGAGAAAGATGCATTAGTGGCACTACTAACAGAGTTCAAGGAAGTCTTTGCCTGGTTATATAAGGACATGCCTAGGATTGATACAGAGATAATACAACACTACATTCCAACAGATCCAACCTTGAAGCCAGTCAAGCAGAAGTGGAGAAGAATGAAGCCAGAGTGGACTCTTAGGATCAAGGAAGATGTGGAGAAATAGTACAACGCTGGATTCCTAAGAGTGGTCAACTATCCATAGTAGTTAGCTAATGTGGTTTCGGTACCAAAGAAAGATGGGAAGGTTAGTATGTGTCTAGATTTTCGAGATTTGAACAAGGCCAGCTCAAAAGATGATTTCCCTTTGCCTCACATCAACGTCCTGGTTGACAACATTGCGGGTCATGCTCTATTATCGTTTATGGACGGATTTTTAAGGTACAACTAGATCAATATGGCTCCAGAAGATATGGAGAAAACCTCCTTTATTACTCCATGGGGGACATCTCGTTACAAGGTCATGCCATTTGGCCTTAAAAATGCGGGTGCTACCTACCAACGTGCAGCCACTACCTTGTTGCATGATTTAATCTACAAAGAAGTATAAGTTTATGTTGATGACTTGATAGTGAAGTCCAAAGACAGTGAAGGGCACATACCAGTTTTAAGGAAGTTCTTTGAAAGAATTTGATTCTACAAGTTACAATTGAATCCCAAGAAATGCACTTTCAAAGTCACATCCAGTAAATTGTTAGGGTTTATAGTAAGCCAAAGAGGAATAAAAGTTGATCCTGACAAAATTAAGGCAATTGTAGAGATGAAACCTCCAAGAACTAAAAAGGAGATTCGAGGATTTCTAGGGAGGATACAGTACATCAGCAGGTTCATAGCCCAGCTCATCATGACATGTGAACCAATCTTTCGATTGCTTAACAAGGAAGTCCTTATAATGTGGAATGAACAATGCCAAGAAGCCTTTGAAAAGATCAAGAGTTGTCTGATGAAACCATCAATACTTGTCCCACTAGTACCTGAAAAGCCATTGTTATTGTATCTTACCTCTACAAATATAGCAATGGGGGCTCTACTTGCTTAATATCTTGAAAAGACTAGGAAGGAGAATGTGATTTACTACATCAACAAGAAGATGTTGCCTAATGAAGAAAAGTATTCACCATTAGAGAAGACATGTGTAGCACTTGTTTGGGCAACCCGCAGACTCAGACATTATATGCTTACTTTCAAGATTCTGTTGATTGCTAGAATGGATCCTTTCAAGTAATTAATGGAAAAACCTATACAAGATGGGAAGACTGCTAAGTGCGTCTTGCTTTTGTCAAAGTTTGCTATTAAATATGTGACTCAGAAATTTGTGAAAGAAAGAGCAATTGCCGATCACTTAGCCCATTGTTGACCAAAAGAAGCTAAAGAGATCTAAGGAGGCTTTCAGGAGGAAGATATCATGGGGATTGAGGTAGAATCATTGAAGATGTATTTTGATGGAGCAACAAATCAAAACAGAAGTGGAGTCGGAGTTCTCTTAATTTCAAGCTTGCTCACTCCCAAGTGCTGGAGATCGTAGCAATATAATTCTCGGAGTACCAAGGTCGAACCACAAGGAGCGGGGTAAATTCAAAGACAACATAATTAAACAATAATTTTGGTGAAGAAGAAAGGTACTTTTGCTTGGTGATTGTTAACAAGAATAATAATAAAAACTAATTTAAATAAAAAAAATGTAAATACCAGGACATTGGGGTGTTTCCCTATATTGATATGAGATTCTTTGTGATCTAAGAAAATCTATATTTCATAATTGATTGTTCTTATACAATTAAAAATTTATGATTCAATTGAACTGAGACAATTCAAGAACGTAAGATAACCTCGATTAATAATGCGGTTAGAATAGTTTTCAGAAAAACCTATTCACTTTAAAACGTGATTTCTATTTGAAACTATTAGAAATTCATCTAAACAATAAGAAAAACATGATTGAACTTATTGAAAGCATGGAAGAACTAATACATTAAAATAAATCTAATTCAACAATCAAATATGTTATTGTCTAACATCTTAAAAAGAATCACATTGAATATTCATACCGTATAGGAGAAACATAAACCCTAGCCCTAGCAAAGAGTTTAGGCTGCCATTAGAGAAAGAAAAATACAAGGTCTTCTCTGCCAAAATTTGTTCTACACAGCCTCCCTTCAAAACCCTAACGTAAAAGTGTCCAAAGAAAATAAAACTTTTACTATTTTTAATTTCCGTCTAGGTTTACAGCAGTAACTTGTGAGTTAATTTCGGCCTTCAAAAATTGAGAAATTAGAAAAACTCAAAACCGGAAAGTTGTAGATATTTAAGTTATAGTATATTCTCGAAAGTGGTGACCTTAAAATCACCCGGTGGGGTTTTTGCCATTTAGGTTTTCCCCATTCATAAAGAAATCACCGTGTCATTTAATTTCCGCTGCATATTTAGTTATTTGGTGGTTTGTTTGTGCTACCACATACATTGCATGTTAATCTGATTAATTAATAAACTTAACTAATTAATCAATTAATATTTCACAAGGGGTCGATACATTCTTGGCCTATCAATTTTAAAGATTTGCATGTACTCAACTCTTTTTCTTCAAAATAAAACGGATCTACATCTTCCTTAGATGTAGATTTGATTTTTTTTTTTCAAAATAAAATGGATCTACATCTTCCTTAGATGTAGATCTGAATTTTTCTTCAAAATAAAACAGATCTATATCTTCCTTAGATGTAGATCTGAATTTTTCTTCAAACAAAAATGGATCTGCATCTTTATTAGATGTAGATCTGAATTTTCTTAAAACAAAAAGGATTTTGTATCTTCTTTAGATATTGATATGATTTTTTTAATGCATGCAGATTTTTGAAATAAAGAAAGAGATCATGTATTGTTGCGACTGTTGTTTGTTTTGTTTGGTCCATGTAACATAAAATTATTTTGTGAATGAGATACTCTCCATAAAATTAAATTTTTTTTTTTTCAAATATAAAAACAGATCTGATTTTTTTGTTATATAAAAAACCATTTTTTTATCATCACAAAATAGATCTGATCTTTTACAAAACTCAAAACCATTTTTTTTTTATCTCTAAAAAAGTAGATCTGATTTTTATAAGTCAAAATCAATTTTTCTGACGTTCAAAACAGATCTAAATTTTTAAACAAAAAGAGGATACATTCATAAATAAATTTGTGCGGTTTAGTTTATTTTACTTATGCAACATATCATTCATACCATGCGAAAAAATAGTATATTGGTCACAAGAGTCTAGAAGATCAAACTCTGTCTGGGCGGAATGGGTGCCTAACTCCTTCCCATTCTGTAACCTAGCCTCCAAATTTAGGTCTTTGGCTAAGTAGATCTAGTCTTGTCTTTATTTATTTTTGGGTAGATTGTAACTAGGACAGAAAGCCATATAATTATGTGGTAGATTGTAACTAAGACCCAAAGCAATGTAATGTTCAAATTTTCAAACATGTATCTTCTTTATTCAATCAATGATAGAGGAACAATTCAGTCATATATTTGATCTTTAGTTTTTCTTATTTTTTTCTACATAAAAAATAAGTAGTGATTCCACACTACTTACCCAAAAAGAGAGGTGCCCTTAAAAGTACTATAAAAGTCTCTCTTTTTGAGAGACACTTTTCGAGATCTCTCACAAAGTGTATTAATTGATAAGAAGAATTTTTATTAAAAATATAAAAAGAATTAAAGTAGTACGTGTAGCAATTTAACAACAAAAATAAATAAATAACTAAAAGAATGGAACGTGACCAAGTTTTTAATACCTTTGGAAATATCTCCTGTAATTTGTAAACTGACTTGAAACCCATCTCCAATAACTTGTTATCTGCGCATAAATTTAAACCAAAAACAAAAAAGATACAATCTTTTTATTTTTGTCCTGCAATTTAATGATTATAGAGATACACATGACTAATTTCAGGCCAACAATCATACCAAGCATTCCCTAACTAAAGTAAAAACCCTAGCTTTCATATACCTAAAACTTGGTGCCAAACCAAACCTCTTGCTCTTCTTGCTTTGCTCACCATGTTGAAAGTAAAAACTCTAAGAAATCATCATAGGGTTAAGAGTGAGCTTGAGGTGCGGGAGATTAGAGGATTTTTATATGTTGATGTGAGTATCTCTTTCTCCAAAACAAAATAGATGATATATCAACTTAAAAGAGGTTTAACTAATGTAGAACTTTAAATTATAATGAGATTAATATTTTTAATTAATTTAAAATTAATAAAATAAAGAGAAGGTATGTAAATAAAGAATTTGAAAGTGAAGAGAAACCTAAGGCTAGAAAAATAAGTGTATTAATCAGTAAGAAGAATTTTCATTAAAAAAAAGAAGAAGATAAGAAGACCTAAAGTAGTACCTGTAGCAGTTTTTTTTTTTTATCAATTAAGATTTTTTATCAACTTTTAAATTCATCTTAAAAATCTTATTTCCGACGTATTTTAATTATATCTTTCCCAATTCTAAAATCTCTCCCAACTCTACATTAAAAAAAAAAATTACATGAATTATAAAAGAAGTATTTGATATGAAGTAAAAGAAGTTTACGTAAAAATTAAATACGAAAACACAAATTGCTACTTTATCCACAAAAAAAAAATTGCTAAGAACATAATTTAGGATATATTTTATCAACTTAGAAATTATAGAAGATGAAAAATTATATATTTTTTTAAGATCTAAAAATCTAAAATTTTTTTTGTAATATGGTGAAGTCACTTGGCGCAACCATGACATTTAAGTCCAACTTTTATTATATAGTATATGATATGATATTATATATATATATATATATATATATATAGATTATAAAAATAAATAAATAAATAAACCTAAACTTTATCTATATTTTGGAAACAAAAAAAAAATAGTTTTATTTTCTATTAAATATGTAATTTATGGTTTTGAAAAAAAAAATGTAATTTATGAAATCAAATACTAATTCGTGCGTACTATGAATTCAACTTCAATTTTTTATTTATTTTGTTGCAACAATATCATTTTTTGAATTCTTAAAATATAAAAAATTAAATAAAAAACATTTCCGTCTTTAAATTTTAGAAATGCTACTATTTTATCCATCGGTACAATTCTATTACAATTTTTTTTTTCAGTACTGTATATCTAATAAAATACATATTTTATGAACTAAAATATAACGAAGACTATATTTTAAAGCCAAACAACATATCATCGAGATCATATTTGTTTGTTTGTTATAGTTTTGAGTTTTTAAACTCAACTAAAAATCTCACAAGCCCTTTAATTTTGTTCATCGATCGAGTTTTACATAATCTTAAGCCTACTCTTGGCAAAGGCGCAATATATATTACCATATACCTCTTGCACCTATCTTGTGACTTGTGACTACTGTATTTTTCTTAGGGGAAACCATGTTTTGGAAGAGCAAGAAGCAAAATACTTGTTTTTTCACTCGTCTGTCAAAGTTGAATGTTGTGTTATATGGGCTTCATCACATTCACATGTGGGCTCATCTGGCTTCTCAAATTTAAAGGCTATGACATTGTCACAACTATCAATGATTTCAATACCATAAAACAAATTGGCTCTCCACATTGTTGCAAATCCCATGTTCCATAAGTTCACAAAACATATTGAGTTAATTTGAGACTTTATCAAGAAAATTGAAGATGATAAAACTTAAAATAGACGGGCTCGTTCAATAAAACCTGCCATAGGTGACGGTATTGGAATAATGGATGATCAAAACATAAGGAGAAGACGATGGACTAATGCACTGAACGGAGAATATATAAGATGGATTGATCCTCCATAGTGGACAAATTCTAGCTAAACGAATACATGGGGGACGGATATCAAGGCCATGTGGCATCTATATGGCTTAAGTGGTCTCCAAGGAACCCTAAATGGAAATGCCTTGCACCCTACAATTAACCCTAGTCAATTGAATCCCAATGTGGGAAGAATCCCACAAAATACATACATTTATGAGGATCTTCCCCACAAGGAAACATCTTCCTAGCCAAGAAACGAAGGTCGGTTTCACATTACTATAAAAACCCCAAACCCTCAGAAAATAAGGTACTCATAATTTACCTTAATTTTGGCACTCTAGAGTTGTGAAAGTTCTCTAACTTAACTTTCGAAGGGTATTTGAGCGGTATCACACCGGTACTCTCTGTAGGGTCTTTTTCTTATTTTTTATTGTGCAAGTCTTGTCTAAGAGCGTGCAAGGACTGTGCAGCTTACTGATGATTTTCGGCGTTATCAGTTGGTGCCGTCTGTGGGAAGAAGTAAGCCATACTATCGCTTCCCAAACAAAGAGTTGCATGATACTTACTCGCTCAATGACGACCACTAACAATAACCAAGGAAACGAACTACGCACCACCGCCCTTAAGAGACAGGTTCAGACTTTCGGCGTAGTAGTAGAACGCCTTACCAAGTAAAACCATGACCTAGAGAAACAACTGTGCCAAAATAACGTAGGGCTTAACACTCAGGAAGAGGACCAAGAAGGAACCAACGCTAAGAGAAAGGACCAAGAAGGGCTGGAGGGCAGCAATGCCCCGAGTAGACAAGAGCAACAAGATACAAACCATCCATCTGTTACAGGTACGGCTCCACCATACATGGTTGCCGAGATGTAGATGATGAAAGAACGGATGGACTTCATGATGAATGCCCCTAGAGGACGGGTGTCGAGTGACCTTGACGGGTTTTTCCATCGAATGGATTCACCCTTCACTGCATCCGTCACATCGTTCCCCCTTCCATCGAAGTTGTACATGTCGCAAGTAGAGGCCTACGATGGATCTGGGGATCCCTTAGATCACCTAGAGTCTTTCAAAACCCTGATGCTCTTCAAGATGTAGCAGATGAGATAATGTGTAGGGTCTTTCCCACTATGCTAAAGGACCTTGTAAGGGTATGGTTCAGCAAGTTGATGCCAAACTCCATCAGTACCTTCAAGGGGTTGAGCGCACAGTTTGCCACACACTTTATCTAAGGGCACAGGTATAATAAGTCCATTTCATGCCTGATGAACATCAAGTAACGGGAGGATGAGACACTGAGGTCTTACATCACTCACTTTAACAAGGAAGCCCTCTCGAATGATGAAGCTGACGACAAGATACATGTGGCTGCATTCACCAATGGTTTACGGAAGGGGAAGTTTTTGTTTTCCTTATACAAAAACTACCTGAAAACCATGTCAGATGTACTTTACAGGGCTACTAAGTACATGAACGTGGAAGACGCGTTGCTTGCCCAAGAAGAGAAGCCCAAGAAGAGGGAAAGACAAGAAGAAGCATGGCTAGACAGGGGATAGAAGACAACAAAGACTAGAGATAGACGTGAGGATAGGCGCTCCAAACCCCCCACTGGATGGTTTGCAAGCTTCACCTTGCTAAATGTCCTAATCGATCAAGTTCCGATGCAAATCAAGGATGAAGAGGCCTTGACATTTCCTGGCAAGTTGAAGGGGGACCTTAGTAAGAGGTCCAAAGACAAGTATTGTTGTTTTCATAGTAATCACAGTCATAATACATCCAACGGCTAGGACTTGAAGTAGCAGATAGAAGCCCTTATCAGATAAGGAATATTGCAAAGATTCGTCAACAAGGAAATGGCAGACCAACATAAGAGCAAGCCGCCCGGAAGGGAATCCAACGTCCTAGGCCACCCTTAGGATACATAAGGATGATTGTATGGGGCACCACAACCTTCGGTTCAACCAAGAAGGCACGCAATTCCTACCTCAGGATGGTCCAGAACGTCCAGTTGACGGGTTAGTCCCAAAGATGGCACTCATCGACAACCCTGTAATTGGGTTCATAGAAGAGGATGCTCAACATCTCCACCACCCACACGATGATGCGCTTGTAGTTAGCATATGAGTTGGGGACTACAACACTCACCGAGTCCTTGTGGACAATGGGAGCTCTACTAATATCCTCTACTACCCTGCGTTCTAGCAGATGAGGATTGAGAGAGAACGGTTGGTTCCAACTAATGCGCTACTCGTTGGATTTAGAGGAACAAGAGTATGCCCTCTTGTTGCAGTCACTTTGCCCGTAATAGTTGGTGATTACCCTTAACAGATTACCAAGGATGTCACATTCCTGATTATTGACTATTCGTCTGCTTACAATGCCATCTTGGGCTATCCTACCTTTAACTCATGAAAGGCCATAACTTTAACTTATCACCTGATGATCAAGTTCCCCACCGAGTACAGAGTGGTAGAGTTATGAGGAGATCAAGTAGTGGCGTGCAAGTGCTACATTGCCATGCTAGAGATGGATGATTGTTTACAAACCATGTGTATAGAAGAACAGCGGACGGTGTCAGGGCCCATGGGGGGGTTGGAAGAGGTACTCCTTGATGACTCTAGACCTAAGCAAACAACTAGGATCGGCACTCTTGCTAGCCTACCAGTCTGCCAGGCATTCACAGCATTGCTTAGGAGAACTAGAACATCTTCGCCTGGAGCCATGAGGACATGCCTTGAATTGATCCTTCGGTCATAGTCCACAAATTGAATGTATCGCCCTCTTTTACTCCCCTCCGTTAGAAGAAATTGGTGTTTGTGCAAGAGTGGGACAAAGCCATAGCAGAAGAGGTTCACAAATTATAGGAAGTAGAGTTTATATAAGAAGTATACTACCCTGACTGGCTGGCCAACATAGTGATGGTCAAAAAGGCCAACAGGAAGTGAAGGATGTGCATGGACTTCATGCACTTAAACAGGGCATGCCCCAAGGATAGCTACCCACTTCCGCGGATTGACATGTTGGTGGATTCGACAGCAATACACTAGTTGCTGAGCTTCATGGATGCATTTTCTAGTTACAACCAGATTAGGCTGGATGAAGTTGATCAGGAGAAGACTTCATTCGTTACCTGCCAGGGTCTATTTTGCTAAAAAGTAATACCATTCGGACTCAAAAATGCGAGCGCCACGAATCAAAGGCTAACGAACAAGATGTTCACGCATCAGATTGGGAGGAACGTTCAAGTTTACGTGGAAAACATGTTGGTAAAAAGCCAACAGGAAGATGACCATTTGGATGACCTCAAGGAAACCTTTGATACCCTTCACTCTTACAACATGAAGCTGAATCTAAACAAATGCACATTTAGGGTGACGGTTGGAAAATTCTTGGGGTTAATGGTATCTTAGAGAGGTACTGAGGTTAACCCGGACAAGATACGGGCAATAATGGAGATGATGCCGCCAACAAACATCAAGGAAGTACAAAGCCTCAACGGCAAAGTAGCCACACTAAATAGGTTTGTCTCAAGAGCAACAGACAAATTCCTGCCCTTCTTCTGTACATTGAAGAAGTCATTTAAGTGGACGACTGAATGTCAGCAGGCATTCAAAGACTTGAAAGCATACCTGTCCTCCCCACCGTTATTAAGTCCCTCCAAACCAGGGGAAGAATTGTTCTTCTATCTGGCCGTCTCCCCGGCGGCTGTCAGCGTAGCCTTAGTTAAAGAAGAGAATAGGATATAGAAGCCTATATACTACACTAGTCGGACACTCTAAGGTGCATAAGAGAGGTACCCCCAGATGGAGAAGCTGGCCTTCCTGTTAGTGACTGCGGCTCGTAAACTCAAGCCATACTTCTAGGCCCACACTGTGGTCATCTTAATAGACAAGCCTCTACGGAAACATCTTTTTAGCCCATTCTTCTAGGCCCACAAAATATGTATATTTATGAGGATCTTCCTGACAAGGAAACATTGTTTTAGCCAAGAAACAAAGGTCAGGTAGCACAAACAAATCACCAATAAACTAAAGTGCAGCGGAAAATAAATTGACACGGTGATTCTTTTATGAATGGGGAAAACCTCCAAGGTAAAAATCCTACCAGATGATTTTAAGGTTACCACTCCCGAGAATTCACTATTATGACAACAAGCGGTTACAAGTAAAGGAATCCTAGTACCTTCTACCAACCTACATTTGAACTCTTACCCCAATACCCAATTGGACTTGTTCTGTAGTGACAATCTCTCCTTTTGATGCACGGCTTCTAGTACGTGATTAACCAATTACGCGAATCCCAGTATGCAACTTCAATCATTAACTTGAGAAAGATGTTGGTTGCAAAATTCTTCAGTTCATCATCACAATGAAGAACAAGAAGATCCTTGGTTACAAAATCCTATGATGGACAAACATAGTAGCTTCTTCTCAAAAGAGATGACTAGGAAAAATTTTGTCTCTAGTCACAAATTACTTGAACAGCCTTTGCTCAATATTTGTGCAACTTGTGTTTATTTTGACGGCCCTTGAAATAATCATTTTATATGTCTAGGCTTATGAGATAAGAAGGCCGAAAAACATATCCACATATTGGGAATAAAACAGGTCAGAAAATTTGTTTTTCTTAAACCTCGACAGCTAGAGGTGTCGAGCAGTTGTCGAGTCACGGGGCTAGAACAGCTTCTTAAAACTCGATAGATGAAGCTGTTGAGCTAGCTGTCGAGTTTTAATGACAGACACTTCTTCAGCTTGTTTCTTGAACAGACTTACATGGTTTTAATACTTGATCTTGAAATCTTGTTTTTTGAAGTATTAAAAACATCATAGATTTATCCAAATATAAGCAAAGTATGTTTTGTTAAAGGATTAGCCAATTACATAAAAGAATGACATATGTTCTTAACAAGTGAACCACATATGTCCTAATATCCAAAACCCTTAGAAAATAAGGTACGCATAATTTACCCCATCTCTGGCACTCTGGAGTTGTGAAAGTTCTCTAACTTAATCTTTGAAGGGTATTTGGTCAGTACCACACTAGTACTCTCTTAGGGTCTTCTTCTTCTTCTTTGTTGTGTTGGTTTTGTATAAGAGCATGCAAGGACCGTGCAGCTTACTGACGATTTTCGGCATCATCATATTATAATCATGTTCACTAAGCGTCTTGAGTCTCGATCTTGACAAATATCAATTTCATCAACTCGATCAATAGCAAGTTTGGCATTAATAACATTCACCACCAACTAATAAATAAAATATTTAGTTATTAACATGGTTGATTTGTTGAAATAAAATCTCTCCGATCGGTTCTCTTGGTTTGTTCTAATGCAATCTCTAAAATCTTTCCCTTTTTATATCCTATTTTATCTTCTTGTTCTCTTATATTACTACAAGGAGACGTAAAAAATGTGTGTTGAACTATAAAAATAGGACGAAGTGAATAAAAAGAAAGAGAGACTTAAAATATTCTGTTTGAATATATTTATTCATAGAGCGCATCAAATCGTTTATTCTTCCTTATTATGATATTTTACATGGTTATTTCATTTTCATTTGCAAAATAAGAAGAAAAATATTTATTTCATTTTCATTGACAATGCTTAAACCCAGCATAAAGGGCATCTTGCCATTTGCCAATGTACTTTAAGAAATGTTTTCCTCTCTCACGCACGTTCTGCATTTGAAAATAGTCTTCTATCTCTATCCTTCTGTAATTCGTATTGTTTTAATAGAATTGAAGGCTGTTTACCAAAAAAAAAAAAAAAAAGAATTGAAGGCAGTGATGCATTTTAATATTTCATCTCATTTTAAAATGTGAAATTTAAGAGCAACCTGACGAAAGGCATGTGATTGTAAACAAGCCCAAACCAAAAACAAAACGAGGAAAACAGAAAGAAGCCCAAACCAAGTAGAGATTGAATTACTTAAACTTGGACCATTTGTTTCAACATGTTTGACTTAATAGTTGAAAAGCCTGCTGCTAAACCGACCCAAAGCCTTTTCATTTGCCTTATTCAATATTAGTATCTTCAACCCATCAAGTTCGACTCAATATAGTTTGAGACTCAAAAGACAATAAATTTATTCAATATTAACTAAATCAGGATTATATTGATAAATTAAAAATACATTATTTAATGAATTTATTTCATATAGCGGATCAAATATCACGTTTTTAGTATAAAATTTAACAAATATATATATATATATATATATATCTTTGTTAAAAGGAGGTTACTGTATCTTGATGTCAAAAAAGAAATAGGAATTGTTTAGCATGTGATCATGCAAGAGATATTAAGTGGATAATGTTTGACAGTCTATTGTATAGGATATTGAATTACAAAAATTAAAGTGTCAAGCCATTAGAAAAAATTAATTCTTATTAATTAGGTACATTTACAACATTTTCATTTTCCAAAAATTTAAGGATTTAATTTAGTTGAATTTCTATTATATAATATTTGGAGGTGAAAAAAATAACATGTAACCCTTTTTATTTTTAAACCATTTACTGTCATAAAATGTTGACCCTTTTTTATAAAGGGAAAGGGGTTGGACCTTTGTGTAACGAGTACCTTAGGCTATACCTAAGTGCTCAAGGTACTGCCACTAATGATAGTTGTAGTGTATTGATACCAGTCACCGATTATAAGTTAGCCTATACCTAAGTGCTCAAGGCACTGCCATTAATGATTGTTGTAGTGTATTGATACCAGTCACTCATTGAAAGTTAGGATTAAGCCTTGCAATTGTTTTATGGTGCAAAAAATGAATGTGACAAGGGCATGCATTAATCATCTATTTTATAGAAGTTTTTATAAAAAATTGAAAAAAATTATCAAAACAGTAAATTATTTTTTCATTTTTCTATAAAAAAATTTTCTAAAATGATTTATTAATGTATGCCCTAAGGGCTTTTATCAATGCTTCTTGTATTTCTGTTTTTTTTTTTTATTTTTTTTATTTTTTTTATTTTTTTTTTTTTTATACAAGATAGAATTTTTATTCTAGCCTAATCTAAGTGTATATGTATGTGAAACTTTCCCCTGGAGGCTTGAATTCCGGTCTTTATTCTTTACACCCCACAAATCCTTATACTTGTAGAGTGACCATCGCACCATAATATACTGTCGTGTATTTGTAATTTTCTTTTGTGCTGATGGGTATACTTTTTCACATCTATCATTTTTTTTAATAAGATAATATAGACTCCTCTCAATAAAACAATTGTAGAACCCACACAACCATGCAGGTGTGTCAACTGTACTCAAAGCAGTTTGATATTTATTAAATCAAGCATGTTTTTCACCTGCCTGCCATGTTCTGGCTTAAAATTTCGTCATTGTGCTGCTTGAAGATTCATTGTATTCTAAGCGTACGAACTACCAGGCTTTTTCATTTTGTTTTTGTCCATTGACTTGGTTAATTGTTTTCTAGCAGTTCAATAGTCTTAGTCTCAGGAACAACCCTCACTGTTTTAATCACTGGTTCTGGGCCACTGGGGCTCCTGGGTCCCAGTCCCAATCCCAATCCCATTTTCGAATCACAATCCTTAAGAAAGAGTCAAGAATGCTAGCTAGCACTGTGACTACAGGTCTTCTCACAGGTCCTTTTGGTCCATTAGCCAAGAAAATAATAATGCTAGCTGTTGACCTGACTATCAATGGGCTTGTCTTGATTATCAAAAAAATCAATGGGCTTGTCTTTATAATTGTTCCAAGGCCCTTCTGCCATCTCAATTATCTCCGTATGCGTCTGAGTCCTTTCTTCACGGGAGTAAAGATGGCCAAGGCCCTAATTAAGTATTATTCAGTAACGTTATTCTAATAACCTTGCTTAAATGTTGTAAAAATATATATGAGTAAAAAAATATTATAAAAATATATATTATGTTATTTACATAATGAAAACTGTTATTTAAATAACAATAACAAACAGACTCTAAGTACTCTGAACCCAATAAAACAAAGTCACTCTGCTTTTAGCCTTGTAGTAGTGTTTTGTACCTTTCAAATTTCTTATTTCTTATTTCTTGACTAAACTATCTTGTAATCAAATGGAACATTAGCATGGCTCTTCCTAATTTGTTGTGTAATTTACAAGCATAATTAACTCGTATTCATGAACAAATCGGGAAGCCATAATCACATTAACATGACTCACGAATCCCCAAGTAGGTTGTATATATGGCTAATAATAGATGCCCAAGAATTTATGAAGCAATCTTGGATCCCTCATCTTCTATAGGACTAGATTCTTTTTTTTTTTTTTTTGGTTGAGAAAATGAGAAGAGTTTTATTCCTATAAAAGTACTAGTCTATAGCAGTTAAGTAATCCCATTGTAAGAATTCGGCCCTAAACCCTTGCCTATGAAATTCCAAATAAAAATGGGATGATGGACATTGAAGATATTAGCTAGTCTATTGTATTCTTCCCTAGTTTTCCAAAACTCAATGGGCATTTGGATTGAGGGGAAGGAAGGAGGAGCAAAATGGAGTAAAGTAGAGTTAATCCAAAATTAGGTTAATTTTTGACAAATTTTACTCTACTCTCCCTTAATCTAAACAGACCAAAAAGGTTCATGGACTAAGTGATTAACTTTTGCTGAGGTACAATTTTTTCACTCATGCCACGTGCTCCAATCCTATTTAATCATATTTATTTATTCACCAAAATATCACCCATAAATTATTTTGGGCCTCCATGAATATTTCTCATTCCATTGGCCTACAAAATATTTCATATCTCATTATCTAAATTGGGTTATGATGTAAACTATCACAAAAGTCCAAAAATTCCATATCTCATCATATTTTATTATCATTATTTAGCTAAGGCCAAAACCAGCCTTATGAGCCCAATGCACAAATCTCATTCTATTTAAAGCCCAAGAATAATTATACTTGACAATATTTGAAAAGCCCATGATTCTAGTCCATGGAAAAACAATTTTATCAATGGAATTCAAACCCATAATCAAAGCTCATGGTTTAAACCCATGACGATTTTATCAATGGAATTCAAATCCATATCAAAGCTCATAGTTTAAACTCATGGCAATTTATTTATCAAAAACTCAATTCTCATTAGCAATATCAAAAGCCCATATCACATTGGCAACATTAAAAGCTCAATTCACATTGACAATATTAAAAGCTTGATTCTCATTGGTATTATTAAAAGCCCAAGCTAACTACTTGGCACTATTTAGTAAAAAGCTCAAGGTTATCAATATTTGGCAATATACTATATCATAAGTATTTCACATAAAGTCCAATGATGATCAATGCTTTAAATTCTTAAACCTATTACTATAATATTACAAGCCCATAGAATCTATGACAACTATATATTCTCAAAACCCATGGCAATTATTTTATAAAAACCAACGGAAAGTTATTTATTTATTACCATATTACAAACCCATGGAGTTTATATAACAATCTATGGTCACTATTTATCTTATATCATAATATTCATGATATTTATTTTCAAAACTCATGATAATTATTTATCCTATAAGCCCATTATGATTATCTATAGAAAAACCTATGAGAATATCACATTATTCCATTATAGTGACTGTTACCATATTTTATTTGAAACACATGGGTATTGCCTCTATTTAAACCTATGGTAAATATTATTCATAAGAAATATTGGAGGTTCTTATTTAAAAGTCCCAAAGAAAATATCATTTACAAAATAATTCATAGTAAAAACTATGTTATGAGAAATTATACAAATTGTTATTTAAAGCCCATGGAAATTAATACCCAAAACCTATCATAAATATTTATTGAAGCTCATGAATACATTTCATTTTTACTAACAATTAAAGTTCATTTGGAATAAAAATCCATGGCAATATGTGGTAGCTTTGTCCATTTTGTAGGGCTTACAATGAGAAAGCAAGAGGATAGGTCCAAGTAAAGAAAACCACCAAGTTAAAGGACCATCAAAATACTCAGCTTTCATGGCCAAGCCCAAATTAAAATCTCAGTCAAAACAGCTCATGTATGCAAATTGACCCAGCTAGAGAACTCTCTTTAGTTCTGCCTTTCGCTGAAGATCACCCCAAGAAGAAACCAAGCTTCCAAACCAAATTAGAGGCTGACCATCTGTCCCATCAACCTTTCAGCCACTACCAGTTCTGATGTGAATAGTACCAGAGGTTGGGTTGACACCTAAAAAGCCAATGAGTAATATATCCTTTTTCTCCAAGTTTTGGTTACGACTCAAGGAAGCCATAACCAAGACTTTCAAGCTCATGAAATCCTCAATTACATAGTTTATTTTATTACTAAAAATGTATGTGATTGATTCATGAACCAAGCCCATGAATTTCAAAAGGGAAAAATTAGGGAAAAGTGGTTTGAAGGGCACAAGCTTCAATAGAGGCATCAATGGTTGACACCTAGCTTGGAGTGTCAACCAACTCTCTTGAGCTCTAATCCTATTGGACAAAATTAATCTCTGAATCCCAGCATTTAATGCCTAGATTAGGAGTATCTCAACCTCCAACTACATTACCCAAATAAGCAAAATATTCTAAAAGCAAGTCTCACAATTTTGGGCAAAATCTTAAAGGAGATATTTTGAGATTTTGCCATTGTCAGACCTGGTCCTTTCTAAATTTTTCTAATCAATCCCTTAAGCTTCACTATAAAAGGAGCTACCATCAACTCATCAAAGGGACAAGATCTTATCATAAAATTTCATCATGCTATTTTCAGCTCACAATTAGTCTTTTAGTTCACAAATCAGCTTTTTATCCATAAATACCCATGTATACTTACATATAAACATCCCATTCCATTTCCTCAGAAAATCTCAGCACCTTAAAATAGTCATAAACAACCCTCTTTACACCATACCCAAAAATGGCTAAACACCACTTCATCTCTCTTTCATATTTCCATACATTCACTTATACTTTCCACAAAGTAACTCCCACCACTTACTATACACATATATTCATCATTATGGGTATGATATGGCACATTGAGATTTTATTTAAACATTTGCTGCACTAGATGGACACTCTTTCTCTCCCTTCATTCCATCCTATTTTTTCCTCTTTTACTTTTAATTATAATGACTTTAATCCTTTTTTATTGCTACTATAATGAAGACCATAATGTTTTGGATACTATGGGAGTTTTCCCTCATGTTGACATAATAATAATGAGGAAAATATATGATTTTTATCATGTAAACACATTTATTGACTAATAAGACATTATTGCTGGAGGTCTGTCATATTCACTGCTGGATCATTTTCCTCTTATATACTTGTTATAATGGACCCACTTTTATATTAACTGACTACGGAGGAAATGGGTAATTTTTACTGTGCAAATACATTTATTAATTTTTCAGCCATCTACCGTTGAACGTTTCTCTTGTTTGCCGCTGGACTATTAGTTAAACACTTATTTCAGTGGACCATCTTTTGTACTAGCTTATCTTTACAGGAGGTATTTTTAGGGCTTTATTATAATCTTTATTAGATGCAACCCGAATCTTGAGCAAAAATGAGCCTTTCACACTTCACCGATAGCCTTTGAGCCAAATTCCAAGCCCAAAGTTGAGTCTCAGTTTTGGCTCCCAAAATATCATATGGGCAATCTGAAAAAATTGCCCCCGACAGCTTCATGTACACTACTACAATTCAAAATTAAATTTGGTAAGTGACAATCATGGATCCACAATTTCTAAATGTAAGTTTTTTTTTTAATAATTAAACTTCTACATGAATTTAGGAGTGTTATATATATATATATATATATATATATATATATTTATATATATATAGGTCCATCTGAACTCTGAAGTGGTAGGACTCTTACATATACGTGTGTGCCACTGTGCCTAGAAGATTGGTTGAGGTGGTTCAATGCGCTAGCCCATTGGGCTATTGACAAATTTTGGGCCTAATTTAGTGGCGGTCCTACACCTTTCAATCTTTGCTTATATTTGTTTTGTTTTTCCTCTTGTTTTTCTTCTTGGTTCCTTTGTTGCTTCTGAAAGTATTCAGCCTAGCCCGGCCACTAGAAACAAACACACATACACACAAAATTGAAAATAGTCCCATTCACATTGAAAAATGGTGACCAATGTTGAACGGAATCCCCTTCATTGGATCTCATATGCATGGTGAAGAAAGCACCATTGAAAAGAAGCCAAAATGGCCAAACCTACCTACATGAGAGGTAATGTCACATAAAAAAACAAACTAGCCTAGGCCATCATGAGAATCTTGTTTTGACAGTAGAAAATAACAACATAGAGTAATGTTAAGGTGACCTAAAAAAAATTGAAACTTTTTTTAACATCTCCAGTACATCACTTTTATATATATCCACCTTGACACTACTTTTATTATACATCACTCATATTGAACAATTGCATCACTACACCGAACCGAACGAGATACAAAAATGACATAAAATCAATTTTAAAAATGTATAGTAGTCAGTGCACTGGAGCATTCAACCCAGTTCTGCATAATTATAGAGACATTAGTGAGTAGTAAGAACCAATAGTTACCAGTTCTAGTTATTACCTGTCGGCGGTGGCTTAAGTATCACTAATGACTAAACAATGAGTGAAGAAGCTTCCCGTGGTGTTTCCTACAGTCATGGCCACCAGATTCCCTCCCAGCGCATTTGCTGCCATTTTTAACTGCTCAAGAACTTTGTCCCTTTGCTCCCTCCCTCTCTCTCTCTCTCTCTCTCTCTCTAGAGACTTGTGTGAGTACAGTCCTTTCAACTAGATTTTCTCTCAATCACAATTCACAAACAAGTAGATGACAAAAAAGTCAATCACATCTACACTGTGGCCAGGTGTTTGTCTTCTAATAACTATAATGAAAGTTTACTATTATATAATTCAATATAAATTATCTACCAAAACCATATAGTATATCCAAACTTCACGAGCTCTACCTAGTGCACATAGCAAGTTGCCACGTGACACTGTGTTTTCCACACTACAGGTAGACTGGTGGTGGTACTATTAGAGAGTTGAGCTTTCTTTTTTCTTTTCTTTTTTTTTTTCGGTAAGTAAGAGTTGAGCTTTCTTGCAGAATATATAGCTATAAGTTGTATAGGATGACTATTGCTAATGCTAAGTCCTATTCTATAGTAGCCAATAAAATATACATATGACCCATGATACTTTGATTGGAAAAGAATATTACTGTTCAAAAATTTTATATGATTTTTTCCACGCAATTTGTGTCGGCGTGATTTTTGATCAGATCTTGTGAGTCTGAGTGAGCTAGAGAGCTTGCTTGCTGCTATGCATGCTCCACGGAATCATATAGGAATATAGTCAGAACCAAAACAATTAAATCATCTAATAATCGTACAGAAGTTTGGATTCATATATACATGAAAAAACAAACAAGTTTTTAGAAATATATATATATATATATATATTAAACCGTAGGTTAATTTTATTTGAATCATCAATCTGAACATTTATTGATTTTCATCAAATAGCATATTTATTTCAAATACTGCACTGTTATTCAAGAGCCTTTACATATTTTGATTTAAATCGCAGAAAGGAGCAATGAAAAGTCAATTTCAAGGGTTATTTATTTATTTTTCATTCTTAAAAAAAAATCTTAATAATTAAGTTAGGCCTACTTAAATTAAATTGTGGTCAGATTCATTCCCTAATATATTTGCATGTTTCTCATTTATGATCTACATCGAGTACTATGTCTTTGAAACAAAATTTTTCATGAATTCTTATATATATAAATATATATGTATGTATATGTATCTATATATATATATATATGTAAATGAAATTGAGTGTTTGGTTAAAGTTAAACCAATAAAACAATGTACCAACAGCTAAATAATTCAAATATTGATAATCACTCTTTTTTGTTCTCATATAGAGCTTTATTCTAATTTAATCTAAGTGTATATGTACGTGAAGATCCTTTCTAGAGACTTGAACCTCGATCTTTATCCTTTATACCTCACGTATACTTATATTTGTAGAATGATCATTATACCAAGAATACGCGATGACAATCAGATCACCAATTGTAACTATTTTTGGCATATAGTTTTCTACTTATGGTTGTACTCATAACTCAATGCTTACTTCAATGCCAGTTGTACCTGGCTTGTGTGGATGTGAGCAATCAGTCTTCCTGAGTGAAAATATAGTTTGATACACATGCAAATAAAGATTTTGAACGTATTATTGGCGTTAAAAAAATGAAAATAAAAAACGATTTTCAAGTTTAAAATGGAAAGAAAATTGTACAAATAAGAAGAAGTATCATTAATTGTTTGACCCAAAAGAAAAGTATCAATAAATCTTGCACACGAGGCTCATCGAATCACAGTCCGCCCTCCACGCATGTGTGCCAAGTGTTAACCTTATAATAATATGGGATGGCAGGCATAATAATTAACCTAAGATCCAAACATGGTTTTCAGCGCAAGCAGACTATATAATGCTAGGGACAGCTTGATGCATTTACAGCCTAAGACGAAAATTAATTATTTTATATTAGATGTAAAATTACTACTAATTAATATGAATTAAGTAGAATTTTTTCTTTTTTTTTTAGAAATTTTATAAACAGAAAAAGTTTGACAAAATTTTTCATACTTGTTGATGCGGCAGATTGATAGTAGTAAGTAAAAAAGTGGTGTAAGTGGTAGACTTAAATGAGAATTAGTAACAATTTGTTAACTCAACTCTTGTTATTATTATTTTTTTTAGAAGTGCAATATTCACAATATTTTTGCAACAAATTCTAGGTTTTAAATTGTTTTTTGTTTTCTATTTGAAAATATCACCATAATTATTTTTTTGCCATCAATAACAACTTACTACTTAACATTAGTTGTAAAAATATTGTAGACATTGCATTTTTCACTCTTTTTTATTTGTTTTTCCTTTGATAAAAAAATATTATTTTATTTATTGATTATAAATAACCTTATTAGTTAAAATTTGGGAGCTTTTTTTTTGCTTGGGGCCTTAGGCGACCGCATTTTTTGCTCTAGTATTCCGCCGGCTCTGTATATTGCATCTTCTTCCTAGAAGTTCTTCCACCACGTCCTCTACTTCAGCAATATTCTCAAGATCCCATGGACACAACAGAATAACATGTTAAACTTAATTGCATTAATCTCGAGAGCTTGGCTATGGCTAGCTATGACTTTTTGGGTTGAAAGTTTGCTACTCTATAATCAAGGAGACAAAGATTATTAATTCCAATTGTCCCCCAAACAATAAATAAAAATATTTAAAAATAAAAGCCTGCTTTTGAAGGTTGATATCACGAGATATATATATATATATATATATATATATATATAAGTTACAGACTAAGTGCGGAAGTGCCGGCTGAGGCCATGTGGTTACAAAAGTAAAAACTGGCTGGGGTATTACAAATGTAAATTGGAGTTGCCATCTATTATAATACTAAGGGTTGTAAAGAGGAGGTAAGGCTGAGAAATATTATTGCTGAGAGGTCTGGGTCTGAGCTCTAATTTTTTCTCCCTTTGCAATGAGCCCTTAGCTGCCTTAAATAGGCTGGAGGGAGCCTTGGATTCGTCTGAAGATTCCTGGAATCACGGAGAGTGAATTGCCTTTACTGAGGGTGAATTTCTTTTCCATCGAAAGCAAACAGTGTTCAGAATGATTGTGTTGGGTACTGTTCAGTGAATAGTAACTTGTCCCCTTGCTTTTCTGGAGACTGTTCATTCGTAATGGCTGGTATTGTGGGTGAACAGTGTTCTGTTTGTCTGGTGCGGGTACTGTTGAAACAGTGATCGGTGCTGTTTGAATAGTAATTGTCTTGGATTCCTGAACAGTGGCTGGTGCTGGTCCTAATCTTCATCTAGATGGTAAGCATTATAGGGATCTTGTGCATCCTGGTAGGGATCGTCCTGGACACGATTCACTGAGGCTTCAGAAGAGGCGGGGGAAACTCTTTCTTCTGTCTCTAGCTGTTTTGCCTGTTGGATTAGCTGCTGAGCAAGATCCTTGAGTTCTTTGCTAGATTTACCGGTGATCTAGACCGAATCTAGGCTGGATTGCGACCTTGTCCTGTGGGCGATGGGTTGGGGAACATAAGGAGGGAATTCCTTGTATACCTGAGTAATGATCTGTTCATATCTAAGGCTATCCCACCATTTAACTGAGAATTCTCTGTCCAAGAGATTATTGTTGATCTTATAATCCCATTTACTAATCCAATGGACCATGTACCTTATTGTGAAGTGTAGGATTGCTGGAAATTGGGATCGGTGACTGGAGGTTTTGTACTTGGTATCAAAATACCTCAAGGCTTCTTGAAGAAGTTCTAGGAAAATTTGGGGAATAGAGCCAAACATCTCCCACCATTTGAGGAACCATGAGGGGACCTATCCCCAGAATTCTTTTCCAAACATCAATGCCAGGCCACAAACCCGTTGACCCCTTGTGATAACTTAGATTAATTAAATTAGCCCAGTTATTAATTAATCAAATTAACATGTAATATCACGTGGTAGCACAAACAAATCACCAAACTAAGTTAAGCAGCGGAAAATAAATAATACGGTGATTTGTTCACGAATGGGAAAAACCTGATGGCAAAAACCCCACCGGATGATTTAAGGTCACCACTCCCGAAACTCCACTATTATCACAACAAGCAGTTACAAGCAAGGAATCCCAGTACCTCACCAACCTACAGTTGAACTCTTACCCCAATACCCAATTGGACTTGTTCTGTAGTGACAGTTTCTCCTTTCAATGCACGGCTCCCAAGTACGTGACTAACCAATTTGATGCACGGATCCCAGTACGCGGCTTACTCCTTTGCACGAATCCCAATACGTGACTAACTCCACAGCAACCCTTTGATTGTTGTAGTTGATTTGCAGCAGCTTCACATAGAAACACCAATAAGATCTTCAATGTTGGTCCAAGAGACTTTGCTTGGTTACAAAACCCAAAGGCGTACAAGAAACGCAGCAAGAACTCTTTCTTCTGTAGGAGGAGGCTAGGGTTTCAAAAAGAAAACCTTATGAAGCTCTCTAGGGTTTCAAAAAGAGAACCTTATGAAGCTCTCTAGGGTTAGGTTTTTCTTTTTCCACCTCCTTTAAATAGGAGCTTAATGGGCTCTCCTATTCCAAATAGGTTTACACAAACCTTGGGTTTTCCTAATCCAATAAGAATTATACAAAACCATAAACAATTAGCCTTTTAGAATAAAAACGTTGCTGGCTATAATCTGAAACCCGTAAGCTCGATCGATCGGGACATCTGTCAAGCTTTAATGAATCTCGATAGATCGAGATTCTGTCGAGGAGGTATCGAGACCTGCAGTTTGCACTTTTCTTGAGCAGTTCTTGAGTAATCTTCATGTCTTCAATTTAACCACTTGTAATGATCATCTTGAACCTATTTAGATTTACCCAAATACAAGTAAAGTGCGTTTTGTCAAAGGATATGCCAATTACAAAATATGTCCCCAACAATCAAGAACCAGGAGTGATCATAATTCTTGTTTTGGTAAAAAAGGACCTTTTCAAAAGCATCCATATAATCATAGTAACTGTAATGGAGTTCTGAACCTGTGAGGGACTTGGTGTTTTTTAGGATTTTTAACTGTGAGGGGTGCTCTCCCCAGTTTTTACAGCTGATAAAACCTGTGATGATGAACTTATGATAAAGGACTTCTGAGGGGTCCTTCTTGTTTAGGATGTTTTCTATCTGAGCAGACTTTTCCTGGATGAGGATGCTCCTATAGAATTTGATGCTTTTCTCTGGGTGCTTTGGCAAAAAATGCCAACCTTGTGGTAGAACTTCCATTGCTAAAGCCAAGGGATCAGTAATATGAACCAAATGAGGTTCAATATAGGAGATGTGCTGGGTGAAGGATTTCTTGACATAAGGGGTTCTCTCCCTTCTGGGTGGGTACTAAGCTGGTTCTTGGGTCTGAATGGGGCCATAGGGTTCTTCTACAGTGTAGGGGTTGATGGTCTTGGGTGCAGGGGCTGTTAAAGCTGAGCTATAACTGGGTTGATTATAAGGTGGTCTCTCATAATTTGGTTTAGGGATTGTGGAGACTAAATAACGACTGGCAACAGCTGAAGGGGAGGCTGGGTGCTGTCCAGGGTTCTTTGCCTGCGTGATGGGTAATAACTGGCTAGGAGTAATGGGTACTAGTCTACCTGGGTGCTTTGTCTGACTAGTAGTGACGGAGATCTGTGGTTTAGACCTATTTTGGGGTTGTTGTATCGGCTTCTTTCCGGACATCCTGGTTATGATTCTGCAAAAATTCACGGGTTAGGAAGTCTGGGATGCTATTTTGGTTTCCTTCTATGAATTGTATATCAAAGTCAAATACTGAAAGAATAGCTTGCCATCTTGCAAAAATCTGTTTTGATGCAATATTTTTAACATCCTTTTCTGAAACATGTTTTGCTGATTTGCAATCAATTCTGATTAAAAACTTTTGATTTAAAAGATCACTCTGGAATTTTGCAAGGCATAATACTATAGATAAAATTTCCTTTTTTATAGTACTATAATTGAGTTGAGTGGGAGTCCAGATTCCTGAATGAAAATAGGCTATTTGTTCAGGAGAAGTGGGACTGACTTGCTGAAGGAGAATGCCACCATAACCTATGTTAGAGGCATCAGTCTGGACAATTTTGAAGGAATTTGCTGAGGGAATTCCTAGGCAAGGGAGTGTTTTGACATATTTCTTGATTTCTTGGATGACTGCTGTATGAGTTGGAGTCCATAGGGGTGGGTTAGTGCGAAGTCTGTCAAAGAGGGGTTTGCATTGTTGTCTGAGATTTTGATAGAAATCTGAGATGTAGTTAAGGGATCCTAAAAACCTTTGGAGTTGGGTTTTGTCTAGGATTTCATCTGGAAATTTGTCTGCAAATTGAATAGCTCTGTCTATGGGTTTGATAATACCTTGGTGTATATCAAAGCCTAAGAAACGAACTTTGGTTTGGAAAAGCCTGATCTTTGGAGCTGAAACAACTAGGCCATTGAGCTTAATGGTATTTAGAAATGTCCTGAGGTGTTTCTGATGTTGGTCCAAAGATTCTAAAAAAATGAGTACATCATCAATGTACACAATGGCATGGTTGGAGAATGGATTAAAAATCTCATTCATAATGTTCTGAAATTCTGAAGGTGCATTCTTAAGGCCGAAGGGCATAACATTCCATTCATAATGGCCAAAAGGTGTGGCGAAGGCTGTCTTATACCTATCAGACTCTCTGATTTGTATTTGCCAAAATCCACTCTTCATATCAAACTTGCTGAACACCATTGCTTTGCTAAGTCTATTGACAAGGTCTCTTTTGTTGGGAATAGGATACCGTATCCATTCTAAGACCTTATTGAGGGGTTTGTAATTGATCACTAATCTAGGGACACCTCTTTCTAGCTCAGCATTTTTCTGGACATAGAAGACTGGGCAAGACCATGGTGATCTAGATTTCCTGATGATTCCTTTAACAAGGAGATCTTCTATTTCGGCTTTCAGGTATCCATTAATTCCTGATTCATTTGGATAGGCCGGGCTTTAGTTGGTACCAAAAACTTGGCTCTGATACTAAAAGGGGGTAAGTTGGACAGCATTGCCGCCATAGTTATCAGTTATCAATTTATTTTGAGCATTATCAGTATTTTAAATTATTTTCATGGGATTATCATCCACTTCATACATCTTGTTTTACATTTATTTCTTGATAACTCTCCCATTCCCATTCATTTATTCTTACATCAGTTATTTTTTCATCATCTTTGTGTATCTCTACATTCTCCGTTGGACCATTCATGAATGGTAGGCTGAGCCTCCTTCTTCATCTATCTGTTTATTATTCTGTGTTTATCTGTTCAGATTAACTCTTGCCTCCCAGTTATCTGCTTCTTCATATTTGTGTTTAACCCAGAAAGTTTGTTGCAACAGTCTTCTTTTGAGCCTTGTTAGAACTTGTTATCTAGTATGTATGTGGCAATAATTCCTGTAATTCCCACCATCTTCCTAGGTTTCGGTTTGGTTTAGCCTGTGTGAGCTGTGGAGAGGCATTTAGGGTGGTCCCCGTTTTGGAAGGTGAAGGTTAGGTCTGCCTATACCAGTTAGTTCGTAGACTCAGAAGTTTACCCTATTTCAGAACCAAAGGTTAGATCCAAATTTTGAGGTTAAAGGTAATTAGGTTGAAATTGTTAATTTAAGCTTATAATCCAGAACCATGAATAGATTGTTTAGAAGTTTCTCTTCTACCAGCTCTAGATGTCCCCAACCATCTTCACTCCCAAAGATCCCACAGGATGTTGGAATTATCAACTCAGAATCCTTAGAGTTATCAGATTTAGATTTAGACATAGGAGATTGGAACATCCCTAAGGTACCCACTGATCAGATCTATAGGTCCTCATGGCCTTTGAAAAAGGCTTTCAAAACAGATTACCATGTCAAGACTATAGAACAAGTTTATGGTATAAACAAGGAGTACGAGATGTGCTACCTGTTGAACCCATCCACCATTTTAGCCCATAGGAAGAAAGGTCACAACTTCCTACACATAGGTTTAGTCCAAGTCGGAGTTAAACCTCTTGTCAAAGAAGGGTTGAACAACTCAATCCTTATGGCCCTCAGAGATACCCGTCACATAAGGTTTAATGATAGTCTCTTAGGAACCATAGAAACCAGTTTAAGTAATGGACCAGTTCATTTCAACTGTTTCCCTAACTTCACAGTTCACATCCATGATGACAACGTCATCGAAGCCCTCACCCTTAACATCAACACTCATGGCACCCTCATGAAGCAAGGAACCAGCCAGATAGCCTTGATTTACAGAGTTTACTATAAGTGCATGAGAACAAACCTCAATATCCAAGCACTTGACAAGAAGAAGAAGGGTGAGACGACCCTCATCCAGACCACTGACCCAAGAGCTAAGATCGAAGTTCCCAGAACTCTCAGATGGTCAGAAGTTACCTTTCCTGCACACTGGACTTTAGAGAATGAGAACCATCCTTTACAGATCCAAGCCCCAGCCCAAAATCCAGACTTAGATTTTGTCCAACAACTAGCCGACGGTACGGTTAGGTTAAGCTTCAACAGATCCAGGCTTAGCACCCCTTTGGACTATGAGTACAGGTTTCCTTTACATGAACCCAGGCTTAGATCTCCAGTAGATCTACACCAGCCAGTAAGACAACCTCCCATCCTGCTTAGGGATAAACCAGCATCCCAGTGTAGCACATCTAGACCAAGGTCACCCTTCCCAAGATCTAGAAGAGACTTAGGACCAGAACTCCAAGGAGTCAAATCTAGTTCCCAGCTTAGCACACCTTGCTACACAGCCAAACAGGATTTAGTCCCCGATCAAGAAGAAGAAGATGACCGTGAATAGTCCCCTCCATCCCCATCTGGAACTGACATGGCACAAGAGCCAGAACCTCAGTACCCTCCCATAGATCATCAGCTCATGGTACTCAGGAAACCTTTTACCCCTGATTTCGTGGAATTAGGCAAAGAATTTGGCTCTGAAAAGAACAGACTCAAAAGAGAAGCCTATAAAGCCAACCACACCAGGGAACAAAAGAAAGAAGTTTTGGATGCTTGGACAGCATTCATGAAGGAGATATCCAGCCATATCCCTTTCTTTGAATACTTCGAAGAGCATTTTGAATGGCACAGAAAAGCTTGTGTCCTCACCAAAGCATGGACCAAAGAAACTAAAGAAGTTGTCCAGTCTAGCCATCCTCCCCTAGAAAACATAACCTTTAAACATCGGAATAGTGATATAGTTGCTTCCCCCTTCAAGGTTCCTGCAGAAGAGGAAAAACCTATCAAGAAGGTGATTGAACAAAACAACTATACCAACCAGTGTTTAGATGTTATAGGAAAACAGCTTGACAGGATAGAAGATAAGTTTGAAAACAAGGTCATCCTCCAGCCAAGAAGCCCTAGTAAACCTATCCAGTCCTTAGAGAAACCCTTAGTTAAGTTACCCACAACTAGGCAAAAAGGTCTTAGTTGACCCAAAGACAAAACAGCTTTGGAGATAGTTACCCAGAAACTTGTGGAGCTTGTCAAGAAGGAACCAGCAACCCTTTCCCCAGTCTCTACTAGTAAGAGTTCTCAACTCAAAGTCTTGGAAGTTCACACAGCCTCTAGCAGTTCTAGCTAAGCCTCTCAAGAGTCCGATAGTGACATAGAACAATTAGAAAGCCAGTTCCAAGACTTTCAGGTAAAACGTCTTTTCCACCAAACAGTAGGTTCAACCAAAAATTGGTATCCCAGACCTACGCCTCCTGACCTTCAGTATGAGGAAAGGAATGTCAGCAACCAGTTCTCTGTATCTTCAGGAAAGCTATATGAATGGAACATAGATGGTCTATCAGAACAAGAAATTCTGAATAAGATCCAACATATGGCTATGGTGGCAAATAACTACCTTAATGAAGGACGTCCTCATGGAGAAGTCATAGAACTTATGGCTTTAGGCTTTACAGGAAAAATTTTGCAGTGGTGGAACAACTGCTTAACTGAAGCATCTAAAGAGGATATCAAACATGCTATCCAAAAAGACGAGGAAGGACTCCCTATCTTCTTGGAGCATCCAGGAATAGGAGTTCCTGATGGTGTCAACACCTTGATCTATACGATCATGAAACACTTCATAGGAAAACCTAGTAATATCACATCTAGGATCTACGAGCAATTAAGTAGCCTTAGATGTAAAACCCTAGGAGATTACCGGTGGTATGAAGATGTTTTTACTACCAGAGTTATGCACAGAAGTGATTGCAATTCTCCCTTCTGGAAAGAAAATTTTATTGACGGTTTACCTACCCTCTTCGGTCAGAAGGTTAAGGAAACCCTTTGCAACCCCTTAGGTATTATAGATTATGATAACCTAACCTATGGAGATATCTCTAGTACCATCCGAAGTGAAGGATTAAAGATGTGCAGAGATTTGAAAATCCAGAGTCAAGTCAACAAGAACAAAGCCAAGTATGAAATAGGACATTTCTGTACGTAGTATGGCTTGCCCTCAATCTACCCCTCCAAAAGGAAATCCAAGTCTAAGGAAAAGGAACCCTCTGGAAAACCCCATAGGCATAAGACTTCTACCAAGTACTATAGAAAACAGAGGTACAACACCAATGATTTCTACAAGAAAAGAAAAGCCAAGAAAACCATCCCACAAGCATCAGGAAGATGCTACAATTGTGGAAAAGAAGGACATTTTAAGAAGGATTGTCGTGCCAAGGCAAAATCTCTTATCAATACCCTGGTACATGACCAATTTGGCAAAAAGGAAATCTTTAAGTTACTAGAACTTGACCTTTCAGATAGTGAGTCAACCAGCAGTTCTAGCAACCAAGAAATCCGGCAGTTACACCAATCATCCTCAGAAAACTCTAAAGAATTCTTAACCCCCTCTAGTGGCCCTGATGGACCCCAACTTTGCAAGAATAGTTGTTGTAGGAACAAAACTATCAACACCCTTAGCAAGCAAGAAGAACTTCTTCTAGACCTCATAGAGGAAATAGAAGACCCAGTTACCAAAGCCCAGAAGCTTACCCAGTTCCATCAAACCCTAACCAAGGAATCAAGCAAATCCGAACTAAGGATCCAGCTACCCAAAGTAGATTTAGAGAAAATCTACAATAGGTTCACCCATACAAAGAAGGAAGTTTCTATCAACGACCTTCATAGCGAAGCAAAGGCAAACAAATCAGAAACCAAAGCCCTCAAGCAAGAACTAACCATTCTTAGGGTTGACCATAATCTCCTCAATCAAAGAGTCCAACATCTAGAAAATATTTCTCATCAAGACAATGAGGAAGGTCCCTTATTTCAGAACCCCCCTGATGACGAAATAGAGCTTGATGAAATAGTTAACCCTACAGCTGATATGAATCAAGAACCACCTAGTGAAAAATTCTTAGAAACCATCAGTAGGATTAACTTCCAAAAATGGCATTCCAAAGTCAGGATTGTCATTAACAAAGATTTTGGATTTGAGGTCGTAGCCCTAATAAATTCAGGAGTTGATCTCAACTGCATACAAGAAGGACTTATTCCCTCCAAGTACTTTCAAAAGACAAGGCAAAGATTAACTTCCGCAAGTGGCGGGAAAATGCAGATTGAATTCAAAATCCCAAAAGCCTACATTCTTCAAGACAACACATACTTTAGAACCCCGTTTGCCCTTGTTAAAAATATGACAGATAGTGTCATCTTAGGAAATCCTTTTATGTGTTTGTTATATCCCTTCATCATAGATAGTGAAGGAATTACCACACACCCTTTCAGTCAACCAGTTAAGTTTAATTTCCTTAAATGTCCAAAACCAAGTGAGGTGAGCACCCTCCAGAAAGTCTCTGTCTCTAAGAATCTTAATACTATCAGCAGTCAAGTTTTTTCAAATCAAGCTGAGAACCTTGATTCTTTCCCAGCAAACCCCCCAGTTGATGATTTTTTGACCCCAGCCAGTCTCAAACTTCATCATGCATCTATCATAAAAATATTTGCTTTTCACCATCCTATGTTTTCAACAACAAGAGATTTATAAATAAGTATTTTCAAACTTTGAATTGTCCAAATCTCTCTTGGCAGGAAAAAGAGCAAATAATTTTTAATACCACTAGTATGTGGAAAATGACTTCTTCGGCAGAAAAAGGGAAGGCACCAGTTAGCCAACCCCAGAACAAAAGGCCCTCAGTAGGACAACCTTTTGTATAACAACAGCATGAAGGCGCTTCTTCTGGAACCAAACCCTCAAGAAAAGCAACATCCCTTCAGGAATCTGTCTTAGCAAATGTGACATATTCCAGTGGAAACATAGCTATTACCTTACATGAAGTTTTATCCAGGAAATACCAATTTAAAAATGGAGCCTATACTGATTTACCAGCCTCCACCAAATTCATCCTTGATAACCTTCAAATGGCATTCACCCGAAATAACATCAGCCTTTTCCAGAGAACCCTCAAGGCCCTAGAAATTCACCTAGTAAACCTTGAGGCAGGAAAAGAAATTATCACTGGTCAACTCTTTGGCCAAGAGGATATCCATTCAATGGATAAAACGACCATTATGGGCACCGACTATACTAGACTCAGTCTTAAGACTCAGTCTACCTTAAGAAGTGCTGTTGCCAACTTGCTTCCTGAGATACAAACTAGTATTTTGGGATCCAAGGCAATGTTTGAATCATCCAACAAATGGTTTAAACATTTCAAAACACTGGTCACCACTACCTTCCCAGTTTATGGAGATGACTCAAATGATACTAGCGACATTTTCATCCAAGCCAAATGGGAAGATTACTTTGGAAACAGTCTCAGAGTACATGAGAGTAAACATCCTTTTCCGGGACTTCTTATAAATTATGAAGAGGAAGCTGTTGAATCAGAAAGGGATTCTAGTTGGCTATCAGAAATGTTTGAATATGGCTTCATAAGGTTAATTAAGATAACAAGCCATGAACAGATCAACCAATTTCCTCAGAACATTCAGCAGGTTGTGACTAAAATCAAAAGTCCTTTTGTTTCCATCAGATGTTGGAGTACTCTCCCACAATAGGACAGAAACAATTGGATGAATGTCCAGCCTTCCAAACATTTGGTACTCATCAATGGGTACACTCACCAAGGTCCCTGGGGTGAAGGTAATTCATATTTATCCTATAGCCATCCTTACGCTCTAGCCAGCTGTTGGGGAAACTACTTCAACAATGAAATCATAGATAGAGCCCGGGAACTATGGAGAGATTACCACCACATAGGAAATACAGGAAGAATTTTTGTATTCACCACCAGGCCTTATTCCTCAGCAATCCTAGACCTCCGCCAAATGGGTTTTCATGATCCCAGTCAGTTCATCACTAGGGAACTAGATTATGAGCCATTAATCTACTGTGGATTATGCAACAAATATGCCATCTATCATGAGCATGATGAAGATGGAAATGATCCAGCATGGGATCCCTATGACAGGTATCCATCTGATGCCCCTTCCACAGATTAGGCCCTTCTGACCAGCACCAGCCGCCTCTCAGGAATCCAAGACGGTTACTATACAAACAACACCAGTCACTGTTTCAATAGTACCCGCACCAGACAGACAAGATACTATTCACTGAACAGTACCCGACACAATCATTCAGAATCACTGTTTGCTTTCGGTGGAAAAGAAATTCACCCTCAATAAAAGCAATTCACTCTCCGTGATTCCAGCAATCTCCAGACGGATCCAAGGCTCCCTTCAGCTTATTTAAGGCAGCCAAGGGCTCATTGCAAAGGGAGAAAAATTAGAGCTCAGACCCAGACCTCTCAGCAATAATATTTCTCAGCCTTGCCTCCTCTTTACAACCCTTAGTATTGTAATAGATGGCAACTCCAGTTTACATTTGTAATACCCCAGCCAGTTTTTACTTTTGTAACCACATGGCCTCAGCCGGCCCTTCCGCACTTAATCTGTAACTTACCCCCTTATATATATATATATATATATATTCATAAAAATATGAAAGATTTCTATAAGCCCCACTAGCTAGTTGGGTGCACAAATTTTATTTTTCTCTTTGTAGGTTTTGTATAGTTAAGTGGTTTGAGTTTATATTAATCTTATATAAATAAAAAAACCAATTAATATTTTAATATGATAATAGAATAATTAATATGAAAAAAATGCTCTAAGTTTGGCATTTAACTTTTTTTATTTAAAGAAGCTATCCAATTACTTAACTTGTTCATTTCGAGGGTCACTTGACATATTACATGCGAAGGTTGTCACTTGTCATACCACATTTCTACAAGTATAAGCATAGCATTTGAAAGGAGAATTGAAGTAAATTCTTAACATGGATTAAAAAAAAAAAAGAATTTAATTCACCAACAAAGGAAAGAAAAATGGTAGCTAGAAGCAAACAAAGTGGAATAAAAGAATAAAAGATAATAAAAAAAAAAAATCGTGGTCTTCAGTGACATCTTGTTTATCACTATATATGTTCAACATTTTAGTTCTGTAAAATCTCGTGACTTGTCGGCCAGATACTGAAAATCCCAATTAGCTTTTAAAAAAAGTAGATTTTCCTTCTTCCTAAGTTGACACAAGCAAACAAAATCTCAACTATTTATGAATCAACATTTTGTGAATTCAATAGTCAGTTCTACAGCGAAGGATTCCCTACACCTGAAGGGCAAAGTACCCTGACCTTGAATCAATTCATCAATTTGTTTTAAGTGAAAAGTCCGCTGTCTCTAACTAGTCATTTCGTGAAAAAAAAAAATCCATTATATTTGCAAAATTCATGAAAAAGATCCATTATTGTTCCACTGATTGCACGGATGGGTCTTAGGAAAATTGGAACCATATATTAATGGAGTTATACAAAGTACAGAGAACTAGCTACACTGAGAAGAATATGCTGTTGCAGTCAAGTAAAATGACAGCATAACCAACATATATACTTGCATGATTGAAATGATGCCAGGAGGCTAGCTAATAGGCTAATCAAGAAGTACTCAGTCTTCCCTCCAAAAAATAAGAAAGGTATTCAGTAATTTAGTTTGGGAGTTTATGAAATAATGAAACGGAATGAAAATAATAGATTATAAATAAATGAAAAGAAATGAAATAGTATTCTTTAGTAATGCAGTGTAGGAGTTCATATAAAAAAGAAAATTAATAAATGCATATTTCTCTCATTATGCTGATTTCATTTTATTTGTGACTTTAAGAGATGATAATAAAACATGATCTCCCTTCAAATTACGACGGGAGTGAATCATTTCATCATATTTTTTTTTGGGAAGAATGTATATATGGGAACGTAGTATTATTTCATACACTTTCCATTTATTCCTATAAATTAAACACTCAAATAAAGTAACATATGGCAGACCTATCTACACCTAACTTGATCGAGTTAATCTATATATGATTATTCCTGATTTCCTTCTATAAACAATAGCATTGTACAATTGTTTTAGACATATTAATATTACTCTCTCTCTCTCTCTCTCTCTCTCTCTCTCTCTAAGGAGAGTTAGGTTTCTTTTAGGGTATGGTTGGTATGAATCGGTTGATATTGACATGTTGCATATTGTACGCATGCTTAAATTAGGTCAATGAATTGAGATGGAGAGGGTTAGGTTAATTTGTATATTGTGTTTCCCATAGTAAAACGTGGAAATTTACTTACGTAGGAAGGGTTTTGGAGGAGACAAGAAGTAAATGTAAAGAGAGTGATAGACAGCTCCGTAGTGTTATTATGTAGGAATAGAAGAAGACAAAGAGAAATGAGTTAGCAAATCAAAGAAAAAACCAAGCAGAGACAAGATCTTATCACAATCTATATGATTTTATAGAATCAGAGAGAGAGAGAGAGAGAGAGAGAGAGAGAGAGAGAGAGAGAGAGAGAGTGCATGAGATCAGAAAACATGGCAAGGTGGGTGTGATGTGAATGTGGACTGGTAATTTGGGATGCTAGTCAAAGAGAACATGTTTTTTAATGTTTTACTTTGTGTTTTTGTTATCTTTGAAATTCAGATATTGAGGCAAAGAGTCAAGTTCCTATTACTTGGACTTGCAGTCAATATATATATATATACCATATAAAAAAAAAAGTTCGTATTTTCTGTGATGGTTGGTTAGTGATTAAACACGTCATATGAATGACTATAGCTAGACTCTGCCCCATTGAGTAATTATAAATTTATTCCTGCAACTAACTAGTACATAGAGGACTGTAAATAATGGAAATTGAGCAAAGGAACCCTGTGTCTTTACAACAAGGCCAATGATTTTCTATGAAGTTTACTACTAATTCCTGAAAGTGAAAAATATGTATAAGTAATTGTGCAATATAAGTGTTCTTTTTTTTTTTTTTCTTAAATAATGTCAGCGTTCAAGTACTATATATACTATGCATCTATAAAAAAAAAAAAAAAATTAAAGTACTATACTATGCAAAGCTAGCTTATAAGGTCCCCTCATCGACATTGATGACTTTTAACATATAACATTATGACTTATGAGGATATCCAAAATTCCATGCTATTAAAATGATTAGGGTTCATCATGTCAGGATTCAAAAAAAAAAAAAAAAAAAAATTTATTGAGCTGGGGTTCATTTAGGAAATGTATCTCCCCCCTTCACTGTATATATGTAAGTGAAGTGGTGAACCCTTATACAAATGGTTAGGGTTCATGACTTCATGGTGAAGTTCTTCAACTTATTTATTTTTTACATATATAGATTCTGAGTTTGGTTTATGAATTTAATACACTGAACATATTTTAATGTCAATTGTGGGGGGCAGAAGAGTCAAAACACCAACTTGGGCCTTGGGTCTGGTCCGAGAAAGTTGACTCCTTCAAAGGGCTGCAGGGCGGGATAAGGCCGCCTAACGTAAGGGCCCAAAAGCCCACCGAGCGGGACATTGGCCGATTGGGAAAGGTCCGAGTAGGGAAAGGCTCGAGGAAAATTGTCTCCTCGGACAACTGAAATAGAGCCCATAAGGTGCACCATGATGCCCAGGGAGGAACTCGTGAGGCTCACCAACCAATGTTACACTTCAGCAGGATGCAAGGGGGGAGAACAAGTGGGGAGTACTTTGCATAAAGCTGCTACCTCTGCATTTAAGGCTTCACACCTACCCATCTGGCCGCATTAATGGGGAAGTGACCCTTGAGGGGACGGTGATCAGCCTTCTAGCCATTGGGGAAGGTTCCCAAGAAGACAATGGATGGGAAAGGGATCTGCATTTATGGCTCATGAATAGGAACATGGAGAGGAGGAATATAAATAGAGAGGGGGAGAGCATTGGAGGGGATCCGGCTTCTTGAAGAAAAAGCCTTTTTCTCCCCAGCAGAACAAGGAAATCAATACAGGGGCTCTTCGGCTTAAGCCCGAGGACAGCTAGAATCGCACTGCTAGTTCATTGCACACAACTATGGACTTAGCCCAAACGCCACTGCTTTCTACCGCCCCAAGAAGTCTAGGTTTCAAGCCCACTCTCTACAAATTCTATTATTTAGGCCATTTGGGCCAGTCTTGTCACGTACTTGGGTCTAGGCTTGATTTGTGTCCAGGCTTGATTTGTGTCCTTACAATTGACGCCGTCTGTGGGAAGCCTTGAGTAAAGGGAAGTGAAGCATCATGAAAGGCTCAGGTTCACGTCATGCAGAGTCCATGGGATCCCAGTGCGAGGATCACTTCTCGCAGCTAGAGTGGAAAAGAGATCAGGAAGCTAGCGTGAGCACAGAACATACGCGCGGGAGGAGTCACGCACGGGATGGAAGCAGAACCTCCTGCGAAAAGAGTGTCAAGGCCATGCAAAGGGAGATTGACCATTTGAAAAAGAAGCTGCGCCGGGAGAAACGACTGCGTACTCCCTCTCCTTCAGACCAGTCTTCAGTAGATACTCGTAGTAACATCGGCAGCCCCAGGTCAAGAACCCCCTCTAGCGAGATCTCCTCATAGGGGGACGAGTACCATCGCAACCCTAAGGGTAAGACGACCTCCTCCAGGGGTTTGGCCAACAACGCTTTTAGTAAGGCGCTCCACCAAATTTCCAAGTCGCCCTTCACTTGGAGGATTGAGAAGGGAAAACTTCTGAGGCGGTTCACCTAACCAATCTTCACCATTTACAACGGACGAACGAACCCAGTGGAGCACGTGAGCCATTTCAGCCAGAGAATGGAGGTGTGCTCTAAGAACAAGACTCTGATGTGCAAAGTCTTCCCCTCTAGCCTAGGACCTGTCGCGATGAGGTGGTTCAATGGCCTGAAGGCAGGTTCTGTCGATTCCTTCATGGAGCTCACTAGGGCGTTTGGCTCGCGTTTCATCACATGTAGTAGGGTACCTCGGCCTCTAGATTCGCTATTATCCATAGTCATGAGAGAAGGAGAGACCCTTAAGACGTATACTGACAGGTATTAGGAGATGTTCAACAAGATCGATGGGGACTTCGACGAAGTTGCCATAAGCACCTTTAAGGTCGGCCTTCCAAACGAGCATGATCTGAGGAAGTCACTGACCAAAAGGCCTATCAAGAGCGTGCGTCGGCTCATGGATCGCATTGACGAGTACAAGCGGGTTAAGGAAGATCAGCTGCAAGGAAAGGCAAAGGCTATCCCTCAAGAGAGGAGGGATTTCAAGTCGGACTGATACAACAACAGTAGGCCGAGGAGAGAGTTTGTTAGGCAACCTGGCCCAACACCCAAGCAGGTGGTCAGCACCGTGTTCTGTGAACCCATACAACGGGTGTTTGAGAAAATCCGTCATGAACCCTATTTCAGGTGGCCCAACAAGATGTTAGGTGACCCCACGAAGCGTAACCAGAACCTCCATTGCCAGTATCATCAAGAAAATGGCCACACGACAGAGAACTGTAGAAATTTACAGAATTACCTGGAGCAATTGGTGAAGGAGGGGAAGTTGAAACAGTTCTTATATCCGCTTGGTGGGCAGGGAGAACACCCTAAGCCAGCAAATCAGGGCCATCATGCCTTGAGACCTCCTTTGGGGACCATCAATGTCATTCTCGTTGCTCTTGGGAGGACTGGTTCTCGTCCTTCCAAGGTGATGTCTATGGCATAGGCCCTTGCCGAGGACTCTAGCTCCGAGCCAGAGAGGATTAAGGGCATCGAGCCTCCAATTTTGGGCTTCTCAGACGAGGACAAAGTGAGGACCATTCAGCCACACGATGACGCCTTAGTCATCATGTTAAGAATAGAAGGTTACGATGTGAAGAGGGTGATGGTAGACCAAGAAAGTGGCGTAGACATTATGTACCCTGATCTGTTCAAGGGGTTGAACCTGAGGGAAAAGGATCTTTCGACTTATGATTCACCACTGATAAGTTTCGAGGGGAAGGCAGTCATCCCAAAGGGGCAGATTAGGTTGCCTGTACAGTCAGGCCCAGCGGTAGTTGAAGTGGATTTCATCGTGGTCGATGCCTACTCTCCTTATATGGCCATTGTGGGTAGACCTTAGCTGCAAGCCTTGGGGGCTGTCTCCTCTACTCTCCACGCCAAGGTGAAGTTCCCTTTTGGCGGCCAGGTCAAAGACATTATTGAGAGTCAGTCCGCGGAGAGATAGTGCCTGACAGCCGCAGTTCTGCGCAGGCCTGAGCTTGAATCCTCGGCCTCGGTTGCTCTAACCTCGTAGCAATTCACCTCTTCTGCCACAACTGGGGAGACGGTGGCAGAAGAGCCCACGTGTGAGGGGTTAGATAGAGTTCTTGTGGATAACGACCCAAAGAGGTTTTTCAAGGCAGGGGCCCAACTGCCGGCCGAGGAAAAAGAGGAGTTGATCGCATTCCTGAAGGGGAACCTTGACATGTTTGCATGGGATGCATACGAGGTGCTTGGAATTAACCCGAACTTCATTTGCCACCACCTATATGTCAGCTTGGTTGCTATGCCGAAGAGGCAACCCCCTCAGCGCTCTTCCAAGGAACATTTCGACGCAGTTAAAGAAGAGGTAGTCAAACTTAAGAGGGCTGGGGCTATCATGGAAGTATTCTATCCCGAGTGGTTGGTGTACATAGTCGTGGTAAAGAAGAAGAGTGGGAATGGAGGGTCTGCATGGATTTCACAGATCTGAACAAGGCCTGCCCCAAATACTCTTTCCCAATGCCTCGCATAGACCAGCTGGTGGACGCGATGGTCGGCCACCCTCAGATGAGTTTTCTAGACACTTTTCAAGGGTACCACCAAATACCTTTGGCTTTGGAGGACCAGGAGAAGACCGCTTTTATCACTCCCATCGGCAACTATCACTACAAGGTAATGCCCTTTGGCCTGAAAAATGCCGGGGCTACCTACCAAAGGATGATGACCAGGATGTTCGAAACCCAGTTGGGGAAAACCGTTGAGGTATATGTGGATGACATGGTTGTGAAGAGTAAGGCTATACCTATGCATGTGGCCGACCTAAACAACACCTTCCAGACATTATGGGAGCACAAGTTACGGCTGAATGCCTTCAAGTGCTCTTTTGGTATGGGATATGGCAAATTTCTAGGCTACATGCTCACCCATAGAGGGATTGAGGCCAACCCTGCCCAAGTCACAACAATCTGCAACCTACAACCTCCTCGGAACCTAAAGGAAGTCCAAAGGCTTGCAAGGATGACAGCCACCCTCAATAGGTTCATCTTTCAGTCTGTCGACAGATGCCGACCCTTTTTCCAGCTGTTGAATAAGTGGAAGGGATTCGAGTGGACCGAAGAGTGTTCCATGGCCTTCCAGCGGCTAAAGGAGTACCTCTCTTGGCCATCCATTATGTCTCGCCCAGACGTAGATGAAGTCCTGTTCGCGTATATTATTGTGGCTGCTCACGCCGTCAACGTGGTTCTAATATGAGACGACGATGGTGTGCAGAGGCTAGTTTATTATGTAAGCAAGTCTCTGTAGGAGGCCGAGATTCGATATTTACCGTTGGAGAAGGTGATTCTAGCCTTGGTGCATGCAACGCGCCGGCTCCCGTACTATTAACAATCGCATACAGTCGTCGTGTTGACTCAAATCCGCCTTAAGTCCGTGTTGCGGAGTGCAGACTACTCCAACGGGATCGCCAAATGGGGAACTATCTTAGGAGCCTTTGACATCAAGTACATGCCTCGCACCTCCATGAAGGGGCAAGTCCTAGCCAACCTAGTGGGGGAAGTTCACTGAGCCTCCCATAGAGGAGAACCCTGAGGGATGGGGCATGGATGGAAAACTAGTTGGCGTGATATTGTGTGAGAAATCCCTGGTGTGGAGGGTCTTCGTGGACGGAGCAACCAACTAGAAGGGTTCAGGTGTAGGGATAGTTTTGATATCTCCGGAGGGAATCGTCGTGGAGAAGTCTTTAAGATTGGCATTCTCAGCTACCAATAATGCAGCCGAGTATGAAGTTTTGCTAGTAGGAATGGACATGGTTCAAAAATGGGGGGAAAAACGGTGCAGGCATTCTCAAATTCGCAGCTAGTGGTCAGCCAGGTGGAAGGGAAATTGAAAGCCAGGGAACTGAGAATGTGGGAGTATTTAAAGTGCGCCAAGTACTTGCAGTCCAAATTCAAGTCTTTTGCATTGTCGCATATCTCTAGGAATGGGAATACCCACGCCGACTCATTGGCCACACTCACAACCTTCTCGGCTCAAGGCCTACCTCGGGTCATCCTCGTTGAAGACCTATTTAAGCCCGCCGGGCTAAGTGGTGATGCCCTCCAGATTCACCAGATCAGAATGGGACCCAGTTGGATGGACCCAATAGTGTCCTTCCTTAAACATGACGCTCTGCCAGAAGAAAGGTTTGAGGCTGACAAGATCTGTAGAAAGACTCCGCGGTTTTGGCTATCCGAGGATGAGAAACTCTATAAACGCTCCTTTTCGGGACCCTACCTACTGTGCGTACATCTGGAAGTAACGGAGCAGCTCTTGGAAGAGTTGCACTAGGGAATATGTGGTAGCCACATGGGAGGAAGGTCCCTAGCCTATAGAGCCCTTACACAGGGATATTGGTGGCCGAATATGCAAAGAAAAGTGCAGGATTACGCAAGAAAGTGCGATCAGTGCCAAAGGTTCGCTCCCAACATCCACCAGCCTAGGGGCGTCCTTAACCCTTTAGTCAGCCCTTGGCCGTTCGTACAGTGGGGCTTGGACATAGTGGGACCATTTCCAAGGGCAGCAGCGAACAAGAGATGGTTGCTCACCGGGAAGGATTACTTCACCAAGTGGGTTGAGGTAGAGCCCCTCTCGAACATCAGAGACGTGGATGCGAAGAAGTTTATCTAGAAGAACATCATTACTAGGTTTGGGATCTCGCGCACCCTCATCTCGGACAACGGCCTACAGTTTGATAGTAAGGCCTTCAGAAAATATTGTGGAGACTTCAGCATCACAAACAGGTACTTCACCCCAGCCTACCCGTAGGGGAATGGCCAGGCTGAGGCGGTCAATAAGGCAATAGTCAATGGGCTTAAGAAAAGGCTGGATAATACTAAGGGCAGATGGGTAGACGAAGTGCCACACGTACCGTGGACTTATCAAACTACACCCCGAAGGTCCACGGGGGAGACCCCCTTTTTGTTAACATATGGTGCTGAGGCTGTGATCCCTTTGGAAGTGGGGTTACCGACGATGAGGACGCGCTCCTTCAGCCTAGGCAACAATGACGACTCGCTGCAGAAAGGGCTGGATCTAGTTGAAGAGAGGCGGGAGAACACTATGGTTCGGCTAGCTTGCTATCAGCAGAAGCTCAAACAAGGATATGACTCCCGCGTGAGATCACGACCCCTTGCTCCCGGCGAATTAGTCCTAAGGAAGGTTGTAGGAGCCGCTAAGGACCCAGCGTGGGGAAAATTAGGCCCCAATTAGGAGGGGCCCTACCGCATTACCTCAGTGGCTGGCATATGGTCGTATCGGGTCGCTAACCTAGATGAAGAGCCTGTAAAACGGCCCTGGAATGTAAATAATTTTAGAAGGTACCACTATTAATGGAAGGAATTTTTGCTACTTATTCAATTATTATTATGTTGAGTTAATTTTTAGTTTGCTAATCCGTAATATCAAACAAAAACTCAACGTTTCAAACTAAGTGTTAATGTTAACCTTGGCTATGCCGGGTCCTCAGACCTCCTGCCTTAGAAAAATTTAACATGCAGTTCACTTTTAAGTAAGTGTTAATGTCAACCTTGGCTATGTCGGGTCCTTGAACCTCCTGCCTTAGAAAAATTTAACATGCAGTTCATTTTTAACTAAGTGTTAATGTCAATCTTGACTATGCTGGGTCCTCGGACCTCTTGCTTTGGAAAAATTTAACATGCAGTTCATTTTAACTAAGTGTTAATGTCAACCTTGGCTCTGCCGGGTCCTCAGACTTCCTGCCTTGGAAAAATTTAATATGCAGTTTATTTTTTACCAAGTGTTAGTATTAACCTTCACTATGCCAGGTCCTCAGGTCTTCTGCTTTGGGAAATTTAACACGCACTTCGTTTTTTAAGTAATTGTTAAACTACGCGTGGTTAAATTGCTCTTATGGTTAAACTGCGCCTATCTTGATTTTGGACACGCTTCTGCGCACTTAGCTATTTATTTGTTAACACAATTATGTCGGAAAGGGGTGTTGAGTTACTTAGGATTCACATGCAATAAGACAAATTATACAGTAATAAACATAATTCATCGAGAAAGTTACATTATCAGGAGGAAAACATTGAAAGTTATTAAAACTGTTTACATTAAAGCTAGAAATGAGAATTACAAGGTAAATAATTAATGACAAACTCCCTAAGGGGGAAAACTGCACAAGGAGGGTGCCTTAGGTGGCCTATCCCTTTATCTTCAGTGGGGGGTCTTTTCCCAACTTCGCTGAGGACTCCTTGGCTTGGCCCTCCACTTTAGCTCCTTTCACCTCAGCCTCGGACAGTACCTGGACTTGCTTCCCCTTGTCTTTAGCTTTGGGAGGAAGTACAACCTGGCCAGTTGGCTCGTCCGACCCCTTTTCGGCCCTTTTATCAACAGTAGCAACTTCTTTGGTAGGGGGACTTGCTCTTGGGTGGAGGGAGGTAGCATCGGGGCTGCAGTTTCAGGAGCAACCGAAATGGCTAGAGCATCTTCGATAACCCTGATATCCTCAGGATACCAGACCTTCTATGCTCCCCTCTACTTGGAGTTGGCAGGAACTCCCGTCACGTTTAGGGCTTCTGCTCAAACTTGTTGGCAGTATTCCCTGCACAACTCTGCTAGCTCTTCGACTAGACGGTTCTCCGTTGTCTCGACCTTTTCATTATAGGTAGCTTTGGTGGTGGCCTCCAAGGTCTCTCTTATAGTGTGAGCCGCTTCTTTGGTCTTGGTAAGCTCCCTTTTCAAGTTCGAGAGATCCTGCCCAGCCTTGGACAGTGCCTCGTCCTTTTGATGGAGCAGCTTGTGTTGATTTTCTACCTGGGCCTCCACGGTCTTTAAGCCCACATCCAGGCTCCTCTTTTCATTCTGCTTCTGGGTTAGTTTAGCGGCCAGGTTGCTCTTTTCAGCCTCAGTGTGACCCAAGTCCTTCTTGACCTCTGCCTTGGCCTCCTGCTCGGCCGTCGCCTGGTTCTGGTAGTGCCCCACCAGTTGCTCGACAGCAAAAACCTCCTAGATGGCCTGCGGGGAGAAATATCGACAGATGCACAATAGAGTTAGTCATGTGAAGGTTTAAATAACGATGGCGAATTAAAAGAGATGGGGTAGCACGTACCAAGCCCAGGTCCCTCTTCAGGGAAAGAAACAGGCGCGTCCGACCCATCTTCTCCAAGTCCTCCATGTCCCTTGGCAAGAGGAGAGGCTGCTCTAGGGCATTGGCCAGATGAGGGGTGTGACCCCTTTAGAAGTCCCTTATGCTTACCTGGGGAAGTATCGGAGCCCCGTCCACCTCCAGCACAGGGGACCAGCTGGACTTTCCGCGGCGAACCTCGACTTACCCACCGAGCTCCCCGCTCTCTACAGACGAGGCTCGCACCCTGCCCTTAGCAACTTGCTATTGCTGTTGTTGTTGCTATTTTTGCTGCTTTTGCTTTTTCTCTCCCTCCTTATCTACCTCCTCGTTCTTGTTCCTCCTCTTCTTTGGGATGTTGGGAGCGGGAAGGAATGGGTCGGTGGGAGGGGGTGGCGGAGGCAACCTCGGCGGGGACCTAGAGGAATCCCTCGTGGAGACTTGAGTGCCCTGTTTCCTAGCAAAGAGTGTTCTCAAGGTCGCCATGTCGTCGTCTTCGTTGGAGCTAGAGTCTACTCGGGCGATCACAAGGCCTTTAATGTCGGAGCCCCTGTCCAAGGTGTTCTCCTCGTCCGATATCTCGACTATGGTATCCTTCAAAGGCCTCTCAGCCTCTTCCAGATGAAACCGATCAATCTTTTCGTCGAGGAATGATAGGAAAGCCGCAGATTCTCCTCGGGCGAGTTGATCTTCCCGCTTCACTGCCAAAGGGGTGGCTTCGACGGTCTGACCGTAGAGAATGGTGGATGGTGCGTCAGGTAAAGCGCGTGGGGCAAGAAAGTCTGGTTGGGAGACGTCTATTCTCGAGCGTCTCCGGTCACCTGCAAGGATGGTGTCTTCATCCTCTTGGAAAACCTTCGATAAGGGTTCGTACCCCAATATGAGGTGGGTGGCCCTACCTGCAGGTCTTCGTTCACAAAGACCTCGGATCTTAAGGCTCTGTTAAGATCCGAGACATTGACTTCGCTCAGGCGGGGCGACGTATGCCGTTTGTCTGCAAGAAAGACGGTAGAGAAGCCAAACATGGTCAGACACAAATGACAAGTCAAGTAAAGAAAGCATCAATGGGCAATGAATCTACCTAGAGAAGGAAAAAAAGGGGTAAAACTTTAAACCAAAATTTCTAAATCCTAGGGAGTCACACCTGGCTGTCCCTCCTTCACTGGGCAATGGGGACCGTCATACCACCTCCCGGTGGCAATGAGGTAGTCATCCTTCATGTCTTAATTGGACTTGGGAAGGCAAGAAATGAGCCTGACGACGTTAGACCTCGACTTAAGGTAATAGCCTACGTCTTTCAACCGGTGGCACTCATACAAATAGACGACGTTGCGCCATGTGAGATGCAAGCCCATCTGCTCGTTTAGAGCATCGACACAACTTAATACCCTAAACATGTTGGGTGTACACTAGTCAGGACATAACCTATGGTTACAGAGGTACTCGCTGGTCACGTCCTTCATGGGGAGTGTTGTCCCACCCTCTAAGAAGGCGATTACAGGAATGACAACTTGCCCCTCTTTCCTAGAGTCTGCTACGGCCTTTAGGGGGTAGTATTCCAGACCCACATCTTGAGGGATGTGGTATTTAGCCCAGAATCCTCCCATGCCAGAAGCCAAATCCACCAGATACTTGAATCTACCCATCGGGTTGGAATAAGGGTGAAGGTTTAGAAAGAAAGAGGGCAAAGGCTGACAGCCGAGGAGAAAAGTGCTTGATGAAAGGAAACTTACTGGAGAAAGATGTACGATCTTCTAAGAGCTTCTTGAAAGGAAATGAGATTGAGTGCTTCCAAAGTGTGCTTGCTTTCTGGGAATAATGGCAGGATTCATGATTACATAAACATCTTGAATGATTAAGGGGCGACAGTTTATAAAAGTCATCCCGCTCGAATTTTTGGGAAGTAAACTGAGCCGTTGGATCCACATCTCACCGTTGAACGTGGGCGATAGAGAGTTACTCAATGCAATTAATGCAGGCATTGCGGGTTACGAAGTGCCAGGAGCCTTTCCAAAAGGCGTGGGTGGACTTCTCACGTGCAACATTTGGGAGATCACGTGAAGGTGGTGCTCGCAGGTCAAAAACTCATTTCTCTTCTCGGATCGGAGTTAAATGAATTTTTGAGGGGCTATTATGGGGGTAGAAGTGTCAAAACACCAACTTGGGCCTTAGGCCTGGTCCGAGAAAGTTGACTCCTCCAAAGGGTTGCAGGGCGGGGATAAGGCCGCCTAACGTAAGGGCCCAAAAGCCCACCGAGCGGGACATTGGCCGATTGGGAAAGGTCCGAGTAGGGAGAGGCCCGAGGAGAATTGTCTCCTAGGACAACTGAAATAGAGCCTATAACGTGCACCATGATGCCCAGGGAGGAACTCGTGAGGCTCACCAACCAATGTTACACTTCAGCAGGATGCAAGGGGGGAGAACAAGTGGGGAATACTTTGCATAAAGCTGCTACCTCCGCATTAAAGACTTCACACCTACCCATCTGGCCGCATTAATGGGGAAGTGACCCCTGAGGGGACGGTGATAAGCCTTCTAGCAATTGGGGAAGGTTCCCAAGAAGACAATGGATGGGAAAGGGATCTGCATTTATGGCTCATGAATAGGAATATGGAGAGGAGGAATATAAATATAGAGGGGGAGAGCATTGGAGGAGGATCCGGCTTCTTGAAGACAAAGCCTTCTTCTCCCCAGCAGAACAAGGAAACAAATACAGGGGCTCTTCGGCTCAAGCCCGAGGACAACTAGAATCGCACCGCTAGTTCATTGCACACAACTGTGGACTTAGCCCAAGCGCCATTGCTTTCTACCATCCTAAGAAGTCTAGGCTTTAAGCCATCTCTCTAAAAATTCTATTGTTTAGGCCATTTGGACCGGCCCTATCACGTACTTGGGTCTAGGCTTGATTTGTGTCCTTACATCAATCAAGGCAAAGAAGATAAGATATCTTATCTAGAGAATGCCTATATTTTTTCACAAGTACAAAGGGAATTGTGAATTTCACACCTTTTTTTAAGAGAAGATTTCACACTTATTTTTTAACCTTCTGTATTGCCATCTTCAAATCACAGTACATCATGGATCTTTTTTTATTATATATTATATATGAACAAATCCATAGATAGTCTAATCCTCATATAGTGGAATGCAAACATAAAAAATATGGCACATAAACAAAATCACCGGCATTGTTTTTAATAAAGACACAAGAGGGTTTGAACCAAATTAAAGGGTTCGTTTTATGATAATTGTTTTTTATTACACCAAAACATTAATGAATTTTTTTGGGTGTAAATGAGACTCAATCAATTTCATGTAATTATGTTCTTATACAACAACAAGAGCTAACTTGAACCCACAAAACCCACGTACTAAATATTACTACTTTTTGTATAAAATAATTCAAAATGATTATTATTTCTACACAAAACATTGATTATGAGGAATTTAAGATTTATGTAGTACTGTATTATAGTGGCAGTAATCACCAAAAAAGAGAAGAAGAAGAATTAATAGTAGTGTCAGCAGAAAAAAGGGACAATCTAATTAATTGTTAACATTTAATAGCTGCCCTTGGCCCATAAAAATTTCTCAGATCTTTAGTAAGAGCTACAGAGCTCTTAATGGTTTTACCAACTGCAAGGATTGGAGTGGAGCCCCTTTGCCTCAACTTAGAATGTGCTGTGACATACAGGACATCTTCTAGTACTTGAAAGCTATGTAGGGTTATAAAGAATTATCACAATGATTTTCCATTCCTAGTATTATAGAGATAGTGAAGGGTTGTATGGCCGGTGACCCATTCTTATTTATAACTAATAATACAAATTCGTTTATTACACACACATGCATGCAGTAGTGTACATTGAATATAGATGGGAATTATTCTTTTGCCTTCTACCAAAGGACATTAATTCTTGGTTGGATTAGTATTTGGTTTAATATAGCTTCCAAGACTTTTTGGCTAACAACAACATATGATTGATTTAGTTTTAAATTTGCTTCATTTGAAATGGACTTGGACTGAACTAGGCCAAGCATGCATGCATGCACAACCTTGTATAACCCTTCATGAAATTGTGCCCCTTCTGTATCAAGAAAAATTTGTGCCCTTTTATTTGAAAAATCTGAAATCACATAATACAGATAGACCTGTTGTGGAGGACTGAATTTCTTGGTTCGAAATAAATCAAACAAAGTAAAATAGTTTCTCAAATACGAATTTGTATTGATGAAAGGGTGTGGTACAATTCTCTGTAATTACAAGGATTTGATCCTCTGATTCGATCTCCTTAAAAGATTTGTGATGTGGTTTTAATTTGAACACAAAGTATCCTTCAATTTGGCTGAAGGATGGATCGAAGATCTTTGAAATAGAATTACAATGAATTTCTGGCTATGAGCTTGTTAGAAATCCTTTGTTCTTCGCGTTCGTCGTGTTCTTCGTATGTTCTTCGTGTTCTTCGTGCGTTCTTCGTCTTCAAAGGTTTATGGTGGAAGCTTTTCGGGGCTTTAGAGGCTTGAATCCGTAAAGCTTTGTTGATTTGTGATTTGTCGAGGTTTCTGAAGGCTTTCGAGCTTAATTTCAGTGACCTCTAAGATCTAGGAGAGTGATTTTGATGATTTTGCTTCGAATGTTCGTCGTATTCGAAGGTTGAAGTTCTTGAAGTTCTTGGAGGCTTTAAGGCTTGATTCCAGCAGAGTTTCAATACTTCTGAATGCTTCTTTGATGCAGCTTGTGCTCTAGATAGCTTGGTGTGTCCAAATGCCTTAGGAAGGCTTCTATTTATAGGAGTTTGGAGGTAGGTGAGCGACACGTGGCGGAGTTTGATTGGTGACACATGTCACAACTTGATTGGTCTGCTTGTGTCATCGCTTACACAGCCGGATTGCTTGAGTCATCGCTTACACAGCCGGATTGCTTGAGTCATCGCTTACACAGCCGGATTCGCTTGCATCATCGCTTACACGCGCCTCCATGTGATTAGCATTTTGCATGTTTTTTTTTTTTTCTGTTCCTGTCTTAATGAAATTTAGCAAATTTTTAGTAGCAGTATATGATACTTTGTAATTAGCCATACCTGGCGGACTTGGTGGCATGACGTGTCAGCTTGTGATAGGCCGGAAATTTTCCCTCTCTACAAATGCCCCCTCGAGACTTGTTCGCGCACACAGCTTCTGAGTGTGGGGAGTGAATGAGTCTCGAAAAGAATGAATTTGGTTCTTGACTCTTTAAATGTCACGGTTGGAGGTGGTGGAGCTTTTAGCGGGATGCAAATGTAGTGGTTGGTGGAGCTTTATTTCAGATGAGTAAGCCCACTCACATGAAAGGCTTTGATGAGACCGAGAAGGGGTCTGCAAGTATTTGAATGTGCTTGCCTAACTAAGCCTTCTTAGCAGAGATTAAGTCGAAGTAATTTCAAAAGAGTGTTTCATGATACTTAAAGGGGGTTGGTGAAGCTGTAAATTATTTGCAAGAAGTTGGACGCACTTGCAAGATTGAACCATATTGGCAGAGATTAAGTTGAAGTAATTTCAAAGGAGTATTTTGGATCGTTGGTGGTGATCACAAGGTGTTGAAGATGGAGAAGAAGTGAGGAGGTTGGCTGGGTGCAACATACAGAACTGTGGGGTTGGCCTCCCATTTTTAAAATCTTTTGGTGAAGTTATATCCGAAGGACATTCTTTGGACCACGAAGAGATCATGTGGGAAAGTGATTGAATGTGCTTGTGTTATCGCATCACTCGGGTTAAGTTGAGGTAGTTTCAGAACGGATTTTGGGTTTGGTGGTGGTGGTGATGCGGAAGATGGAGACAAAGCAAAGTGGATGGGTGAAGCACAGACACCATGGCGCTGGCCCTGTATGTTGGGATCCCTTTGGTGTAGATGTTTCTGGGAAGTACACCTTGGGATCCGGGACTGACTGTATGCTGCATGAGGTCCGACAGCAAGTTGTTAAATGCGCCTGTGTAACTGGACCATGCTGACGGACGTTAAGTTGAAGTAATTTCAGAAGTATATCTTCTGAAATTCTTCAAGCTTGTTTTAAGTTGGAGTAATTCCAGAAAGTGTATTTTGAGGTACAAGCAACGAAGACCTCTGGGCCACATGTTGGTGGAAACATGGAATAAGGCTTTGACGACCATTTACCAGCAACAAAGGCTGATCTCTGATAAGCTGGTACCTTGAAGGTCATCGCAAGTGTTGGATGAGAGACAATTTGTAGGATACCCCAACACCCTTTATCACCTTCACTTGATGCAGCTTGTTGGGAAAGCACAACAAAATGAAAGGTGGAACTAACTTGCGATGCTGGTTTCAGAAACCGGCCAAGTTGGTGTTTGCTCCAAACCGCTGCTTCGGATGGGAGAGCAAACAGTTGAAGAGAAGCTATAAGAGCCCCAATCTTGGGAACAGGTGCCTCTGCTGGACTTAGATTTCTTGGCCAGCCGAGTCCCAGGAAACATGAAACCAAAATGCAGACCTTGTTATGAATAACTTTATGAACAAATGTGGTTGTTAAGTGAGGAAACAAAATTTGTTTGGACTCTAAAACAATGATGAGATTGTGAAAAGGGTTTCTGCCGAACTATGAGAGGGTTGATTTCAAACCGATCATGAAGTAATTTTGGTTGCTAAATGGTGAGAATGATGAGGCCATAGTGAGAAAAGGCTGTAAGAAGGAGGGACTGAAAATTTGAAAGAAGCAAATCTTCATTTCATGACTCGATGTGTTTTTTTTTTTTTCGATGAGCCTTTGATGAATCCGACCCTTCTATTTATAGCGGAAAGATGAAGAATGGTAGTTAGGTAGTTGAGACCGACGGACGGAAATTTTTGGTGAGAATGGTGGATTAGACCGGTAGGCACCGAATGGGAACGGTCGGTTGAAGACTGGTAGGCACCGAATGGGAACGGTAGATACCGAACAGAAATGGTAGACTGGAGTAGTGACCCAATGCAATTTCAAGTTTGAGACATACTCGTGAGAGCTCATCTGTTCTTTGAAAGAGGAGTCTTGATGAAGTCTGGAGGATAACCCTTGGAGAAGTGGATTAGATTGGTGGTTTTAAAGTCCAAACAAATAAGCTAATTTCAGAAATGGACTCTTGTGAAATCTGAGTAGGACAAGCTTTGTTCAAGCATCTTGATTTTTGGTCAAAGTTCACATCAAAGCCAACAGCTGTAGAATCGCACAATTTGAGCAATTTTAGATTCTCAAATGAATAAATAAACCCCGAAATTGGAACGTATGCAAAAAATTAGGCAAGACATGTCCTCCTTAAAAATTTTGACTTTTGGTCAAAATTTGTTCAACAGTCAATTTTTTTAGAAACTGGACCGTTATGCAATTTTCGTGTTCCAGATGAAGAAATGGATCCCAAAATCGGAATGTACTCGAAAAATTGAGTAGGACAGGTCCGTCTTGAAATTTTTTACTTTTGGTCAAGATTTGTGCAATAGTCAACTTTTTTGGAAATTGGACTATTTGCACGATTTTCGAGTTTCGAATGAAGAAACTGATTCTAAAATCGGAACGTACGCGAAAAATTGAGTGGGATAGGTCTATCTTGAAAATTTTGACTTTTGGTCAAAGTCAACCATGGTCAAGGCTGCTCTTTTTTTTTTTTTTTTTTTTTTTTTTTTTTTTTTTTTCAGGCGGGTCAAACCGGGTCGGACCGGTCCAAACCGGATCATACGGTGACGTCATCCATGACGTCATATCACTGGAGGCGCGCGCGTGAGCGCGTGAGACGCGTGATCAGCATCACAGGCGCGTGACATGCGCGTGAGAGCGCGTGGAAGCTAAGGGAGGCGCGTTGAAGCGCGTGAAACTGACGCTGGGTAGCCGGAACTTCTGGCGGCGCGTGGCGGCGCGTGGATGGTCGTTTGGGATTGAAAATTTCAGGTTTTGTCGATCCAAGGCCGTAGAATACTCCTGTAGGGTCAGTTTTGTGAAATTGTGGACAGGTTTGCACAGTGGAGAGGGACTAAGCAGTTAGTCATCGCGACTTTGTGGCGGCGCGTGGCAGCGCGTGGTAGGTCCATTGATGATGAGCTTTTTGGGTTTTGTAGATCGAAGGCCGTAGAAGACTGCTGTGGTGTTTGTTTTGTGAAATGAGGTCAGGATTTGCACGAGTTTGAAAGAGAAGTCTGCTGGCATTGTTGGACTTGTTCTTGGTCTATTTTTGCTGTGGCTGTTCTGACAGTGAGCCATCCATGACTAAATACTCTTTCATTTCAAAATTTGGTGCAGTCTTCTTTGACTTCGAGGGCATTTGATTTTGCAAAATCTGAATTTGAGCTGCAATTTTATTCACACTTCTGGAACGTGAATATTTTTTCATTGGTTGGTTGATGAAACCATTTAATGGTTTGTGACTTTCTTCATTTTTTTTTTTTTTTTTTTTTTTTTTTTTGTCTTCTAGTTTTGCAGAAGTTCTCTATATAAGATGTGAGGCTGGCTTCATTCATATGGGCATTCTTAGTCTTCAGCCTTCTTCTCTAGCTTTCAAGTTTTTTTTTTTTTTTTTAGTTCATGCTATGAGTTCTTTTTTTTCTGACAAAACTTTTTTTTTTTTTGGTTGCTTGTTTGGTTTTGCAGCACAATTTTCTTGAGCTTTGGATTTTGACATCAAGCTTTACGCTGATGCTCTCATAGAAGTGTTTGTTTTCATTTGGTGGCTTTGTATTTCATTGATAGCAACGTTCTTGCAATGACGTATACCTTCATGTTGTTATGCATCCACAATCTTTTAGCGATATTCGTCTTTGCAACGCGGTTTCCATAAGGATACTTGCTGGGCAATATTGCTGTTGTCAGTACTCGTTTTTGAAGTCGCACTGGCTCTAGTATTGGCAAGTAAGTCGCACCAATACTTGTATTTGCAACGCAGCCATATCAACTATCTTTGCAACGTGGTTACATCAACAATCTTTGCAAGATAGCCTCATGAAATCACATCAAGATTTTTTTCTCGTACTGAAGCCATTTTAACACTTGCTTTTACAACGAAGTGGCATCCATTTTTTTTTTATCGAGATCGTGTCACCACTTATCCCTTTCATGGAGCGGCGTAGACACTTGCAACTGTTATGAAGCATTACCATTAATTTGTCTACTGAAGCAATATTTGCACTTGCATTTGCCATGAAGTTGCATCACCTTTTGCCTTTGTAATGAAGACGCACTAGTACTCTTTTCTTGCCACAAAGTTGCCTCGACATTTTACTTGCATTGAAGTCATACGGATGTTTATCGCTGCCATGAAGCCATGACAACACTTCATTTTCACCGAAGCCATGCCAACATTCATCTTCGCCATTAAGCCATGTCAACACTTCATCCGCATTAAAGCTACGTCAACATCCATTTTTGTCATGAAGCCATGTCAACACTTCATTCACGTTGAAGCCGTGCCAACATTCACCTTTGCCATGAAGCTACGTCAACACTTCATCCGCATTGAAGTCGCGTCAACATCTATCTTTGCTGTGAAGTCATGTCAACACTTCATTTGCACTAAAGCCACGTCAACATCTATCTTTGCCGTGAAGCCATGTCAACACTTCATTCACATTGAAGCCGTGCCAACATTTATCTTTGCCATGAAACCACGTCAACACTTCATTCGCACCGAAGCCATGTCAACACTTCATTTGCATTAAAAGCCACGTCAACATCTATCTTTGCCGTGAAGCCATGTCAACACTTAATTCACATTGAAGCCGTGCCAACATTTATCTTTGCCATGAAACCACGTCAACACTTCATTCGCACCGAAGCCATGTCAACACTTCATTTGCATTAAAAGCACGTCAACATCCATCTTTGTCATGAAGTCATGTCAACACTTTATCCACATTGAAGCCGTGCCAACATTCATCTTTGCCATGAGGTCATGTCAACAATTCATCTGTATTGAAGCCACGTCAACATTCATTTTTGCCATAAAGCCGTGTCAACACTTAATTTGCGCCAAAGCTGTGCCAACATTCATTTTCACCATGAAGCCATGTCAACACTTCATTCGCACCGCACTCGCATTGAAGTTGCACCAATATTGACATTTATAATAAAGCTACAACAACAATTTCGAGAGGCAATATAGCTCAAACATTGAGGGCGCTTAGCACCGTTGCCAGACATCAAGACTTCGAAGATACCAACAAGATGTTGAAGATGCAACGAGTCCGTATCAAGACTTTAAAGATGTAAGGAAATGCCAACAAAATCTTGAAGTTTCAAGAAACTCCCATCAAAACTTTGAGGGTTCAAAGAGGCGTCAACAAAACCTTGAAGATGTGAGAAGTCCCTATCAAGACCTTGAAGATGCGAGGAAAGGCCAACAAAAGCTTGAAGTTTCAAGATGCTCTCATCAAGACTTTGAAGATTCAAAGAGGTGTCAACAAAATCTTGAAGATGCGAGAAAAATGTCGCCAAGACTTCACAGATGTCAGAATATGCCCATAGAGGAGAGATGATGCAAAACATGCTTCATAAATGTTGGAGAATGTCCATAGAAGATGGAGAATGCCATGCAGACTTTATGTAGTCTTCATCTTTGAGCACAACAATCTTTGATCATCCCATTGAGCTATTGATTGTCTTTAAGCAATACCTTGCCAACCAAAGGGACCTTAAAAGCATATTGACGATCGTCGGACAACTCTTCAAGCTAGACTGGCAAACCTTATTCTTTTCATGTGACTGAACTTAGTAAAAAAGTACTAAGCTGCCTACGTACCCCGGAGAGGGATCAAGTCATTACGTAGTTCAACTGATTTTTTTTTTTGATGATTTCTTTTTTTTTGATGATTTTTTTTTTTATTTGTACGCTTTCAAAGGTAATGGGAAGACATCATGTACCCTTGTAGCGCTGCAGTGGGCAGTTTAAGCTCTTACCGAGGAGCAAGTCCTCGATTTTCAAGCATAGAAGTGTTTGAGGAACTTCCCATTTATGGGGCCGATCCTTACGCCATCATTGTCAACCAATTTGTAATCCTTGTTGGTGTTTGCCCCCTGCTTGAGAGTTGGAAGTACATCACAAGCAACGGTCACATGGTTTGACCCGACAACTTCATCAAAGTCTAGATCAATCTTGTTTTCTTTGGCAAGCTTCATGATTTGTTTTTTGAAAACGAAACATTTTTGGATTGGGTGGCCAATGATGCGATGATATTTGCAGTAGTTAGGGTTATCAACTTTTCCCATGTCTTCTGGTCGTTTGCATTCTGGCAACTCAATCAGCTTCAATTGCAGTAGTTGTTCTAAGATGTTTGGCACATCTTCATCGGGGAACGGATATGCTTTTTGCTCACGTTTCCTAAAGGTCGGACGACGCACTTCGTTCTTTTGCCATCCTTCAAGCTGTTTTTCATTTGCCTTTGCTCCTCTTCTTGGAACCTTAACTTCGGCAGTGTTAACAACCACTGGGTCTTTGAGATTGCCTTTTGCATTCTTGTCATTCCTCCTTACTTCGGGTGTGGGAGGGTTTGAATTCTCATGACTAGCAATGCTTAGCTCCATGTCATGCACACGAGTTGCTAACGCTTCAAATGTTCGAGGCTTTATCCCTTGAAGGATGTAAAGAAGTCCCCAATGCATGCCTTGGATGCACATCTCTATAGCAGAAATTTCAGAAAGTCTATCCTTGCAATCCAAACTCAAAGAACGCCATCGATTGATATAGTCAACAACGGGCTCGTCTTTCCACTGCTTAGTATTAGTAAGCTCCATCATGCTTACCGTGCGACGCGTGCTATAGAATCGGTCAAGAAACCCTTTCTCAAGTTGTTCCCAACTACTGATTGACTCGGGTTCTAAGTCTGTATACCAATCAAAGGCATTCCCCTTGAGTGAACGGACAAACTGTTTTACAAGGAGGTCTCCTTGAGTCCCAGCATTTTCACAAGTTTCTACAAAGTGAGCAATGTGTTGCTTAGGATTCCCATTGCCATCAAACTGCAAGAACTTGGGGGGTTGATACCCATTTGGCATCCTCATGTTGTCGATGCGCTTTGTGTAGGGTTTCGAATATGTGAGAGAACTTGTAGAAGAACCTCCATATTGTGCTCGGATGGCATTTGTTATCATGTCTTGTAATTGTTGAACTGATAACGAAGCAACCGAAGTAAATTGTTCTCGTTGAGGAGTGTCTTGATTTTCTTTCCCTGTGAAGCCAAATGGGAACTTAGGATCATGGCTTGATTCACCAAGATCTTGTATTTCAAGTTTATTCATTAGAGTTGCAATTTGGAGGTCCTTATCTTCAAGTGCTTTTGTAAGGAGGACGACCTTTTGCTCCATTTCAGCCATCTTTTCTTCCATGGTAGAGGTGTTAGTCATCATGACTGACACAACTTCCCAAGATGACGGAGAAGAAAGTGAATTGGAGTGAGCATGTGAAACCTCATTTTTTGGGTTCCCTTTGATGGGAGAGAAATCGTGTGACCAACTTCTTGTGAAGGAAGAAGGGGATTTGCCCCCATACTTGAGGTGTTCCAAGGTGGAGATGTCCTTGTTGATGACCTTGTTTCTTGTAAGAGGGTCTAAGGAGATGATCATTTGAACCTTGGATTCCTTGGTTGATTGAGATTGAAATTGATCATGAGCTTTAGGTTGGCTACAATTGATTGCACCAATGTAGTTGTTGGTGGTAGCCATACCAAGTCTAATTGAAGTAGCTGTTGTTGAAGCTTGAATGTTCTTGCTGGTGGCCATTGAGGTTGGTAGCAAGATGATGAAGATTTTTTTTTTCTTTGAAGGAGAACGAGATGAGAGGCAGAGAGGTCCCACTGGGCGTGCCAGAATTTGTGGAGGACTAAATTTCTTGGTTCGAAATAAATCAAACAAAGTAAAATAGTTTCTCAAATACGAATTTGTATTGATGAAAGGGTGTGGTACAATTCTCTGTAATTACAAGGATTTGATCCTCTGATTCGATCTCCTTAAAAGATTTGTGATGTGGTTTTAATTTGAACACAAAGTATCCTTCAATTTGGCTGAAGGATGGATCGAAGATCTTTGAAATAGAATTACAATGAATTTCTGGCTATGAGCTTGTTAGAAATCCTTTGTTCTTCGCGTTCTTCGTGTTCTTCGTATGTTCTTCGTGTTCTTCGTGCGTTCTTCGTCTTCAAAGGTTTATGGTGGAAGCTTTTCGGGGCTTTAGAGGCTTAAATCCGTAAAGCTTTGTTGATTTGTGATTTGTCGAGGTTTCTGAAGGCTTTCGAGCTTAATTTCAGTGACCTCTAAGATCTAGGAGAGTGATTTTGATGATTTTGCTTCGAATGTTCGTCGTATTCGAAGGTTGAAGTTCTTGAAGTTCTTGGAGGCTTTAAGGCTTGATTCCAGCAGAGTTTCAATACTTCTGAATGCTTCTTTGATGCAGCTTGTGCTCTAGATAGCTTGGTGTGTCCAAATGCCTTAGGAAGGCTTCTATTTATAGGAGTTTGGAGGTAGGTGAGCGACACGTGGCGGAGTTTGATTGGTGACACATGTCACAACTTGATTGGTCTGCTTGTGTCATCGCTTACACAGCCGGATTGCTTGAGTCATCGCTTACACAGCCGGATTGCTTGAGTCATCGCTTACACAGCCGGATTCGCTTGCATCATCGCTTACACGCGCCTCCATGTGATTAGCATTTTGCATGTTTTTTTTTTTTCTGTTCCTGTCTTAATGAAATTTAGCAAATTTTTAGTAGCAGTATATGATACTTTGTAATTAGCCATACCTGGCGGACTTGGTGGCATGACGTGTCAGCTTGTGATAGGCCGGAAATTTTCCCTCTCTACACCTGTTGAGTTGAAAAATGAACAGGTTTAAAAAAAAACAAAAATGCGAAAGATTAATTGTCCCATTAATAGATCCAATATAATTTCCGACTTAACCTGCACCCAAATTTGTATAGGACTATTTTGTTTGGACTTGTGTATTTTTGGGGAAGAGTAGGAAGTTAAAGGGTGAAACCCAATATGAGACAAACAATAGTACTGTACGTACTTAAGGTGCCACGCAGCTATCTAATTTTAACATCTCAAGGACTAATCCAATAGGGATGTTCTTGACATGTGTCCATGTCACCTTCTCGATCTGGCCATAATAGGGCCACATTAGTTACTTGATCTAGCCAAAGTTGAAGAGGGTATATGATATATTAGGTATATGTAATCACCCTATTAATTAGAGGTAAGTTTTACGTTTATGGGGCTCATTCTTATGTAAGAGGGTGTAATTATATATACTTGATAATAAACTATAACATTTTTCTTAGAGGAGTCTAGCTAGCTCAACAAATTCCCTGCCTTTTTCCCCCATGGTGAGTGGTGACAAATGCCCTACTTGGATTAACTCATATGACGTTAGCATAGGGACCATGAGTCGATCTTACTTTGAGATTAAAAGGGACAAACTATTATTTACCATTAATTGTGACAAAATGGCTCTCACAATTAAAAAGGAAAAAATGAACGAAAAGGAGGTGAGTGACAAAATCCCTTTATAAAAAAGGAAAAAAAATCACTAACAAATTATGAGAGGATGAAGTATCAATTGAGTTATATTTCATTGGTCCCATTTACACCTATTAAACTTAGCTATCAAAGCATCACTGGTGTCCTTTAATTGACCTCTTTTACGAGTGTTCATTCTTCAAGTCATCTGCACAATCAACTTATCCATCACAAATATTGGAATCCTATGAGAGCTTAGTCTCAAATCCGTACAGTAAAGGGATATATAAGATGGGTTATAATTCATAAGCACATAGTTATGAATCTTTGATATGTATATATGCATATATAATCTAAAACTTTTGGAGCTTCTTGCTTGCCATTAGCACTACAAATTCTTATTTTTCCTTAACACACCTAAAAGCACATAGAATAATATTTAACATGATAACTGAAAAGAGCGTTTAGTACAAATATTAAAAGATCAAAGAAGCAGCTTCAATGCTTGGTTTGGTGGAAATGGAGGGGATTCTTAGGAGTATAACTTGCGTCTTAATCAAAAGGATTCTTGACTGCACTCACCATGAATATCATGACTTCAACCTCACATCTCTCTCTCTCTCACTCTCTCTCTCTCTCTCTCTCTCTCTCTCTCTCTCTCTATATATATATATATATGGGTTTTTATGGGTCTTAATCAAATTGGTTTAAAAAATTACGTGGTCATCATTAAATAAATAAGATCACTCACCTACCATTAATTAAGCCCACTCTTCCCTACATGCATGTAGTATATATTATCTAATGCTCTTCCGGTAAAGTGGTTAATTACTAATAAACAAATAGGTTTAACTCTTCAAACTAACCACTTGTTGACACATAAAAACGCACTATAGGGTTAAGAGGACCTCGGTGAAATGCATTATTATTATGAATATTAGCCAACCACCCACAAAAAGAGAGGTGCTATGATGACATGGCCCTCATTCCTCTTGCATGAGGATTAGTAAGTTAGGTTTGATTTATTTAAAAAGGAGCACCATGTGTTTATCAAATCGTACACACCAAATAAATATATATCATAATCATATCAACACTGGATTTATGTGGATTAAGGGAAAAATGAAAATTTGTCTAAAACATATCATAAAAAAATAGATTTTATACTCCAAAATTATTACATAAATAAATATAATTCATATTTAGGAGAAAAAACAACTAATAAAAGATATTATAATACTTAATCCATATATTATACAAGTATTATGTTAATTTATTGATATATTGATCCAAAAAAAGAAAAAGAAAAAGAAAAAAGAAAATGTTAAATCAAATTTAGATTTGCTATAGAATTATTGTAAACACATGCACTATATATTTATGGAAAGAAATTTTTTTTTTGAAAAGCTTTCTAAATGGGGTAATTATTGAATGCTCCAAGAGTACCATAAATGCGTACTCTCTCCTCTCGCATAACTGTGAGCTCTAGTAATTAAATTTATGGCTGCCCATGCAGCAGTGAGAGCGGCCTCAGTCGCAAGAATGCCGTCTATGGCAGAACAGGACAGGGATATCGAAGGATCGGGGGAGAGCATTAATTCATTCTCTATGGAGTTAAATGCTGAAGTTAATGTGCAAGAGGAGTGCGTTACAAATGGCTTACAGGTGGATGACAGTTTGATGGTGAGTTTAAAGGAGAAATTATTGCACCATAATTACTCGGTATTTCCCTTAGAATCTATCTTGGTTCAAAAATTAAACAATGATAGTTTAGAAACTGCAATAACAGATAAGGAAAGAGACGCTCCTAGAATCACAGAAGTTAATGCTGGAGAATTTCACTTCAATGCAAATTGCATTAACTCTCAAAATATTCAACGTACTCCCTCATCAAGTGAAAAAACTCTAGCCGACCCTTCCATCAATGGTTATGACTTTAACCACTCTCTTCCACCAACGGTTGAGATCACAAGCAAGACAAACAATCTTAGAACTTGGAAACCTAATTAGCCCAACTAACCTCCACCTTGACTTATCTGGAAACCTCCTCCTTAGTCGATAATCAAAGTAAATTTTGGCGGGGCAGTGTTTAGAGAAGACAACCTTGTTGGTGTTGGAGTTATTGTCAGAAATGGGGAAGGCAGTGTAATGGCCTCCATGGCAAAGTGCTTCCAACTGCCCCTCTCGATCTTCGCAATTGAAGTTATAGCAATGAAGAAAGCACTACAGTTTGCTTTTGGTCTCGATCTTTCATCTATTGTCCTTGAAGATGATTCAAAGATCACAATTGATGGTCTAAGGCAAGAAGAATTAGCCTTGGCTGAGTATGAAAACTTATTAGATGAGGCAAAGGACAAAGCAGCAATTCCCGAAAGTTGAGTTTAATCATATGCTAAAATTGGCCAACAAGGCAGCACAAAACATTGCTAGACATGTGAGACATGTTAGCGAGTTATCAGTATGGATGGAAGATATTCCTCCACACCTTTTTCTGTAATCCAAGCCGAGTCGGCTTTTGGTCAATAAAATTACAGTTTTTCCTCTATAAAAAAAAATTTGAGAATGAAAAGTGCGCATTTATAATACTCTTAGAGTATTTAATAATTTTTCTTATAAATGATATTTGCCACATTATTTATTTATGGTAAAATTTTTAGAAAAATTACAATAGAGTGAAAGGTGGATTGAAAGGTCATGAAAGGTGATTGGAGGAAATCTCATCATAGTGTTTTTCCACGCAAGTCTCTCTTTTTGATATTTAATGCTTTGCCATCTTTATTTTTTTTTATTTTTTATTTTTATAGTTCTTCTGGGACAATATTTAGAGAGTTGGGGGCCTCGAATATGCTTTTCTAAAAGAAGAAACAAGACCCTCATAGAATAGGCTCTGATAAGAAACCAGTAACAGGCTGAAAAAGCCTCCTACTACAAACTTTTTTATCTTTAACCATTATTAAATATGAAAAGCAAGCATGGTAATTACCATAAACTACTTTAATCTTGAAGCTTCTCCAGGGAAGAATCTAGCTTTTACTATAGTGGTCTGTTCTCCTTTTTGGGTTTATCTATTGCTCAATGGGGGAATCATTTTGGTTGTTGCAAACTCTGCAAAGAGTGACACCTGGAACAACATTTTATCCTAGATATAATTTTTGAGTGAATGATGGGGAAAATTATTAGAGATTAGGATAACACTAAAGTGTAAGTTGGGTTATTGCCATATTAAAATTTATGTGATTCCACAAAAAATCATTGAAATGATGAGAGAATAAAAGGCTCCCAAAAGCAATATTTCTTCAATAAGTCTAGAGTAACAATTTTTCCCAAAAATTTATTTTATTTTATAATTATGGAGACGATTATTTTTGAGATATGGAATAAGTTGAGTTTTTAAGTAGACTGAGGTAATTTTTGTTGGTATATAAGCTTGATATATGAAAAAAAAAAAAAAAAAAAAAAAGACAATGATGTGAATTTGACAAAGAAGGAACATGGGAAATTTGTGAAGAAGTGTAGAGGAGATTTGTGGAGAATTATTAGTTAGGTGAAGAGTGGAAGAAGATGTCTGAGATGAAAAAGAGGAGCATCCTCACCACTTGCTTATTATAATGAAAAAAAAAAAAAAATGGAGCATCCTAACCACTTGCCTGACTTACAAGAGGATCAAAATCATACTGTAGCTTATAATATTAGAAAGAGAGCTATACAACAAAATGAATCTAACATATGAATCGTACACAAAACCTAAAAAGCATTGAGCTACGTATCTTGATTTTTCAGTTTGTGGGGCACACAAAAAACAAATATAAGCTCATCAACAAGTTAAATAAATGAGATTTATTTTATTTTATGTAGTTATTTTAATTAGGATGGGTCCAAAGGGCTGGGGTTCAACCTGGTCCCTGAGGTTGACCCACTTCCCAATTTTGTCGAGTTCAGGTGGTTTTACTAGCAAATTACCAATAGCAAGCAGTAGTATTGTAGTTTTTCACTGAGCCAGTTTTGTAGCCAATATGAAGCCGCCACGCTTAACAGGTTTTTTATTTTTTATTTTTATAAATTGTATAAACACTTGATGATCCATTAATATTTTTCTCAGATGTGTATGTGATAATGTGAAGTGAATTACACAAAAAAATTGTGACCTTTTCATTTCCTTAAAACAAGCTCAAATGGTAAATAAACATTATATATATATATATATATATTGTATTATATGAAGGATCACATTTCAAAAGTAGGATGGAGATTTTTTTTTTTTTTTTTTTTTTTTTTGAAAAAGAAGAAATAAAAGTGTGTTTAAGAATTTCGCTTAAGTGAGATTCCTTCTCACTCTAGCGAAAGGGTTTGCACAAGTGAGTGATAGCAGATTGGTAAGCATTGACAAAGGATATGCAAACTGAGGAGTCTCTTTCAAGTTAGATAGTTATAGAAAGTATGTTTTATGTAGAATTTTATTGAAAAAAGGGGGGAATGAATTTGTTCGTGCTCTTAAGGGCTAGAAACAACCATAACAATGTTTTAGAGGATTTTTCCTACACAAGTGACCTTTCGAAGGTAGCTTTTCGTCAGTATCTCTTCATTGCTTATAAATAAACATCCATATATATATATATATATATATATATATATATATATATAAAAGGTTGGGTTCAAGTTACATCTAGTGTAACTTTAAACAATGTTACACTATCCAATAACTTGTTACTGAATTTATATTTTGAAAATTCTACCGTTGGATTACATGTTCTATATATTCTAAACATGCATGCCAATTTTCATACCAATCAGATGTTATTTACTATTTGATCCAAGAACTCATCTTTTATGCATTATTTTAAATTACAAAAACTTGAATTTATACAATTGATAGATGACATGATTATTGATCTTTGATCCCCTTAAAATTTTGCAAGCATGGAGAATATACAAAGATAATGTAATCCAACAGTCGATTTGTCAAAATTTACATCAAATTAAAAAATATTGATTGGTGTAACATTGCTTAGAGTTACACTAGGTGTAACTTGAACCCAACTCATATATATATATATTCTTTCTTTCTCTTTGTTCTTTGCAAAGATTTTTCAAATTTGCTAATGGTAGAATCCTAGTCTAATGGTAGATGATTTGTTATTTGTTTTTCCATTATTTTCTCTAATTTTCCCCAAAATTAGTATATTACAAGATTTTTTTTCTTGAATAATAATTTTTTTTGGTTGGAACAAAAAGACATTTCTATTTTAGTCATAAGTGACAATCATTATAGAATTTTCAATTATCTTATTGCTTAGTGATAATGTATAATGTTTATCTTATAGAGGAGAATTTGAGTTCGGATAAATCGAATCACTCCCTCCCGTTTGTTATAAGGGACTTTTAATTTATTTGATAGAGAAGAAAGAAAGAAAACTAAAGTCTTTGCTTTTATGGACTTCTAAATGGATTACCAAGCTATATATATATATATATTTTTTTTTTTTTTTTTTTTGAGAAACATTACCAAGCTATAACTGATTCACTAATTGCATAAGCTATAAAGAGTTACAAGTACAGTAGAGTAATAAAGAATTCATAAGAATGAATTCCTGCTATATATTGCCATAATTAATTAGATTAACAGCTAGTGAAGTGAAACATAGTATGAGAATTATGGGCCTTCTCAATATGCCACTGTACTCGCATAGCCGCCTAATTAATTTGAAGAAACATGGGACCAGTGGATCACATCATCAACTTTCTAAAGGACCCAGAAAATAAACAATCTTTTTAAAGTCTGGAGAGATCTCACTGACCCTATAAATGGACTTTCGAAGAGAATACCCCAAGAAAAAGAAAAAGGGGAAAAAAAAAAAAAAAAAACACCGAAAGAAAAGAGAATTGATTACTGTGATACATAAATTCAGACGAAATGGATGGCTTCAAGCTAGTTGACTATCAAAGATCTTATTAATTATGGAATTTCAGTGAAATAAAAAAAATTCACTCAGAAAAAATGCAATTTGTAGTTCAATGACATTATTCGTTTTCTTCCAAAAAGAAGAAAAATTTGAGTTCAAATAATATAATAATAAAAAAGTTATAACTGTAAGGAGGGGTTTTCAGCACAATGCAATTCTAATTGAGATCAAATTAACCGAAGATGATGGACTCTGATTCCATATAAAATTCAGTTCCTCAGTTCCCTTTTCTTTTTCTTTTTTTTTGGTTGAGAAACAAACATATACACAAAGGAGAAGAAATGATGTTTTAATACAGAATTTCAGCTCAAACTTTATTTAGGTTTCACTTGAACCAAAATTAAAATAATTGTAATTGCCAAAAAATGGTTGGGGTTTCCCCATACCCTTCATTGCTCTTGCAGATAGGAAAAATCATTTACACATAAAAATCCAAATAGGAATAGAGGTCCCCCTCACAATCACTTTCCACGAGAGCTTCGGTGACTAATGTGAAAACCATAGGATTCTTCTCTGTTTGCATGTGTGATACCCGGGGGAGTTACAAACTTACATCAACACACCAGGTTGGCTAAGCCAGGGTCAGACCCTATTATTTACCTATTGAAAGCAACATGTTTGATTAATTAATTGTAAATCTTGTCTTACCAAATGTCAGTATCACCCAATTAAAGATAATGAGGTTGTGGAAGTATATTCTACATTTCTACCTAACACACACGCACTACTGCTGAAGTATCTTTACACTCCCAAGCTTTGAAGTTTGAAGTAGTTAAGAAAGGCCAAAAAAAACAGAACAAAGAAATGACACAAAGTAACAAATTAGGGACCCCCATTAAATGCTTGCAAAACCAATCTGGTGATTCTGTCTTTTGCCAACACTAGCGAATGAGTACTAGTAGCTCACCTACTGAAAGAAGGGGAAGGAAATTCAGAGTACCATGTAACAAATGAAAACTAAAAAGTGAAATTGATGAGAGAAAAGGTTGATTCTTTTTTGTAACTTTAAGAAGTTGAGATTGAAAAAAAAAAAAAGAAAAAGAAAAAAAAAAGGTGTTTGTGAGAGTGTGAGTGTGAGTGTGAGTGTGATGTATCTTCATGACCTAATAACGGGATTTGATTCTTTTTCCTTGTCAACGATACTGTTGGAATTCATTGCTAGAGATTTATTAAAAAGAGAGGCACAGGTTCCCCTATTTACATATTTCTCATTTCAAGTGGCTTCTTTACTTCAGAGTGTACTATTTACTAAATGCTCTTTACAACTAACTAGATTTTTGGACAATAAATGATTACCTATACTATATTATATATGGATCTGGTTAATGTGTGCCTTAAGGGCACACGTTAAGCCATCTATGTGATTTAAAAATACGTCCATTAATGAAAAGTAATTTTATTTAGAAATAGAGTCATAAATGTCAAATAAATTTTATTTTGAATTTAAAAGAGAACTACTAAAATTTAAGATTTTTTTCCCTTCACGTTCAAAAAAGAAATTATAGTTACCAATTATCTCTAAAGTTTATTATTTTTTTATTTGAAAAATAAAAATATTTTTTTGGCCTTTATTGATTTTAAAGACTAGTTATGTTTATCATTTTTTTATGTAATGACTAGCCTCTGAACACGTGCATGACCAAAATGTACTTAAGCATAAGATTAGACGTGATGAAAATGTATGTACTTAAGCACCAATTAGCATTTTAACATCACTTGTGCAGGGTTTATTTTTTGGCCTTTATTGATTTTAAAGATCATTACATTAAGATGAATCATACATACACATACACTGATGATAGTTTGAATTTAGATCCAACAATGCCCCATGATTCCTATTCTGATTTCCATGTTACTGGATCAGAATAACAAAATCAACATATTTTAAAATTGTTATATGATAATCTCATTATCAATGTTATAAGTTACATCTTTTTTAATGTACACAATCAAGCAATCATTCATTTACTAAATGCAGAACAAATTATGGAGCAAAATTTAATTTTATTAGTATAAAAAAAAAAGAGGTTCCCAGATTTTTTTTTTTTGTAGGGTAGACAAATAAAAATTTTTAAATTATTATATATAAAAAAAAATTTCAGGTCAGAGTGATCTTGAAAGTACCCTGGTCTTATGATCCGTTTAGATTGAGGGGGAGGAAAGGAGAGTAAAGTAGGTTTGATTTAAAATTCGTTTACTTCAAGCCAACTCTATTCTAATCCTCTTGACTCCCCTTTTTTCTCCCTCCATTGCCACGGCCTTAAGGTGGCATGGCCCCTGAATTCAATCAACTACACCTAAACAGAGAGAGAGAGAGAGAGAGAGAGAGAGAGAGAGAGAGAGAGAGAGAGAGAGAGAGAGAGAGAGAGAGAGAGAGAGAGAGAGAGAGAGAGAGAGAGAGAGAGAGCAGGTCAAGTCATTATTATTAGCTGGTATTTAGAGACAGTCAAGTAGACCTGAGTTTGGTTACACTTAAATTGCCTCTAGAACAGCCCCCCGCCCCCAAAAATAAAAATAAAAATAAAAATAAAAATAAAAAGAAGTAACTAACGGCCGTTAGCGAGTGGGCTAACGGCGGAATCCTTGCAAGGACTAGGTGGAAGACTGGTTTTCCCTGTCCCTGAACCCGAAGCAACAAGTCGTTGTACGAAACTCTCAATCCTCTCTCCGTTAGTGTCCGTCAGTAACCGTTTCCCGCCAAACGGTAACGACTCCACTCCTCTCTCTTTCAACACTTCCTCCATTTTTGGCCCCATCACTCCTAAACCATTCGCCTGCCCACATTTACCGCCGTCAGTGACAGTCATCAAAATAAAAAACAACACAAATTCATTCATAATCTTAAAAATCAACATAGAATGGGGACTATTCCCATCCCAATTATTACACGGGTTCATTTTTGGTTACATGTGTACGTCGATATAATCTTAACGAACCATCGTTAAGATTATCATATCAATTAGGTCGCGCAAAGAGACTAGTAAAAATAAATTAGAGGGAACAACTAAACATTACCTGAATTCTAACGTAGTCTGTACGGTTATAACAGAAGGCGTTCCCTAACATTTGGTCAATGGTTTCCGAAACGCCGTCGAGGACAATGTCAACCACCGTAGACGTAGAGCACTCGCCGTTATAACGGACTTTCTGTGCACAGCCATTACCGGTTAACGGACCGTTACCTAACGACAAAACCAAGAGGTCTTCGACGCCATTCACGGACGGAAAATCGCGCTTATTGTGGAGCGCGTGAGTGACGGCAGCGGCGGTAGGGTTGTTCATGACTAGACCTCCGTCAACGGCGGAGCAAGAGGTTTTTCCGTCGACGGACGTAAGATTAAACGGCCTGAACAGACTCGGCGTAGCTGATGTGGCGCGGCAGACTTTCCAGAGCTCGAAGTTGAAGCTCGGTGACTCGGACGCGTCGGCTCGGGAGAAAACGAAAGGCGCGGAGCTCTTGAGGTCGAAACACGGAACGAGGAGAGGCTTACACGTGTCCTTCAAGGTCAAAACGGCGCCGTCTTCTCTATTGAATATTTCTTTGAGCACCGTGTCCATGCTTTTCCCAGAGTATCTCTTTCGCCGGCGGAAAACTCCGGCGAGTCTGAGCTTGAAAAGCTCGAGGTTTTTAGCGGCGATGAGATTAACAGCGTCTCTAGCAGAGAAGAGAGGCCTGCCTGAACCGTCATCGGCGGAAATCATGACGGCAAGGAGTGCTCCGACACCGGTTCCGGCGATAAGATCAAAGAAATCAGCGATTCGAGCGTGAGAATCACCGGTTTTGAGGCGGATCTGGTCCTCGAGGTGAACGAGGGCAGCGCCAGCTACAATGCCAGTGGTTCCGCCTCCGTCGATGCTGAGAATCCGAGTCTTCTTGGCGGTTTCACAGTGCGAGAGCCATTTCTGCTCCAGCTTCGTGAAGATCTCCAGCGTAACCTTGCTGAGCTCCATAATTCCTGTGTTTGTTGCAGCAATTAGTATAGACTATAGAGAGAAATAGAAGAAAGCGAGGCTTTTGAATTTGATAGCGTATTTCAGTGAGTGTGTGAGCGTGAAGGGAAGGTAATAAAATCAATCACGGTTTGGTGCAGGGACACATTAATGCATGCCTCTCATCTCATCTCAACACGCACAAATAACAATGCACTATACTGTGAAAGAAAGAAAGAAAGAAAGAGAACTGTGGCCGGCGGACTTTGGTTTAGGTTTCTCTTTCTCACACTTTTGACTCTGTGTGCTCTGAGTAAATTCAGTGAAAACAAACAATATAACTATTAACTGTGGGGGAGAGTGTGACCTTAGCTTTACTTTGCTTTGCTCTGGGGTGGTGGTTATATACGCCACTCTCCTTCTCCTCCTACCTGTACCTTTCCTCTCTCTCTCTCTCTCTCTCTCTCTCTCTCTTTTTATTTTTTTATTTTACAGCTTTTTAAGTCTTACGTGTTTGGACAGACCTTGCACGTGCAATTGTGCGTGTTCGAATTGGGTTACGGGAAGCGCCAATCTCGGCTATTCACCCGGCTCGGCTCGCGCTCACTTACTTAACTAAACTGTCTTACTGTTTTTTTTTTTGTTTTTGGGGGGGTGGGGTGTTTCGACTGAGCTAGATTTAGGGGTTTAGTGAAATTTAATAGAAAAGGGTAGCAACATATATATATATACACACACACACACACACACAGAGTAGAAACACCACGGAACCAACCTAAGCAAAGAAATTTGTGCCTTTGATTAACGAGGGAACATGTTACTAGTGTCACCTTAAGTAAGGTTCTGAAATAGTAATAAAATACGAAGGAAAGTGATTAATTTTATTGTTCCAAGACCAAATGGAAATGAATTAAAGTAATTGAGAGTGTGTTATTTAGGAAATGAGGTAATTAAAAGCTTGCATGTGTTACAGTGTAAGACATAATAATGTGCAGTAATACATCCTCCCGGATGTGTAAGTGGCAAGGTTAGTTTCTGATTTTGTTTTTAATATTTGTGAAGTTTATATTACAAGCTACCATGAAAACAGTGAATTCCAAGTGGACTAGTTAAATTACCGAAGAGATTGGGGGGTGGAGTACTAATTATTGATGCGGTAAAAAAGTGGGAGGAAATTATGCAATGGATCAGGAATGGAATAGCCTGAAAGGCAACTTCCAAGTCAAGCAAAGTAAAATAGCTTTTGTAGCCAATATATCTGTGTGTGTATGTGTGTGATATTTGGATCTAACTTAAGGTGTTATAGAGAGGTTATAGTGGTTCAATCATATCTGAGAAAGCTATCCCTACTCCTACACATATGGTGAAACTAGATATCAGGATTTGAGTTTGAAAGGATGTTCCACTACTTCACCGAGTAAATTGGCTGTTGTGTTGTAATTGGCTTATTAATTGCAGGGCTAGAAGACATGGAAAACATGGCCCATACTATATATGGCTAGCTTCAGTACCTACTTTCAATTTAGATGTGGAACTAATTAATTATTTAGCGGATACAAATTACATAAACTTTTTTCTTTCATCAAAAACTAGTAGGTATGGAACTTTGGTAGATATACATTTTAGCAGTGAAAATTTCGAAGCTTGCGTGGAAACTTTGGATTTTGTCCATCAAGGGATTTGTCCTTTGTTGTCAATACCTTAAATTTGTGTGTTTATACTTTATGTGGACGTGTGCATGCATGTTGGGTTGCTAATTTCTTATCAATCAGATCCAAAAGAAGAGAAAGAAAAGCCTCATCTTGAACTTTAAACATCATCCATAAAACGAGGAACAAAGAAAAAGAAATTCCAACTACAACAAGAATCTTAAATTGGATTGGTTTAAGGTCTTTTTCTGGTTATTACTTATTACTATCATTTGTTTGTTCGTATTATGTCTCGAGCTTGGGGAGATGTGACTATTGGCTTTGATGGAGAGGAATTTTACTTTGGGGGCTAAGGGGAAATAACCAAAAAATTTTACTTGGGGCGAAATTGTAGTATTAATATATTAACTATAGTTCATATTGTATACAAAATAATTAACTTTGATATATTGTTATATTTTTAAATATTAATGAATATACAAAAATTAAATAGTTTATTATAAACAAATACAAAAAAAAAAAAATCCAATAAAAGAACGGTTCACATAAAAATTATGCCCAACAATCTTTAATGGAATAAAGATAGCAATACAAAAATGTGAACAAAAAAAATCTTAAATACCCTTATGCATATCAAGTATCAACACACACATAGTGGCGGTAGAAAAAAACAAAAATAATACTAATGGTAAAATAACAATAATAATTGATAAAAGAGAGAGAAAAGACAATGCAATTGCATATTCACTTCTTTAAAGAGTCAAGAAGATGATGTTGCACCAAGAAAAAAAATGGATTAATAATTTTGGTTGAGATAGGAGTTTTTGTGTTGAGAAGAAAGAAAATGGGGCAATGGGCTGGTACTAGCAGCTACAACAAAACTCCATAAGTACCTAAAGATGAAAAAAAAAAAATTGAAATTATGTTGGAAAATGGGTTGTCAATGATGCTAGAGAGTGAGTTATTATCCATGAGATTAATTATAAATTTTTTGAACAATTGAGAAGATCAACTATTAGTTATTATCTTTTAGACTAATTATAAATGTTGGGTAAGGGTCGTCAATGGGCCGAGTCGGGCTAGCCCGGCCCATTTTTACTTAGCTCATGGGCATAATGGGCTGGGCATAATGGGCTATTAACTAGTTAACGAGTTGGGTCGGGCTGGGCCGAAAGAGAAAACTTTAGCCCATGATCTTGCCTATGGGCAATGCCCATTTTGTCGTTAGCAAACTGGACTATCGGGTTGGGCCTAATGGGTTACCTATGAGCTTGTATTAGCATATTATTATATTATTTTTATAAGGAAAGAATCAATTTTTTATAAGGAAATAATCAATCTATTTTTTTAAAGGAAAGAATTAAAAAATTTAATACTTAATTACAAATTTTTTACAGTCAAATCTATTTAATTTTTTGTTTTGTTGATGGAAACCTATTTAATTTTTTTTATTAAGGCTTTAAATAGTTTTTTATTTTTATCTTTTAAAAAAAAATGTCAAATGGTTAATTCAAATTTGCTAGACTATTAGAAAAATATATATTTAGTAAACTAAGTTTAGCACAATTACTTTGAGTATTTTAGTAGTCGTAGGAGTTCTCTTAAGAAATTCCTTTATAATATTTCAAGATCAATCATTCATACACTTCCTATATATTTTTGTTATGAATTATGAGTTATTGGGTTGGGCCAACAGGTAAGGCCAACGGGTTGGGCAACGGGCTACTAGGCTAGCCCACCGGGTACCCATAAGCATAAAAACTGGCTCATGACCTAACCCATTGGGCTAGTGGGCTACTCATATGCCTCAATAACAATGGGCCAGGCCACTCATTAGCCCAGTGGGCCATCGGATTTTTGGGTCGAACTATAGGCCGTTGGCTATTTGATGACCCTTAATCTTAGGAATAATTAGGGGTGAACAGATAATAATGGTTTGAACAATTGAAGAGACCAACTAAAAATCCATTGGACTAGAATTCTTAGAAATAATTGGGGGGAGGGGGGGGGGTTGGTTCTAATTTTTTTTGGAGGACTACTGTATCCTATTGCCAATATAGTTGTAGGAGAAAAAGAAAAAATTTGGGGGGGGGGGGGGGTGGTGTGGGGGTGTGCCACAAGGAGCAATGTAGCTCCGCCCATAAGGGCCTTCACATATTATTGTATATGACTTGCACCAACATTGTGCCTTTGTATTCATTTGTGGCAGGTATGTGCAAAGGTCTGCAGACTTAGGGCCTGTTTGGTCTCTACTCTTAAACTTACATTTTCACATTTTAAAAAATATTACACATTTTTTTACCCACATGTATTTCAAAAAAGTACAAAAATTTCATCTCAAACTATTCTACCAAATACCTCCTTAATATGATCTGCGCCAACCTTGTGTATATGTATTTATGAGTATCTATTTCCTTTTGTCTATTTAACAACATCACTGATTTGATTCATTTTTATTTAATTAAAAAATTATTTTAATTTTTATAGTCTATAACGTTCATTAATATATATGATAATTGTTTTTTTTAATCATTAAGCTAAAATAGCAATGACTGGATTTTTTTCTTTAGGATGAGATTCATTCTCCCGTCTTTTATTGCAAGAATTTAGGAAGCAGATTAAAGGTTAGAGACAGAGAGAGAGAGAGACACTGAGTGTTCATTTGAGATGGGCTGAAATTTTTAGCTCATTTGCAATTTTAGTTTATTTTTTCAATTATTTATGGATCTCACTGTATTTTTTGATACTATTCATAAATTTCATTATACTATTCAACTTATTTTTTTACATTTTCAACAAAATGTTTTCAACTTCAACCAAATAAAACCCTGAATATCATAATTACACTGCCACAAATTTTAATAATACAGGCCAACTCTACCTATAAGTTGAATTATGAATGAAATAGCTAGACGGATTTGGTCAATGTATTGATATCCAGAAAGAGCAGAGCAAGGTAATTAATTTTCTCTCATCTTACATCACCTGTTTTTCCAGAATCAATTATTAAAAGGTTTTGAAATTTTGTCACTGTTTCTTACTCGTTTGTCATAATTGACAGTTATAATTTTACCTTTAGCTAAAGGTGGGCATATTAATTGGTGTCACCATGTTTGCCATATGAGGTCCCAAAATTCTATTCATGGAATCATGGTGTTGGAGATTTGAATGTGAGAAATTCCTTTTCAACTGCCAAAATTTTGTAATTTCATTGTGCCACCAGAAATTGAATACTGAATAGTGCTTGCAGTGGGAGCATGGGACAAATGCCAAAATCTGGCTCTACTCAATAAATATGGGATAAGGTTCAAGTTCAACTACTAGATGAGTTGTATGCTTAGACTTAGTTAAGGCAGGTATTGGCTATATGGTTACATACAAATTGGAATCATAGGAACTAAATGTAGGCATAAATTTTGAACTGAAAACTATATATATTATTGCCCCCCCCCCCCCGCCCCCTCCTTCCCTTTTCGATTAATGGTTCCAAAGGGTAACAATCATATTTTTGAAATAATATATTATCTAATTAGAACATACTTAAGTATCCAATCTATATCTATATAATAATATTTAAAAGTTGGAGCGTAGCATTTATTGTTGTTACGCTCTTGTTGAGTCATATCAGTGTAATATTTTGATCTAATTCGGTCTACATTGGTCTGTTCATTCTACTTTAATCTATTTCGGTCTACTTTGGTTTATTTCAGTACACTTGCTTAATAATGAGAAAAAACATGTTTGGATTGAGAATACATATTCTAAATTCAAATTTATAAAATATATATATATATATATATATATATAAATCTCAAACTCGTTCCAAATTTATTAATTCTCAATTGCGCATTTGGGTAGTTCCTTGAGTTCAGGCTAAATGAGGTTAAGAGATATTAAAGTTGGATTGTTTATCTAGTTGTCTCACCATGTGTGATGATGTGGTATGGTATGAAGATAATTTTGGCATTAGTAGAATACTATCTTTTCTAATTTGGCACCTCAATTTTATAATCCTAGCTCCACCACCTCCAAGGGGATAACACTAGTTTTTTTAAAACTATTTTTCATCGGTTTCATCTAAGAAATCTTTTTTTTTTTTTTTTAAATTTCAATAATTACAACAATGGAGAAGAGAGATTCAAATCTCAATTCTCTTAATAAAGGAAACTCAGATTTGGTCACGCCAATGAATTACAGGGTTTTTGGCATTATCTAACAATTTTGAAATAAGAATATATAGTCAATTGTTCTTTTATTAGGCATGGAGCTCATACCCATAAGACTTGTACAAAATGATTTTTGTGCGATAACATTGAGATATGTCCTCTAAATCCTTTAGTTAAAACTTTGGCAAAACTACACTATAGGTCCTTTAATTTTACACTGTAAGTACAATTGGTCTCTTAAATTTCAAGTGAGCACTATTATTTTCCAAAGTTCAAAAAACACATGCGTTATTAGTTATTTTATTAACTACAGTTAGTATTATAGTACGTGTGGCTAAAAAAAAACTGATACTGCATCTTTTTACATACTCAGACCAGCCAAAATAAGACACATCAATTAAAATCCAAGTCAGGTCCATATAAGCAAAACAAAAGGAACAATCTCTCAATTCCTCAATCATCCCTCTTATCTTTCCCACCTCCATCCCAACTTAACCACAACCATCAACCTCCGACCCTCTGCCATACAGTGTGGGTGAAAAGCAAGAATCTGTTACTAGAACTGGAACTGGATGGATTAAGTCTTCATGAAAATAAAGCAGTCCAATAACGTTCACGGTTGTAAAGCCGACATTTTGACTACATCAAGCTAAGTCCATTTTGTTCTTCACCACCACCACACCCACCCCCCCCCCCCCCCCCAAAAAAAAAAAAAAAACAGAGACAAAAACCTTAGTTGCCTTCATATTTCGTGTCAGCCAACACATACTGATAAGCTATCATGCGAGGACTCAATGACTCTAGTTGACGGCATCGGCGTTGGAGAAGCAACGGTGGCCCACCCCTCCTCCCCAGCCGCTGCGTCTCTTCAACCAATTTCTGACTTAGATCTCTCTCTATCAACCTAATATTTCTTTTTCATTTTTGGGTTTTTATGTAAGTTCCTTTTGTGGGCTATCTTGGGGAAGAATAGATCTGTAAAATTATATACCTAAAATCATGGGTTCAGCTGGGTGAAAGAGGTGGATGACCATCATGATCTTCTTCTTCTTTTTTTTTTCCTTTTTTTTTTTTTTTGAGAGACATACACATGAATCAGAATCAGATACACTGACAACAAAACTGCATAAACCATAATGAAGGTTAGGAGGCGTGGGTTTAGGTTTGGCTTCTTTTGTTTTTGCCCAAAAATAGAAAAAAGTTCTGCTGGGTTGGAGCTTATATAATTTTTTAATTGACTAGAGGTTGCTTAAATTTGTATTGGACCAACTCAATTAAAGAAGCCACACCATTATCCTGTTAGGTTTATAGTCAATAACATTAACATTAGGTGTTTATCAAAAACATTAATGGCCTGTTTGAAAGTTTAGAGAGGGAGAAGAGTAGAGGGGAGTAGAAGGGAGGAGAGTAGTGGGAAGGAGAGTAGAGGTGAATGGTTATCATCTACCTTGTTTGGATGTTTTTAAAATTAAGTAAGAGGGAGGGGAGTAATTAATCTTTTCATTTGTAATTTTGTTAATATAATAAGGACAAATTTGGTAATTCATTTGGTCAAACATTTTTATCCTCCACTCTCTCTTCAAATCTCTCCAATTTGGGAGAATTAAAAATAAAGGGTTAGAGGGAGTTGAAACCCCTCCAAACCCCTCCAAACTCCTCCCCCTCCTGCCTTTAAAAAACTCTTAAATAAGGTAATTGAGCTACTCTCCCTCCCTCTATCTACTCTACTTCCCCTCCTTTTTTTAACTCCCAAACAAGCCATAACAGTAGGTAACAGAATGACTAATAATGCTCATTTTTAAAACTTAAAAGAACTAATAATACTTATTTAAAATTTAAAGGCTTAATTGTACTTACAGAAAAAATTTAAGGATTCAGCAGTGTAGTTTCGCCTAAAACTTTGGTGGTGATAAAATTTGTAAGCCTTATACGACGCAGGTAGTTGGAGTTTTTTAATTATGCTGACAACTTGGACCATAGGCCCAATTATGACATTGAGCCCACCCATATTTTACATAATTTAGAGCTTCACGTCCTATGAAAGAAGGTTAAAGCCTAGACATTTCTCGTGAGGATATGCACAATAATGAATAATGATACATATTGGGGATGATAACCAAGCTACCAATTGTGAGATTGAGATAGCCACTGATATTAATTTGAAGAATTAATTTAATAAATGGAAGTATTAACCAAGATACCAATTTGAAGAATTAATTGTGAGTTTGAAATTGCTTTTCATACATGCATACACTAAAAAATTGCAGAATTCATTATGAATAACTCAAGACAAAGTTTAGCTACAAAATTGATTGTAACTTAAGACTACAAACTTACCCAATATCTTTTTATTGGAAGTAAATTTTAATAAATCTACCATTAGATTATATTTTCTTCTTATATCCTCTATGCTTGCAAAATTTAAAAATCAATAGCTATGTCAAATTGTTTAAATTACAAGTTTTTGTTGTTTAAAATTATGCATAAAATATAAGCTTGTAGATCATATAGTAAATAATATCCAAGTGACACAAAATTTGATATGTGTATTATGAGTATAAAGAACATGCAATTAAATGGTTAGATTTCAAAATATGCAATAATATTTATTTTTTTATTAAGTTTGTAGTCTTAGGCTACAACAAATTTTGTAGCTAAATTTTGTCCATAATTCAATTTAATTTAATAATTAAAATTTCCTTAAATAGGTAATAGTTTGTACTATTTAGAAATGAATGATAACTAGTTTGTAACCCCATGTATATACATGGATACATTTAAAGATATACAATAAAATGCATAATATAATTCCTATATATATAATTTAAATACTATTGCTAGTCATTTTTATATTTTGTTAATTCTTTAAAAAAATTTGTAAGGATATTATTAGATATAAAATTTAAATTGTCCATTTTTTTTAAAATTATTGTAAAACATTTTTTTTTTTTACGATTTATTTATTCTAGACTCTTTAGTTTTTGTACTTTTTTTTTTTTTTTTTTAGAATACTAAGTATTTTAATACACACACATACAATGAGAGAGGGGTGAAGGTTTTAATAACTCACTTAGATGAATATTTATGATCTGGTCCCTTATTTGATTCTAAAATTAAGAAATAAAATTCTTTAAAAATAAATAATTTAAGATACATGATGCAAAATTTGAACTCTAATTTAGAATTCTAATTTAAGTTTCTCTACATCACACCTATTAGTATATATATAGATATAGGTACCGCAAAAATAATCATAGCTAGAAACACCAAATTAGAAGGCAAAACATGCAAGAACCCCAGTAGCTATAAAGAGCTGAAAAGCAAGCAGGTGATATTGGATAGAGGAAGCGCTGCTCTTAGATGGGGCTGGGGCAGGTGCATGTCCCTCAGATGGGCTTGGGCTCGGGCTCAGACTTGGGCTGGGACTTGATTTTGGGGTCGGACTTGGAGTTTTAGGAACCCTGATGTCTACCTTCTGACCAACCTCGCAGCGGCCTGGGACGCCACAGATATAGTAGTAGTGACCAGGTTTTGTAATTGGCAAAGAGTCATTCCCAGAGATACGAACAAATTTTGGGTCAGTTGAGTTGCATGACTTGAAATTCTCATAGCTTACTAACATCACATTGTTTTCTATGGGGTTGTACACGAAACCTGCATTTGAAGAGGAGCCAATATCCATTTACAATTAGCATGTATCTAAATGTTGATTTACTAAGAAAGTTTTCACATTAAAAAAAAAAAATAGAAGGAATTTTCAAATACCTACCAAATAGCCTAATATTAACGTCTCTTTTGGGCATGATCTATTGTTATCTTATTCCGTACTATCAAGCTTCTATTCTTACAATTTCAATGTGTCACTCGTGGCATGTATATATATATGCTTTGTTTGTCAAACAATTTCATGGAGAACATGATTGCACGAATTGTTCATGTTGCATCTTGGATTAATGTAAGAAGGAATTTTTTTTTTTTATCACATTAATTTGCTCCCAAGACCTTTGACTTTTTCTAATTTTTATAATTAGAGTCAAACTTTTAAAAGGCTGTATGTGATTGAAACTTCCAAAATAAAGCCTTGAAGGTGCTACAACTAAAAATTATTTTACAATATTTTTACAAATAATTGTCGTGGCAAATTTCTTATTGATTCTCAACTAAACCCACTAATAACATCATTTTTTTTTTATTTACCAATAATCACTCATCACATCAACAGTTTATAAGAAATTTTATAAAAATGTTTGCATCTTTAGCATTTTTCCAAAAGAATATATAGCCCCTAAAAAGAATATATAGCCCCTAAATATAGGGCTTCCTTTAATTTGCTTCCTAAGTTCATACTTAGAGACAACCTTGGTGCTATGCATTTATCTATTTGGTTGCTTTCTTTCTTTCAGTGTCAAACGTTTGTTCACATGAAAAAAGGCGGATTGCGCTAACTTGGCTGCCAATGTAAAAATTTAATCACTCTATTGTGAATGTGTTGAAAATATTCAAAATACTACTAAAACTATCGAGCTAGGCATAAAGCTAGTAGATTCAAATCTATAGAAAAAGATTCAGCAAAAAGAAAATCTGCAAATTAATTAAGAAGTTATAACACACACATATCAAAAAGAGGTTATGCTGTTCAATTATATAAGAGGAATAGGAGGTATTTGGTGGGGAGTGTGTTCCTTGCCTAGGGTTATGAATGAACCAAACCGATTATAAATAACTCGGGCTTAGATTGATAAAAAGCTTATTCATGTTTGTTTGTTTATAAATAAGTTAAGTTTGAGCCTTAGTTTAAGGCTTGTTTAATAATCAAGTCTATCCCAAGCAAAAAAATTTGTTCACAAATAAGCTCATGAGCTATTAGCCTTGATACAAAACTATTCAAGCATAGACTCATTTTTAAGTTTATATGTGTTAACTAAATATACTCATTATATATATCTTAATAATAATATGACCAATATGGGACAATTACACATTACCTTAATTATTTTCTTCCCTCTAAACTAACCAAGAACCACTTTAAATTATAGTTACATTTAAAAATAAATAAATAAATTAAGTAGGTCACATATAATCCTTTCCTATTAATCATTTAACGTAATATTGTGAAACATGTTAGTACTTTCGCATTCATAATAGTTACAAACAAGTACTTTTCTGGTTCTTCAACATCTAACATGAATGTAAAAATTATATTTTGAACAATTGTTGAAGTTATAGACAAGAAATGATGAATGAATGAATTTAATCATGTAAAATTTTAATTTGAATAATAGCTAATCATAAGTAGGACTAGATGCATGATATAATGATTATACTATTTTCTTTTTCTTTTTTCTTAATTTTAGAGATTTAAACATATAATATTGTAATTCTTTTAGATTTCAAGCTCAAAAGCTTGAGCTGAGCTCGAGTTTGAGCTTAATATTAAGTTTAAGCTTGGCTTGACTAATTAATTAAGCCAAGCCAAGCCAAGCCAAGTTCAAACTTTTTGGCTTTTCCACAAGTTCAATCTCAAATACTATTTTTAAGCTTGTCATAAGCTCAAGCCAAGCTTAAGTTTTTTACTTTTCCTGATGAGCCAAGCTTGAATATGCTCTACTCGACAAAGCTTGATTTGTTTACAGCCCTACTCCTACCCCACGGCCTCCACCATTAATCATTGATCATTTGATAACACAAATAGTATAGACCACGTACAATATATTAACAAGAAAACCAAAGTATATCAAACAAAAAAAAAGAACAAAATTTTAGGAATGAGAGTGAAGGAAAGTGTTGAAAAGAAAAAAGAAAAGGTTATAAACCTATTATTTGATTCTAGCTCTGTCTTTCTTCCTTCCCATGAGCCCACACACATATTAAAAGGCAAAAATATTGTAAAAATTTTCTCTCAAGCTCATAAAAAAATTGAGATTGTGAAAAGATGCTGGAATCAAGAGTAAATACTTCATAATTTATTTGATTCAGTTTACATATTTTACATCTTCTCCCTCTAAATAAGTAATATATATTGTATTTTTTCCCCTATTACAATAAGATGTAGATCAAGAGAGAAAGAAAACACAATTCTCCAATATAATCAATCATTCAATAGATAAAGCCTGATATTGAAAACAGTGATAAATAAAAAGAGAGACAAGAAGATCTTACGAATGGTGTCCCCAACGCGGAAATCCTTAGTTGAAGCCCAACTCTTGTAATCAATTTTGCTATCGTTAGTCCATCCTTGAGAGTCACCCACCTCATACACAACGCCAAAACTGACCTCAATAAGAGCCAAAACAAAGAGCAAAACCATCACATTCTTAACCAAAGCCATGAGAGAAACTATTATGAAAAAGAAGGTGCAATAAGGTTGGTGATTTATTTTGGTGTAATTAAGCAAACCTTTACATGGGCAACTTATATCATAATGATAAGATTTGTAAGGTAATATTTTCTTTCATGAATTTGCACCACTAGGTTAGCGGCATTCTCTGGTATATATGGAAAGTTATTTGTGAATTGAGAATGTAATCTTTGATGATTTTTTATTTTATGGGGATCTTTGATGATTTATTTCCATATATATGTGTTACAGGGTCAGGGGTCCAGTCCTAGACCTTTTTTTTTGAGAAAGCAGTCCTAGACCTAAATCAGTAAGGGGTTAGAAATCTGCATTTTTGAGTTTATAATCTATTTCTTTTTATGTGATAGCCAGGTTGGGAATTATTAAGAGGATTTTGATTGATGATTGGGATATACATCATGGTAATGGTAGGAAATTTCGTGTTCTATTCTTCCCTAGCTGTTCACGTGTTTTTTAGTTTTGACTTCTTTTTTGATGAAAGTTGGTTTTAACTTTGACTCTCCGGATCCTCGTTTCTCGTAGCTACTTTCAACATTTCTTGTGTATCTGTCAAAATCAAATAGCGTTATAATAGTCCTATTTCGTCCATCTTGTATTCTCATCCTCGGTTATTAATTAACTAACTATACAAGAATTGAGGCCCTTTTAGATATATACTTCTATAAGTTTTTTTAAAAAACCTTTTTTCCTCTCCCTATACGTACGCGTGTTAAAAATATTTAATATTCAAAAAAAATAAAAATAAAATAAAACTAAACTGGAATTGAGAAGCTATTTATTTTGAGTAATGCTCAAGATGTAATTTATTTATTTTTTATAATTTTTGACGTGGTTTGTTGTGTTTAAGGGTGACAATTTTTATCCATATCCACGAACCCACCTATTATCTTCCTAACTAGTGTGTAACCTCGTGCATATGTACGGTTACAATTAAAAATAATTACACTTATACTGTTTAAATTATACATTAGAAAGTGTTCAAATTATATATGCCTTTAACTTGTAACCTCATGCATATGCATAGATACACATAAAAATATATAATAAAATGCATAATATAATTCCTATATATAATTTAAATATTATTTATAGTCATTTTTATATTTTATTAACTCTTTAAAAAAAAATTTGTAAGGATATTATTAGGTATATAATGTAAATTGTCTATTTAAAAAAAAAAAAATTATTGTGAAGCACTTTTTTTTTTTTTTCGATTCATTTATGTATGGTCACAATTTGCCCCTAAACCCAATAGTAGAAAGGGTATAGGCCCAAAGAGCCCAATATAATAAATTTGTAGAGAGTGAGTTCTAAATCTAGTTGTTTGTGGGCTTATTTAACAACGGTAGTAGATCATGATCATAAAACAATAGTGATTGACAAGTTTATACGATGAAAAACCATCCTCGAACTCAAGCTGAGGAGCTAGATCTCATATTACTTTCTTCTTTAAATTAAGATTACAAAAATATTCAGTCTACAGTGTTTTCTCTCTTTTCTCTCCGATCCCCCTTTCTGGAATTTCTCCTGCCCCTTTTATATCATCTTTCTTCCTCTCTACATCCTCCACGTAGGGATCAAATTATTGGTTTAGATACTTGTCCCATCAGCCACTCACTGAAGTCTTTGGTAATAGTTGTAAGGGTGAACTTTGATGCTCAAACATTACTTCCCCATTAATGCAGCTAGAGGTTTAAATGCAGAGCATTTAATGCGGTGGTAGCAGCTTTATATTGGATATTTTATAGCCCTTCTTTCTATCCTGTACATCCACCTACATACCCTTACTTACAAGATCTCCTAGAATATCGTTTTTGGACGTCGAGCAACACTTTCCTACCTGGGCTTTATTTAGCCGAGGACGGACTCCTCCTCGAACCACCTTCCAGGGTGACCTTGATCAGCCTTTGCCTCTTTATCCACCAACACTGCCTCTTGAGTCGATATTCCCCCATCCTTGAACCATTTAATGTCCTCGGATTGGGTCCTGGCCCAATACATACTCCTGGGCCCATTGATCCTACAATAGCCCCTCGAGTAGGGAAAAAAACCTAATTCACTCACTAGACTTTTTAAAGCAAGATACCTCCCTAGCCCTAAGCAACTAACTTTCACTTCGATTCTCATTTCTACCATCTCGGGAGGAAAAGAGGATCTTGATATCTGTCATTGTTATTTTGTATTCATCATACATCATCCCTGGCAGTGAAGGTGTCCTTTGATCTACCCATTGCATGTTCTTGATGCTTCGGCATGCGAGACACCCCCTCATTCAATTTCTATTACTTTTTGTCCCTTACGTTCTACCATGCGATGTAGATCCAACGACTAAGGATTGTGCAGGAACACAGGTGGGAATTTTCCTGCTTGTAAACCTTCTTTGATATAAATATCATCTAATCAAACCATCTTTCTCACTTTAACATTCATACAACGAACCTGCAAAATCTCACAGTCTACATGTGCCCTCACAGTTACCAAGAATTAATCTGAGGTGGTTTTTCTTCTTAGCATAAGTCTTCATAAACTTCTTCACTCATTCTCTTTTCATATACTTTTCTCTCTTCTGTGTCTCTTTCTCCTCGGTTCACTTTGCCTTTTCTTTATTTTTCTATACCTTTAACCCTCTTTTAAAAATGGGTAGATTCGCCTCTTTAGTAGATTCTGAGGAAAAAAAAAAAACAGTTTAATACCTTGTATAGGATTCCACCAGGGGTATCTATTAGGTACTATAAGGAAGGAGAGTGGCATGAGAAAAGGCGAGAGGGAGAAGTAGTAATCCCAATGATCGCCTTTATAGAGGGGGGAATGAGAATCCCAATGGGCACAATTACTACGGACTACCTTACGACTCACTGATTAGCTCCCATCCAGTATGTCCCAAACGTGTTTAGAATAGTAGGTTGTATAGATGCACTTAACGAAAGGATGGGTTTAGAACTTACCCATCACGACGTTAATTGGATCTACAATCTTTGCCACCTAAAAGGGCAAGGGTACTACCTAAAGTCTAGGTATCTCGAGGTCAAGCTTACCCAATGCCTCCCTGATTCCAACAAAGGCCTGAACAAGGATTTTTTGATTGTGTCTGGGGAGTGGCACGATGGCCTACCCTGTCCGACAAGAGAGGGAATACCAGGTGGGGTTCCAGGTTTAAGTCAGTCATCCCATAGTCACCCTTTTTTCTTTATTTCCTTCTTATGTTTGTACTTACAACATTCCTTTGATTAACATTGTTTTTCATTAATGATTTACAGATGGGCACACCGCCATTCTAAATTTCAGTCTTGTCAAAGAAGCAAGTTTGGACAAGATCTTCAAAGTCGAGATATATGTTTATAGCAACGGTCAACTCAGAGTGGCGCATTTGACCCTTGGATATACCCTTATATCCAAAACCTTTCAAGCGCTGAAGTGTGTCATAAGGGCTAGCGACCCCTGCCTGCACCGTATAAGGGTTGTTGTCGAAGGTTTCCTTCTTCCCGAGGGCACTCCTATCCCTAGAGGTACTCTAATCGCACAGCCCATACTAGAAGGCATCCGTACAGTACCTCTTTTACCCCAATGTAAAACTGGTGAAGCGACCTCCACCTAACCCATTATTAAGGAAAAGGAAGAAATTATTGAAGTCTCAGATTCCGAGGATGAATTCGACGATTTCAACCAACCTACCCCCCTCAGAAGTCCGGCTGGTGACCTCGACACTTCATCTGAAGTTCTAGCACATCCTTTGCAAGAGCGAATCACTATCTCGGATACAATGCCGATTGAACACAAGCCCCATAAAGCCTCCGAGACTTGATGGAGGAACCTCAAGCGAAGGGTCAAGAAATAAGTAAGACAGCCCAGACCAAATCTCATTCTCCCAAGGGACAAGAACAAAGGAAGTCTAAACAATCTAAGCTTCCCTCTTTTCCATCCACTCGGCCCCAACGTACTGAACAGGCTGATCTCAAGAGGAAAAGGGATCAGCCTAAGGGTAAAGACATGGTAGAGGGGGGAAAAAATCTTCCTCCCAGGGAAGTGGAGCCACAAAGAGGGGCTAAACAACCCCGTACATCTCAGACGGCCTTGGAGAGGAGGGCCAAGGTTCCAATCCTTGCATCTGCTTTAGTTTGGGCTCCAGTTATGATCCTAGATGATCATGCTGTCACTGTCGATGCCTCCATCAAAAGTTTTGACTCAAGAACAGCTGCCTGCGTGGCTAATGCATTAGAGCAAGCTCTTTTGCTGCCTGAGAATATGGCTAAATTGAGGCAGATGAGAAAGTAAGATGTCTTCATGACACTGAAGAAGGAGCTCCCCCTAGTAAGATTCACATCCAACTTTTCTCCAACTATTACTCATCATATTTTTATACTTAGTTTTTCTAGATTTGACAATGCCTATTTATTCCTTTCTATTGTTGTGAACAGGTCGTCCAATCTGCTCATAGGACTGAGGATATAATTATCAGCTCACACAGAGCAATGAAAGATGAGCAGGCTAGACGCATCAATACTTAGAAGAACTTCGAGTTGGTGGAGAAGAAGCTACAAGAGGTCACTGCCCAGCTGAACAAGACAGAAAGTGATAAAAAGAGCGTCAAGGCAGTTTTAAAAGTAGCTGAGAGGCAGGACGAGACCCAATGGCTACAGCTTTGCCAAGCTGACGAGGATTATACTACGACAAAGAAGCTGATAGAAGACCTCTAGAAGAGTTTGAGGGAGTCTGAGAAGGCCAAAAAGGAAGCTAATAAAGCTAGAGAAGAAGCGATAAAAGCTAAGGAAGAAGCTAAGAAGTCAAGGGATAAGGCCGAGTAGGATGGATATGAGGCCGATGTGGCTGAGACCAAGGAAAACTTCAAGTCAGAGGTCTCAGAGGTATGTAGGTATTATTGCCTCCAAGTGTGGAATGAGGCATTTACCCAGGCTAGGATTGATGCCTTTTCTGCCCTTTGGAGGACAGAAAATGTCTACTATCTTTCGGTTATCTGGGCTTCTACCCCATCTGTCCCCAAGGCTGATGCTGCCTCCTAGGTAGCAGATGCTAAAAAGGACAGCTCAGTTGAAGTCCTTCCTTCCACTAGACCTCAGTCTGAGAAGGTCAAGCAGCCTGAAGCCACCGAGCAACCAATTGAAACACTTGAAGAGGTGGCCCATGATGCTGCTCAACCCCCCATTGCCCCTAAAGAGCCTGTTATAGAGAAGGGAACTACCCAGACAATGGAATTTGTCATGGCAACCCTTCCTATCACCACCAAGGAGGATCCAAAGGGCAAATGGCTTGCTTCTAATACCACGGCTCCTATCAAGCCTTCAAAAACTTCCAAGGGCAATCTTGTGATAAAGACAAAGTCATGACTTGTCCTTGTTTGCTCTTCCTTTTAGCTTAAGTAGTTTTTTTTTTTTTTTTAAAAATGTATTTGGCTATTCTGTAAGTATATTGTCTTTTCAAAAGCTTTAAATTAATGAAAATTCCAAGTTTTTTCCTTTATGTGTATGACGTTTGTATCTTTTCCTTGTATAACTTTTATTTTGCTTAATACCTAATTAGTAAGACAATGACATATACCTAGCCTTGTCATCGGCATGAGTGATAATTCCTTTCTAATGAATAAAAAGTTAGGTAATCAACCAAATATAGCAAAACACCTTTATAATTGAAAAGTCTATATATCACAACAGAACAATCATTCATATCATTTCCAATATAACTTAATGATCTTAAGGAAGTAATCAGACATGAACCGGGCAGTAAATATGTTTGATATACTTACAAATGCTTTAAGTGATACTCATGAACTCTCACCTGTTCAGATCATTGTTTTGGGAGTCTCCAAGATATGCAATCAGAAGAGCTAAACATAATCAAGATCAGCCTTAAGTGTCAACTAACCCAGAGTAGATGATTCGAGGAACCAGAGGGTTCTGTTTAACACTTAGGAAAATAACTTACAGTGTTAATTTACCCAAAGTAGATGGTCCGAGAAACCAGACATAACTAAGGTTTTGTTTAATACTTAGAAAAATGTTGTGAAATATCAATTTACTCAAGGTACGTGGTCCGAGGAGCTAGGCATAGCCAAGATTCTGTTTGATATTTAAAGGAAGTAACTTACAATGTTAATTTACCCAAAGTAGATGGTCTGAGGAACCAGATATAACTAAGGTTCTGTTTAACACTTAGAAAAATGTTGTGAAATATCAATTTACCCAAAGATTCTAGCATTTTACCTTTATTTTTCAAAATATTTGGCAATATGCCCCTGTTTCCAAACTATCTAGGTTTATGCCCTGTTTTGAAACTCGATTTGTAGAAAATCGAGTATGGGGCAATCAAACTTAAAAAAAAAAAAAAAAATGCATGGAACTCGAGTTTATGGAGCTCGAATTCCATACCTATAGCGGCATTTCCATGCAATTTTTTTTTTTAAGTTTGATCAGCCCAAAACCTATAGCGGCGTTTTCAATGGAACTCGAGTTCCATCCAATTTATTTTTAAGTTTAATCAGCCAAAACCTATAGTGGTGTTCAGTAACATCTATAGCAACGTTTTCAATGGAATTCAAGTTCCATCCAATTTATTTTTAATTTTGATAAGCCAAAACCTATAGCGGCGTCTCTATGCAAATTTTTTTTTTTTTTTTTTTTTTTTTTTTTTTTTTTTTAAGTTTGATCAGCCCAAAACCTATAGCGGCGTTCAGTAACACCTATAGTGGTGTTTTTAATGGAACTCGAGTTCCATAAATTATTATTATTTATTTATTTATTTATTTATTTATTTATTTTTAAGTTTGATCGGGCATAACCCGATTTTAAGCCAATCGAGTTCTTCATTGAAACTCGATTTTGAGGAAATTGAGTTTCAAAACAAGGGCGTGGACCTAAATAGTTTCAAAACAGGGGTATATTGCCAACTTTTTTTTTAAATGAGGGTAAAGTGCTATAATTCTCCAATTTACCCAAGGTACATGGTCCGAGGAGCTAGACATAACTAAGGTTCTGTTTGATATTTAAAGGAAGTAACTTAAGTGTTAATTTATGCGGAAATTCTAGCATTTTACCTTTATTTTTCAAAATATTTGGCAATATACCCCTATTTCCAAACTATCTAGGTTTATGCCCCTGTTTTGAAACTCGATTGGTAGAAAATTGAGTATGGGGCAATCAAACTTAAAAAAATAAATAAATTGCATGGAACTAGAGTTTATGGAGCTCGAATTCCATACCTATAGCGGTGTTCAGTAACATCTATAGCGGTGTTTCCATGCAATTATTTTTTAAGTTTGATTAGCCCAAAACCTATAGTGACGTTCAGTAACACCTATAGCGGCGTTTTCAATGGACTTGAGTTCCATACAGTTTTTATTTTTATTTTTATTTTTATTATTTTATTTTTATCAGCCCAAAACCTATAGCGGCATTCAGTAACACCTATAGCAGCATTTCCATGCAATTTTTTTTTTTTATTTAATTTTAGCCCAAAACCTATAGCAGCGTTCAATAACATCTATAGCGGCGTTTTCAATGGAACTCGAATTCCATGATTTTTTTTTAATTTTTATTTTTTAAGTTTGATCGGGCATAACTCGATTTTAAGCCAATCGAGTTCTTCATTGAAACTCGATTTTGTGGAAATCGAGTTTCAAAATAAGGGCATGGACCTAAATAGTTTCAAAACAGGGGTATATTGCCAATTTTTTTTTTTTTTTTAAATAAGGGTAAAATGCTAGAATTCTCCAATTTTCCCAAGGTACGTGGTTCGAGGAGCCAGGCATAACCAAGGTTCTGTTTGATATTTAAAAGAAGTAACTTAAGTGTTAATTTACCCAAAGTAGATGGTCCGAGGAATCAGACATAACTAAGTTTCTGTTTAACACTTAGAAAAATGTTGTGAAATATCAATTTATCCAAAGTACATGGTCCGAGGAGCCAGACATAGCTAAGGTTCTGTTTGATATTTAAAGGAAGTAACTTATAGTGTTAATTTACCCAAAGTAGATGGTCCGAGGAACCAGACATAATTAAGGTTCTGTTTAACACTTAGAAAAATATTGTAAAATATCAATTTACCTAAGGTATGTGGTCCGAGGAGCCAGGCATAGCCAATGTTCTGTTTGATATTTAAAGGAAATGCGAAATACTATAAATGGGATGCGATAAGAAAGATTTTTATTAATAATAATAATACCTCTTTTGGTTATTTACATTCCACGGGCGTGGTACAACTTTTTCATCTAAGTCTTCCAGATGATAAGCCCCTATCCCTGCTACTGAGGTAATACAATATGGCCCATCCTAGTTGGGCCCTAATTTTCCCCATGCTAGTTTTTTTGCTGTTCCTAACACTTTCCTTAATACCATGTCTCCAAGTGCAAGTGGTCTCAACTTCATGTTTGAATCATATCCTTGTTTGAGCTTGTGTTGATAGTACGCTAATTGAACCATTGCATTTTCCCTCCGTTCTTCAATCAAATTCAGACTCTTTTCTAACAAGCCATCATTGTCACGGGGGATGAAAGAGCTCATCCTCAGTGTTGGGAATCTTGTCTCGAGAGGGATTACAGACTCGGCTTCATAAGTCATAGAAAAAAGGGTTTCTCTAGTGGACCTTTGAGGAGTAGTACGATACGTCCATAAAACGTGTGGTAACTCTTCTATCCATTTTCCTTTTGCTTCATCTAGTCTTTTCTTGAGCCCATTCACTATTACCTTGTTTACAGCCTCGGCCTATCCATTCTCCTGTGGATAAGCCGGGGTGGAATATCTGTTCGTAATGCTCATATCACAGCAGTACCTCCTAAAAGCCTTGCTATCAAACTGAAAACCATTGTTTGAGATGAGGGTATGAGGAACTCCAAATCTGGTGACAATATTTCTCCAAACGAACTTTTTTGCATCTAAATCCCTGATGTTTGATAATGGCTCAGCTTCAATCCACTTCATGAAGTAATCTGTGCCAACCAGTAGCCATCTCCTATTCCCTGTTGCTTTGAGGAAAGGTCCCACAATATCCAAGCCCCATTGAGCAAAAGACTAAGGACTAGACAGAGGATTAAGGACACCCCTGGTTGATGAATGTTTGGAGCAAACTTCTGACACTGACTGCACTTCTTCACATACTCTTGTCCTTCTCTTTGCATATTTGGCCATTAATACCCTTGGGTTAGTGCCCTGCAAGACAAAGATCTACCCCCAGTATGGCTTCCATAAATTCCTTCTTGTAATTCTTCCAATAGTTACTCGGTTGCCTCAAGGTGTATACACAATAGATATGGTCCAAAAAAAGAGCGTTTGTACAACTTTTGGTCCTCTAATAACCAAAATCTAGGAGCCTTTCTTTGTACTTTGTCAGCTTCGGACCTTTCTTCAGGAAAGACATCTTCTTTAAGAAATAGCACAATGGAGTCCATCTAACTAGGCCCTACTTGAGTTTGATGAACAGGGTCTGCATTTCCATTCACCTCATTAGGCCTACACAGATTGTAATACCCCGATTTGATTTTATGATCATCACTGTCATCGTTATTATTAATATAGAGTTAAGGTACCTTATGTGTGTGCATAGTAAGATCGGAGTAGACAATTTTGTGGTGTTACAAAATATGTGAAAAGATTAAAGTTTTAGTGCATATAATTTAGTGCGGTAGTTTAAATAATTAAATAAATAAATAAAAGATGAAGATGTTTATGGGCCTCTTGGAGACTAAAGAGATAAGTTTAAGTGGGTTTGAAAATTACAGCCCACTGCCCCACTAAGCCCACATCTTTGATATGTTGAATATAAGGTAGAGGAAAAGATAATTAGGGTTTTGAGAAGAGGTGTTTCATCACTAAGGAGGCTAAAAGGTGTATTTTTCCTTGGAGTTAGAGCACGTACAATTGAAGAGGAAATCAGATTGTTCAAGGTATGATTTCTCACAATTAGAAACATAGAACTAAAAGTTTCTAAGTTTATTCAGAAGTTTGATTTTGGTCCTAAAATTCTACTTATATTTTACGGTTAGAATTGCCGTGGTATGTCCATGTTAGATGTTAGATTGTTCATTAGGATATATATATATATATATATATATATATATATATATATAATTCTAGAACGAGCCACAAGATTTCAAAAAAAAAAAAAAATCCATGATTTGGCTTAAGGCTTCCGTCGGTTTAGTACATGTAATATATATATATATATATATATATATATTATAGATATGTAATAAGTCAACCGTGCGGCCATTGTTTTCATTGCCCTGGGGAGATATACAGCCAACCCTTTCATTGAGAATGTGCTATCAAACCATTGAGGTTATATATATATTAAAGTTGAAATTGACTTTTGTGGGAGGATGGTTCTCACGTTGTTCTCTGTGGGTCCCTAGAACAGGTAATATCGCCATCAGGTCTTCTATTGGATTTGTATATAAGGTCCTTTTAGCTTTGCCACATTTTTGTGATTATATATGTTAGGATGAATTAATTTTTGGGGTTTTATATTAAATCCTAGGTCAGTGATATTTTTGGCCACTACCTTCCTCATGACAATATGAGTCTCAATCAATACAAGAGAATATTATTGGTTAGAGCATCATTGGTTAGAGAACCTTTAATTTAGTGTTAAAAGTGTTAATAGTTTAGCAAAGTATAATCCTAGTGAGCTCATTTATATAGTTTTATAAGCTTTATATTTTTGTGGAGGATATTAAGTAATTTTCACGATTGATTATAGGTCCTATTTGAGAGTATTTTGAGACTATTTGGAGGGTGTTTCAGCTGGACTTTCAGAGTGATTCAAGTGCAGTAAGTAATTATGCATAATATGCACAAGTTTTGTTCTTTAGGTTCTTAGAAGTTAAAGGTTTTTAAAAGTTATATTTTTTTAGCTTACGTTTTAAAAGTTTATCAAAAAGCATTTTTACAATATTGAAAGAGAAATTTTAATTCGCTTTTAAATATGTTTTAAGAGAACTTTCGAATTTTAAATAACGTTTTGAATGTCCAAATCCCATTTAAAAGATGATTTTTTAAACTAAACTATTTTCCGAAAATAATTGAGTTTCAAAGTAAGTTTTCTAAAAAGATTCTTGTTCTTTAAATTTGTTTCAAACCAAGTGATTTCAAAGTTATACTCTTATTTTTCAAATGGTATTTAAGACGTGTCTTTTAGCAATTGAATTTTCAAACTTACTCAAGAATTGTAAAATTATTTATATAAACTCTTCAGTTCTTATTCATTCCCTAAGAGAGTCAAGCATCCGTTGATTCTGTTTCAATTCAATATTGTGATGTTCGTTATGTCTCCATCTCTGGAATAATTGTTAATATTAAGAAAATTATTCTATTTTGTATATATTTTGTTTTGTGATATGTGACTCAAATTAAGTGTTTTTAGAATTGATCAGATATATGTGTAAATCCGCTTACAGGATTGTATATGAGAATATGTGTTGATCCCTCACCAGCAGGAGTTAGATGTTGGTATTCGCTCACAAGATTGTATGTGAGAATATGTGATGTGTATATGTGACACTGTGCTCTGATCAATTATTTGTATGTGTTTTCAAAATACTTTAAGATTTGATTACATATGTATTAAGTGATTCATTATATGTTTTAGAATAATTATTTTTTTGATATCATTGAATGAGTTTGTGAAAAATCAAAATACTCGTGCCTTGCTTGACTCTACTCTGTTGTGTATTTTGTATAATTACTTACTAGATGTGTGGCTCATCCCATCAATTAATATTTTCAGATTAAAGTGTAATTGGGAATTAGAACCATTGGATCGCTTGTAAGGTGCAAGGTAGAACGTGGAAGTTGTAGGAGACTACAATATTACTTGAAGGCTCATAAAATTTTAGTTACCTTTGTTTTGGTAATTCACGTTTTATATAGTGGAGATTGTTTCCAGTTTGTGGATCTTTTTTCTTTTAAAGATTATTAGTTATTTTTGTATTTTCGCTTTAGATTTCACAGTATTTTGGAGATTATTATAAATTGTGGATTTTAGTTATTGTAAGAGATTTATCAGTAGCATTGTTTATTTGGAGATTTATGGAACTATGTTTAAATAAATTATTTTATTGAGCTTGGTAAGGTTAGCAAGTTAGTCATGCATCTAAGTTCATGTTTCATGGATTTAGGTCGTGACACAGATCTTCCACCAAGATAACCTGAGGTATGCTTTGTGCCGAAGACGTTGCTAATGTGGCCAGAGAGTCTGCATGGGTATTTCTGCTTCTAGGGACTTGCACTAAGATGAAAGAATCAAATTTTAATTGTAAATGTCTAACCTGGTTTAGATACTCTTGCATCCTCAGATCTCTGGCCTCCAGTTCCCCCGTCACCTGTCCTACCACCAGCCTCGAATCCAAGAACATTCCACCATCTTTCCTCCCATTCTTTGGACCATGGTCATCCCTACTAAGAGAGCCTCGTACTCGGCCTCATTATTTGTGGCTGAGAAGTTCAACCTTAAAGATTTTTCAATAACAATTCCCTCTGGAGAGATCACAATTAGCCCTACTCCTGATCCTCTTTGATTCGTAGCGCCATCCACATACACTTTCCATAGTAGAGGTTCCTTTAAGGAGATTGTGCCAATTGATTTTTCATCCATACCCAACATCTTAGCATTTTCTTCTAATGAGGGCTTAGAAAATTTGGCCACCAAATCGGCAAGAACTTGGCCTTTTATAAAAGTATGAGGCATACACTTGATGTCAAAAGCCCCCAGGATGGTACCCCATTTGGCAATCCTTCCTGAGTAGTCCACACTTCGAAGTATTGACTTAAGAGAAAGTTGAGTCAAAACAACAACTATATAGGATTGAAAGTAATGGGGAAGCTTACGGATAGCATGTACCACTACTAGGATAGCTTTTTCCAACGGTAAATATTGCACCTCGGCCTCATGTAAGGACTTGCTCACATAATAAACTGGCCTCTGTACACCACCATCAACCCGTATTAGCACCAGACTAATGGCATGACAAGCCACAACAATGTAGGTGAAAAGAACTTCATCCACCTTAGGCTAAGACATAATAAGCGGTTGAGAAAGATATTCTTTAAGCTGCTAAAAGGCTAAAGCACACTTCTCGGTACATTCAAATCCCTTCCACTTATTAAACAACTGGAAGAAATGCCTACATCTGTCTGCGGATCGAGAAACAAATCGGTTTAGAGCAGCAGTCATCTCTATCAACTTCTAAACTTCTTTGGGATTTTGAGGTGGCTGTAAACTATTAATTGCCCTAACCTACACAGGATTAACTTCAATTCCATAATGAGTGACCATATAACCTAGAAATTTACCTGATACCACACCTAATGAACATTTAGAAGCATTAAGGAGCAACTTATATTTTCTCAACGTCCGAAAGGTGTCATTTAGGTCTTCCACATGCGCAAATGCCACTTTACTTTTTACTACCATGTCATCCACATAAACCTCAATAGTTTTTCCCAATTGTGGCTCGAACATCCTGATCATCATCCTTTGATAAGTAGCACCTGTGTTCTTCAAACCAAAGGGCATTACCTTGTAATGATAGTTCCTTGTTGGAGTGACAAAGGATGTTTTCCTCTGATCATCCAAAGCCAAAGGTATTTGGTGATAATTTTGAAAAACATCCAAAAAACTCATCCGAGAATGCCCAACAGTAGCATCCACCAACTGGTCTATATGAGGCATTGGGAAAGGATCTTTGGGACAAGCCTTGTTCAAATATTTAAAGTCTACACATACTCTCCACTTCTCATTCTTCTTCTTCACAACCACTGTATTAGCCAACCATTCAAGATAAAAAATTTCCTTGATAGTTCCAGCCTGTTTAAGCTTGATCACCTCTTCTTTGACAGCCTCATAATGCCCTTTGGATGAATGCCAAGGTGGTTCTTTTCTCGATACCATAGCCGGATTGACATTTAGATGATGGCAAATGAAACTCGATTCCACCCTGGGAGCCTCATAAAAGTTCCATGCAAATACATCAATATTTTATTTCAAAAGCACCATCAACTCTTCTTTCTCTTGAGGAGGCAGTTGAGATCCGCCTTGAAAATACTTCTCTTAATCATTATCTATTATAATTCTTTCCAATTCCTCACACTTTGTCTCCTCTTCCATAACGCCAACTAATGCTGGCCCTTTTAATTGCTACAAACTTTGTTTGGTTGATGCCGAAGACTCTGCCTCGGTTTGATGTCTGACGGCGGCCACATGCACTGCCTGGCCATAAGCTGGTTGCCCCTCAGCTATTCCACCCAGCTACAAGATGGATATTTTACTTTCAAATGCAGGGTAGATGAGACATCTCCCATGGCATGAAGCCAGGGTCTCGCGACAATGACTGTATAGGGGGAGAAAGCATCCACCACTATGAAGTTGACATCTACTATTTCCACCCCAGTCTACACTGGTAGCTTGATCTGACCCATTGGTATAACAACTTTTCCATCAAACCCTATTAAAGGTGAATCATAACTGGTTAAATCCCCTAGTTTCAACCCCAAACCCTTATAAAGATCTAGGTACATGATTTCCACCCCACGACCTTGATCAACCATCACTAGTTTCACGTCGTACCCTTCTATCCTGTGGGTAACCACTAATGCATCATCGTGTGGTTGTAGAGTACCAGCCTTGTCATCGTCAGAAAAACTTAGCACTGGTCGGCCCTCCATTCTGCTCCTTTTGGGTTCTGGGTAGTATTCCCCTACAAGAGGTTAGGCCACAGAAATTACCCTAGAATAGTGAGAACCAACCTTTCCTAGTGTGGTGAGAACAACATTGATTGCACCCAGAGGTGGTTTCGAAGAAGTATCTCTTTGTGATCCTGGCCCTACATGGCCTCCTTGTCCAACGGGATGGTATATGAATTGCTTTAGCTTACCTCCACGTACCAGCTGTTCCAAGTGACCCCACAGAGTTCTACAATCCTCTATAGTATGTCCTCACTCTTGATGGTATTGATAATGAAGGCTTTAGTTACACCTTGTGGGATCCCCTCCCATTTTGTTTGGCCACTAGAAGAAAGGTTCATTCTTGATTTTCTCTAGGATTTGGTGCACTGGTTCTCAAAACAACAAGTTAACTGCTTGTGGTGCTGCAGCAACCCCAGACTGCCCAGAAAAATCTTGCCGAGGACGATTATTATTAAATTGGTCTGACCTAAAGTCCCTCCTATCTTGAGAGACCATCTTCCCCTTGCCTTTACCTAATTCTTGATCTTCCTCAACCCGCTTATACTTGTCAGTGAGGTTCATAAGCTGGCACACACTATTAACTGGCTTTCCTGTTAGTGATTTCCTCAAACCATGCTCGACAGGCAGGACAACCTTGAAATTTCTTATTGACACATCATCAAAATCTTCATTTATCTTGTTGAACATCTCCCAATACCTGTCTGAATATGTCTTCAAAGTTTCTCCTTCTTGTATAGTCATAGACAACAAAGAATCCAAGGGCCGAGGCACCCTATTGCACGTAATAAAGCGGGATCCAAATGCCTGGGTAAGTCCCTTGAAAGAATCAATAGAACCTGCACTTAAACCATCTCAATGTTATAGGTCTTAAATTAGATGGGAACATCTTGCACATCAAAACCTCATTCTTGGAATGTACGACCATCCTTTGGTTGAAATGGCTCACATGCTCCACAGGATCTGTTAGTCCATTGTACATGGTGAACTTTGGTTGAGTGAACCGCCGAAGGAGTTTGCCTTCCTCAATATTGCGTGTGAAAGGTGATTTAGCAATTTAATTCAACTCTCTGTTCATAGCGTCGTTTCACAGGCCTTTGCAAGACAAGCTTTTCTTTCTGCAGTCATAGAAGTTGTCCCTTTCATAAGAATATGATTCACTAGGCGGAGTTCTTGATCTGGGCTTATAATTGCTGTCTCCATCATCGCCAAAAGAAGGGTCAGAAGTGGAGGGGGTTCGTTTTCGTTGTTCATGACGTAGCTTCCTCTTTAGGTGATCAATCTCAAGCTGCATGGCTCTAGCATGTTCTGAGGTAAACTTATATTATTCGTTACAAAAATATTCAATCTACAGTGTTTTCTCTCTTTCTCTCCAATCCCCCTTTTAGGAATATCTCCTACCCCTTTTATATCATCTTTCTTCCTTTCTACATCCTCCACATAGGGATCAAATTACTGGTTTGGATACTTGTCCCATCAACCTCTCCTTGAAATCTTTGGTAATATCTGAAAGGCTGAACTTTGATGCTCAGATATCACTTCCCCATTAATGCGGTTAGAGGTTTTGCTGCAGTGCATTTAATGTGGTGGTAGCAGCTTTATCTTGGATATTTCATAGCCCTTCTTTCTATCCTGTACATCCACCATAGATACCTTTACTTACAGGATCTCCTAGAACATTACTTTTGGACGTCGAGCAACACTTTCCTACCTCGGCTTTATTTAACCAACGACGGACTCATCCTCGGATCACCTTGATCAGCCTTTGCCACTTTATCCACCAACACTGCCTCTTGGGTCGAGATTCCCCCATCCTCGGACCATTTAATATCCTTGGATTAGGTCTTTGGCCGAATACATACTCTTAGGCCCATTGACCCTACAATTTATTTTAGACTCTTTGGTTTTTGAAATTAATAACTCACTTGGATGAATATTTATAATGTGGTCTCACATTTTATTTTAAAATTAAAAAATAAAACTCTTTAAGAATATACTTTTTAGGATACATGACGCAAAATTGGAACTCTAATTTGAAATTATAATTTGAGTTTCTCTCAGTTTCATCTATTATTATATATAGATATATAGATTTGGATAAGTCTTAACCCAACCCATTTGAACATTTGGGTTAAATGGGTAAAGACCCATTTGGTTATTTCATTATATGGGTCTTAATGGATAATCCACTAATACCCACTAAAACCCATCTAAAATTTAAATAAATAACAAATAATATAAATTTCTAAAAAATGACCGAAATACCCCCAAAACCTAAAAAAACACCAAAATACCCTTAGAAACCTAAAAATGACCAAAATACTCCCTAAACCTAAAAAATGACCAAAATACCCCTAAAATCTAAAAAATTACCAAAATGCCTGCCATAACCTAAACAATAATTGAAATACTGCTGAAATCTAAAAATTATCAAAATAGCTCTAATCTTTAAAAATGATCGAAATACCCCTGAAATCTAAAAATTACCAAAATACCTCTTAAACCTAAAAAATGGCCGAAATACCTCCGAAACCTACAAAATGATTGAAATACCCTCGAAACTTAAAAAATTACCGAAATATCCCCAAAAACTAAAAATTGACTGAAATATCCCTAAAACCTATAAAATGACCAAAATATCAGTGAAACCTAAAAATTATCAAAATACCTCGAAAACTTAAAAAATACCGAAACACCTTAGAAACAAAAAAAAAAAAAAAAAAAAAACCAAAATACCCCTAATCCTAAAAAAGTATCGAAATACCTTCGAAACCTAAAAAATTTTGGAAATACCCCCAAAACCTAAAAAATGACTAAAATACCCCTAAAACTAAAAATATGACCGAAGTACCCCCCGAAACCAAAAATAACCAAAATACCCCCTAAACCTATAAAATTACCGAAATACCCCCAAAACCTAAAAAAGACCAAAATATTCCCTAAACCTAAAAAATGACGAAAATACCTTTGAAACCTAAAAAATTATTGAAATACCCCCTAAACTTAAAAAATAACCAAAATACTCTCAAAACTTAAAAATGAACAAAATACCCCATAAACCTAAAAAAATGACCGAAATATCCTCAAAATCTAAAATATATTTAGCCTGGTATTTTCACAAAAACCAAAACCCAAGAAAAGGATAAGGCCTATATTTTCCATGGTTTTTTTTTTATCCGGGCCATTTAAAGAACCGGTAAAGGGAGAAATTCAAAGTTTTTAAGGTTAGATTGAGGTTCAACTGAGGTCGAATCGTGATGATGTCATAATTAATTTAGTAAGTATTTTAAATAAAATAAATGTATTAAATTTGTAATATTAGCAAAATCAACTAAAATATCTAAAAAAATGAACCAAACTTTCAATTAAATTATCATGATATTATAAGGTTAACATAAAATAGTACATTATTAGGTTAATAGAATATAATATAACATAAATGAGCATGAATAAATATTGAATAGTAATCCTTCAAGTAGAAATTATTTATTAAATATAAATCACTTTTAAAATAAATTCATGTATAGTAAATTCCTATGCAAAGGTATTATTCTTAAATCACAAGTTAATTTAGTCGTGAAAACAAATTTAGTAATATTTAATACATTGAGACAAAGGTGATATGGAAGTTTGGTAATTATAAATCATGTAAATCTAATATATATATTTAATAATAGTACATATTAGCTCACAAGGAGCTTACTTGGTCTGTTGGTCACAGTGTTGGTCAGAGTGTTAACCATAGTGCTTAAAAGGGGGGAGGTCTCAGGTTCAACACCTAGCAACGCCTTTTTCAAAAAATTTCAAATAATATAATCAATTGATCCGGTTGAAAATTAAATACAATCAATTGACCCGGTTGAATCGGCCACGGTTTAGCCAATTTTTCGGGTTGAACCTCGGTTCACACGGTTCCCTCAAATCTATTAAAAGTTCAGTTTTTGCACATAAAAAATCGGTTTCATGACTGGTTCACGGTTAACCCAGTTGGACCGGCCAGTCCATTCTAGGTTTAAAAAACATGGTATTTTCATTATTATTATGAAGCTGTATTTTCACTATAATAAATTTCTAGACCTTTTCCCTATTGATTGCACGTAAAGTTTAATTACGCTGAAGGGTTATTGTAATGGTGAGGAGCTACCTTCTTTTTCATATATCAGTCATACTCAATCGATTTTCCCCTTTGATTATAAATTTGATTGATTTTGCACTAACTTACAAGTGTGGCAATTCGCTTTAGCAAAATGCAAAATGTAATAGATTTTGCCCTCGTATCACATTTTGTTGATCCTCGATATTTTTTAGGAGCTTATTATTTGCGGTAACTGTAGAATGGTGTTAATTATTAGGTCTGATAAGATTTTTCATGACCCAAGGAAATGGTTAAGCACATTTGTGCTTACCCTAAATGTTACTCTTCTTTTTTCTCTTACCAATTTTTGTAGCAGATCCTCTTTGATGGCCAGTATAGGTTTCCTTACCACTTTGAAAGTGCATTCATTTTCTAGAAAAGTACAAGGCATCACCAAAGTACACCATCATTTCTTACATCAATCTACATTGTTTTTGGAACCCAGGATGATGCACATTTATGTTTACTCCAAATACATTTCCTTTAAATTTTTTTCTTGGTAAAACCATTTATTTTTCAGCATAAGATATAATCAGTTATTAGGTAATACAAGTAATCATATGGTTTTAGGTTTGTGAAGGTAGATTTATTGTTATATGAAGCAAAACTCATCTGCGGCAAATTTATATGGGAGAAAAGAATTGGTTCCAAACTGATTTCACAACTAGGGTAGGTATATTTAGAGTAACTTAATTTTTAATAGCTAAAAGTATTCCCAAAAAAAAGAAAAAAAGAGAGAGAATGTTTTCTTGTATTTTGGTAATTTTTGAGGTTTCGGGTTATTTTGGTCATTTTAGAATTTTTGGGTGTATTTTGGTTATTTAAAAGGTATAGGGGTATTTTGATCATTTTATAGGTTTCAGGGAAGTTTTGGTAATTTTTGAGGTTTCGGGTTATTTTTGGTCATTTTAGAGGTTTTGAGCGTATTTGGTCATTTTAAAGGTTTAGGGGTATTTTAGTCATTTTATAGGTTTGAGGGTATTTCGGTTGTTTTTTAGGTTTAGGGTGTATTTCGGTCATCTTATAGGTTTTAGGGGCATTTTTGTCATTTTGTAGGGTTCAGGGGTATTTTGGTCATTTTAGAGGTTTGGGGGGGGGGGTTATTTTGGTCATTTTAGTTGTTTTTGAGCATATTTGGTGATTTTAGAGACATTGGGGGGTATTTTAGTCATTTTAGAGATTTTATGTGTATTTTGCTCATTTTGGAGATTTTGGGGATATATGTTCATTTTGGTGGTTTTTGAGCATATTTGGTAATTTTAGAGTAAGGGTCGTCAATGGGCCGGGTCGGGTTGGCCCGGCCCATTTTCACTTGGCCCATGGGCACAATGGGCTGGGCATAATGGACTTTTAACTAGTTAACGGGCCGGGTTGGGCTGGGTCAAAAGAGAAAACCTCAGCCCACGACCCTGCCCATGGGCAATGCCCATTTTGTCTTTAACAAGCTGGGCTATCGGGTTGAGCCTAATGGGCTACCCATGGGCTTGTGTTAGCATGTTATTTTATTATTTTTATAAAGGAAAGAATCAATTTTTTATAAGGGAATAATCAATCTATTTTTTTAAAGGAAAGAATTAAAGAATTTAATACTTAATTACAAATTTTTTTACATTCAAATCTATATAATTTTTTGTTTTGTTGATGGAAACCTATTTAATTTTTTTTATTAAGGCTTTAAATAGTTTTTATTTTATCTTTAATAAAAAAATGTCAAATGGTTAATTCAAATTTGCTAGACTACTTGAAAAATATATATTTAGTAAACTAAATTTTGCACAATTACTTTGAGTATCTTAGTGGTTGAGGGTTTAAGAAATTGCTTTATAATATTTCAAGATCAATCCTTAATACACTTCCTATATATTTTTGTTATGAATTATTAGTTATTGGGTTGAACCAATAGGCTGGGCAACGGGTTGGGCTACTCGGCTAGCCCACTGGGTACCCGTGGGCATAAAAGCTAGCCCACGGCCTGACCCACTGGGCTAGTGGGCTGCCCATGAGCCTTAATAACAACGGGCCGAACCGCCCATTAGCCCGATGGGCCATCGAGTTTCTAGGTTGGGTTATGAGCCATGGGCTATTTGATGACCCTTATTTTAGAAATATCAGGGGTATTTTGGTCATTTTAGAGATTTAATGGGTATTTTGCTCATTTTAGAGATTTTGGGGATATTTTGGTCATTTTAGTGGTTTTGGGGATAATTTTGGATGTCAAAGGGTATATTGGTAATTTTGGAAGTGTAGGGGTATTTGGGTCATTTTAGGTATTTAAGGGTATTTTGGTAATTTTGAAAGTCAAGAGGGTATTTAAGTAGTTTTAAAGGTATTTTGGTCATATTAGGTTAAATGGATAGGTTACTAATTAAATGGGTTGAGTGGATAATAGGTAATTATCTATATAAACGGGTCATAAATGGATAAATGACTAATTACACATCTAGCCCATTTATGACCCAACCCGCCAACTTGCCACCCCTAGACCTGTGCTTATTACTGGATGTATAGCTCGTGCATGTATGTGTTATTTTATTTATTTTTAAAGTACTTATCTTGGAATTTTTTTTTTTTTTGGTCACATGCAGTATTTTGGTACAACCATCAATTGTTCCACAATACTATGTTGCAAGTGAATCAATTAAGGTTATGTTTGGTAACTTTTTTTTCTCCTTATTTTTGTTTCCGAAAAAAATTTTCTATTTTTGAGAATAAAAAACTTGTTTGGCAATCCAAAATCGACTGAAAACAAAAACTATTCTCAAAACTCAATTTGTGAATGAAACTGAAAACATGCAAAATACTGTTTTCAATTTCTAATTTTTAAAAGTCAATGAAAGACACATTTAATTTAATAAATCTATCTCTTTTAATGAGTTAGCATTAGAGTTCAAATTCTAATTATAGCATATTTTAGTATTTTCTATTTTTTTTTCTTCAAAAAATTATTTTTTTAATTTCAATTGACCAAACATGTTTTTAATTTCAAAAATATAAGAAAATTGTTTTTCCTTTATATTTCCAAAAAATAAGTTTTTGAAAATAGAAAACAAAAATTGTTACCAAACATAATCTTAAGATTTCTTTTCTTGTCATGCAACACATCTCCAATTGCCATCTATTTTTCAGGCTTCGACTTAAACAACATCGATTGGCCTAATAGCTTCTACCACATTTGTAGTGTCCCTGGACACTGCCAAGCCAGACAGAAGATTGAAACTGAAATAAAGGTCACCCCAATCCCAATCTCACCAATTCCGAACACAGGCATGAGCCGATCTCCTTCTAAGTTAAAGGAAAACATTTGCAGTGTTCTTAATTTCTTCTCTCTTCTTCTTTTTTCATTTTTATTATTGAATTTGAACGTGATATATATAGAACGACTGCCATTAAGATGCTGTCCCACAATATACAATATATGCATCAAAACTAAAAGAGTATATTAAAGGGGTACCCCCAAGAAGTATGAAAGTTAACAATCAAAATGAAGTCATTTGTAATTTTTACATTAGCTTAATTAGTTTTTATTCTCAAATAAGGAACTTCTGATAATGTCACATGCAATAAAAATAAAACACAATGATATTTTGATCTAAATTTACAAATGTACTTAAGTGCACACTATAGTCTACACCCTTTTAGTACTCACATCAATGGGTATATAATAGAAAATAGATTAAATTTTATAAGGATGTGGTACAAGACCCAAGTTTTACACCTCCCAATCCCAATATGCCACATCATATTATCACATATTAAAGAATAAACACAACCATATCCAATCGATTCTAATATCCATCTGAAAATCTAATTAAACTGGGAGTTTATTGAGATTTTATTATATGTGGTAGGATGTATTGAGTTTTAAGTAAAGAGTTGATATGACAATCTCTTATTGGATGGTGTAAAACTCATATTTTACACCCCCAACCTTACCAAATTCAGATTTAATAGAAAAACAATGTAAAATTTATACAATTTTTCCTATAAAAATGACCCATATCAGTCAATATAATTGTGTAAATATACAAGCTTGCTATAATAATTATGTAAATTTATACTAGTACTACTTGTTTTTGCATTTAGTTTTTTTTTTTATTATTTCTTTACGTATTCTAAGGATGAAGGAAGAGAATAGATGGTAGTTGTTATGTATGAAGTAAAAGAAACAACTAAAAAATATAGAAAATTTAATAAAATGTAGTGTAAAATAGACAATTTGATGTGAGGTATTTTGAAAAATGAGCATGTAAAATAGAAAAAGGTAAATTCTTATGCTAAAATAGACAAGAATTTTTATAGGAGCTGATGCGAATGCTCTAAACATGATATCTGTCCATTCATTTCGTTGAAAAATAAAAAATAGAGTTAATGTGCCATTTTTACATTAGCTAAATTGGTAAATTAATGGTATAATTGGGGTTTATGTTCAAACCTAATAATAAAGTTTACCTTGGTGGAAGCAAGCATTGCTACATTCCTACTCCTAATTAACTACAGTGGAAAATACAAAATAAATAAGTAAATTGTAGCTCAGTTTTATAATTAGACAAACTTTCAAATTAAATGTCTATATAATTTATCAACGAATGAAATCCTAATAAATAAAAATCTAGACAATATATTAATTAATTAAGCGGTTTCAGTTAGCTCAACTAGTAAAGTCGTCTTTGATGGGGTTTAATCTCTGCCTACATCAAAAACTGATTGGTGTCTTAGTCTAATGATAAAGAACTATTATTAAGAGTGAATGCCATGAATTGAAAATCTCTCTCTCAAAAAAAAAAAAAAATCAATTATGTCTTAACACTTGAGTATTTATGTTATCAAGCACAGAGGAAGGTTAACTTTGATTCAACCCCTAAAGACAATATTTTTAGTATTATCGTAGCAGTATACTATGTCATATACACAAGGAGGAAGTATACCCTGTTACGGGTGTATGCTTCCTCCCTCTCACAGCTAGTGAAACTTACCAGCTTGTGAGAGGAGAGAAACATACACCCATAACAGGGTGTATTTTCTTGTCCATAAGGACCACAACACTAAGGTTCTCTTTATTTTTATTATTTGGAACAACTTATATTTTTTTAGTTTTCTAAAATTTGATTGATTGAAAAGAAAAAAAAAAAAAAAAGAGGGGGGGGGTAAACTTTGATCCAACAGTTTAAATTTAGCGAAATAGGCCGCCACCCAACCATTAAAAAAGTCTTACCCTAAACTTCTAGAACAAACCCTATTTATATGCAGGCTTGTAGAGTAGTACTGTAAGAGCATTTACACCAGTTCTTTTATAATCTTCTATAATACAAAAAAACTTCATTTTACACATTTTGGTCAAAAAAACTTCCACATCAGTGATTGTAAAACTATGTAAAATCTTACAAATCCATCCATGAGCTACAGTAACAGTGTAAATATACACGGCTACTGTAGCTCGTTCATCAAATATTTTATTGTTTTTCCGTTCGCTCTTTTTTTTTTTCTCTCTCTTGTCCGTGCTCAACAAACTCAGTTCTCTCCTCATCTTCTTCTTTTTCCTCAAATACACACAAACACACCTACACACAAACACACCTACACACAAATACATCCACACAGACAAATCAACAAGATCAACACAGAGATACACTTGCTCAAAAAAAAAACAAAAAAACAAAAAAACACAGAGATACACAAACATAGGTCGGTGCTTGTTTGGAACGATGGTGCTCCGATCGAAACGATGGTGCTTTTTCGAAACGATGGTGCTCCGATCGGAACGATGGTGCTCCATCAGAACAATGGTGCTTGTCGAGTCTTGCGTGATCGGAGTTGTGGATCGGTGCTTGTGGATTTGATCGGAGCTGCCGGGTCTTGCGTGATCGAAGTTGTGGATCGGTGCTTTTGGATCTGATCAGAGCTGTCGGTTCTTACCTAATCGGAGCTGTGACCGAGATGGGTCTTGGCTGATTCAATCTGACCGAGATGGGAGAGAGATGGAAAGAGAGAGAAATTGGTAGAGATGGGTAGAGAGAGAGAGAGCCAAATCAGAAAAGAGATGGAAAGAGAGAGAGAAAGCCAAATCAGAAATGGGTAGAGAGAGAGAGGGAGCACTCGTATATAAGTGGCAGTTGTGAGAAATAATAAAAAATTTGAGAAAATTGACTATTTAATTAAAAGAAATGGTAGAATAGATGAACTGATGTGGGTGTTTTGTAAAAATAGATATGTAAAATAGAAAAAGTAGGTTTTTAGTATAAAAATGAATGTGTAAAATAAAAGAACTGGTGTGGATGCTTGAAGTTCTTTACAATTTTATTCAGCAAAAAACAAAAAAAAGTTCTTTACAATTTCACACGTCAAGCTCTCTCTCTCTCTCTCTCTCTCTCTCTCTCTCTACTGTTTTGGTTTCCTTACTTTACCAAAGACTTCGGCAAAGAGTACAGCAATTTGCTTCTTCTTGACGATGATGGGTCTTTTCCTTTTGGAGAAGATGAAGATGAAGATGGGTCTTTGTTGTGGGGTTTCCAAATCCATTCCTTCAGTTCACGTGGTTGGGGACTCTAAAAGGTGGACTGGCCTTGGCCATGTTGATTACACCGACTGGCTTGTACCAAGAACTTCCATGTTGACGATGCTCTACGTAGGCTTCTTGTTCCTCTACTTTTCTTTTCCTTCTTGTCTATAGGTTTTTACATTTTGGGAAATTGTCAAGGCAAATTAACCCTTTTATCAGATTTTCTTCACATATGCATGCTAAACTTAATTAGACCCAAATTCATAGTATACATTGATGTAACTTTTGTCTGAAAGCTAATTTGATAAAAGTTGATATAAAATATAGTTGTTCTTTAACAAAAAAAATAAAAATAAAAAATGGCAAAATTTAGGGATAGTATTACGTTCCTTTCTTAAAATTTAGCTATATAATTGTATTTAATTAAAAATATATTTCTATCCCATGATAAAAAATATCAGGTATCGAAATTTTAAAAGACAAATCTAAGGAATTACTATATAGTATGAAAATTACAAATTACAAAAAAATGCACTTATTGACCCCCTCAGATTTTAGAATTTAGTTTGTAACTCCTTAGACTTTTTGAATCAGTCCAAAAAACTCACAAAAAATGCCTCACATATTTATAATTACTCCTCAAAGTTTTGAATTAGTCCAGAAAAACTCCCTAAAAAATTAAATTGGTAAAGAAAAATACCCATAGGCCCATTTTCAACAATCAGCCCGTGACCCCTTCAAATGGAAAACCCCTTTCTCCTTTAACAATTCCAGAGCTCAAATGGTAAATACGAAGAAAAAGAATTAAAAAAAAAAAAAAAAAACCCATGTCATTCTTACGGACCACAAGGACAAAGCCGCCCACTGCTGCCTCTTCACGGCTCCAGCCTCTAGCACATGCCACCAACAACCACTACTACTACTAGTATCTCTCCCTCTCTCAGGATTTCTTCATTGTCTTTATCTCTCTATGAATTTCTCTGATGTGACCTCTTTTTGGATTTCTCACTTTCTCTCTCTTATGTACAGTATTTATACACTTTTTAACTAATGAGAAACACTATACGGCTAAATATGTGAATAGTTTATTGGTACTTGTGTGTTGAGTCTGTTGAGGTTCTCAAAAAAGTGTACTTAAGTTGGTAAAAAAAAAAATTGGTATAAAATATTAATAAATAATATTAAGTTTGTATAAGATATAAATAAATAATTTCAAGCAAAAGATACTGGACACAAGTTTTATGCGCAATTATTTGATTTTGTTGGATAGTAATAATTTGCACTTCATTATCTACCACTTTTTAGTTATGTATATTGATAAGGGTGGTTCCAATCTGTTTGAACCCTGTCTACACGTGAGGTTGACAAGCTCGTCAGCTTGGTACAGGGGGCGGTGTAGTCGACGACCTGATAAGAAGCTGACGACACTACCCATCAACTTCATTCTTATATCATGCGAAGGAAAAGCTAATGGTACCATAAGCCTGACGACATTTGTGCGAAAGAACCTAAACACCAAGGACGACATAAAACTGGCGGTGAGGGAGAAACTTGTGATGGGTCCAGCATGGCCTTTCTTGGCCCCCACGATTGTGTATAAGGAAATATCTTGTACCTTATGACTAACCTTGATTAAAAGGATTCCTATAACGAAAGGACCTCGCAAAGTATGTGTCTTAATGAGGATCTTCCTCGCAAGGAAAGATCTTCTCCGCTAAGGAGTGGATGTCAACTCTACGTTACTATAAAAATCTCAAAACCCTCATAAACCAAGGTACGCATAATTCCCCCAAGTTCTAGCACTTTAGAGTTGTGAGAATTTCTCTAACTTAACCGTCAGAAGATAATCGGCCAGTACCACACCGGTGCTCTTCGTAGGTTCTTTTTCTTTCTTTTTTGGTGCGTAGGTCTTGTTTAGAGCACGTGAGGACCGTGTAGTTCACTGACGATTTTTGATATCATCAATTAGTACTGTCTGTGGGAACAATAGGAAGTAAGCCATACTACCGCTTCCCTAACAAAGAGTTGCATGGTACTCACTCGCTCAATGGCAACTATCACCAACAATCAAGGAGATGAACCATATACTACCGCCCTCGAGAGACAAGTTCAGATGCTCACTGTGGCTATAGAACGCCTTACCAAGTAAAACCATGACCTAGAGGAGCAATTGCGCCAAAAGAACGCGGTACTCAACACTCAAGAGGTGGACCAGGAAGGAATCAACGTCGAGAGAAGGAACCAAGAGGGGCCGGAAGGCAGCAACGCCCCAACTAGACAAGAGCGGCAGGATACAAGTAGTCCGTCCGCTGCAGATATGGCTCCATCGTCGCACATAGTCGCCGAGATGCAAATGATGAAGGAACGAATGGACTTCATGATGAACGCCTTCAGAGGGCAGGTATTGAACGATCTTGATGAGTTAGTCCACCGAAAGAACTCGCCCTTCACCATATCCGTTACCTCATTCCCCCTTCTGCCAAAGTTTTGCATGCCCTAGGTGGAAACTTACGATGGCAGTAGGGACCCTTTCGATCACCTGGAGACCTTCAAAGATACTGATGCACCTACAAGGGGTGGCATATGAAATCATGTGTCGGGCCTTCCCAACTACGCTAAAGGGTCTTGCAAGCTAACATTGAATTCCATTGGCACCTTTAAGGAGTTGAGCGACAAGTTCGCCTCGCACTTCATTGGAGGGCACAGACACAAGAAGATCACGGCGTGCTTGATGAATATCCAACAACGAAAGGAGGAGACGTTCAGATCCTACATAGCATGCTTCAACAAGGAGGCACTCTCGATTGACGAAGCCGATGACAAGATACTCGTGGTTGTGTTTATCAACGGACTACGGAAGGGTAAGTTCTTGTTTTCCTTATACAAAAATGACCCAAAGACTATGTCAGAGGTACTCTACAGGGTAACTAAGTACATGAACGCTGAAGACGCGTTGCTAGCCTAAGAAGATAGGCCTAAGAAGAGGGAAAGACAAGAGGAAGCACGATAGGACAGAGGATGAAAGAAAACAAGAACTGGAGACCGACGAGAAGATGGGAGTTCCAAACCCCCCACTGGGAGGTTTACAAGCTTCACGCCTTTAAGTGCCTTGATCAATCAAGTCTTGATGCAGATTAAAGACGAAGGAGCCTTGACGTTCCCAGGGAAGCTGAAAAGGGACCCCAACAAGAGGTCTCGAGATAAGTACTGCCGGTTCTACTGAGATCATGGGCACGACACATCTGACTGCTACGACTTGAAGTAGAAAATTGAAGCTCTTATTCGGCAAAGAAAGTTGCAGAGGTTCATCAATAAAGTGAAGACAAACACGCCGCAGGGACAACCCACACGACGAGAGAACAAACGTCCCAAGCCGTCCATAGGAGACATAAGGATAATCGTGGGTGGAACTACAGCCTCTTGCTCCACTAAAAAGGCTCACAAGACTTACCTAAGGATGGTTCAAAACGTCCAGCTCACGGGCGTCATTCCAAAGATGGCACGAGTTGACGTCGTCGTTAGGTTTTCAGAGGAAGATGTTTACCGTCTCCACCACCTACATGATGATGCATTAGTTATTAGCATTCAAATAGGGGATTACAACACCCACCGGGTCCTAATTGATAATGGCAGCTCCGCCGACATCATTTACTACTCAGCATTCTAGCAAATGAGGATCGACAGAGAACGGTTGGTTCTAACTAACGCCCCGCTTGTTGGTTTTGGAGGAACAAGGGTATTCCTCTTCGACGCAGTCTCATTGCCTGTTATGGTTAGTGATTATCCCCAGCAGATCACTAAGGACGTGACATTCCTTGTGGTCAATTGCTTGTCCACTTACAATGTCATCTTAGGACGGCCTACCCTTAACTTGTGGAAAGCGGTAACTTCAACCTACCATTTAACGATCAAATTCCATACCAACTACGGAGTGGGAGAATTATGTGGAGATCAGGTGGCCACTCGCAAGTGTTACATAGCTATGTTAGAGATGGACGACTATCTTCAAGCCATGAATATATAAGAGCATCGGGCAGTGGCAGAGCCCACTGAGAGACTTGAAGAGATACATCTTGATGATTCTAGACTCGACCGGATGACTAGGATTGGCACCCTTGCCAGTCCTCCTGTTCGCCGAGTGCTCACAACTTTCCTCCAAGAGAATCAGGATGTCTTCGCTTGGAGTCATGAAGACATGTCAGGGATCGACCCCTTAGTCATGGAACATAGGTTGAATGTGTCGCCTACTTTTCCACCTGTTAGACAAAAGAGGAGGGTGTTCGCCCTAGAGCGGGACCAGGCTATAGCGAAAGAGGTCCGCAAATTACAAGATGCAAACTTTATCAGGGAAGTATATTACCTCGATTGGCTGGCCAATATGGTGATGGTCAGGAAAGCCAACGAGAAGCAAAGAATGTGCGTAGACTTTATGAACCTGAACAAAGCATGCCCCAAGGATAGCTACTCGCTACCCCGGATTGACGTTCTCGTAGACTCTACAGCTCGCTACCAATTGCTAACCTTCATGGACGCCTTCTTTGGCTACAACTAGATTAAGCTAAACGAAGCCGATCAAGAGACGACTTTGTTTGTCACAAGCCAAGGGTTATTTTGCTACAAAGTGATGACATTTGGACTCAAAAACGCGAGTACGACGTATCAAAGGGTAATGAATAAGATGTTTACACATCAAATCGGAAGGAATGTCGAAGTCTATGTTGACGACATGTTGGTAAAAATTTGAAGGGAGGACAATAATTTGAATGACCTTAGGGAAACCTTTGACATCCTCCACTCTTACAACATGAAGTTCAATCTGAGTAAGTGTGTGTTCAAGGTGACGGTTGGAAAATTCCTAGGGTTCATGGTGTCTCAGAGAGGTATCGAAGTCAACCCAGACAAGGTCCGACCCATTATGGAAATGACACCACCTAGGAACGTAAGGGAAGTCCAAAGCCTCAACGACAATGTAGCAGCATTAAATAGGTTTGTATCACGAGTAACAGACAAATGCCTACCTTTCTTCCACACATTGAAGAAATCTTTTGAGTGGACCGCAGAGTGTCAGTAGGCATTCGAGGATTTAAAGGTGTACGTCTCTTCCCTACCATTGCTACGTCCCTTTAAGCCAAGGGAAGAGTTGTTCCTCTACTTGGCGGTATCTCTAGCTGCCATCAACGTGGCCTTGGTTAGGGAGAAAAATATTGCCTAAATGCCAGTGTACTACACCAGCTGAGCACTCCGAGACATGTAGAAAAAATACCCACTGATGGAGAAGCTTTCTTTCACTTTAGTTACTGTAGCCCGAAAGCTAAAGCCATATTTCTAGGTTCATACTATCGTAGTCTTGATTGACAAGCCTCTACGGCGAGCAATGAGTAGTCCCGAAGCCGCTGGACGAATGGCGCTATGGGTGATAGAACTGAGTGAGTTCGACGTACAATACTACCCGTGTATCGCCATAAAGAGGCAAGTAATCACCAACTTCATTGCGGAGTTCACTAATACGGACGGCTAGGGGGCAAAAGAACATCATCAATGGAGCATTTACACAAATAGGTCATCTAATAGGCAGGCTAGAAGGGCCGGTGTAGTGCTCCATTCCCCTGAAAGAGATGAAGTTGAGTACATAGTTCGTCTTTACTTCCCAATAACAAATAATGAGGCCAAGTGCGAAGTATTGGTGGCAAGACTAGACCTTGCGAAAGCCGCGGGAGCAACAAATATGATCGTACACTGCGACTCTCAAGTGGTCATCAGTCAGATAAACGGCAACTACGAGTGCAAAGGCCAAAAAATGAAGAAGTACCTAGAGCAAGTTCAGAAACAAGCAAGAGAGTTGTGTGCCAAGTTTGTCCAAATCCTAAGGGATGAGAACGGATAAGCTAATCGCCTTGCTAAAGCTGCACCCGCAGAACATATGTTTATCTCCAGGAAGGTACTTTCTTTTGTTCAGCTTTCACCTTTGATCAATGACGTCAGTATACAGGAAATAAACTCGGGAAGCAACTGGACTACGCCGATAGTTTCTTATTTGAAAGACGCCATGCTACCTGACAGTAAGGAGGCTACGAGGAAGGTTGAGCAATGACATCAAGCAGTTGGCGGAAGAGCTCACCCCTATAGCGGCCCTGTGGCCTTTTGCTTAATGGGGACTGGACATCATGGGCCCATTCTCAGTAGCAATGAGGCAGTTAAGGTTCCTAATAGTCAGTATAGACTACTTCACCAAGTGGGTAGAAGTTGAGGCCCCGGCCACAATCACAAAGAAGAACATACGAAGGTTCATTTGGAAGAACATCATTTGCAGATATAAAATCCCTAGGGTCTTGGTGTTAGATAATAGGAAGCAGTTCGACAACGACTTCTTCAAGGACTTTTGCTCACAGTTAGGGATCAAGAACCACTACTTCTCCCTTGCCCACCCTTAAGTTAACGAATAAGTTGAGGTCACAAACTAATCCTTGTTTCGAATCATCAAGACTTAGTTCGAGGGGGCAAAGGGTGTGTGGCCCAAAGAGTTGCCAAGCGTACTATAGGCATATAGGACGACAGCCAGAACTCCTATATGAGAAACACCATTTCGATTGGCATCTTAACTAAGGTCAGGCTCATAAGCTACAGGGTGGACAATCGCAATGAGAAGAGGAACGATGAGGCCATACGACTACAACTTGACCTAGTGGACGAAGTAAGGGCAACAACTAAGTAGAGGCTAGCAAGATATCAGGACCTTATGGCCAAGCACTACAATGCCAAAGTTAAGCATAGGGACTTCCAGGTTGGAGATCTAGTCCTAAAGAAGGCCACGAGCGCCACGAGAGATCCATTCCAAGGAAAGCTTGGACCTAATTGGGAAGGACCTTACAAAGTCATGTTGTGGCAGAGGAAAGACACTTATTACTTGGAGACACTTGACAGATAGAAATTGCGCCATCCGTGGAACACCGAGCATCTCAAGAAGTACTACCAATAGAAGACAACATGAAAGACGCTACTCCTAATTTCCAGTTTATTTTCTTTTTTTGGCATTTCTTTTAGTCAACTTATCTACAGTTCTTTTTAATCCCAAGGGGTAGCGTTTTATTCTTTTTGGAACAATTTTTTTACTATATGCGTTCATCACAATAAAAGGAGTTATTCAAATATAACCTGTGTGCATGTTTTACAAGTTTATTACAAAGTCCACAAAGTGGACGAGTTTATTACAAAGTCCACAAAGTGGATGGGTTTATTACTAAGTCCACAAAATGGACGACTTTATTATAAAGTCCACAAAGTGGATGAGTTTATTAATAAGTCCACAAAGTGGACGAGTTTATTACTGAGTCCACAAAGTGGACAAGTATTAATAAGTTCGCAAAGTGGATGAGTTTATTACTAAGTCCCCAAAGTGGACAAGTTTATTAATAAGTCTACAAAGTGGACGAATTTATTACTAGGTCCAAAGGTGGACAGGTTTATTACTGAGTCCACAAAGTGGACAAGTTTATCACTGAGTCCACAGGCGGATGAGTTGATTATTTAAGTCCATAAAGTCGACAAATTCATCACTACCAAGCCCATAAGTGGACGAGTTCACTACTAAGATCCACAAATTTAATGAGTTTATTAAGTTCACAAGTGGACGAGTTTATCAAGTCCATAGATGGACGAAATTATCAAGTCCACAAGTGGATGAACCTGTAAATTCTAGAAGTGGATGAGTTTGGTCCACTAATGGAAGAGCTTATTAAGTTTGCAAGCGGACAAGTCTAAGTCCACAAGCGGATGGGTCTGTCCTAGCATCCAAAAATGAATATGTAAAGTCCTTAAGAAGGACACATTCACATGACATAAAGCAATCCAATCAAGACACATATGCTCGTTACAAGCAAATACATAGAAATCAACTAAAGCAACGGATATAGAAAAACTCCACAACATAAAAAAGTGTTTACAATAGAAACCCCAAAAACAAAAGGGCATTAGTAAATTATGAAAAACAAAAAAGCTAAGGGTTCGGGACGTTCTAGGATGAAGGATTCTTGTCATCCTTGGCAAGGTCCTAGACGACTTAAGCAGGAGGATCTTCAACATCTTGAGCTTTATGGGATGGGGTTAATGGAGCTTCAGGCTTCTCTATAGCAGGTTGAGCGAGAACAATGCTATCATCCTTTGGATCTCGCTCTGACTGAGTAGAGTCGTCGTTCTCCTCAGGGACAGTGTCGCCAGCCGGAGTAGACATCAAGGGATTGTCCATGCTTACCTTGGAAAAATCCAAGTGTAGGTAGATGGACTGGGCCTATTTTAGGTAGTCCTCAAACCCGTCACCATAATAGATGGCGCAAGAGTCAATAAACTTTTACGAAGCCTTGAACTCCGTCACGGCATCAGTTCTAGCCGTCTCTACTTGCTTGTAGAAAGCCGTCAGCTGCTTCTCTAAATTTTCCCTTGCCTCATCAGCCTTTTCTTTGAGATTTGCTTCCCCCGTTGCCTTCTTCTTCAAATCCTCAACCTCCTTGTTCAGAATGCGAAGGGCCACCTTGTACTATGCTTGCACGTCAGTTAAGGGTCTTGTTACATTTTCTAAGGCGATGGATCAACCCTTCCTGGGCAACGCACCTATCTTGGAGGGCCTTCATATGCACCATCGCCTGCAAAGTGAGATAACCATAAGCTAAAAAAACAGAGTCATGTGGTGTACGTGTCAAGGGAAGAGACGTACCCTAGTAAGGCCAAAAAGACCTGACGACCCCAAGTCCTTGGTCTCCTAATTACCACAAGGATCCAAGTCCGTCTCCTTGATGATCGAGTCAACCATCTCGACGGCGTAATCCTTATGAGTAAGGAGACGACAAGGTTCCTGGCTGATGGGGCCTAACGTCGTCATCAGACCTTTGCCAACCCCATGACCTTGCTTGGAAGGTGATGACTTCTTCAGTTGTTTTTTAGTTAAGGGGGTAACCTTGCCCTTCTTAGGAGGCCGATCCTCCTTGCCTTCAGCCTTGCGCTTGGGTGCCCACTTCCCAATGACCTTGAGAGCTGATGAGGACACCACCTCCTTACCCTTCTCTTCTCTCTTACGGGAGACAGCTGATGCCCTCACCAAGGCTCTCAATCTGGCTGTCTCCATTTCTGCAAAGGATGACTGGCGAATTTAGATACGTAAACGACATGCAAATGATGATGGGCAAAAGGAAATGGACGAAATACTTACGTCGACGAGAATAATTTTTTAGTCTACGGGCTACTGGTGTCGACTTCGGATCACCACAATAAGTGTGTAGACTATCAAGGGTAATCAGGTCCCTGCACTTGCGTTCCCCAAATGGAACTTCAAGGACCCGACAGATGAAGTCCTCTTGCTCTTCAGTTATACAAGGAGACAACGTTAAATCTAAAAAAAATATAGAAAAAAGTGAAAGTAGACAGTGCTAAACCTGACTCCTTAACAATGCCTCGAGTATTGTCAAAACCATGAGGCATGGTAACCCACTCTTCTAGATGACATACCCAATTTGTCCCTTGTACAAAGAAATATCTACTCTTCCACTTTCTATTGGAGTCAGGCATGTCTGACACCAACCTAAGTGTTTTCTTTCTTGCATCAAAATGGAATATTCCTTGGGACGAGGTGATGTGCTGAGGTCGACAGCACCAGAAGAACTCGTCCAATGTAAGCTGACGGTTGCCGCCGCTAAGTCAACCTTAAAGAATTTCAGCCCCAATAAATATCCTCCAAGCGTTGGGAGCTATCTGGCTGACGGGTATTTCCAAAAAATTGACTAGCTGACGAAGTAACGTTGTCAGTGGCAATCTCATCTCGGCAGTAAACATGACATCATACATGCCAACGTCTGCAGTTTTCCCCGAATAACACTTCTTAAACTTCTCGGGGAGATGGATGGGGATATTTTCAGTGATTTGGTAACGATCCCTTAGGTCTTTAAAAATATTATGTGTTATCATCGACCTGAAATCATTGACGATCCATATCTTAGGCAGGATAAATGGACTGGTATAGCCATCATCTAGGCTTCCTAAACTATCTCCCCTAGAAGCCCCCTCGTCACCCTCAACCTCGTCCTTGTTATCCTCTTCTCCCTCTTCTTCCTCACCTACCTCTCCATCGTAACTCTCTTCTTCTTCGTCAGGAGAATGGGCTGATGGTTACCTTTCTAACGACCAGGAAAAGCCTTCCTCGGGCTCACGACCTGACTGAAAGACTTCGTCGTAGTCCGCTCCTTCACGGACTAACGACTGCTCATTCATCGCTTCTCTAGACATCTATTTACCTACAAGCGATGAAGGTATTCTAAGAACCTAAAGCTGACGGTCTCTTTAAAATTATCAACTAACGAGGATAACGAAACAAAAAATGGAGACTTATGTATTTAGTGGACGGTTCCTTAAGGACTGACGATCTGAGTAATGCTGACGGAAGCAAGATAAGTATGATTGACGAGCTCTTTCTCTCTTAGAATCAATGAAGATGAAATAGGGAAAAATAAGGAGGGGAATGAGATATTTATAAGACGAAGATACACGGAAAAAGAAGCGACATTTTGGTTCAGGTGCAGAGCCAACCAGCTTATGCCACATGGCCTAAGCATTAAATAATGGTTGCTCAAGGAACCATTAATGAGCACGCCATTTTTTGGACACATGGAAAGCTACGAATCAAACTCCATAACCCGTCAGCTAAAGCTGACAAGGCCATGGTACAAGGGGGCTGTCGACGGCCTGATAAGAAGCTAACACTACCCATCAACTTCATTCTTACATTACGTGAAGGGGAAGCTGATTGTACCACAAGCCGACGGCTCCATCTATTGCCTGATGACATCTATGTTGCTTGATGACATCTATGCGAAACAACGTTAACACCAAAGATGACATTAAGCTGGCGATGAGGGAGAAACTTGTGATGGGTCTAGCATGGCCTTTCTTGGCCCCCATAACTGTGTGTATAAGGAAATATTTTGTACCCCACAACTAACCTTGATTAAAAGAATTCCTATAAGGAAAGGACCCCGCAAAGTATGTGCCTTAATGAGGATTTTCCCTGCAAGGAAAGATCTTCCCCGCCAAGGAGTGGATGTCAACTCTATGCTACTATAAAAACCCCCCCAAAACACTCACAAACCAAGGTACGCATAATTCCCCCCAAGTCTGGCACTCTAAAGTAATGAGAATTTCTCTAACTTGACCGTCGGAGGGTATTCGGCCGGTACTACATCGGTGCTCTTCATAGGTTCTTTTTCTTTCCTTTGTTGTGTGCAGGTTTTGTTTAGAGTATGTGAGGACCGTGTAGCTCATTAACAATTTTCGGTATCATCACACATAAAAAATTTAAACATTTGTATCTACATATTTATTTTAAAGGCGAAAAACTCATTTTAGTCTCTACATTTTCACGCGATTCCCACTTTGGTTCCTAACTTTTTTCTCCACCGATTTTAGTCCCTATTCTGGAAAACGCGTCTTGTTTTAGTTCCTAACGTTACATCAGAGACGGAAATTGCACAGCTGGCAAACGAAAAAAATTAAAAATATTAAAATAATGCCACTGTGTCCACATGGCTTTCCATGTCATCCTTTAAATTAAAAACATTAATTTAGTAATTTTAACTAAATAAAAAAAATTAAAAACAGAAATAAAAACCAAACTCAGCAAAAACAACAAATTTAAAACCAAGCAAGAACAAGAACAAAACACAAACCCAGCAAATTTAAAACCCAAAAAGTTAAATTCAAACCCATATTTCAAACCCCCACACTTACTCACTATGTATCAAAAAAAAAGTCTCACCCTCACTCACTTTCATTGCCAGCTGAGGCTGTCCTCCGGAAACCGCCACCCAAAACATGCCATTTCTCAGTCGAGCAGCGGTTCCACCTTTCCAAAACCCAATCCAAACCAATCCAATCGCCACCCCTTTCACCTCTGTCCAGATCTGCGTTCACCGTGCTCAGGTCTACCTTCGCCGTGCTCGATCTCCCTCGCCGTGCCTAGATCAGTCTTCATAGTGCTCCGATCTACCTTGCCATGCCTTGATCTGTCTTTGCCGTGCCCTGATTTGTTTTCTCCAAGCCCCTATCTGTCTACTCCGTGTGTAACTCAGCCCCAGATCTATCATCTCTGCTAAGATCTGCCACCGCTAAGATCTTTCCTTTTTTTTGTGGGTTCGTTACTTGGTGTCTGAAAGGGATATTGTTGTGTATATTCACTTGACTTGTTGAAATGGAACAAATGGTTTGTAATGGTCTTAAAATTATGGGATTTATTTTGTAGATTTTTGAACTTGTTGTAATGGTCCGGTCCTAGATTTGGATTTGTGGGATTTATTTTGTAGTTTTATTTTTTTATTTTATTTTTTATTTTTTTTATCTTGTTGTATGATTGGTAATGGTGTTGATGACTGGTGTGGGGGTTTGAAATATGGGTTTGAATCTGGGTTTAAATTTAATTTTTTGGGTTTTAAATTTGCTGGGTATGTGTTTTGTTGATCTTGTTCTTGCTGGGGTTTAAATTTGCTGGGTTTTAAATTTGTTGTTCTTGCTGGGTTTGGTTTTTTTTTTTTAATTTTTTTAATTTTTTTATTTAGTTAAAATTAACAAATTATTTTTTTTTAATTTAAAGGCTGACGTGAAAAGCCACATGAACACAATGGCATTATTTTAATATTTTTAATTTTTTCCGTTTGTCAGCTGTGTAATTTCCGTCTCTAATGTAACATCAGGGACTAAAACGAAACGCATTTTCTAAGATAGGGACTAAAATCAGTGAAAAAAAACGTTAGAGATCAAAATGGGAATCGCGTGAAAATATAGGGACTAAAATGGAATTTTCGCTTATCTGGGTAAGTGAGAGAGCTAAAATTTTTTTTGTCATATTTAACTTGGCCCCCTTGAAAAAATTTCTTGGCTCCGCTTACCTAAGTCATGTCCTTTAAAAAAATATTTTTAAAATAAACTAGAAAACTTAAAAAATATACACTTGTAATTTGCAATTGTAGCTTTCCTTTATTTACCCTTTTTTTAAATGCATCATATTAGGAACATGACTTTTTTTTCACAATTTTAGGAATTTTTTTTTTTTGGATAAATACTGAGGTAGCAAGTTGTTATTAAGAAAATTTGATTAGCTTCACTTTGTAAGACACTAATCATAAACTTATTGATTATTTATTTTAAGTTGTAAAAAAAAATTGTTAATAAACTTATTGATTATTTATTTATAATCATGTATTAATTTATCTTTTTTTTTTTTTTTTTTTTTCAATCATATGCAGTTTTTGAATACAGCAATCTAAACCACAATGTGTTTCAAGTGAGTCACCAAGATTTCATGTCATGCAACACATCATCCCCAATAGAAGTCTATTCTTCAGGTTTGGACCTAATCCCCCTCGATAGGTCCGGCCGGTGACCTCTACTACATTTGCGGCTTCAATGACCACTGTCAAGCCGGACGGAAGGTTGAAATCAAGGTCACCCAAATTGCATCAATTCCAAACACAATCTCAAGCTCAACTCCTTCTGTGCCATCACCACCTTCTACTGTGATTGGTTTCTTTTCCACCTTAAAAGCAATGCTCTTGCATTTTATGTCGGTGTTGTTTTATATTGTTTAACGTCTTTTGATAAATTTATACACGGTTATCATGAACATGAATTTTTGTTAGCAAAGTTCTATAGTAATACCTTGTTTGTTTTTGACATAATTATTGACCATACTCAATGCATAAATAAAGTTCTTGATTCAATGTGATATGAAAGATGTAAAGCCCATTATGTGTCACTTTAGACTTAAGGCACTTGGCATTGTACTAGATTCCAGTCTCTTGTGCTTTCAAGATAATGGCTTCCTCAGTCCCTTAATTCTTTTTTACTTCACTATCATGATTATTTTCTTAATTTTTATTTAAAAAAAGTGTTTATTTTATTAATTTAACTATTGAAAACTAGATGGATGATTCTTTAAGATCTAAAAATTCCTTTTAAAACAAGTAATAGTAGGACTTTTGACGGGCTGATTCCCCATCTCTTAAAGGGAAAACCATCAGCTTATTGTATGTAAACCTTTCAGATATTTAGAGTTACATTAGCCCAAGCGCACATGTGGCAGGATCACACTCGAAATATACAATTCTGTGTGTGTGTGTATTGGGGGGGGGGGGGGGGGGGGGGGGGGGGGGGGGGGGGGGGGTGTGAATGGGAATCACAAACATTACTTGTATGCTTGTTACCTATTACAAACTCATGGGTAAAACTCGCCCCTGAAAACCGGATTGCAAGGAGATGGTGCCCAAGAGCTTATAAATACATGGTTAACCTTACACTTAATTCATGTGAGATATTAGGATCATATCACTTTATAGTATACAAATAAGTTGTGGGTTTCAATTTATATATAATGGACTCCTTATTTTTCTCTTCTAAATTACTTAATTCACATTTGTAGTTAAAAGAAAAATGAAAATAAGGGATAGCACACGTAACATAATTCCGGGTCCCATGACCAGCGTGGGATTACTGGTACAATTTAGTATTTGATAAAGGATAAAGTTTAGTTACAAAATTAGTTGTAGCTTAAGGGTACAAACTCACTCAATAAAATAAATATTACAACATAGTTTGAAAATCTAATTGTTGAATTGCGTGTTATTTACGTTCTTAATACATATGTCAAATTTTGTGTTAATCGGATATTATTTACTACATGATCTATAAGTTTATATTTTATGCATAATTTTAAATTATAAAAACTTGCAATTCAAAAATATTATTGATGACATAGCTATTGATTTTTAATTTGCTTGAAATTTTGCAAGTATAGAGGATATAAAAAAAAGATGTAATCCAAAGATAGATTTGTCAAAATTTATCTTTAATAAAAAAATATTGAGTGAGTTTGTAAATTTATCTCCAATAAAAAAATATTGAGTGAGTTTGTAGCCTTAAGTTATAACCAAATTTGTAACTAAACTTTGTCATTTGATAAAAAAAAGATATTTGATGTTAAAAGATTTTATAACACATGATATATGATATCAAAATGGAAATGGTTAAATGGTAATGACTAATAAGTTGTACCTGGGAAGGGGAAAAAAGTGGTAACGAGTTGTGTGAATGTCTGTATAAAGGGTAACAATAACATGATAGGGGTATAACTTTTTTTTTCATACTTTGTTAATGTGTCAAATGTGATTAGTAACAGTTACTTCTATAAAAATTTACCCATCATACGGCTTTTATTGTGCATTCACAATATACCACATCAAGGATTCATATGTGTTCATTTACTAGAATTAATTCTACGAACCAAGCAAAGAAGACGGTCAGACGAGCGAGGTTGTGAAAGAGAAAATTTATTGGAGAGAGAGAGACCGTGCTATAACCTAATAATCATATCGGAAAATGCTATGTCCACAACATTTTTACAACATTTTCACAACAGATCCTATGTGGCAAGTTGTTACGGGTTATTAATAGTAGGGTAGAAAAGTAATTTCAGCGATAAGTTCAAATTTAAACCAATAACATCTAACCACCTCTGATTTGTTGTGAAAATGTTGTAAAAATGTTGTAGACGTAGCACCTCTCTAATCATATCATATATTATATAATAAAAGTTAGGCTTAGAAGCCATGATTGCACCAAGTGGCATCACTAAATTGCAGAAACTTTTTTAGATTTTAAGATTTTAAGAAAAAATATATACAATTTTTCTTCTCTTATAATTTCTAAATTGATAAAAATCTTAAATTGATTACATCCAAATTCTTCATCTGATCCATCTAATCCTTTTTTTTTTTTTTTACAATATATTTGTTCTTATTAATTTCTTTGGATAAACAACAATAAGTGTTTTAACAAAATGTGTAACGTACAATAAGTATTTTCTAAAATTTCAAAAAAAGATTAAATTTAGTTGGTCGGTCTATCTAAAATATTATCAGCAAAGCCTAAAATGAATAGGATAGAATTACCTAAAAAATAAAGGACAAAATTTCAATAAATAAAAAATACATAAAATAAAGCAAATAAGATAGAATTAAAAAAGAAGAAGATATAGTTGAATACTATTGCATATCAACATCCATTCATTTTTGTTAATTTTTTTAAGTTCCTTTTTTTGTATAAATATGTATTTTATGTCATCTTTTTCCTAATAATTAAGTAACAAAAGAAAGTAGTATTTGATTTACAGCTACAACTATATTTGTGCCTATCTAAAATGTTATCAACAAAGCCTAAAATCAATAAAATAGAATTACCTATATATAAAAAAGGATAGAATTTAAATAAAAAAGAGAGATAAAAAATATGTCAAAGAAAAAAAGATAGAATTTAAAAAAAAAAAAAACGTGAAACAAAAATACTTTTTTTTTTTTTTGCTATGTTTCTTCTTCTTTTTTGTGGATAAATTTGCATCTTATGTCATCCTTTTCCTAATAATAAAGTTAAAAAAAAAAAGTATTTGAGTTTCACCTAAATATTTGTTCATATCTTCTTCACAACCTAAAATTCTCTATATATATACACAGTTTTTTAGTGTATTATTCTTTCTACTACGTACCTTACAATTATTTACCATATTCTTCCCTTCTCCTCTCTACCCTACCTACAACCTAAGAGGTATTTTTTTTTCTTTCATCAAATTGAATAGATTTTGTGTATTTGTTGCCTTTTTATTATATGTTTATGATTTTTATCAACAAGTTTTATAGCAAGCAATATATTTGTATGCTTGACTGCACCTTTTTTTGATTCTATGTTTGATTGCATCTTTCATCAAATTCTATGTTTGATTGCATCTTTTAGTATATTTTTTAGACATCAATATAGCAAGCAATATATATGTATTTTTTATTTTCTTATCACATGATTATTTGTTGTTGACATCAATATTTTATTGTACATGGATTTAATTGTTATGGTTTTTGTTTGGTGTTTTGTTCCATGTAATCTATCTTCTTTAATTAAAAGCAAAATTTGAAATCGGATATGAGAGAAAAAGGAGGATCTAAAAATGTTCTTATATCTATCAATCCAAATTCTTATGTAAGTCTATCTTTACTTCACTCCGTTTTCATTTTTTTTAAATTCAGAAATTTGGATATTTTTTCATTAATGAATTGGGATTTTGGCTTAATTTTGTTTTCAATTGTTTCAATTATTGAATTCATTATTTTTTTTTTCATTTGTAATATTAATATCTGTGTTTTTTTATGAGAAAAAAAAATACTATATGTGTTCTTAAAGGCTAAAGCACAATACAATTACAAACATTACTATAAGTTAGGGTGTTATATTTATTTATTAGTAAGTTAAAATGTTACATTAAGTTAGGATATTATATTTTTATTTATTATTAAGTTAGAATGTGTGATATAGCTTATAATCATTTGGATAAAATCAACACTAAAACAAATGATTTAAATATTAAAATAAGAAATAAAAATTAAATTTCTTTTAGGTGTACAAGTACAATTTATTTTTTAATCTTAAATTTTGAATTAATTCTTTTAGGATGATCCCCTCTTCAATAATAAATAGGAATTACTAAGAAAATCATAAAAGTTTTTATTGATCATTGTAATTAGATATATAATATATAAGGACAAATATACAAAATTAAATTATTTTTTAGACTTTAAAAAAATAGATATTTTTTTTTGTTTTTATCTTTTATATATATATATATATATATATATATAGAGAGAGAGAGAGAGAGAGAGAGAGAGAGAGAGAGAGAGAGAGAGAGAGATTTCATTAATAATTGTTATACTATTTTTACAATTTGCCATAGTTTTTAAAATATTTTATAATATTTGTTTTTGAAAAAAAATATGTTAAACTTTTTTTTTAGAGAGAGTTTTGACCTATGACGTTCGCTCTTAATAATAACTCTTTATCATCAGACCAAGACACCAATAAGTTTTTGGTGTAGGTGGGGATTGAATCCCAAATCTCTTATTTAACTATCAGAGACTTTACTAGTCGAGCTAGCTGGAACCCACAAAAATATGTCAAACTTGAACTTACATAATAGATATCTTCCACGTAACTTAATTTTTTTCATTTTAATTTTTATTCCATTTAATTATATTATCAAAATATTTTTTATTAAGTTGTGCATCGCACGGGCATAATACTAATATATATATATAATCAAAGCCTTTAAATCTCTCACAATTTTTCAAGTCAGTATAATATTTAAATAAAATTATCATTTTATTTAAATAAAATTATTTATATTTAGTCCAAACTTAACAATGAGTGAAACTCTATCTCTCTAACAAGTCCAACTTAAACTCAAACTCAAATTCATCATTATCATTTTTTTAAAACAAAAAATAAAATTATCATTTTATTTAAATAAAATTATTTTTATTTAGTTCAAACTTAACAAGAAGTGAAACTCTATCTCTCTAGCAAGTCCAACTTTAACTCAAAATCATCATTATTATATTTTTTATAAAAATTATTTTTGTTTAATCAAAACTTAGTAAGGAGTAAAAATTTATCTCTCTAATAAGTCCAACTTAAACTCAAACGCAAACGTTGATAATCTATATAAAAATAAATAGTGAAACTCTATCTCTTTAACAAGTCCAACTTAAACTCAAATTCAAGCATTAATAATCTATATAAAAACAAGAATTATGATAGGACTAAAAAAAAAATAAAGAAAAAAAGAGACTGGCATTGAAAATAGGACTAAATAAAAAAACTCACGTTAGATTAAGAAAAAGAGAGAAAGAGAGAGAGACTCCTCCCCCCCTCAAAGTCCTAACAATTACCACCTCAAAACCCTAAACTTAACTTCACTTTAAGAATAAAAAAAAATAGAGAGAGACTCACATCACAAAACAAAAGTTAGGACTAAGAAAAAAATAGAAAGGAGTTTTATTAATGAATTTTATGTCGAATTTGTTTATATTGCTATTATTAATAAAATTTCAATTCAACATATGTGGATATTTGTTTATATTGTTGTAAGGTCACAATTTGGTGCCTATACCCAACAGCACAAAGGGAATAAGCCCAAAAAGCCCAATATAATGAAATTTGTAGAGAGTGAACTTTAAATCTAGGTTCTAGGGATGTTGGATAATAAAGATAATGAGCTAGTTTACTACATCACGTAAGATGAACATTTATGCAACAGAATCTCTCCTCGGACGTAAGCCGAGAACAGTTTATAATATCTTTCCCTCAATAGATTACAATTAGAGATGGTGGTGTGTACAGTGTTTTTTCTCTTTCTTCCCCGATCTCCCTCTTGAATGCCCTCCTTTTTCTTTTATATTCTTCTCCTTCTTATCTCCATCATCCACGTATGGATTAGATCACCAATGTAGATACTTGTCCCATCCACCGCCCTCTTGAAGCCTTCAAACAATAGCTGTAAGGTTGGTCACCACTGTTCAGATGTCATTTCCTCATTAATGCAGTCAGAGAGGTAGGTGCAGAGTCTTTAATGTGGTGGTAGCAGTTTTTTCTAGGATATTTCTCACTTGTCTTCCTCTCTGTGCTCTTGTGAAACACATCTTCATCCACAAAACCTTTTAGACTCTCCTTCTAAACATCATGACGTATCATATGATCTACACTTCATTTGGCCGAGGAGATGCCCCTCCTCGGACTATTTCCAGCAGCCTTTATCTCAACAGTTTGCTTGTGGGCTTTTAAGTTTAATATTGTTACTATCATTAAACCATCCTCTGACTCGCCATTACCTTTGGATCAGGCCCAAAAACAAGCCCTGGACTTTTTGTCCTCACAATTGTTATTAATGAATTTTATCTTTTATGTCGAATTTTTTATTTGCTTTCATACGTGCCTAAGATTTTTTTTCTATCTTATTATTTTGTTATGTTTAGAATTAATTTTCTTTTGAGTATTTGAGTTAATCTCCATATTTATATTGACATTGTTTTCGTGGGTTTGGTTTTTGAGTTGAAATTTCTACTAATTATTTTTATATATTATACATGGCAAATAAAGCATCCCTATTTTTTTGGAGAAAAATCAAAACTGCAACCTATATCTTCCAGCCTAGGGAACGATAAATTTTTTTTTTTGGTATGCTATATTTAAATTTGTTGAATTTGGTTTGGTTTTGAAATAGAATTTGGAGATTCTATAAATTTTGAAGTTTTAAGTCTTGGTGTGCCTTCCTCATATCGTGGTTTTTGTTTATATATTTGCAGTTTATATTAGTTTTGAGTGTGTATGTATATATAATTATTTGGAGTTTTGCTTTATTAATTTAAGAATTATAAATTACTTTGTAGGTTTTGGTAACTATGCACTTGCAACTCAATAACATTCAATGTTAGACAACACTTCTAAACTATAGAAAAGTATAGAAGTTAAATATTTCTTCATTTTTTTAGAATCAATAGCTTTTCCGTGTATCACACGTATTAGCGACTAGTATATTATACCATAAAAGTTGGGCTTAGACGTTGTAGTTGCGCCAAGTGGCTTTACCAAATTGTAGATTTTTTTTTTTTAGATTTTAAAAATATATATAATTTTTCTTTTCATATAATTCTAAATTGATAAAAATATTAATTTGATTACAATCCAAATTCTTCATATAATCCGTCTAATCCTTATTTAATCTTAATTATATTACAATCTAAATTCTTCATCTAATCCTATTTTCTTTTTCCTATAATTCTAAATTGATAAAAATCTTAATTTAATTACAATCCAAATTCTTCATATAATCCATCTAATCCTTATTTAATCTTAATTTGATTACAAACTAAATTCTTCATCTAATCCTTATTTTTTACGTGTAGTGTATAATAAAAAAAAGCAACTTTTTTTTTTTAATTACTACTGTAAGGTCCAAATTTTCCTAATGGTCCTAAGTCCAAGTTACAAATAGCAGAGGCCCATTATGAATCTCGGCCCAAGACAATAAAGTTTTGTAGAGATGGAAACAAACAACAGAGAAACATACTGGCCCCGAGGACTCTTATCATCACTGTTTCTTCCAATTCTAACTCTTCTCTCACTACTCTCTTGGTTGTACTTTTCTGTTTTTTCTTCATCCCCATTCTCTTTCATCCCTCCTCCTATTTATACCTTTTGTTTTTATCATCCCAACCCTTCATCTCGTTCCTCTTCCTCTTTGCTTTGGCGACACCTGTTCTCTCCTTTGCAGAGAATAATGGTGGTAAAAATATTTGGAGATCCTCTTCACTGTTCAGGTCACTTCCTCATTAATGTTGAGAGTAAAGCTGTCACATCCTTATTTATTGCGGTCAGGAGATCTTATCTCCAGAATTCAATGCTTCCGGATATTTGCGGATGCCTACGATGACTGTTCATAGCTCCTCGGGTCCTCGGCCCCCGACCTAAGCGGGATTTTATTTCAATTGTTTAATGATCCTCGGGTCCTCGGGTCCCCACAACTATACTACATGCTTTAATGCATCTTTAATTCAAGAAATTGTTTTATATTTTTAGATTTAAAAAATATATATAATTTTTCTTCTCTTATAATTTCTAAATTGATAAAAATTTTAATTTAATTACAATCCAAATTCTTCATCTAATCCATTTAACAAACAAGTTTAAGTTTAAGTAAGACTCTTGTTTTATTTGTTCTTATCGACTTATTTGGATAAAGTAACAATAAGTATTGTATCAATTTTTTGTAAAGTCACAGATACCACACCACCACACATGGTTGCGGAGATGTAGATGATGATGGAGAGGATGGACTTCATTATGAACGCCCTCAAGGGACGGGTGTCGAATGACCTCGACAAATTGGTCCACAGGATGGATTCACCTTTCACAGAACTCGTCACTTCCTTCTCCCTCCCCACAGATAGAACCCTATGACGAGTCTAAGGATCCATTGGATTAGGGCTGTAAATTAACCAAGCCAATCGTGTTTGTTTGTTTATAAATAAATCAAGCTTGAGCCTTAGTTTTAGACTCGTTTAAAAAACAAGCCGAGCCCAAACAAAAAAATTTGTTCACGAACAAGCTTGTGAGCTATTAGGCTTGATATACAATAATTCAAGTACAGACTCATTTATAAGTTTTATATATGTTAGCTACATATACTCATTATGCATAACTTAATAATTACATGACCAACATGAGACCACTACTTATATTACCTTAATTTTTTCCTTCCCTTTAAACTGATTAAGAACCACTTTAGACTATGGTTACATTTCAAAATAAATAAATAATTAAGTAGGCCACATACGATCCATCTCTATAAATTATCTAAAGTAAAGTTATGAAACATGTTAGTATTTTCTCATTCATAATAGTTACAAACATGTATTTTTCTAGTCCTTCACCATCTAGCGTGAATGTAAAAATTGTATTTTGAACAATTGCTGAAGCTATAGATAAGGAATGATGAATGAATGAATTTAATTATGTAAATTATTAATTTGAATAATAGCTAATCATAAGCAAGACTAGATGCATGATAAAATGAGTATACTATTTTCTTTTTCTTTTTACTTAATTTTAGAGATTTAAGCATTTAATAATGTAATTTTTTTAGATCTCAAGATCAAAGACTTGACCTGAGCTCGACTTTGAGCTTGGTATTAAGCTTGAGTTTGGCTTGACTAATTAATCAAGCCAAGCTCAAGCTTTTTGGTTTTCCCACGAGTTCAAGCTCAAACACTATTTTTAGACTTATCACAAGCTCAAGCTTTTGATTTTTCCTGATGAGCCAAGCTTGAACATGCATTACTTGACAAAGCTCAGCTCATTTACAGCTCTACATTGGATCACTTGGAATCATTCAAGACCCTCACGCACTTGCAAGGGGTCCTATATGAGATCGTATGCTGAGTATTCCAGACCACGCTGAAGGACCTACAAAGGTATAGTTTAGCAAATTGACGCCTAACTCCATTAGCACCTTCAAGGAATTAAGCGCACAGTTCGCTTCGCACTTTATTGGGGGGCACAGGTGCAAAAGGTCCACCGCATGCCTGATGAGCATCAAGCAGCATGATGATGAGACACTAAGATCATACATAACGCAGTTCAACAACGAAGCCCTTTCAATAGATGAAGCGGATGACAAGATACTGGTTGCTGCATTCACCAATGGCCTACGGAAGTGGAAGTTTTTGTTCTCCTTATACAAAAATGACCCGATGACCATGTCAAACGTGCTTTACCAAGCCACCAAGTATATGAACACAGAAGATACACTACTGGCTCGAGAGGAAAAGTTCAAGAAGAGGGATAGACAAGAAGACGCACGGTAAAAGAGAGGACGAAAGACCTTTAGAATAGGAGACCGAGGGGAGGATAGGCGCTCCAAGCCACCCATTGGAAGGTTTTCAAATTTCACCTTGCTAACTGCTCCAATCAATCAAGTTCTGATGTAGATCAAGGATGATACAACCTCGACATGGCCGAGCAAGTTAAAGGGAGATCCGAGCAAGAGATCTAGAGACAAGTATTGCCGCTTTCATCGTGAGCACGGTTATGACACTTTTGAATGCTATGACTTGAAGCAATAGATCAAGGCCCCCATTAGATAGGGAAAACTACAATGGTTCGTTAGCAAAGAAAGGACGGACCCATCACAGGAACAGGCTGGTAGAAGGGAAGGCGAGCGCCCCAAACCAACTTTAGGGTACATAAGGATGATTGTAGGGGGCATTGCAACATCTGACTCATCTAGGAAAGCCCAAAAGACTTACCTTAGGATGGTTCAAAACGTCTAGCAGACAGGTTTCATTTCGAAGATGGCGCAGGTTGACAACCCTATAGTTGGGTTCTCGGAGGAAGATGCTCGACGTCTCCACCACCCCCACGACGATGCACTGGTTGTTAGCATACGAGCAGGAGATTACAACACTCACCGGATCCTAGTTAACAATGGGAGCTCTGCTGATATTCTTTATTACCCGGCGTTCCAGCAAATGAGAATTGAGAGAGAATGGCTCATTCCAACCAATGCACCACTCGTCGGGTTCAGAGGAACGAAAGTATACCCCCTCAGTGTAGTTACATTGCCCACGACGGTTGGTGATTACCTTCAACCGATTACCAAGGATGTCACATTCCTTGTCGTAGACTGTTCCTCCGCTTACAATGCCATACTGGGCTAACCTACCCTCAATTAGTGAAAAGTCGTAATTTCAACTTATCACTTGATGATCGAATTCCCAACTGAGTAAAAAGTAGGAGAAGTACGTGGAAACCAAGTGGTAGCAAGCAAGTGCTACATAGTGATGTTGGAGATGGACGACCACTTATAGATTATGAGCATAGAAGAGCAACTGATGGTTGCAAAGCCCGTTGAAGGGTTAGAAGAGATACTTCTTGACAACTCCTAACTTGAGCAGACGACCAGGATCGACACCCTCGCCAGTCCACTTGTTCGCCAAGCAATCAAGACATTCCTCAGAGAGAACCAAGATGTCTTTGCTTGGAGCCACGAAGACATGACCGAGATCGACCCTTCAATTATGGTTCACAGGTTGAAGGTATCACCCTCTTTTCCCCCCATCTGTTAGAAGAAGCGAGTGTTCGCCTAGGAGTGAGATAGCTCCGTAGCGAAATATTAGCACATTAGATTAGGAGGAATGTCCAAGTTTATGTGGTCAACATGCTAATGAAAAGCCAATGAGAGGACGACCATTTGGAGGACCTCAAGGATACCTTCAATACCCTTCGCTCTTATAACATGAAGCTCATTCCAAGCAAATGTGCATGTGGGGCAACGATAGGAAAATTCCTAGGGTTCATGGTGTCACAGAGGGGCATTGAGGTCAAACCAGACAAGATCCGGGCCATAATGGAAATGACACCACCTAGGAACATAAAATAAGTACAAAGCCTCAATGGCAAGGTAACAGCACTGAACAGGTTCGTGTAAAGCCCAATGGACAAATGCTTACCTTTCTTTCACATGTTGAAGAAGTCCTTTGAGGGGATGGCCAAATTTGAACAAGCATTCGAGGACTTAAAAGCATACCTCTCTTCCCCACTGTTACTAAGTCCCTCCAAACCTAGGGAAGAACTATTTCTCTACCTGGCCGTCTCCCTAGCTGCCATCAATGTGGTCTTAGTCAGAGAAGAAGACAAGGTGCAAAAGCCTGTACACTACACTAGCCGAGCACTCCAAGGTGTAGAGGGGAAGTACCCCCTGATGGAAAAGCTAGCCTTCGCCTTAGTGACCACAGCTTGCAAACTCAAATCATATTTCTAGGCCTATACTATAGTTGTTCTAACAGACAAGCCCATACGAAGAGCAATAAGCAATCCTGCAACTGCTGGATGGATGGTACTATAGGCAATTGAGTTAAGCGAGTTTGACATACAATACTACCTACGCACTGCAATGAAGGGACAAGTAGTTGTTGACTTCATCACGAAGTTCACCAACATGGAAGGCTGAGGGATAAAAGAGCACCCTCAATGGAGTGTCCACTCGGATAAATCATCCAACAGCCAAGTTAGTGGAGCAGGTATAGTACTCCACTCTCCAAAAGCGGATGAGATCGAATGCATGGTTTGTCTCAACTTCCCTACGACCAACAATGAGGCAGAGTACTAAGTTTCAGTGGCAGGTTTAGATCTCACCTAAGCAGCAGGGGCCACAAGTATGGTTGTTTATTACGATTCTCAGGTGGTCACAAGTCAAGGGAACAACGACTTCGAATGCAAAAGTGAACGGATGAAGAAATACTTGGAGCAAGTAAGGAGATGGGTGGTCAACCTTCGGGCCAAGTTTGTTCCAATCCTAAGGAAAGAGATCGATCCAGCCGACCGTCTTGTCAAGGCCGCCTTAGCAGAACACATGCTAATCCCCAGTAAGGTACTTTATTTTGTTCAACTTTCACCTTTGATAAAGGGTGTCGATGTGCAGGAAATAGGCTTGGACAGTAATTGGACCACACTGATAGTTTCATACTTGAAAGGCGACACACTACCTGACGGTAAGAAGTCCGTAAGAAAGTTAACAATTTAGGCAGCACGATTCGTCCTAATAAAGGATGTCTTGTACAAAAGAGGCTTCTCCCGACCGTACTTAAGATGCCTAAGCCCCGAGGAAGCAGATTACGTCATAAGGGAAGTTTACAAAGGAATCTGTGGAAACCATTCGAGGTCACAGTCACTAGTGCATAAGCTGATTCGGGCAGGATACTACTGGCTTACCACGTAGAAGGATGCCCAAACCTATGTCAAAGCTTGCAACAAGTGTAAGAGGTTTGGCAATATCATCAAAAAGCTAACAGAAAAGTTCACTCTGATGACAACTCTGTGGCCTTTTGCCCAATGAGGGTTAGATATCATGGGCCCATTCCCGACAGTGGTAAGACAACTAAAATTCCTAGTGGCCGGTATAGATTACTTTACCAAACGGGTGGAAGCTAAAGCACTGGCTACCATCACAGAGAAAAACGTACGGAGCTTCATCTAGAGAAACATCATCTGCAAGTATGGAATCCCTAAAGTATTGGTCTCAGACAATGAAAAGCAATTTGACAACAAGTCATTCAGGGATTTTTGCTCACAACTGGATATCAAGAATCACTACTCCTCACCTATCCACGCTCAGGTTAATGGACAAGTTAGGGTCACGAACCAATCCTTACTCAAAATTATCAAGACTAGGCTCATGAGGGCAAAGGGTGTATGGCCAAACGAGCTGCCAAGTGTACTATAGGCATACAGAATGACGGCCAAAACACCTACAGGAGAGACACCATTTAGACTAGCATATGAGAGCAAGACTGTTATCCCTGCTGAGGTCAGACTCACAAGCTACAGGGTGCAGAGTCATGATGAGAATGGTAACAATGAAGCCATGCGCCTACAGCTAGACCTAGTGGACAAGGTCAGGGCAATAGTCGAACAAAGGTTAGCATGATACTGGGACCTCATAGCCAAGCACCATATTACCAGAGTCAGACACAGGGACTTCTAAGTTGGAGACATCGTCTTAAAGAAGGTGACGGGCACCACAAGAGATCCATCCTAGGGGATGCTAGGATCCAATTGGGAAGGACCTTACAGAATCGTTTCATGGCAAAGGAAAGGCACCTATCACCTGGAGACACTGGACGAAAAAAATTTGCATCATCCATGGAACACCAAGTACCTAAAGAAATACTACCAATAGACGATGGCATCAAACCACTCCTCATTTCCAGTTTATTCCTTTCTAGTTTTTTATTATTATTTACAGTACTTTTTAATCCCAAATGGCAGCTTTTCATCTTTTTTTCAAGAATAATTTTTGGCTTAAGCACGTATTTATCATAATAAGAGAAGTTATTCAGATATGTCATATGTATATACATCTCTACAAAGCCGCATTTACAACTAAGTCCTTATCTGGACGGATGCATCCAAAGGGATGCCATAAAATTTATACAAGTCCATAAGTGGACGGACGTGTCCCAAAGGATGCCTTAAGATTTATTAAAGTCCTTAACTGGACAGATGCATCCCAGAAGGGTGCCATAGAATTTATTTCTAAGTCTCTAAGTGGACGGATGCATTCCAAGGGGTACCTTGCAATTTATTAAAATCATAGAGTGGGCGGGTGATCCTAAGGGACGAGTACATCCAATAGGTGCCTTGTAATTTATTAAAGTCCTTAACTAGATGGATACATCCCTAAAGGATGACATAAAATTTATTTAGGTCCTCATGTGGACGGATGCATCTCAAAGGATGCCTTTAGAGTTTATCTCAAAGCCTTAAGTGAACGGAGGCATTCCAAAAGATGCCCTAGAACTTGTATAAGTCCTTAAGTGGATGGGTGATCCTAAGGGACGGGTACATCCAATGGGTACCTTGCAATTTATTAAAGTCCTTAACTGGACGGAGCATCCCCAAAGGATGACATAAAATTTATTCAGGTCCTCATGTGGACAGATGGATCTCAAAGGATGCCTTTAGAGTTTATCTCAAGTCCTTAAGTGAACGGAGGCATTCCAAAAGATGCCTTAGAACTTATATAAGTCCTTAAGTGGACAGGTGCATTCCAAGGGAGGCTCAAATATATAGAAGTTCTTATGTGGAAGGGCGCATCCTAGGGATACCCTGAAGAATATACAAGCCCTTAAGTGGACGGACCCATGGGTACCTTAAAGAACATGATAATTCAAAATTAGTTATTAAGATGTGAAAGTGGATAGACCATGATTATCTAAAAGGTCCAGCCCACGATATGGATAGACTATGGTTATCCTAAAAATCTACTAAGTCATAAAGCAAACGGATCACTCTTAGAATAATCCAAAACATTCAAGTAAATGGATGCAAGATTCAATATCTTTTAGATAGAATGGAAGCAAATAAACTTGTAATTGAAAAACCCAAAAAACTTGTGGGAAATGTTAAGATTACACAATATTTTTACTCAAAATAATTTCCACAAAAAAAACTACAAAAGTCTAGGGCTGGTCAATAGGGGCCTCCTCGTCCACCATTCTCTCAGCTACCTTGGCCTCGTCAACTGGACGGTTCTCATCCACGATGGATCTAGCTGGGGTCTAGGCCACATCATCCAAAGAGACCCAAGACACATCCAAGTCAGGAAAAAGAGCCTTGACATGACGGAGGTACTCGTTAAATCCATCAGCATAGCAGCCACCAAGCGCGGCAAGGAACCCTTCGAGCTTGCGAAACTCCATCTTTTTGTCCTCCTTCACTTGACAGACCTGCTTCCTTAAAAAAGAGACCTCCCCCTCCTTGTCTTTGATCACCTTCTTTAGCTCCTCCATTTGATTCTTCGTCTCCTCTAGAGCCTTCCTTGTGATGTCAAGTTTTTTTACCTAAACCTCCTACGAGGATTAAAGCTCATTACGCTCTATCTTCGCAGTCTCGGCCTTCTCCTTTAGACGATTCATCAGCTTCTTATAGGCCATGCAATGGTCCATTAGGCCCTTCATTATTAGCACCCCCTGTAAAAGTAAAATACAAGGTTAGAAATGGGGGTAAGTGAGAGACGGAGGGAAAGAGGACGGAGGGGAAAATAGATGGTCACACACCTGAGCCAAATTGAAGAGGTTGGTTTCCCCCATGGCCTTCATTGCATGATTTCCCAGGTCTTCATAATCCTCGTCCCTAACGATGGATGAGAGCTACCCGAGAGAGCACATCGCGAGTCTTCGCAGAGGAGGGAGGCAGTGCTCAACAACGGGACCTTTGGCCAATGTCAAGCCTTTCCTAACCCCGTTGATAGGCCACAAACGTGTTGACCCCTTGTGATTAATTAAATTGATTAATTAACCGTGTTATTAATTAATCAAGTTAACATGCAAATTCACGTGGCAGCACAAACAAATCACCAAAAACTAAATTATGCAGCAGAAAATAAATGACACGGTGATTTGTTTATGAATGGAGAAAACCTAACGGCAAAAACCTCACCAGGTGATTTAAGGTCACCATTCCCAAAACTCCACTATTATCACAACAAGCGATTACAAGCAAGGAATCCGAGTATCTTACCAACCTACAGTTGAACCTTTACCCCAATACCTAATTGGACTTGTTCTGTAGTGATAGTTTCTCCTTTTGATGCATGGCTCCAAGTACGTGACGAACCAATTACGCGAATCCAAGTACGCGACTTCAACTCACCAACTAGAGAGAGAGTTGTTGGCTGCAAAGTTCTTCAAATCATTCACACGATGAAGATCAAAAAGATGATTGGTTACAAAACCCTACGGTGCATAATACATAGCAACTTCTTCAGAGAAGATGAACTAGGGCATGAACTTTGTCTTTGATCACAAATTGCATGAATAAGGATTACTCAATGCTTGTGCAACTTGTATCCCTTTGATGGCCTTTAAAACAATCCTTTTATATGTCTAGGGTTAGGAGAAAAGAAGTCTCAAAGACACATTCACGGATTGGAATTAAAATAGAGCTGAAAATCTATTTTCTTTAAATCTCGACAGATAGAGATGTTGAGAATTTGTCAAGAAGCTATCGAGCCTCGAGGCTGAAACAACTTCTAAAGCTCGATAGATGCATGTGTCGAAACTAGGTGTCGAGCTTTAGTAACTTGCACTTTCCAGCTTATTTCTTGGACAGACTTGATGACTTCAACACTTGATCTTGAAACATAGTTTCTTGAAGCGTTAAACACATCCTAAATCTACCCAACTACGAGTAAAGTGCGTTTTGTCAAAGGATAAGCCAATTATACAAAATAGTGACATATGTCAACAACTTAAACTACATATGTCCTAACAATCTCCCCCTTTGGTAATCCGTAACAAAACCACAACAAACAAATGAACATATGAAAGAAGTCATAAAACACTTAACTCATATTCACTTGTTGAATATAATAAAATATATCCTAATACAAACTCTTGAAAAACTTTGCAAAAAGAGAGTTTATGGCAAGTAGACTTTGACAACCTGTATTTCTGAAATACTTTTAAACAAAACACATCGAGGCATCTTTGTGTGAAGTAGAAATAATAGATTGCATATAAGTAAAAGAAACACGTGTATAAAGACAGAAAAGAAACAACACATGGGGAGATAGGTGAAAGAAACATACATTAACATATATATTAAGAAATAAGCACAATGTATGTCAATAAATGGTCACAAGACCGGGGTACATGATCAATGTATCTCTAAACAGATAGACAAGAAAAGAAATACATGTAATCCTCACTACATCCCTCATATCAATACTCTCCCTATCAAAAATGTCCTATACTAGCTCTCCCCCTAAGTATGACTACTCTCATACAAACTACTCCTCTTTTTTGTCACGAGTGACAAAGGGTAGAGTGTCAAGTAGACATCTCATCAGAAGAGCTCGCATCTCCATCACCATCATCAGAAGCATCATCGTCATCACCGGCATCATCATCCTTAGTCTCAGAAGTGACATGAGGAGGCGGAGGAGAAACCTCTGAGGCAAAGCCGCCCAAAGTCGCCTATCACTTGGCGATGTGACCAACACGAGCATTCACCTGATACAACTCCATGGAGAGTGCATCGAGGTGACTATCCATGCTCTGAAGATGCGCCATGATGTCTCTAAGAGTGACATCGCTCGAAGAAGAAGAGGGAGCAGATGTCGCTCGAGCAAATCTAGAGGGAGTTAGACGGGAGGAAGGAGCAGTAGAATCCAACTGTCGCGATCTGAACTGTGCCTCACTACGTTTTACGGTAGCGGCGTTTATGGCAGACATAACATGAAAAGGATCGAAAGATGGAAAAAGGGATGGAAAAACAACGAAGAATCCTCGTGATAGCGGAAGGGAAAATAAGCTTATCACGAGTGGGCGTATCTCTATAGACATCTATGATAGAGAAGATAAAGTGTGAAGGGAAGTCTATAGTAAGATGCTCTAAAAGAGACAACAAAAATCGAGCCCGAGGCTCTGTGATAGAGTTGTAGTGAGATAGTGGGTGCAAAACAAAAGTCATCACCATGTTAAGGAAACGAGGACCTTTAGCGAAAGGCCTACATAGTGTATACTAATGATCTCCCCATGCGGAAGGGCCCTCACAGAATGCAGAGATCATCTCGTCTTTGGACACAGTCCATAGACGCTCACATCTAGGGTAATCAGGATAATCCACCCTCGGAACGTGAAGAACCTCGGAGACCAACTCCGAAGTAACAGCAAAGTGTGTAGCTCGAATGCTAGAATAGAAGAGAGGTACTGAAGAATCAATCCCGTGGATGTTAGAGTAAAACTCCTGTATCAACACGAGAGGACAAGTGACCGGGACGTCACACAGTGACTCCCAAGCCCGACTGTGAATGACATCGGGTAGGTCAGTGTCGGCAAAGTCTGCCAGGATAACTTGGCATTCTGAATGAACACCTCATTTAGAGAAGTTCTCATCACGGAACCAGACAGACATGGGAGTAGAATCAGAAGAAGAAGAAGAAGAAGATCCCTTAGAATGCAGAGGGTTCTGGGTTGGAATGGATTTACGCTTAGGTGCCATAGACACTACTAACGCAAACATAGAGAGAGAAAGAAAGAGAGAAACACACAGAAAAGTCCCAAACAGTTCAATATAGGAAGAGAATATTGAAAAGAAGGAACGTATGCATGGGAAATGCATGAACATGTGACATACAATATAAAAATATCATGGGCTCAGCCTAATCCAATCCTACCAGCACACAACAAGTTTGCACACATCTAAATACATGAAAATACTGTTAGAATGCTAATGTGATGCAATGCATGTAGATTTAAAGATCAAATCTATAAAACCAACCCAAAAATTTCATTAAACACTCATCAATTTTGAAAAACCCCAAACGTTTTCAAAAACCTCAAAATCTAGGTTTTTAAAACATGAAATGCATGAAGGATGAGGGGATTGAAGCTTGCCAAGTGAGGAAGATCTTGAGAAAAGCTTGAAGAATCCTTAGGAGGGGGTTTAGGGTGAATGAAAGAGGTGTTGGGAGAGAAAACAGTGAAGTATCGAGAGCGAGATCGAGCCAAATGAGAGAAAAAACGCGACAAACCCATATATAGTCCTTCAGTAATTCTCGACAGATGCAGGTATCGAGAGGTGTCGAGACAGCTATCGAGATAGGTATCGAGAAAAAAAACTTCGACAGATACAACTATCGAGAACATGTGTCAAGACAGAAAGATCAACCACTAAAGAATCTCGATCAATCCAGAAGCTGTCGAGAAGCTATCGAGCAGACAGAAAGTTTCCCGATCAATCCACCAGGTGTCGAGAATGTGTCGAGACTGCGATAAGAAAAAGATTGAGAAACTCGACAGACAGCTAGGTGTCGAGAAGGTATTGAGGAGGTGTCGAGATTGCCTTAAAAACAGGTTTTCAAGAGAGGAAAAATACAGCCATGAATGCAATCATGTATGCAACTCAACCAATGATTCAAGTAACACATTTAGCTCTCAAAATCATCTCTTATCAACAAATATAAGCACATGGATCCCAAAACACGCACACATACACTAAACAAGTCTAACCAATTTTATATTTAAAAAATGAGTTACGACAGTTTAGTGAGCATACATTAACGCATGTAAATCTTGTGATGGCCAAATCACATTGTACCTGCACATGTATCAAAAATAGCAAAGAATATTGCGTGTTGTGTGTGGAAATATCGCAATATTACATAAGTGTCTCAATGTTATGACGATTTGAGATATGAAAAAATCACTTTAACTCATACACAATCACAACTGTTTGATGGGGACTATCACCTTTGAGGTACATACTATAACTCCCACATCTCCTAGAAAACACGCTTGCAACTATATTTTAAATCATTTTAATCTTTTTGCTTTTATTTCTTTGCATATTTTCTTTCATTAAACATATCATGCATAGGCATATAAGAGAAAGAAAAGAAAAACTCAATTATGTTAAACTTTTGACATTGCACTTTTGCTATGCCGAAGCATACAGATGTCATTGACATTGCACTTTTGCTATGCCGAAGCATGCAAGATGTCATATCATGATTGGCGAGTAACAGTGGTGAGATGGTTATTTATGCTTTTCTCTTAGGATTTTCTAGTCCTACCTGTCAAAAAGAGTGATACGAGTGTTAAGTACAAGAGATCACTTAATCTTACTCATCACAAACACAGAGCTATAAAGCTCACTTGCTTAGTTGTGCATAAGAATGCTCATCTAAGCTACAAGAGATACAAAGTTTAGAAAACTCTGTTTTAATGGCTATTTTAAGGTTCACAAGAACCAATATACACAAACACACACTATTTTTGTATTTTTCAATTTTTCAATTTTTTGTTGTTTTTTTTTTTTTCCATCAAAATAGCTAAACTAAAACACAAAACTGAAATCGCACAACAAAATCATGTTAAAGAAAGCAAAACAATGCATAAACTAGACTGACTCAAAATAGTAAAGCAACACTCAAGTAATGCAAAACAATAAAACGGGAAGAGAGAGAAGAAGTGAACAAAGTCACTTAGAGCCCTTTTCCTTCCACACCTTGGAAGAGCCTTTCCTTTTTGCCAACCTTTGAACAGGTGATGAGGGGGAAGAGTTTAAACCGTTCAAGTTCGAAAGGAACACGAGGGATTTGAGAATGTCTCGAAGAGGAGCAAGAGAGGTCTGAAGTTGATTCTGGTTCCCAGATGCTATCATGCCATTGCTTTGTTGAGTGGCTAGCCACTTGTAGCAATTTGGTCGAGTATGACCAGCAACACCACAATGATAACAAAGATGCTGCTTCTTTTGTTTGGGCTTTTGAGAGATAGCCTTCTTAGTCCTAGGATTTCTAGTTTCCCTTTTCTCAAGCTTAGGGGGTGCTCATAGGATAGACTTGCCCTGGTCTAAGTTCTCACTTGCTAATTCAGTTTTAACTTCTTTATTCTCAATTTTAATGTTATTAGTAGGAAGAACAACAATAGTAGTACTAGCAGAAGGAGTATTAGAGAAAGAGAATTCATACCCCAATCCTGTACGATCCGAAGAAGATTTCTGAACACTTAGCATCTCATCCAGCTTTGCACTTAATGTCCTCTCCAATTGTGCTCTAACTTGAAACAGCTCCACTTCAAGCTTCTTGGTCTTCTTAGCCAAGAAATTGTTCTCGAATCTCAGTACCCTAATAGTCTGATTTGCTTCATCAACCTTAGTGGAAAGCTTCTCACGGTTAAGTTCCACATCACTGAGTTTCTTGGTGGCCAGCCTATAGAGCTTCTCATGCTTCTCAAAAAGCTTGTACAGTTTCTCATAGGCGGTATGGATATCATCTTGATCATCCATAGTTTCAAACTTGGCATCCACCAATTCCTTTTCTTCATCTACTTCTTCAGTAATCCCATCAATGGGATTAACAGTGGCAGTGAAGGCATTCAAGATTCCGTCATCTTCATTGTCAGAATCATCCTCGGGCTTCGTGTCGCTTAAGGTAGCAGCAAGTGCCTTGCTCTTCCCAATGCTCCTGAGGTAAGTTGGACAATCTTGTTTCATGTGTCTAAAACCTTGACACCAAAAGCATTTCAGTCCAGCGGGAACAGTGTACTGACCACCATGAAGCCTTTTCCATTGGCATTTTTCATGAATTTCTTGAATTTCCTGGTGATGTAGGACTAAATTTTAGAATCTTCATTATTTGAAGAATCATCTATATCACTGCTCTTAGCCTTTAGTGCCATGCTCTTGCCCTTGCTCGACTTGCCCATCCTAGTCAGCCCTAGCTCGTAGGTTTGCAAATTTCCAACCAGCTCAGTTAGAGAAATCCTGTCAATATCCTTTAATTCCTCTTTTGCTGTGATCTTAGCATGGAATCTTCGAGCAAAGATTTGAGTACTTTTCTCACTATCTTGGGTTCAAGAATGATTTCCCCAAGATTGAAAGCTGAGTTTACTATGTCTTTGAGCTTTGCATAGAACTCATCAAATGACTCATCCTCCTCCATCTTAATTTCTTCGAAGCTTGTAGTGAGCCTCTGTAGCTTCAAATCCTTGACAGCCTTGATTCCCTCATAGGTTGTCTGGAGAATGGTCTATGCTTCCTTAGCAGTTTTCGTGGAGAATATTTTCTTGAACTCCTCATTGGTGACCACACTGAATAGGGCATTCAATGCTCTACTGTTGAAATTTGCCACCTTGATCTTGGCATCATCCCAATCGGCTGGCGCTTCTGCAGGCTTGGTCCAACCTATCTCCACAACTTGCCACACTTTCTCATCTAATAACTGCAAGAAAACTCTCATGCATACTTTCCAGTATGCATAGTTAGTACCATCAAACAGTGGAGGTATAATAAGAGACTGACCTCTATCCGTGACAAACAGGGGTCAATGGATCACACACAAGGATTAAATCCTAATCAGAGTGTGTCTGCTCTGATACCACTTGATAGGCCACAAATGCGTTGACCCCTTGTGATTAATTAAATTGATTAATTAGCCGAGTTATTAATTAATCAAGTTAACATGCAAATTCACGTGGTAGCACAAACAAATCACCAAAAACTAAATTATGCAGCGGAAAATAAATGACACAGTGATTTATTTACGAATGGGAAAAACCTGACGGCAAAAACCCCACCGGGTGATTTAAGGTCACCACTCCTGAAACTCCACTATTATCATAACAAACGATTACAAGTAAGGAATCCGAGTACCTTACCAACCTACAGTTGAACCCTTACCCCAATACCCAATTGGACTTGTTCTGTAGTGACAGTTTCTCCTTTTGATGCACGGCTCCAAGTACATGAGTAACCAATTGTGCGAATCCGAGTACGTGACTTCAATTCACCAACTAGAGAGAGAGTTGTTAGCTGCAAAGTTCTTCAAATCCTTCACACGATGAAGATCAAGAAGATGATTGGTTACAAAACTCTATAGTGCACAATACGCAGCAACTTCTTCACAGAAGATGAACTAGGGCATAAACTTTGTCTTTGATCACTAATTGCATGAACAAGGATTACTCAATACTTGTGCAACTTGCATCTCTTTGACGGCCCTTAAAACAATCCTTTTATATGTCTAGGGTTAGGAGAAAAGAAGTCCTAAAGACACATTCACGGATTGGAATTAAAACAGAGCTGAAAATCTGTTTTCTTTAAATCTCGACAGATGGAGGTGTAGAGGATTTGTCGAAAAGCTGTCGAGCCTCGAGACTGAAATAGCTTCTAAAGCTCGATAAATGCATGTGTCAAGACAAGGTGTCGAGACAAGGTGTCGAGCTTTAGTAATTTGCACTTTCCAGCTTGTTTCTTAGACAGACTTGATGACTTCAACACTTGATCTTGAAACACAGTTTCTTGAAGCGTTAAACACATCCTAAATCTACCCAATTACAAGTAAAGTGCGTTTTGTCAAAGGATAAGCCAATTACACAAAATAGTGATATATGTTAACAATTTGAACTACATATGTCCTAACACCCGTGATGAAGGGCAAGGGGTAGTTTGGTAGCTAGAGGCGTCTCTTTAACAGCTGTAGTAATTACCAATCTGGACTTTTTTCTGGACAGTCAACTTTTTCCGTCATCTTTCTCTTTATGAACGATTTAAGTAGGCTCGTCCCTCCAATAGGGGGTGTGCCCTCCTCTTATTTGTTCGCCTGCGCGGTGGCTTACTGGCAAATATAAGTTCTCCTCTTGCTGTCTTCCATTTTTGCATCAAAGGGGACCAAAAGAAAAAGTCAGACAAAAGTTACAAAAGCAATTAGAGAAAGGAATAAGCGACAAACTCACGTTGGCATGCTTGTGTGTCGTAACAACGAGTAGTGTCCATAGGATTGGGACCCTTACAATACCAGTGCAAGGTATCTAAGATGACAAGCTTCCTCCACATCCTCTCTTCTAACGGGATGTTAAAAATCTTCTCTAAAAGTTCCACTATTCAAGATCAACCTCTGGATGGTCTCGAGCTGCAACAAGAGACTGTTAGACTAACATAGTAAGACGGACAAAATACAAACAAGCAAAATAAATAGACAAACTAAATTAGTGAATGGACACCTACCAGATGGGGGCAATATACCCCAAGTTCTATCAACAAAGGGCATTTCCTCCCATTCGTCAGGGTGACACACCCAGTTGTCTCCCTTGATGAAGAAATATCGGTTCTTCCAGTTTCGGTTAAAGTCAGGGGTCTCGTACACTAGCTTGAGCACTAGCTTCCTTGGTAGAAAGCTATAAATGTCCCTAGACTTGACGATCTCACTAGGATGGTAATAGTGGAAGAACTCCTCCATGGTTAGGCATCATTGATCCCTACTCAAAACCCCAAACAACACCTCCACCAAGAAAAATCCTCCAAGCATTTAGAGCAATCTGGGTGACGGCTAGTCCTAGGTATTGGAGTAAGCGACAGTGGAGAGCACTCAAAGGCAGTCTAAATCCTACCTTGAACATTTGCTCATAAACTCTGACATCCTCAGCACCACGGTAGTAGCATTTTTCAAAATTGAGGGGTAGATAGATGGGGATGTCGACGGGAATCTGATACCTCTTATGCAAGGCATTGAAGTGACTTTTTTGAATGGTAGAGTTAAAATCATTGACCATCCATAAAGGTGGGAGAACGAACTTCCTAACCCTGTCAGGGCCAACGACGGAGCTAAGAGGAGATTCAACGTTCTCCTCGTTGTTTGAATCTCCACTTGTAGCACTCTATAACCCATCCACATCTGAATCCTTATCCTCTTCCTCGGAAGATGAGATGGTAGACGGAACCCTTTCAAGAGAAGAGGTGTCGGGGTCGCCTTCACCTGATGGGTACACATCATTGTAGCCCGCTTTTTCATAGACACACAATTGTTCACTCGACGCTTCGTTAGACATTGTTACACCTACAAGCGATAGATAAACTTCTAAGACTCTACAGGTCTATATACTTGAAGGGCATATAATACTTAAAAAAGAAAGTTGAAAATGCATAAGTACAAGAAGGAGATCACTTATAGGTATACGAGGAAAAGGGACCAAAATGATATGGTGAACGGATGCACTAAAGTGATGGACTGATAAATCCCAGCAAATGACGGTGGTGCTCTGACATTAGGAAATGATGGCGAAAATTAGAAATGAAGGGGAGAAGCGACATATATAGGGAAAAAGACGCTGAAGACGAAGCAACGCTTTGATCCAAGTAACCAGCCACTACAAAATCGCCACATGCCCCTCAACATTTATGACCTTTAACCACCATGTCAATCAAAGCACACCTCCCTAGAACTAGGTGAAACCATCACCCCACGTGTCTGTCTAGGATGTCGGGTGAGCAATGGACCCATGGAGTGAGGGGGCAGCTGATAGGGATAAATCTCAAATTAGATGGACCCAATTTTCAAAGTTAATAATAAGCGACAGTGATACCAAGAAAGACGATTTGGGCAGCCCAACAAGTCAAAGGACCAACAGACAGAGTCAAGTCTTAAACGGAAGGTAGAGAAACGGACGGACTCCTGACGAACCCTTTAATGTGGACAAACTCGACGGAAATGGGTGACAGCCACGTGGCGCCTACATGGACTAAGTATCTGTTTCAATTGCGCGTTCACGTTTTCAGCTTCTTTTTCTTTTCTTTTCTTTTTTAAGCCGTAGTTGTTGACTTTTCTCCTGTGAACAGTGCACCACCCGTGCACTTTTCATTGGACCCACAAACTTCACTTTTCAATAACTCTTTCATTAAAAATGGGTCCTACAGTACTATTCACACATTTAAAAATTATTTTCTACAGTGTTTTCAATTTTTAGTTTTCAGCAATAAGTTCTATCCAAACGGACCCTAAGTGGCCTCCAAGAATCCTAGAATGGAAATACCTTGCATTCTACGCCCAACCATGATTAGGGGAATCCCTACAAGGAAAGGATCCCTCGAAATACGAGCATTAATGAGAATTTTATCTATAAAGAAATACCCTCTCCACCAAGAAATTAAGGTCGACCCACACTATTATAAAAACCCTCAAAGCTCTCATAAATCAAGGTACACATAATGAGTGTTGGAAAAAATCTAGTTTTATATCTCATACAAAACACACAGCGAAAGCAACAAGCAAGGATCTATTTCATTCATGATTGACAACATGCACTATGTAAATTTCAGAATTTAAGAACAAGATAGCGTACCTTGGTGTGGAGAAATTCAAAACAAAGATTGGAAGCACTTAGGAACACTTTTAATCTTCACTCCAATTTCACTTTACACCCAAGATGTGTGGTCTCTCAATCAGTTTCCAAAGGGAGAATGAAAGTGTGTCTCACACTCTCTCTTTTTTCTCTACGATTTTTTTCTTAAAAAAAAAAAAAAAAATCTGTATGTTTCTCTCTTTATAACTAACTGATTATCTAATTGGGCCTTTCTAATTGGGCTTTAGTGTGTGGCTTGGAGTGGGACCAAAAGGGACCAATAAGACACTAGCTCCAATGGGCCTTGGACTTTTTCCGTCAACTCTTGACAAGTCCAAAGTTACCATTAATTATATTTAATACCACTATATAAATATAATTGCACTCTAGGCCTTGCTAATAAATTTTTTCCCAAGACTTTATTATACAAGCAACCCCTTTATAAAATATTCGTAGTAATACAAAGTCATAAATATAGACTGCCACTTTGAAAATTACTACATCTTAATCCTTGAGTACCCGATTTAATCCTTTAAAGTTATTCATCATATATTTATGAAATCCAATTTCATAAATATATATACTTTAGTAATTTCTTACCAAAGTGGTTGAGCCCAACTCTCTGAATAACCAAACTCATTAAACTTATCTCAAAGGAATATTTTATATCTCCATCAAGAGACTATGAATTCCATCTTGAGAATATATGTTCCATTAACACTAAGTGTGGCTGCCCAACATACTGAGGTTTTGACCGTTATTTTATATCTCATTCCTGATATATCAAAGCAACCTACATGTCATGATCAGGTCCATTATTCTCTCAGGATTAAGAGTTCATGCAAATAAAAGTCGTGAGATTTATTATTCATTTGCCAGTCGTTAGGAGAATAATAAATCACACAGCGGTCCAGTTCAATATGTCTTAACTCTTAAAACATATCAACATATCAACTAGAAGTCACAACTTCCATGATCAAGACAAATCATCTTAGTTGATACGTTATAGTCTTCGCAGATGAAATGCCCAATTTCATTACTGACTACGAACTATAAATTCTGAGTTTACAAAGAACTTGTGATTTATATCTTCTGTGACTTTTCACATAAATCACATACTATGCATCTCATGGACTATATAATAATGTCTAAATATTCATATTACCATTATTTTAGATAAAAAATAAACAATTTTATTAAACACAACATTAAGTCATACATAATGTGATACATAGCATCATACAATAAAATTTAAAGGCACATATCCTAACAATCTCTCACTTGCCCTAAAGACTATTATGCATTAATCTAACTCCCATTCCCTCCAAATGTGACTCGAAGGTCCTTTGAGGCAAGGTTTTGGTAAAAGGATCTGTTAGATTATTTGTACTTTCAATCTTTGCTACCACAACATCTCCACGAGCAACAATATCTCGAATGATATGGTACTTCCTCTTAATGTGCTTTCCTTTCTTGTGATTTCTTAGATCTTTGGATTGTGCAACTGCTCCACTATTATCACAAAACAATGTGATAGGAACTTGCTCCATTCTTACAACACCAAGATCAGAAAGAAATTTCTTGAGCCAAACAGCTTCCTTTGCTGCTTCACAAGCAGCAACGTACTCAGCTTCCATGGTGGAGTCCGCAATACAAGATTGCTTAACACTCCTCCAACTTATAGCTCCACCTCCTAAGGTGAAAACACATCCTAAAGTGGATTTTTTGAAATCTAGATCCGTTTGAAAATCTGAATCTGTATAGCCAATAGAAATCAAATCCTCACTATGGTAAACAAGCATATAATTCCTTGTTCTCCGTAGATACTTGAATATGTTTTACCGCTTGCCAATGTTTTGGTCCTGGATTTGATTGGTATCGGCTGACCATGCCAACTGAATAACAAATATCTGGTCTAGTACAAAGCATGGCATACATAAGACTTCCCACTGCAGAAGCATAAGGAACTTGTCTCATCATATTCTCTTCCTCTTGAGTCTTAGGCCGTTGGTCATCAGACAGAGGAACTCCATGTCTAAAAGGAAGCAATCCTTTCTTGGAGTTTTACATACTAAACCGCTCTAGAACCTTATCTATATATCTAGCTTGTGATAAGCGTAACATCTTATTCTTGCGAACTCGCCAAAGCTTGATCCCTAGAATAAAGTTAGCCTCACCCAAGTCTTTCATATAAAATTGGCTAGACAACCAAACTTTAACCGATGGCATTACCCCTACATCATTTCCAATTAGTAGAATATCATCAACATAAAGCACTAGGAACATCACTACTTTGTCTCGATATCTTTTGTACACACATGGTTCATCAAGATTTTGTTCAAAACCAAATGACTTGATTTCTTGATCAAATCTGATGTTCCATGACCTAGATGCTTGCTTAAGTCCATAAATGGACCTATTCAACTTGCATACCATATGCTCTTGGTTTTTTGCTATGAAACCTATTGGTTGCATCATGTATATTTCTTCTTCAAGATTGCCATTAAGAAATGCAGTCTTGACATCCATTTGTCAAATCTCATAATCATAATGAGCAGCAATGGATAAGAGAATTCTGATAGATTTAAGCATGGCTACTAGCGAAAAAGTTTCATCATAATCAATACCTTCTTTTTGTGTATACCCTTTCGCCACTAGTCTTACTTTAAAGGTTTCAACCTTTCCATCTATCCCTCTCTTCCTCTTGTAAACCCATTTGCAACCAACAGGTTTAATGCCGTTAGGCGCCTTTACAAGATCCCATACATGATTGGAATACATAGAATCCAATTCAGATTTCATAGCTTGGATCCAATGATGTGCATCTATATCATTCATGGCTTCATCATAAGTGTAAGAATCTGATTCAGCCTCTTCTGAGATAGCTTCATAGGTTTCTCCCAAACCTATAAATCTTATAGGAGGCTGAATAATTCTCCCACTACGACGAGGCACTTGTGTACTAGACATCTCTTAAGTAATATCTTGTGGTGTATCTAATACAGCCACATCATCCCTAGTTTCATCTATTGGTTGGTCAACTACAGGTTCATTCATTTCAACCAAGACAACTCTACTTTTAGGAGTATAATCATTCATATAGTCATTTTTCAAGAATTTGGCATTTGTGCTAACAAACACTATATTATCCTTATGATTATAGAATAAACCTCCAACAGTTCCTTTTGGATACCCTACAAAGAAAACCACTTCTGTTTTAGGCTGTAACTTATCAGACTTTCCTTTCAACACATGTGCTGAACAACCCCAAATGTGGAGATGTCTCATACTAGGCTTACGCCCATTCCACAACTCTACAAGTGTTTTAAGAACAGACTTCGAAGGTACTAAATTCAGAAGATACATTGCAGTATTTAAAGCATATCCCCAAAAGGAAATTGGTAGAGTTGAAAAACCAACATGGACCTAACCATATCTAAAAGAATCCTATTCCTTCTTTCTGCTACACCATTTTGTTATAGAGTTCTAGGTGCAGTCAACTGGGATATAATCTCATTTTTAGTCAAGTAATCCTTGAAGTCACCAAGAAGGTATTTGCCACCTCGATTAGATCGAATGGCCTTTATGCGTTTACCTAATTGATTCTCAACTTCAGCCCTAAACTTTTTGAACTTTTCAAAGGCCTCGGACTTCCGTTTTATTAGGTACACATAACCAAATCTAGAGTAATCATCAGTGAAAGTAATGAAATACTCATAGCCACCTCTTGCTTGGATTGACATAGGACCACATACATCTGAATGCACTAGTTCTAGCAAATCTTGGGCTCTTCTACCTTTTGCATTAAAAGGCCGTTTGGTCATTTTACCTTCTAAACAAGATTTGCAAACTAGAAATCTATCAAAGTCCATGGGCTGTAAAAGTCCATCTTTGATTAGTCTTTGAATCCTACTTGAATTAATATGATCTAAACGCAAGTGCCAAAGATATGCTTCACTAATAGAAGGAAACTTTCTCTTTAATGATTTCACATGTGAATTATTATCTAATTCAGAATTGTATAATTCATACATGTTAGGAGTTAAAATATAAAGACCATTCACAATATTGCCAGAACAGATAAACATTTTATCCTTCTTTATTACAACATTGTCTTTCAGGATAACACAATATCCATGCTTACCTAAATAAGTTGCAGAAATTAAATTCCTACGAACATTAGGTACATACAAACAGTCTTCTAATATTAAAACTCTTGACTTAAAACATAAATTAAACACTCCAACAGCTACAACCGGAATCTTGCTCCCATCAGCCAAAGTAAGAAATAGTTCTCTCTCATTCAACTTTCTGGTCTCCTGGAATCCCTGCAAAGAATTGCAGATATGATTAGTACAACCTGAATCCACACACCAGGAATCCGTTGGATTCTGTACCAAACATATTTCAAGAAGAAAGGAACTTTTATTACCTTTATTCTTGGCAACCTTGAATATTGGACAATTCCTCTTCCAATGTCCTTTTTCACCACAATGGAAACACTTTCCTTTACTTTTCTTTCCTTTATCGGCAACCCCTAAAGTAATTTGTTTACCATTTTTCTTAGTGAAGTCCTTCTTCTTCTTCTTCTTCTTCTTCTTCTTCTTACCTTTGCCTTTAGACTTAGGTTGAGAAGTAGAAGCTTCACCCACATTGGCTTCAACACTAGAAGTACCAAGGATGCCTTCCGCCGCCACCAACTCATTCATTAATTTAGACAAAGAATAAATCTTGTTGTTCATATTATAATTAAGTCTGAATTCCTTGAATGATTCCGGTAGTGACTAGAGTATCATATCCACTTGGGATTCTCCATCAATGTCGGCACCTAAAACTTCTAATGTGTTCAGATTAGCAATCATCCTAAGACAATGCTCCCTCACTGAACTTCCTGCAGTCATTTTGGCATTATAAATTTGCGTCATGGTTTCTTGCCTTGCAGAACGGCCTTACTCACCAAACATCTCCTCCAGACTAAGCATGATGTCCGAAGCTAGTTCTACATCCTGCATTTGATGTTGTAGAACATTTGAGATAGATGCTAGGATGTAACACTTGGCCATTTCATTAGATTTCTGCCAACGATCATATCGTTATTTTTCCTCAATAGGAGCACTAATGAAGGAAAGTTAGGACATGATTGAGTAAGCACATATTTGTGCTCTTCAGCAGTAAGAACAATGTCCAAATTCCTTTTCCAGTCAAAATAGTTAGATCCAGTTAGTTTGTTTTGGTTAAGAATAGCAACAAGTGGGCTAAATGATGCCATGATTTAAATCTGAAAATAATAAACATGAATATAAAAAGTAAACTGGACATTATCAAATTTAGCATATAAGCATATAATATAGAATCTTAATAAAACCATAAAATAATATATGCAACGACAACCAAATCCCATATTCAATATCCCTCAGCATAGAGTGAATATTAAATACTATGATTGATTGAGAACTACTCTCATTATTAGTGCTATCATGATAACTCTTATCAAACACTAAAAATATGCCGTTTTACATTTAGCCTCTAAGTAATAATAGCAAAAACTCAGCATAGAGGATACTAAAATACTTAGTCTAGTGTATACCATTGTCTAGAATTATGTGTAGCCACATTTCATCCCTTTAACAAGCTTATTTTGCTAGTACATGATAAAAACACCCTCCGTATGGAATGCAAAGCTCGAAACTAAGACAAGATGTTTATCAAACCACTATAAACTAGGAAATTCAATCTTGTAGGACCATGAAATAAATACTCTCCGCATGGAATGCTAAGCTCGAGGCAAAGACAAAGTATATATTTCACACTACTATGAACCAACAATGGAGGCCGTGAAATGCAACCCTTGCATCTCTCTCCCACTAGATATTTTAAAAATAAAGGTTTTTAAGGTCAAGGATCATAATAATGCTAGACACTTGAAAAAATATAATCCTAATCTCATTAGGAATAAATTTCATTGAACTAGCATTAATATATATATATATATATATATAACGTAAACTCATATATATTTATAAAATTATATTATATTATGTACATATATAATATAATATATTATTATTATATTATATTAGATTAGATTATATATTATATATATATATATATATATATATAACTTTCGGAAAGTTGAAATCCTTCAGGTATGGATTCCACTTTCCATGGCAAATGACAAGTACCTTTTGTATATGTAAAAGTCAAGCCACGCAATTTAATTCAAGTAATGCATGCCAAACGGTACAATCCATCCATGCTAGCCATGCAATTCAATTCACGTAATGAATCCCAAGCAGTACAAGTCGGTGCATTCATTTCCTTCAATCCGTATATATGGGCCAAGCGGTGCATTGAATTGCTTCATGCATTGGTAGTTGCAAACGGTTATACATAGAATAACCATTTAATGCAATCCATGCAAACTGAATCACCCACATGCAACACTATTCAATCCCACTTGCAATATATATATATATATATATATATATACACACACACGGATTCATTGGAAATTAAAAACTATGACACAACACCACAACTTGATGTAGAAAATTGTAACACAAAAATAACGGTTTTCTTAAATTCTAAAATTCAATCACACATTATACAATCATGATATGAAAACCTAGCTCTGATACCAATTGTTGGAAAAAATCTGGTTTTGTATCTCATACAAAACACACAGTGGAAGCAACAAATAAGGATCTATTTCATTCATGATTGACAACATGCACTATGTAAATTTCAGAATTTAAGAACAAGATAGCGTACCTTGGTGTGGAGAAATTCAAAACAAAGATTAGAAGCACTTGGGAACACTTTTAATCTTCACTCCAATTCCACTTTACGCCCAAGATGTGTGGTCTCTCAATCAGTTTCCAAAGGGAGAATGAAAGTGTGTCTCACACTCTCTCTTTTTTCTCTACGATTCTTTTCTTAAAAAAAAAAAAAAATTTTGTATGTTTCTCTCTTTATAACTAACTGATTATCTAATTGGGCCGGCCTATTGGGCCTTTCCAATTAGGCTTTAGTGTGTAGCTTGGAGTGGGACCAAAAGGGACCAATAAGACACTAGCTCCAATGGGCCTTGGGCTTTTTCCGTCAACTCTTGACAAGTCCAAAGTTACCATTAATTATATTTAATACCACTATATAAATATAATTGCACTCTAGGCCTTACTAATAAATTATATCCTAAGACTTTATTATATACGCAACCCCTTCATAAAATATTCGTAGTAATACAAAGTCACGAATATAGACTGCCACTTTGAAAATTACTACATCTTAATCCTTGAGTACCTAGTTTAATCCTTTAAAGTTATTCATCATATATTTATGAAATTCAATTTCATAAATATATATACTTTAGTAATTTCTTACCAAAGTGGTTGGGTCCAACTCTCTAAATAACCAAAACCATTAAACTTATCTTAAGGGAATATTTTATATCTCCGTCAAAAGACTATGAATTTCATCTTAAGAATATATGTTCCATTAACACTAAGTGTGGCTACCCAACATGCTGAGGTTTTGAACGTTATTTTAGATCTCACTCTTGATATATCAAAGCAACCTACACGTCATGATCAGGTCCATTATTCTCTCAGAATTAAGAGTTCATGCAAATAAAAGTCGTGAGATTTATTATTCATTTGACAGTCGTTAGGAGAATAATAAATCTCACAGCGGTCCAGTTCAATGTGTCTTAACTCTTAAAACATATCAACATATCAACTAGAAGTCACCACTTCCATTATCAAGACTAATCATCTTAGTTGATACGTTATAGTCTTCGCAGATGAAATGCCCAATTTCATCACCGACTACGGACTATAAATTCTGAGTTTACAAAGAACTTGTGATTTATATCTTCTGTGACTTTTCACATAAATCACATACTATGCATCTTATGGACTATATGATAATGTCAAAATATTTATGTTATCATTATTTTAGATAAAAAAAAAAAACAACTTTATTAAACACAATATTAAGTCATACATAATGTGATACATAGCATCATACAATAGGATTTAAGGGCACATATCCTAACAATGATACCTTAGCTCTGGCATTCTAGAGTGATCGAAAATTTTCTTTTCTAATTTAAGCTTCAAAGGGTCTTTGGCCGGTACCACACTGGTACTCTCTACAAAGCTTTCTTTTATTTGTGTTATGTAGATTACCAAGGGCATGTGAGGATTATTCGGCTCACTGACGATTTTCAGTATCATCAGTAACAATTTTACTTTTAGCCTATTTTAAAGGTTAATTGTTGTTAGTTTCAAAAAAAAAAAAAAAAGTTAATTGTTGTTTTTTTGTGTGTGGATAAAGTATCAAATGATAGCTAATATGTATTAACACAACAAGTTTAAGCTTGTTTTTTTTTTTAGAGAGTTTCAACCTGTGGCGTTTGCTCTTGACGATAGTTCTTTATCATCAGACCAAGACACTAATTAATTTTTTATGTAGGCGGAGATTGAATCTCAGATTTCTTATACAATTATCAGAGACTTTACTAGTTGAGCTAACTAGAACCCACATAACAAGTTTAAGTTTAAGTAAGACTCTTATTCTATTTATTCTTCTTGACTTACTTAGATAAAGTAACAATAAGTATTGTATAATTTTTTTTTTTATAAAATAAAAATTTTACTTTTAGCCTAATTTAAACGTTAATTGTTGTTTTTTTGTATGTGAATAAAGTATCAAATGATAGCTAATATGTATTAACATAAACGTAAACTTAATTGAAAAAATCTAATTTAGGTCCAAAAAAAAAAATTAAGATAAAGTAACCCAAAAAACACTAATATCTATATAGTAAATAATGACATTTTTGCACAAACATAAAAATAAATGACATATTCAAATCAACATATGTTTGAAGAAAAGCATACAAATTTTGTTTTATGATATTGACAAAAAATAATATACAAAAAAAAAAAAAGAATAAACCATCTTATGCATTCTGAAAACAAACATATTTATTGTACTCTTTTTATGCATATGCATTTCATAAGACCTTAATTTTACACAATATGAATTTATTATATAACTTAAAAGTAAAATATTTAATTATTTTTATTATCTATTCTATTATCTAATTTTAAGTAAATTAAAAAAAAAAAAACTATTTACATATGAATTTTGATTAAGTCGTGCATCGCACAGGTATAATGCTAGAATATATATATATATATATATATATATATATATATATATATAGTCACATACATACACACAAATTTTATCATAATTGCCTGATAATAAAACTTCAATTATTAGCACAAAATCTCCGACAATTTATTGTCTTCCTAATAAGATTTCGAGTCAAATATTAATGGCATAATTGGATCCAGCTTTTATCTACTATAAACAATTGAAAAAGAATCCAATTACTAGCACAAAATCACCAAGCCTTTATTGCCTTCCTAATATGATTATGAGTCGAATTTATTTGGCCGAGCTCAAAAATATCAAATAAGCAGACTTCCCAATTTTACTACAAACTTGTGTTACAAGGTGTGTAGAAGAAATTTCCGCGTGAAAATCTTTTCCTTCCGTATTTGACACCTTACCATCAATACATATACATGACCCCTTAGAATTTTCTTCCACTATTTTATCGTCTAACCTAGCTAGCTCTCTTTAATATTGTTTTTTTTTTTTTTTTTTCTCTCTAGATCTCTCTCTCTCTCTCTCTCCCTGTAGAAAAACCATGGCAGCTTTCGCTAAGAGTGCAATGGTTTTGTTGAGTGTGATGACCCTTATTGAGGTCTCTTTTGCTGTTGTTTATACGGTGGGTGAGTCTCAAGGGTGGACAACCCATGTTGATTACAAGAGTTGGGCTGCTAATAAGACATTCCATGTTGGTGACATTATTAGTAAGAACTTCCTTCTTAATCTTTATATATTGTTTAGTATTCTTTTATGTTTTTCTTAATGTCTATTTTTTTTTCTTGGTTTTATTAATATTCATATGGTCCTTAGTTATGGTGGATTTTTATGAATTTTTTTGGATATCATAGGGTAATTAATTGAGTTTGAGTTCTCCTCAAAAAAAAAAAAATTGAGTTTTGAGTTTCTTGATTTTTATTATACTGGAGTTTTGTGAGATTTGCCGTGGAGATTTAAAAAAAAAAATTGTATACACTTATTTACACTATTTATGTACTTTCTCTTAGAATTTTATATCATAATTTAATTAAGCATAGGATGTGTAGGAAAAATAATCATCATGTCACATATTTCTACCAAAAACAAAGAGTAATCTTAACTTTAAAAAAGAATACCACCTATTCTAGTGGGTGTGTCTTTTTTAATGGATCAATTGGTCAAATAATATATATTACAATTTTCTCTCTTTTGTGATACCGAAAAGAATAGTGTTAGGGTTTCTTTTTCATGGCCTCAAGTAAAGCCCTAGATCGCTTTCTCAATGGAAAAGAACGATGTAGCTTTACAAGATAAATTCTAATATAATTCTTTTGCTTATTGATAATATATATTTTGGTTAATTTCCTGTGGGTGAGATTTTTCTTTTCTTTTTTCCCATTGATACTCTGAACCATGATTTGGCTTCATTGTTTTGCCTCTCTGTATTGGTGGGGGAATCTTGCTCATTATTTAAAATTCTATTATGTTCAATTTTAATCAGTCAAACAAAAAAAAAAGTTCCTAGTGAAACAGATTTTCTTCGACTTTATTTTTTTTTAGCATTAGTACCTTTTTCCCCCTCTTTTCTTTATATGTAAAGAAATCTATTTTGATTTTTTTTCCTCGATTTTTTTTTTCAATAGAATTTCAATATATAGAAAAAAAAATTAAGATTTTAATTCCTTTATTCTCATAATAACCTCTATATATATATTCCACGAATTCCTTATTTGCTATTTCCTTTTAAAAATAAAAGGCAGCATCAATTTTTATTTTCCAAATTAAGAATATTGAAGTGTGCACATGGATGCTGTGAGTCATTAAAATTTTTTATTTAAATAAATAATTTGAGTGCCAAAAAGACTTTAAAGTCTAAACAACCTTTGTAATTAGCGGCTGCTTCATGATGGTTGTGCCAGGGGCTGGTTCGAGTCCTCACACCCCACAACTTTGGTTTCTAAAAAAAAAAACGATGCACACAAGTGGAGTCTAAGTCGCTGGCACCATTATGTGCTAGTGGTATGCTCATAAACAATATATCTGTGGGGTGTGGTTGGCTATGATAACACACGTTAGCCACCCTTTTTATTCTCAAAAAAAAAAAAAAAAAAAAAAAAAAAAAAAGGGGTTCAACATTCGTATTTTATGCCTTTGACGTGTCTTTTTAGTGAACATAAAAGAGTGCATGTAATTTTTTTTTTCCAATATTGAAGAATATAAAAAATCTCTCTGCTTAGTTTTTATAGGCCATTGACCAAGCCTATTGAATAAAATATTCCCCTTTCATGGGTCACAATTTTCCCAACACTAGTACGGAAAATTCCCTCCTAGCTAGCGGATAACATATTTTATCTCCAAAAACATGGGCAATTTGGAACATAATGCCATTTTATTTAGTGTAATTCTTTGTTTTTCAGAAATCTATCATATTATTCTTATCAGGCAAATGCATAGTAGTTAATATCACCTCAAAGGAAAGCAAGTTGTAATTCCTCCCAATTCCTAACTATGAAGAAAGCAGGGCCCAAAAAAAAAAATATGATTCTATATCTGCAAATGATAAACCACATATAATAGAGGTTGGATCTCAATACCAGTTGTCCTAATATCAATGATAAATAAACCATTAAAAAATTACTAATTCAATTACTTAACCAATATTCTTTCGCAACTAATTATCACTATTTTCACATGCAGATTTCCAATACGATGCTATATATAATGACGTGATTGAAGTGAGCCGTGAAGATTTCCACACATGCAACCTTAGATCTCCACTCGCTTTCTTCAACAGTGGCAGGGACATGATCAATATGAGTTATCCTCGCCATTACTACTACGTTTGCACCGCCCCTGGCCACTGCTTAGATGGCCAGAAGGTTGACATCAGGGTCCTCAAAATTCCAAAATCAACTCCTCCTACGCCTAGTCCTACTCCTACTCCTAATCCTAGTACTAGTCCAAGTCCAAGTCCTAGTGCAACTCCCAAACCTAGTCCAAGTGCTACTCCTAGACCTAGTCCTAGTCCAGGCCCAATTGCAACTCCTCCAAGTCCAAGTGCAACTCCTAATCCTAGTACTAGTCCTAGCCCTAGTACTAATGCTAGTTCAAGTCCAAAATCCAGTGCAGCTCCTCCTCATGTTCACTCTATTCCACCAGTGGCACAGGCACCAGCCCCATCTAAGAAGAGTGCTGCATCATCAATGGTATCTTCCAAAGGGCTGCTTGCAATCCAGCTTTTGATGGCTTTGTGTTTTCTTGCATATTTTTAAGATGTGTTTCTCTGTTCAGTAGAGGCAACTAGTTATGTTTATGTTTTATCAGGACCTATAATTTTGCATGATATTCTTATATTATTCTAATTTCAATTATTTGGACACATTTCCATATTCCAATAAATGAATTTTTGAAACAAAGTGAGGTGAAATTGGCAGCACACGAGTTGATTATGGCTTAAGCTTTTAATGAGCTCAACTTGATCATAGTGACTTGAGTTCGACTTGAAAATTGCAAATTAGGTTATGCCAAATTGGTACTCGATGTTATTAGATGAATGAATTTTATTGTTTCGAGTGTAAGCTCAATTTGAAGCTTATAACTTTATGGAAAATGTTATAGAATGGAGGAAGATACTCAAAAGACTTTTATCTATATTCATGAATCATACAATCAAACGATTTTGATGAATATGTGGTATATATGCCATTAACTCTATGATTTAACGTTCATCATGTGGCTTGTCAAGCATAGTTTTGTGTCTGAATGAGATTACTTATCAAACTAAAAAATAGACCTTAAAATTGTATATCTATTAACCCAATATTATAAAGAGTCTTGCAAAATTAAAACTTGAGGTAGAGACATGACTTTCTAACATTTTTGCTAGATGGGAAAAAGTCCCATTTGAAAGCACTTGCATCTAGTTTTGCATTTTTTGGTTAAATTATCTCTTTTAGAAAGTCACTTCTTTTGGAGTTTTAAATGATAATAATGACATTTTTGCGGTATTTTATATATGTGATTTAAACTCTACCGCGCTTCTTCTTTTATCTATGAAAGTCACTTTTCTATTTTAAAAACTTGCTTTAAATGATCACAAATTGTCTCATATACATAGAATTTCAAAGTATCCAACTTGCTTGAACCAGTTTGATTTGGCAGAATATCTGCACATTCATTGACATCTATGTAGATATGTTGAAGTTTTTACTCCTCAGGGGATAAGGCTTGGGTTGGCTAATCCTGATTGGAGAATCCTATTCCATGATGCTCTTTAGGAACTTTAATTACATGGGATGCCGCTCTCTATTTTTACCACTCAATATAAATATTCTTTCTTTGTCATTATCGGTATTAAGATCCTCTTGAATTATTAAGGTAAATTCTTCTTGGAATTATTATATACCAACGACTCCTTATATATATATATATATATATATATATATTTCTCTATTTTTACGCAATATGTAAAATATATTGATGGAAATAAACTCATCCCAACACACGTAGAATAAAATTAAACTAGCACACTAAAGTGGCATATTCCGTTGAAATTCTCTATCCATTTAAAGTGCAGTCGACAAGGTATTAGGTAATAACTTATATTATGCATATGAAAGTGGCCATCAATCCTAAGAGATATATGGTACAATCCCAAATTATTAGTAGACATAATGACTTTCACACTAATTAATGAGCTAACCAATAAGATAAAATGCAAGAGCAGTCACAGCCAACCAAAACTTGGAAGACTGGATAATTGGAGCACTGCTTGGAGATGGGCTAGGTGCTATGAAAGCAGAAGGTGAGCCTGATAGAGCAGATTCACTAGGAGCTAAGCTTGGACTTGCTGAAGCTCTGTTGACCTTGATTGGAACCTTCTGACCGGCTTGGCAGTGGCCAGGTACGCCGCAGAGATAATAGAAGTTGCCAGGACTTTTTAGGGTGATGGAATCGGAGCCAGAGATGTAGGAGGCAACTGGAGATGTTGCATTGCAAGACTGGAAATTTTGATGGGTCACTTGCAACACATTGTGGAATTGCTTATTATATGTAAAAACTGCATGTTAATACATAACATTAAGTGATAAATACAGAGATGACCATTTCAAGAACAAAATTAGAGCTGAAAAATCCTGGATGAAAAATTCATTATACATGCTAACAAGACAATTTTTCTATGTTTTCCAATTTCAAATTGAGGCACGTCCTAAGATTTAATTCAAAGACTCCTTACATAAGATGCGATCCTTCTTGGGAGAAAAAAAAATGTAAATTAATTAATCATACTAGTGAAAATGTTTGAGTTTGCATAAAAATCAAGTAAATAATCTACTCACAATTTATAAGTCTAATGAATGGTTATCATTACATAATGTAGCTCAATGATTAACTTAAACTGTACTTCTCAATACAAAATTAAACAAATCAATCTTTGCATATGTAGCACATTTGATTATCTCATCAGATCAGGACCAAAGTGTGTCTCACAGCAATAATTAGGGTGCCAGATAACTGGAAGTGAAAACATAGAAATATTTCTAATAACAGAAAATCTTTGACTTCTAAAGCCCGTTTGATAGAGCAGTTTAAACACATGTTTTTAGTTTTTAAACAATATTACACGTATTTTTACACAATTTTTCACTCACACGCATATCAAAAAAATACAAATAACACAACTCAAACTCCTCTACCAAACATGCCCTAGTTCATGTGCAAAGCTAGGTCCAAAAGTGTAGGTTGAAATTTTCTTGATGGCTTTGGTGAACTACTAATCTACTATACCAATACAAGGACTCTATGATTTTAGAGGGGAAGGTGGGATTATTCTATGATTTTAGTAAATCTACGTACACAATTCTTTAAAAAAAAAACATATACAATTAATTCACATATTTTTTTACAACTTGCTCAAACAATAAAACTCTGGATATAAAGGTAATATTTACTTCTGATCTAGTAAAAATGGACTATTTTGCGTACGTGTGTGTAACTATATATATGTTACAAAATGATGAATTTAAATATTTAATTATTAGACTAAATTTTCCTATAACCCATTACATATCTTTAAAAGTTAAAATGGACTTTTTTTTTTCAGCAAAAAAAAAAAAAAAAAAAAAAAAAAAAAAAAAACATCAACATGTATTATTTAAAAAGTGAAGTGACTCGTTAATTAGGCCATAAGATTTATTAAAAAAAACCAATCACTTGAGGGTTTTATTGATCTTCACATAATAAACTGGTCTGTAGGTAATTTTTTTTTCAGAAAAACATTACGTGTAATAGTAGTGTGAAGCAATTATGAGCCAAATGTATTAGCAAATTTTAATACATGGTTTTGCACATATCAAACCCTAACAGGTTTTCACATAGAAGAGAGTGGAAAAACGAGAACAAAATCAATATATATCAGAAGAGGAAAATAACAAAGCCAAAAGGTGGGATAAGAAGAGAGGTAACTCACCGATTTTGTCACCAACATGGAAGTTGTTGGCGGAAGACCACTTAGTATAATCAACAGGGACTTGGATAGTCCATCCAGCAGAGTCTCCCACATTGTAAGTAGCAGCCATGCAGGCCCCAGAGAAAGCCTTGATCATCATCATCATAGAGAAAAAGCAAACCAGTTCTCTTTTAGCCGCCAAAGCCATGGCTAACAACCCAATGAAGAGAGAGAGAGAGAGAGAGAGATATCAAAAGGATAGGTGAGTGAAATTGTGAAAGGATTCCAGCGTGACCATTAATTTAAAGAGTGTTCGTTCTAGTGGAAGAACTAAGCTGACAAGTTTTTCTTCTTCTTTTTTCCCTTTTTTCCTACATACCCCTGTATTGATTATGATATTTATAAAATTTTAAAAATAATGTCATTAACATTGTGCTTGTGCCGTGCAGAAAGTATACTTTACATGACTTTTGTAAATGTATGAATTTAGTGAGGGTTTTATTGCTCAACTAACATCTTTTAAAATTTTCAAAAATTGTCTAAGGCTTAAATCCTTTATCTGTTATCGTAACTATCAAGTTATAAAAATAAAAAATATAATTAGTAACTTCTATTTAAATGATGTATCACACTTTATTTAAATGACATGTTATTGTGTACAAATCACCCATTAATTTCATGTTTAGAGAAAAAGCATCATTAAAAAAAAAAAAAAAATTGCATGAAATTTGTTGTGTTTATCAGAGTGTAAAGTCAACAAATGTGATAAACAAATTAATTTAATATTTATTATATAACGGACACATCGGCATTAGCTGTGGACTGAATTTTTTCTATCTTTAAAATTATAAAACACAATTCACGTTTTTCTTGGGGTGTTGTTTGATTTAGATGATGAATTAGAAAAGACACTATTCTTGGGGCAATAATTGACTAAGGGCCAAGGCCCAGCTTGAACTATGGTTGGGCTAGTTTCAGTCTGATTGGTTAATAGGTCCACTGGCCTAGCCTGGCTGAAAGTGCAAAGGGCCCGGGTTTATTTTTGTGATTTATGTCCCCCTCAGAGCATCCACACTAATGGAGCTAATAATTTAGTTACTTGGAACCTACAAAAGTCACTTTATTTATTTTACCTTGTCACACTCAACATCAATGTATCTATATTTTTAACTATTTGATTAAAATAATACAAAGAACTCATTATAATAATAATAAAAACATCCACCACAACCACATCAAAACCAAAACAAACACAACCACTAGATTATGGTGCCTTGGATCCACCCACAGAGCCCAACAAATCTGAGCTTTAGATTTAGACCAAGAGTGTTGAGCCAACACCCCACCACCGTAAACCGACTAAAAACCACACCTTAACTGTCACCTATCTCTGCCAGTGCCGAAAACCCAAATAGCAACCTATCTCAGTCATTGCAAACCAACAAAATCATGACCCAATTTCGGCAATGCATTGACTTTATACCCAGCGCCAGTTGATCGAGAGAGAGAGAGAAGAAACAAGACCAAGGGGCACGAGGGCACAAAAACCACCATCAAACCCAGACCACCGTCGAACCAAACTAACCACCACTGCACTCACCATCGAAAACCACCACAGGCACCGCATGAATATAAAAAAATAAACACAGGCCCATCAACCATTGAACCCACCGCCAGAAATCATCACACCCACTGCAAAAATCAACACAAACCCTGCACCCACCGCACAAATCAATGTATATATCAACATCTGCCGGTGATGTTGAGCTTCGGATGGGCTGGCAGCGGTGAGACAGAGAGGTGAGAGGTGAGAGGTGAGAGTTGAGAGTTGAGACAGAGGTGAGATAAAAGAAATAGAAAAAATAAAATAAAATAAAAAACTAACAAATAAAATAATATTTTTTTAGCTTTCAGCTACAGTGTAGCAATGTAGGTAAAAAATTTACTTATACCACCACTATTGCAGTACTTTTTTTTATATGGTGGTACTAAAAATAGCTTTTTAGCTTTTTAGCGTAAAGGCAGAGGAGACTAAGGTTGAGTCTAACAACCTGTAGTAGAGCTATGAGCTACATGCAGTCTAACATTAGTTGAGTTTGTTACTGTTGAGAGCAAGGTAGTCAATACCGTACTGGTACTGACCGTACTGGCCTATATGTACTGTACCGGTATGTATATCGATATCGAAATATCAATATTTCGTATCGATTTAAATACTAACTGTATCGACCATACCGACCAATTTCAGGTAATATTGGCCGATACCTATCAACCACTGCACCCACCGCACAAATCAATGTAAATATCAACAACTACCGATGACGTTAAGCTTCAGGTGGGCCGACGGCGGCAAGACAGAGAGGTGAGAGGTGAGAGGTGAGAGTTGAGACAGAGGTGAGATTAAAGAAATAGAAAAAAAAAAAACAAATAATATAATAAACGGAGATAGAATAAAAAAATAATTTTTTTTAGCTTTCAGCTACAGTACACAGCTATGTATGGCAATGCACTGTAGCAATGTAGGTAAAAAATTTACTTATACCACCACTATTGCAGCACCTTTTTTGAATATGGCGGTGCTAAAAATAGTTTTTTAGCTTTTTAGTGTAAAGGCAGAGGAGACTAAGGCTGAGTCTAAACAACTTGTAGTAGAGCTATGAGCTACATGTAGTCTAACATTAATTGAGTTTGTTACTGTTGAGAGCAAGGTAGTCAATATTGTACCGGCCTGTATGTACTGTACCAATATGTATACCGGTATCGAAATATCAATATTTCGTACCGATTTAAATACCGGCCGTATCGGGCATACCGGCCAATTTTAGGCAATATCGGTCGGTACCGGGCGTACCAGCCGGTACAGAAAAAGTTTTTTTTTTTTTATAAGTTTTGTAATTTTTGAATTTTTGTTAGAGCAGAATAGTAACTTATTTGCATTAATTTATTAGTATAATTTTTTTTCTTAGTATGCAATTGTAACTTTTAAGCTTTCTATTTTTTATATTGTGTTTTTTTTTTTTCTTTTAATTGATACTAAAGTCTAAAACAATGAATAATTTGTTCTGAATTGAGGAAATGTTTTATAGTAAACTTTTATATTTACTATAATACACACTCACACACACACACACACACACACACACACACACACACACACACACACACACACATATTTATAAATATAAAAAATAATGGTAAACCCCAAACGGTATACCAGTATTGACCGATTCTGAAATATATCGTTCCACTGGTTAAACCGTATAACCTCTGATACGAGATTGACTCCATTGGTTGAGAATCCAAGTGTTAGCATCCTATGCATTTGTCCTCGTGTCAGCATCAGAGATATGTCAGTTAAAGTTATCAAGAAGTTTTACATTATACAGAAATGGTTATTACATATATATTGGGGTCAGTAATCAATATTGATGAATTGAATATGAAGAACTAAATTTCTTCATAAACTTTCTCGTCTTCTTCTTAGTTTTCTTTGTACCTTTCTTCTTTCTTCCACTGTTCTTGATTTCTCTTCATGGTATCAGAGCACCATTAATGGCTTCTACTCCAAGCTCTAGTTCTTCAACAACCCCTTCCACTACAACCACTTCCACCACTCCTATAGTGAATCCTTCGTTGTTACTCTTATCAAATATGGCGAGTATGATGACAGTTAAGCTTGACTTTACCAACTATATGGTATGAAAGCATCAGATTGTTGTGATTCTAGAAGCGTACTCCATGATTGGTTTTGTGGATGAGTCGTGTGAAGCTCCTGATCCATTTCCAAAAGATAGTTCTGGAAATTTCACTAGGGAGCCAAATCTTGAGTTTGTCAATTGGAAAAACAGAGAGCAAGCCTTATTCACTTTCATGAACTCCACTCTATCTCCCTCAGTTCTAGCCATCATTGTGGGTCAAAAATCTGCAAAGGGAGTCTAGCAAGTGCTTAAAAAGTGGTTTGCTTTTGTATCTCCATCTCATGTCTTAAGTCTAAGGAATGAATTGCTCAGCATTAAGAAAGGTCCTAAAAGCATTGATACTTTCTTTCAAAGATTTAAGGAAACTAAGGGTAAACTGAGTTTTGTTGCTATATTCATTGATGAAGAAGAACTTATACATTTAGTTTTAGAAGCTTTGCCTTATGAATATGATGCTTTTTGCTTTGTAATAAGAACTTGTAATGATGTGTTTACTTTAGAAGAATTAAATACCTTACTAAATGCTGAAGAAAAAGCTATAAAGAAGAAATCTAAGTCTAGAGATACAACTATGGCTATGATGCTTCAGAGTGGGTCTAATTAGAACAATAATAGAGGGAGAGGTAGAAATGGTAATCAAAGAAGTTGTGGTAGAGGATTCAACAATTTTGGTCCTTATTTTGGGTTTAATAATGGCCAATCTTCTAGCAATCCTAATTCTGGGTTTAATGCTAGTCGTTTCCCTGGGAATGCCTCTAATTCTCCTCAATTTCCTGGACTTCAAGCCAAGACTAGTTCTGGTACTCCCACAAGTCAAGTTTCATAACAGAATTTTCCCATTTCAAGGGCCACCTGTCAGATTTGTGCCAAGAATGGTCACATTGCCTTGGATTGCTATCATCGCATGAATTTTGCCTATCAAGGCAAACATGCTCTAGCCAAGTTAGCTTCTATGGCAACTAGTTCAATGGCAGCTACTGCAAATTTTGCTTCAACATCTACAACTAATTGGCTTATTGATACAAGGTGTTTTGATTATGTGACCCCTGATCTGTCTCAGCTTTCATTGCTTTCTCAGGCTACTACAGGTAATGAGAATATTACTGTTAGCAATGGGCAAGAATTACTTGTCACTCATGTTGGAAATGGTAAGCTTATTACTACTTCTCATCATTTTCGTTTGGATAATATTATTAGGGTTCCTGCTTTAGCTTCCAACTTGTTGTTTTTCCATAAACTTCGTTTACAAAACAATGCCATTTGTTATTTTGATGCCAATTAGTTCTTAACTGTGGATTTACCTATGAGAAAGGTTCTTTATCAAGGCCTGAGTAAGGATGGTGTCTACCCAATCCCTCTTTCTTCTCCACTCTCAGCAAATCTTGGTTTTCCTTCATCCCTTGCTTTCAACTCTTCAATCAAGCAAGCTATCTCCAGTCAGGCAATGCTGTGACATCAAAGACTTGGTCATCCTTGTTCCAAGCTTCTTCAATCTGCCTTAACTTCTTGTGATGGGGCTTTTTAAGATGGTGGGCTGGCCTTCCTCCTGCTACACTAAGGCGCAAAGGTTCTAGGTTGGAGAGTCAGGACCGACCTGATTACAATTCACCTCAAATCGGCTTGTGCGCAAACTAGGGCCTTTTTATTAATGCCTTGGTCACATGCCCCATGGTAGATGACATTGTTGCAGGAAAGTTATGGTAGGCAAGTATAATATAATAAAAATGAAGGAATTGCGCTTACTATTAGTCAAAAGAATTCAAAAAAAAAAAAAAAAAGAGCAGTATGGCCATAAAAATGCAATAAAATGGCAATAAGGAAGATGAGATAACACCAGTATTTAATCAATAAGAAAAACAAAGTAGAAACAGCTAGTCTGTCGCGCTTGGTTGCCTTACAGATGTAAGACCAAAGAGGAAACCACTTCCTCAATGTGGGTAACCTCACAGGAAAGTCCTGCTGTGGAGATTACCCACTTTGATAAAATGGGCCTGAATGACTTATACTCCAGAAATCCTTAATACTCAAAAAGAGGGTAGGCTTTTAGAAGGAGAGAAGAGGATTAGCCTATTGGTGCATGTCTGCCATCTCACTCTTGCCTACTCTTTCTGTTTTTCTTTCTTTTCTCTCTAAGTTTTCTGCTCTATTCCTTTTTACTCTCTTGTTTTGTGTTTTTGTATTGTGTTGTTCTTGCTATCTTGTTCTATTGTGTTGTGTTACTGTGCACGGCGGAGGCTCCTTTTATACTGTTTGCCGTGACTGGATTTTTTTACCATTTCACCCCTTAACCACTTTTGTCTAGGTGTGGGTGTCCTTCCAAACCACCTACTGGTTTTTCAACTATCCAGCCACCACCACTTACCTGTACTGACCATGCAACATCCCATTACTAAACAAAGGGCCTTATTTTGTTTGCTTGTTTGTCATGGCATTACCATCCAGATAAAGGTGGGCATTCTCTCTCACTATCTCTCATAGCATGCACCTAGTGATTCCATCTCATCTTTCCCGTTTTTAGGTAGTATGTCATCCCAACAGGATATTTTCCCCAAAAGAGTTTGAATGGAAACCCTAGAATAGGCTTCCCCCTTCTCCCCACCGCTAGACCATACCCTCTCTTACCTCTGACCTATGACCCACCACTCCTGTATTGGCTGGGTATAGGTTGGTGGTGCCTGAGCCTTGTGTGTGCTGCACTTCCGTGTATGTCCATAGCTTGTCTGCTGCTCATGCATTTTTCATGACCTGAAGGCTCGTTTATGCATTCTGCTACTCATTCCTGGCCTCTTGTGGCATGAATGGATTTTTGAGCCTTTGTTCTTTATAGCTTGCTTCCTTCCTAAACTGAGCCTTACTTGATGGTGGTCTTTCCTTCTCTTAAACCCGTTCTTTTTTCTTTCCGTAGTTCTGCTAGCACTTCTGCCATGCCATCTTACCATTCCTGCTGTGCTGTCATATAACCCATGCTTGTTGGGGTTTCTTTCAAGCTTGCTGTACACTTTTCCTTTGCTTAATTCCAGTGGCCCAGTGTTATCATTGGGCTAATATTCATACTATTTTGGGCTTTCTTGACTCGCTCCATTGTTTACGAGCTTCTTGAGCCCATTTCATCCATTTGGGCATCCTCGGCCCATTCCAATTCTTCACTCCCATGGGCCTTTGCTAAGTCATTTAGGCTTCCTCAGCCCAAATTTCCACATCCTTTTCCTTTAGGGGTTTATAGGCTTGCTATTATCCCCTTACTCTCTTAATTCATTTACTTCAAGCCACTTTGGTCCACTCTTGCTTGCTTTCTATTTCTTAGAGTACTCATGGGTTTATTACTTCTTTCTATGGGTTCGCTTAGGCCCGCATGCTTTCTTTGAGGCCCATTTACTATTTTCTAGGTCTATGATCCATTATTCCTACCATTCAGGATTAATGGTTTTTCTTCCCAATTTACTAACTTTTTTTCCTCCCATATTGTTGGGCTTCTTCCTGCTATTAGGCCTCTTGCCAAAATAAGCATCAACATTTAGCCACCTGAGCATATGAAGTGCTTCTGCGGTTTATATGCAAACAAAAAAAAAACTCTTCTTCTTCTCTGTCTTTTCTTCTTTTTTCTTCACGGATTTTTTTAAACAATGGGCCCTGCTTTTATTTTTCTTGCCACAAACAGTGTTGTCTCTTCAAATTTTCCAGTTTAGCAATTATTCTAAAACACAACTTCCACTTCATTAATTCCATGCCTTATCCGGTGGGTGACCCATAACATCCCTTCGTGTCAGCGTTAGTGACATTAGTACTTAAGGAGATTCCCTTCACATCACTGACACAAAACACTCTTTCTCTTTTCCCTTTCCTTCACCATGTTTTCTCCCTCAAACGCTCTCACACATCTACTCCGATCAATCATGACGCCAGCAAAAAGCCAAGGTACCTCTCGCTATAAGGGAAAAGAGATTGCCTCCCATGATCCTACCATGAGAAGAGTGGGCAAAGTTACTCCCCACTCAAAATCGGAGCGTTCCGCTGAGGAAGAGTAACGCTGTGTCCCGGAAGGAGAGTGCGCTCCTCTCATAGACCCTTGGTATGACACCTATGCTCATTTCCTAAAAGTGCCCAGCGAGTACCTGCCTTTATCGCTGCCTCCGCCATTGGGCTGTGTGTGGCTCTCCCTTTGCCGCTGCAACACAAAGATCTCTTGGGCTTAATTAGCTTCTTTAATCCCCGATCTCATTATTTTCCAAGGTGTTCCCCTCCCCGTGCCCATTATCTTCAAGTTTGGGTTGGAAATAGTGGGTAGACACCTAGTTGTCCGAAGAGGGTTTTATGGCGGCATTGCAATGGGCTGGTGTGCTAAAGGCCATCATTTCATAGCGTTGCTTGTCCAACTACAGGGACTTGTTCAACCTTCGGCATTTGGTCCGCCATTAGTGCATTGCGACCCACACCTTCTTTCTCTCTTACAATGAGATTATCGTGACCTTGGAGGACGTGGCAAACCAACAACTTTTGTCTATTCTAAGTGATGTTAACCCCAATGCCTTAAAGCTTTCTGTGGAGGAGCAAGCCGTGGAGGCCGAGTTGAAGAAAGGGATGAGTGGCAACGCGAAGTTGTCACATTCGGTTGGATCTTTCTCCAAGGCTTTCGTTGCTACTCGCCGTGCAACCTTCGTCACGTTCTGGCTTTGTAAGTGATTTTGGCTCTCATCCTCATTATGCTGTGAAGCCTTTATATTTTCATTTAGCCATTAAGATTTCTTCTAGGGTGAGTCTGCCATTGGCACCCATGTTTCTAGGTCATCTGTATGTTCAGTTAGACATCCTACAGAGCGATAAGAAGTAGGCAGATTCCTGCCACATAGTTACTACTTCTGCCTATAGCAGTATTTTGCAACATTTGTTCTGGGAACGTTGTGCTAGGCACTTGGCAAAGTGTAGGCCTGTTCACTTTGCTAAGGAGAGATACTAGTCATGTCTGAGAATTATTGCTGATTTTTGTGGTCTGTTTGCATCTGATTTTCTGTTGGCTTTTCGTTGGGTTGAGTTGAAGCCATTTGGACATCTTGCCGTTAAGTTTTTGATAAGGGAGTTGAGTTTTGTTGGAGAGCATATAAGAGTTTGGGTACAGGTTTTACATGTGTTGTTTCTGTCATAAGTCCTTTTGTTGATACTACTGGACCACTACCCCATTGACTGGTTTTGATAAGAGGGGTATCACTTACTTGGCAACCACCAATGCTAGGTGGTTGCCTTATTTGTTTGACGAGGGGATCCGGTTTGTACATTATTCTGCTGATAAGGTGAGGAGACAATTCGGGTTGGATTAGGATATTCCTGATGACTTTTTCATTATTATGGAGTCTCCTACCTCCGTTCGGCCATTCCTGCGGCACAGTTACAATCTACCAAATAATTACATGACTTTTTATCCTAGTTACAATTTACCCAAAATAAATAAAGACAAAACTAGATCTACTTAGCCAAAGACCTAAATCCGGAGGCTAGATTACGGAATAGGAAGGTGTTAGGCACCCATTCTGCCCAAACAGAATTTGGTCTTCTAGACTCTTATGACCAATGTACCATGTTTATGCATGTTATGAATGATATGTTGCGTAAGTAAAATAAACTAAATTGCACAAATTCATTTATGAATGTATCCTCTTTTTGTTTAAAAATTCAGATCTGTTTTAATGGTTAGAAAAATTGATTTCGACTTATAAAAAATCAGATCTATTTTTTAGAGATAAAAAAAATGGTTTTGAGTTTTGTAAAAGATCATATCTATTTTGTGATGATAAAAAAAATGGTTTTTTATATAACAGAAAAATCAGATTTGTTTTTATATTTCAAAAAGATTTTTTTTTATGGAGAGGATCTCATTCACAAAATAATTCTATGCTACATGGATCAAACAAAACAAACAACAATCATAGCAATACATGATCTCTTTCTTTATTTCAAAAATTTGCATGCATTAAAAAAATCAGATTGTATCTAAAGAAGATACAAAATTTGTTTTTGTTTGAAGAAAAATTCAGATCTACATCTAATTAAGATGCAAATTTGTTTTTGTTTGAAGAAAAATTTAGATCTACATCTAATGAAGATGCAGATCCATTTTATTTTAAAGAAAAATTTAGATCTACATCTAAGGAAGATGTGGACCTATTTTATTTTGAAGAAAAATTCAAATCTACATCTAAGGAAGATGTAGATCAGTTTTATTTTGAAGAAAAATTCAGATTTACATCTAAGGAAGATGTAAATCCATTTTCTTTTGAAAAAATTCAGATCTACATCTAAGGAAGATGTTGATACATTTTATTTTGAAAAAAGAATTCAGATCGACATCTAAGGACGATGTAGATCCATTTTATTTTGAAGAAAAAGAGTTAAGTACATGCAGATCTTTAAAACAAAGAAACAGATTACAGTAACAACAAATGAATCAAGAGCATATTTTCACAATCTAAATTAACAAGTCAGAATATGAATAATTAAACATGCATCATCATGATAAGAGAAATATAAAAACAAAAGGGTTAGAAAATAACCTCTTGCATGAGCACTCTTTTACTTGAGAGGATGTTTTAGGGTTCAAAGAAACATATTCAGTTATCTTTGAAACCTAAAAATCCTAATTATTATAGCAAATCTTAGAGAGGATCAGCTAATATCAACAATTTGAGAGTCCCAAAACTTATGCCTCTCAGAGCTTAAAAAAATGTGTTGAATTATGAGACCTAGCCTCTATTTATAGGGACTGGAGTGCTTAAAAAATAAGCAACGACGCTTAAAATTCGAGTCGGGATGCATCCTTCTTTAAAAATGTCAAAAAGGATGTGTCTTATCATCACCCAAAGGTCATTGGGCCAAAGCCCAAAACATGGGAATTCAGCACTTTTAAAGTGCCGTTCAACACCCCAAAAGTGCCGAATTGGCTCTTGGACGCCGAACGAACTTTCGTGTTCTAGTGCTATTTGGACTCCTCTTCTAGGGTTTTTGACCGATCCTTGCACCTAGACATGTTTTCATCCTCTGTCTAAAATTTTTTGTCTCTTTTCTGGATAATTCAGGCTTTTTAAATTATCTTGTAGATAAATACCTTAAAGTAAATCTTGATAAATTTCAAATTATCCACAATTTTATTGTTATCCAATTATCCATTTTATTCCTATGCATGCAACCTTACCTTAAACACTAATTATCAACTAATCACAAAATTATTTAATTAATTTTAATTGTTCAACTAATCAGAATTAATTTAAATTAATAGTGTGTGGTCGACTCTTTTTATGCACAATGCATATGGACCGTGCAAACTTGATCATGTGATATTTTTCGATCCGATTGTTCGATTTAGAAACCGGACACACCGTTGTGACCGTTAGAATCTTAAGATCGTTGTTATGATATTGAATGAATAGACTGATGCATGCAATGCAAGAACAAATTGATGCATAGATGGTCACTCTAGTCATCTTCCTTGATTAAATCATGGATACAAAATCAAGTGTCTACAGGTGATGACTCCTCTGATATTTGTTCAGATATTGTGCCTTTTGAGGGTGGCCTTCCTTCTATAGGTAAAATAGTTTTAGAAAGTTCTCCTCCCCCTTTTGCTTGTACTCGTTCCAGTAGGCTCCCTACTGCAGGCAAGTCCAGGCTTTTTGCTTCGCGGCCATCTGCTGATGCTCCTCCTTCTAGCAGGACCCGAAGCAGCAAGAGTAAGACATCTCTCCCTCCTACGTCTACCATTATTTGGAGGAGAGTATGTTATCTCTAACTTTACTTTATTTTTTTTATAGGGCTTTTCTGCGGCTAACCCCATATACTTATTGACTTATTCCCTTCCTTTTATCTTCTCCTTTTTGCAGTCTAAGCACAAGGAGGACACATCTGCCACCCGCCCGATATTGCTTGATGAGCCTAAGGTGGAGGTATGCCTTTCTCTCTTCTTCTTCTTTTTTAGCATGGGTTTCTATTGCCATGTGTCATCATCATGTGCCCTATTTTTCTCTCTCCTCATCTCTTCATATATATATATGTGCATTCGCATTGCCACTTATCATCTGTTCCCCTCTCCCTTATTATATATATTTTTGTCTCGTGTTTTTTAGGCTGAGCCCGAGCCCGAGCCCATCTCTATCAATGACCCCACGATTGAGGAGGTTTATGCTGCCATGGGCACACCCATGAAGAGCTTCTTTAATGGGGCCAATGTGGTGAATGAGGATGTAGACACTCAATTTCACACCCATGATTTAATCAAGGAAAATGACTGGAATAACCATCCATGTACCCTAAAAAAATCATGACTACATTACATGCATCAGTTTGTTCTTGCATCACATGCATCAATTTGTTCTTGCATTACATATATCAGTTCATTCATTGCATGTCACAAAAATGATCTTGAGATTCTAACGGTCGCAACAGTGTGTCCGGTTTTTAAATCGAACCATCGGATCGAAAGATATCATATGATCAAGTTTGCACGGTCAATATGCATTGTGTCTAGGAAGAGTCAACCGCACACAATTAATTTAAATTAATTCTAATTGTTTAGATAATATGAACTTTATCAAGATTTATTTTAGGGATTTATTCACAAGATAATTGTTCCCAATAAGTTTGAATTAACCAGAAAGCGCTTAAAAAAAAATCATAGCCTAAGGATGAAAACACGTTTAGGTACAAGGACCTGATCAAAAAACCCTATAAAGAGAGTCCAAAACGCACCCGAACACAAAAGTATGTTTGGCATCCAAAGTACCTTTCGACACTTTTAGTGTGCCAAACAGCACTTTAAAAATGCCAAATTGGCCTAACGCCCTTTGGGTGATGATAAGGCACACCATTGTCGATCTTTTTGCAAAAGGATGAGTCCTGATTTGCGTTCTACACATCGGAGCTATTTTTTAGAGTTTTCTAGCCTATATAAATAGAGACTAAATTTCATAATTCAAGAAAAACTTTTTTTGGTGCTCTGAGAGGAATACATTTTTAGACTCCTCAAGTGCTAATATTTGCTGATCCTCTCTGACACTTGCTACCAAAATTAGGGTTTTTGGGCTTCAAAGATAATTGAATAAATTTCTTTGAATTCTAAAACATCCTTTCAAGAATAAGAAGTGCTCATGCAAGAGGTTGTTTTCAATCACACTATTCTCTTTTTTATGCTTCTTGTTTACGATGATGCATGTTTTTCTTTATCCCAAATATGAATTGTAAATAATTGTTTGCTAAAGCATGATCTTGATTTTTTTATATGTAATTGTTGAGATCTCTTTCTTAAATTCAATAATCTGCATATAACTAATTCTTTTTCTCAAAATAAAAACGGCATTTGCATCTTTCTTGGATGTAGATCTGAATTTTTCTCAATCAAAAAATGAATTTGTATCTTTCTTAGATGTAGATTTGAGTTTTTCTTCAAAATAAAATGGATCTGCATCTTTATTAGATGCAGATTTGAATTACGGATGGCAATTTTTGCCCGGCCCATGAGTACATGGGCCAGTCCAACCCTAATGGGTCGGGCTTTACCCAGTCCGATAAAGAATAGGGTCGGGTTTGGATTTTTAAAAAAAACCCGAAGCGGGTCCGGGTCAGATACGGGTTTTACCAAAACCTGACCTGGACCCATACCCAACCAGTTTGTAATAAAAATAAAATTACAAAAAATACCTATATATATATATAACTTATAATCTAACCCTAACCCTAACCTCTTTTATTCTCACTCACTCTAGTTTCAGCCCCATCCCAGCCGCCCCTTTCCCTCACCCTCACACACTCTTACCCTCATTTACTCTCACTCTCATCCCTGCATCACTGCCGCCAGCCACAGCCCTATTAGTTCCTACACCTCACTGCCTCAGCCTAGCCGCCTCGCTTCCTCTATGTGTCTCCACCGAACCACCTGTTCTCTATCTTTTTTTTTTCTAGGTTCATTTCGTCTCAATCATGTGAGTTGTTTGTGTTAGGACATATGTAGTTCAAGTCTGTGAACATATGTCGCTATTTTATGTAATTGGCTTATCCTTAGATAAAACGCACTTTACTTGTAATTGGATAGATTTAGGATGGGTTTAACACTTCAAGAAATAGTGTTTCAAGATCCAGTGTTGAAGTCATCAAAGTCTGTCCAAGACACAAGCAAGGAAGTGCCAGTTTTTAAATCTCGACACCTACCTCGACACATGCATCTATCGAGATTTAAAGAAGCTGTTTTTCCCGAGTCTCGACAGCTTCTCGACACCTCTCGACACCTCTATCTGTCGAGAATTAAAGAAAACAAATTTCCAGTTCTGTTTCAAGTCCAATCTGTGAGTATGTCTTTGGGACTTCTTTTCTCCTAACCCTAGACATATAAAAGGATTATTTTAAGGGCCGTCAATAAGGATGAAAGGTGCACATTCATTCAGAACTTCTTGTTCATGCAATTTGTTATCTGAAAGACAAAGTTCGTGCCCTAGTTCATCTCTGATGATTTGAAGAACTTTGCAGCCAACAACTCTCTCTCTAGTTGGTATTTGAAGTCGCATACTGGGATCCGCGCATCTGGTTAGTCACGTACTTGGAGCCGTGCATTGAAAGGAGAAACTGTCACTACAGAACAAGTCCAATTGGGTATTAGGGTAAGAGTTCAACTGTAGGTTGGTAAGGTACTGGGATTCCTTGCTTGTAACTGCTTGTTGTGATAATAGTAGAGTTTCGGGAGTGGTGACCTTAAATCACCCGGTGGGGTTTTTGCCGTAAGGTTTTCTCCATTCGTAAACAAATCACCGTGTCATTTAATTTCCGCTGCATTACTTAGTTTGGTGATTTGTTTGTGCTACCACGTGATATTGCATGTTAATCTGATTAATTAATAACTGGGCTAATTTAATTAATCAAAGTTATCACAAGGGGTCAACGCATTTGTGGCCTGGCAAGTGGTATCAGAGCAGGCACACTCTGATTAGGTTTTAATCTTTGATGTGTGATCCATTGACCCCTGTTGTCATGGAAACTCCTGATTGTTTTGATTTGCATGATCTTGTGTTGAATGATGATGATGATATTCATGATGCCTATTGCAAGCTTTATAATTTTTGTATGAAATCTCTTGAATATTCTACAAAATTAAAAGCTAAATTTAAAAAGGTCAAGCTTGAAAAAGATGATTTGATTGCAAAATTGGATGAAGCCACTAATTTGAATGAGAATTTTAAAAATCAAATTTCATCTCAGGTGGACAAAATTAAGAGTTTGGAAGAGCAACTAGTTGAATTTAAAACTGAAGTTGAAAAATTAACTAGTGCTAAACTTGTTGTGGAGCCTAACTCAAAGGAAAAAGATGTTTATATTCCCCCATTTAAAAGGAATAATGAAGAGTTAAAGGCTAATATTGCTAGGATAGACAAAGGTAAACAAACTGATGTTCACGCTGAAATTTCTAAACCTATGTCTAAAACTCCTCCTAGGTTGAATGATAAATCTGTTTTTGTCCCCACTTGTCATCATTGTCACATTGTTGGTCATATTAGGCCAAATTGTCCTAAGCTGAGGACTCTGTCAACCTCTAAGGTTAGACCTCCTTCTAGGAAGCTGAGTAGCTCTAAAACTGCTCATGTTTGTCACCATTGTGGTCTTTCTGGACACACTCGTCCTAATTGCTTTAAGTTGTATCCTCATAAGCAATTGTCCAAACGATCACAGGTTTCCTCTCAAGGACCTACACCTTTGTTTGGAGAGTTATTAAAAAGTCTTGAGCTTTTTAGCTCAATTTCAGGAGAATTTTAATTCTTCTATGTCCTTTAGTAGTCATACTAGGACACGTGCCTTTTCATCTTCACGGCCAAAGACTCGTGCTGTATGGGTGAGAAAGGAGCCTAAGACTTAATTGTCTTTTCTCTTTGTCCTTTGCTTTAATTCTTTCTATCTAAAGCAGGACTCTCTTTGCTTGATTTCTTTTCTGCTGTTGAAATCATGCTTTCATGCATCTGCACCTTTCTATCATGCCTTCATGCATATGCATCTTTCTTTCATGCATTCATGTTGTTTGCTTGTTTTTGTTTATGTGTATTCAGTTTTGTGCTTTATTTTTGCTTTTCTAATAAATAAATAAAAAATGAAAAATTGAAAAAGACAAAAATAGTGTGTGTTTGTGTACATTGGTTCATGTGAACTTTTAAAATGGCCATTGAAACAGAGTTTTCTAAACTTTGTATCACCTGTAGCTTAGATGAGCATTCTTCTGCACAACTAAGCAAGTGAGCTTTGTAGCTCTTTGTTTGTGATAAGTAAGGTTGAGTGATCTCTTCTTCTTAACACTCGTATCACTCTTTTTGATGGGTTGAACTAGAAAATCCTAAGAGAAAGGCATAAATAACCATCTCACCACTGTTACTCGCCAATTATAATATGACATCTGTATGCTTCGGCATAGCAAAAGTGCAATGTCAAAAGCTTAACATAATTGGGTATTTCTTTTCTTTCTCTTGTATGCCCATGCATGATATGCTTGTTAAAAGAAAATATGCAAAGATATAAAAAGCAAAAAGATCAAAAATGCTTTAAAATATGGTTGCAAGAGTGTTTTCTAGGAGATGTGGGAGTTATAGGATGTACCTCGAAGGCGATAGTCCCCATCAAGCAGTAATGATTGTGTGTGAGTTAAAGTGATTTTCTCATATCTCAAATCGTCATAACATTGAGACACTTATGCAATCTTGCGATGTTTTCACACACAACACGCAATACTCTTTGCTATTCTTAATACATGTGCAGGTACAATGTGATTTGGCCATCACAAGGTTTACATGCGTTAATGTATGCTCACTAAACTGTCTGGACTTGTTTTTGAAATATAAAATTGGTTAGACGTGTTTAGTGGGTGTGTGCGTGTTTTGAGATACATGTGCATCAAAATTCTTGTTGAGAGATGATTTTGAGAGCTTAATGTATTGATTGGATCTTTGGTTAAGTTGCATGCATGATTGTATTCATGTCTGTGTTTTTCTTCTTTTGAAAAACTGTTTTTAAAGGCATCTCGACACCTCCTCGATACCTCTCGACACATAGCTATCTATCGAGCTTTTTAGACTCTTTCTTATCGCAGTCTCGACAGATACCTCGACACCTGCTGGATCGATCGAGAAACTTTCTGTCTGCTCGATAGCATCTCGATAGCTTCTGGATCGATCGAGGTTCCTTCTTGGCTGTTTCTTCCTTCTCGATACATGACCTCGATAGCTTCATCTGTCAACGTGTATTTCTCGATAGCTTACCTCGATAGCTACCTCGATACCTCCCGATAGCTGCATCTGTCGAGAATTACTGAAGGTGTATAAGTTGATTCTTCGCGATTTTAGTCTCACTTTGCTCGATCTCTCTCGCTCGAAAACTCTTGTTCTCTCTCTCAAAACTTTTCTCTCTTCCTCCAAACCTTTTCCCAAGGCTTTCTCAAGTGTTCTTCGCAATCTTCATCACTTGGTAAGCATCTCATCCCTCATATTCATGCATTTCATGGTTCTAAAACCCTAGGTTTTGTGTTTTTGAAAATTTTTGGGGTTTTTCAAAATTGTTGAGGTTTTCATGAAATTCTTGGGTTGGTTTTATAGATTTAATCTTCAAAACCACATGCATTGCATCACATTAGCATTCTCATTGTATTGTCATGCATTTAGATGTGTGCAAATCTATTGCGTGCTGTTAGGTTTGGATTGGGCTGAGCCCATGATGTTTTTATGTTGCATGTCACATGTTCATGCATTCTCCATATATACGTTCTTTCTTTTCAATATTATTCTGCCAATATTGAACTATTTGGAACTTTTCTGCTTGTTTCTTCTTCTTTCCCCCTCTCTATGGTTGCGTTAGTAGTGTCTATGGCACCTAAGCGTAAGTCCATTCCGTCCCAGAACCCTCTGCGTTCTAAGGGATAGTCTTCCTCTGATTCTACCTCTCTCTCTGTCCGGTTCCGTGATGAGAAAGCCCATAAGGACTTCTCGGAGAACTTCTCTAAACGAGGTGTTCATTCGGAACGCCACGTTGTCCTGGCAGACTTTGCCGACACCGACCTTCCCGATGTCATACACAGTCGGGGTTGGGAGTCACTGTGTGACGTCAAGGTCACATGTCCACTCGTGTTGATACAGGAGTTTTACTCCAACATCCACAGGATAGATTCTTCAGTACCTTCTTTCTACTCTTGCGTCCGAGGTACGCGCTTTGCTGTCACCCCAGAGTTAGTCTCTGAGGTTCTTCATGTCCCTAGGGTGGATCATCCTGATTACCCTAGCTGTGAGCGTCTTTGGACTGTGTCCAAAGACGAGATGATCTCGGCGTTCTGTAAGCGTCCTTCCTCTTGGGGAGATCATATGTACACACCATGTCGACCTTTTGCTAAAGGTCCTCGTTTCCTTAACATGGTGATGACTTTTATTTTGCACCCACTTTCTCACTACTGACAGGCCACAAACGCGTTGACCCCTTGTGATAAATTACGTTGATTAATTAGTCAAGTTATTAATTAATCAATTTAACATGCAATATCACGTGGTAGCACAAACAAATCACCAAAACTAAGTTATGCAGCGGAAAATAAATGACACGGTGATTTGTTCACGAATGGGAAAAACCCTTACGGCAAAAACCCCACCGGGTGATTTAAGGTCACCACTCCCGAAACTCCACTATTATCACAACAAGCAGTTACAAGTAAGGAATCCCAAGTACCTCACCAACCTACAGTTGAACTCTTACCCCAATACCCAATTGGACTTGTTCTGTAGTGACAGTTTCTCCTTTCAATGCACGGCTCCCAAGTACGTGACTAACCAATTTGATGCGCGGATCCCAGTACGCGGCTTACTCCTTTGCACGAATCCCAATACGTGACTAACTCCACAGCAACCCTTTGATTGTTGTAGTTGATTTGCAGCAGCTTCACATAGAAACACCAATAAGATCTTCAATGTTGGTGCAAGAGACTTTGCTTGGTTACAAAACCCTAAGGCGTACAAGAAACGCAGCAAGAACTCTTTCTTTTGTAGGAGGAGGCTAGGGTTTCAAAAAGAAAACTTTATGAAGCTCTCTAGGGTTAGGTTTTTCTTTTTCCACCTCCTTTAAATAGGAGCTTAATAGGCTCTCCTATTCCAAATAGGTTTACACAAACCTTGGGTTTTCCTAGTCCAATAAGAATTATACAAACCCATAAACAAATAGCCTTTTAGAATAAAAACGTTGCTGGCTATAATCTGAAACCCGTAAGCTCGATCGATCGGGACATCTGTCGAGATTTAATGAATCTCGACAGATCGAGCTTCTGTCGAGGAGGTATCGAGACCTGCAGATTGCACTTTTTCTTGAGCAGTTCTTGAGTAATCTTCATGTCTTCAATTTAACCACTTGTAATGATCATCTTGAACCTACTTAGATTTACCCAAATACAAGTAAAATGCGTTTTGTCAAAGGATAAGCCAATTACATAAAATAACGACATATGTTCACAGACTTGAACTACATATGTCCTAACAACTACAACTCTATCACAGAGCCTCACGCTCAGTTTTTGTTGTACCTCTTAGAGGATCTTTCTATAGACTTTCCTTCACACTTTATCTTTTCCATTATAGATGTCTATAGAGATACGGCCACCCGTGATAAGCTCATTTTCCCTTCCGCTATCACGAGGATTCTGAGTCATTTTTCCATCCCATTCCCTTCATCCGATTCTTACCATGTCATGTCCGCCATAGACGCCGCTACCGTAAAACGTAGCAAGCCACAGTTTCGATCGCGACAGACTGATGGTGCTACTCCTTCCACCCGTCCGACCACCTCCAGATCTGCTCGAGCTTCTGCTTCTTCTTCTTCGAGCGACATCTCTTTAGGAGACATCATGGCGCAGCTACAGCGTATGAATGCTCGCGTAGATACACTCTCCACGAAGTTGTATCAGGTGAACGTCCGTGTTGGTCGCATCGCCAGGCGACCATGGGCGGCTTTGCACCAGAGGCTTCTCCTCCGCCACCCCATGTGTCGACTGAGACTGATGATGATGGCGATGACGATGATGCTTCTGACGATGATGATGATAGAGATGCGAGCTCTTCGGATGAGATGTCTACTTGACACTCTACCCTTTGTCACTCGTGACAAAAAGGGGAAGTAGTTTTGTATGAGAGTAGTCATGCTTAGGGGGAGTGTTAGCATAGGACATTTTTGTTAGGGGGAGTGTGGACTGAGGGATGTAGTGAGGTGATCATATGTATTCCTTTTCTTTTCTTGTCTTTTTAGAGATACTTTGATCATGTATTGACATACATTGTATTTATTCTCTTCTTATATATGATGATGTATGTTTTTCTTTCACTTACCTTTACATGTGTTGTTTCTTTTCTATCTTTATACACATGTTTCTTTACTTGTACGCAATCTATTATTTCTATTTCACACAAAGATGCCTTGATGTGTTTTGTTTATAAGTGTTTCAGAAATACAGGTTGTCAAAGTCTTCTTGCCATAAACTCTCTTCTTGCAAAGTTTTTCAAAAGTTTGTGTTAGGATAGATTTTACTGTATGTAACAAGTGAGTATGAGTTGAGTGATTTATGACTTCTCTCATATTTTTATTTGTTTGTTGTGGTTTTGTCACGGATTGCCAAAGAAGGAGATTGTAAGGAGATTGTTAGGACATATGTAGTTCAAGTCTGTGAACATATGTCGCTATTTTATGTAATTGGCTTATCCTTAGACAAAACGCACTTTACTTGTAATTGGGTAGATTTAAGATGGGTTTAACACTTCAAAAAACTGTGTTTCAAGATCCAGTGTTGAAGTCATCAAAGTCTGTCCAAGACACAAGCAAGGAAGTGCCAGTTTTTAAATCTCGACACCTACATCGACACATGCATCTATCGAGATTTAAAGAAGCTGTTTTTCCCGAGCCTCGACAGCTTCTCGACACCTCTCGACACCTCTATCTGTCGAGAATTAAAGAAAACAGATTTCCAGTTCTGTTTCAAGTCCAATCCGTGAGTATGTCTTTGGGACTTCTTTTCTCCTAACCCTAGACATATAAAAGGATTATTTTAAGGGCCGTCAATAAGGATGAAAGTTGCACATTCATTCAGAACTTCTTGTTCATGCAATTTGTTATCTGAAAGACAAAGTTCGTGCCCTAGTTCATCTCTAATGATTTGAAGAACTTTGCAGCCAACAACTCTCTCTCTAGTTGGTATTTGAAGTCATGTACTGGGATCCGCGCATCTGGTTAGTCACGTACTTGGAGCCGTGCATTGAAAGGAGAAACTGTCACTACAGAACAAGTCCAATTGGGTATTGGGGTAAGAGTTCAACTGTAGGTTGGTAAGGTACTGGGATTCCTTGCTTGTAACTGCTTGTTATGATAATAGTGGAGTTTCGGGAGTGGTGACCTTAAATCATCCGGTGGGGTTTTTGCCGTAAAGTTTTCCCCATTCGTAAACAAATCACCGTGTTATTTAATTTCCGCTGCATTACTTAGTTTGGTGATTTGTTTATGCTACCACGTGATATTGCATGTTAATCTAATTAATTAATAACTGGGCTAATTTAATTAATCAAAGTTATCACAAGGGGTCAACGCATTTATGGCCTGGCAGTTTGTGTTTGTGTCAGGATTTGTGTTCGTGATTTTGAAAGGGAAAATCACAAATCTGAAATTTTTGTGTTTGTGTTTGTGTGTTTGTTTTTTTGTTTGTGATTTTGAATGGGGAAATCATAAATTTGAATTTGTATTTGTGATTTTGAAAGTAAAAATTATAAATTTGAAATTTTTGTGTTTGTGTTAGGATTTGTGTTTGTTTTTGTGATTTTGAAAGGGAAAATCATAAATCTTTGGTCATTGCTCATCCATAATTTCCTAGTGGGTCTTTTTGTTTTTCAATTTCATTCTTTGATTTTCTCTGCCGATCCTCAAATCTTTATTATATTTCAACAATTTTTGTATGTGGGTATTTGATTCCCTGATTTCTTTGATTTTCTCTACCTTTTGATCCAGCAGTACCAAAAAATTTTGGTAGAAAAATATTTGTTCTTAGTTGTGTTGATTATTCAATTAAGAAACAGAACATGCACTACAAGACTGTCCAATAATATCCAAATCCAAATGTTATGTAGCTAGCTACATATACTTATATAATGACGTGTCCCAATGTCCCCGTGATATACTTCTAACGCTCCTGCTGGGACTGCAACTTTCACGACGATGAGGAGAAGTAACTGCGAAATTTATGTTTGTTCTCTACCAAGTATTAAAAAAAAATTTATGTTTGCCTAGATTCAATCCTTGAATCTGGGCAAACACATTCTCAAAAATAAAAAGAATCTAGCAAACACATTATCAAAAATAATGAATCTAGGCAAACAATTATTTTAATGATTGGGCCACGGAATAGGCTTTAGGAAATTTTTATTATTTATATTTGGATTGAGCCATGGTTTGGGCCCAAACTGTGGCATGGTTGGCGGGGCTCGTGGGGCCCGCGGGTACCCAACAGGGCGGGTTTGGAGTTGAGAAAAAAATCTGTTTAATAAACGGGCCTGGTCTGTGTTTTTTGGGTAAACCCGCAGGTCGGGTCCGGGTATGAAATAACCTGGCTCGAACCCGACCCATTGCCATTCCTAATTTGAATTTTTCTTAAATAAAAAACTGATGTGTATCTTTCTTAGATACAAATTTGATTTTCTTAACATATGTAGATTTTGAAACAAAGAAAGAGATTAAACATGATTATGTTTATGGTTGTTTTATTTAGTTCATGTAGCATAAATTTATGTTATGAGTGAAATTCTCTTCATAACAAAAAAAATCTTTTCCATATTCTTTTAAACATATAAAAATAGATTTGATTTTTTTTTTTTTTTTGTTATCAAAATCCATTTTTTTAATCATCATAAAACAAATCTAATCTTTACCAAGGTAAAACCCTTTTTTTTTGTAAAAACATATCTGATTTTTCTAAAATCAAAATCAAAATTTTCTTAATCACCAAACAGATATAAATTTTCTCTCCAAAAACCATTTTTCCTATTATCACCAAAATAGATTTGGCCCATTTTTTGACAAACTAAAAGACCATTTTTTTTTCCTGTCAAAAACATATCTAAATTTTTTACAAAGAAGATGATGCATTCATAAATAAACTTATGTGATTTAGGTTTTTTTTTTTTTTTTTTTTTTTTTTTTTTTTGTGTATATGCAACATGTCATTCATAGCATGCAAAAATGGTACATTGGTCACAAGAGTCTAGAAGACCAGACTCTGTCTAGGCGGAATGGGTGCTTAACACCTTCTCATTCCATAACCTAGCCCCCAAATCTAGTTCTTTTGGATAAGTAAATCTAAGCCTTGTCTTTATTTTATTTTGGGTAGAATGTAACTAAGACAAAAAGCCATATAATTATTTGGTAGTTTGTAACTAGAACCCAAAACCATGTAATCTTCAATTTTTCAAACATGTATTTTTTATTCAATCAATGAGAAAAAGAATTCAGTCATGTATTTAATATTTATTTTTTTTCTTATTTTTTGTATAAAAAAATAAATGGTGACTCCACACCACTTACCCAAAAAGAGAGGTGCCTTTAAAAGCACTCCAAAAATCACTATTTTTTTTTAGAGATGCCTTTGGCGAGGTCTCTCACAAAGGTCATGACTTCTGCTGCTCTTGTTGTTCTTGTAGATGAGGGTGCCCAGACCGAGATGGTTAGTGAGTCTGCTCCCATTCCTGCCAAGATTCCTACTCTCCAGAAGAGAGTGACACCTCCGCTTGCTTCCCAGACTAAGATTGCCTCTCCTGCTGCACCTCTTGTCATCTCAACTAGCGATCCTTTCGCGGCTTTGTCTCAGGCCGTGAAGGATGGCTCCTCTTTGGTGGTTACTCCTTCGTCCATTGCTAGCTCTGTCATTTGTGGGCCTAATGCAAACTTGTCTTTTAATGAGGGATCTGGGGAGGTTCTTGAGAATTCTAATAATGAGCCTACCATGAAGAAAAGGATTCCTAATTCAGACGAGGAGGAGGGTGATAAGCATGAGGCCAAGGCTATGGGTACATATTCCCTTGTACTTGATAAATTTTGTTTTTTTCACCTTTGATAGTGGCCATCTTCTTCCCTTCTTCTTTTTTTCATATGAATCTCCATGACTTCCTAATGCAATCTCCATTCATTTCTACATATTCATCCTTCTAATTCACAGAAATCTTCGAGGAGTCTGAGATTGCAACAAACATAGCAATGCCTATAGCCCTTCTCCTACCACACCTGCAGCACTTGTTTCTACCATATCAACAGCATCAGTTTCAGGACTTATTTCTGCTACACCCACAGCCCCCATTTCTATGGGTCCTAGTATGTTTTCTTTCTTCCTTCGTCTTCCTTATCTTTGTTATAAATTCGTTCTCTTCACTTCATGGATTCCTTATACCGCATTTCATGTCTTCTTTCAGGTCCGATTCCTACTGCCCCTTCTTAGTTTGAGGTGGGCAGTAGTTCTGCCACAGTTCCAGATCCTGTGAGGTAGGCTGTGACCTTCTTTACTCACTTTGACCAGCCCGAGGTTAATGATCTTGATCCTATGGACTTCTAGGGTGCTGGGCCTTCGTATGTTGACTTCCATGGCTTCAGAGTTTTTGGAGAGTGTGCTTCTCACTTTAAGGCAGTCTATAGGAGCCGTGGGGACTTCATGCGGGGATTTCTTCTTGGCCGCTTTGCGAGGGAGCACTTCCGAAAGTTGTTGGGGAGTGTGATGAATGACATTGAGCACAACTTCATTGATACTGTTTCCGCCGAGAGGATCTTGCAGTGGAGGGTTACGGTACAGGAGCTGATCAGTGTAGGCTTTGCCTTAAAGTTTATGTTGGACATCCACATGAGATTTTCTGAGCCTTCTTCATGAAGAAGGTTCGGCCTGCTGTGGATGCCATTGATACACGCATTGAGGCTTTGAGGAAGGAGGTGGCGAACTTGGAGGGACGTTGTGAGCACCTTCTTTCTAGTGTTGCTGGATACAATTGCTTTGGAGATCAGACTCTCATTTTTGAACTTCTTTGATATTATTTAGTTTTCCCCTTTATTTCCTTTCCCTTATTTCCCTATCCAGCACACTTTATATTTTCAACAGTACTTATTTGGCAATTCTTACATGACTACTATAGTTTGGGTTTGTAAACTATGACGCTACACTTGGTACTACTTTTGCTATCACTATGACTATGATACAACATGCTTTCTAATACTTCATAGTTTTTCATTACATTCTAGATAAAAAATGTTACAATGTTGCCTTATAACATAGTCATTTGAAGGAAGGTAAGAAAACATGGAACTAATTAAACAAAAGGGAAAACTACATAATTTTTTTTAAGCATAGTATCATTTTAGCCAATTGCCATTGATGGGGTCCATCAAATCTTTACCATCCATTTGGGCTAAACAATAATACCCACTTGCATGTGCTTCTCTTATCACAAGGGGTCCCTCCTATTTCGATGAAAACTTAAATGGTCCTGCCATATCTCGCTTGACGTGATCCGCTGCCTTTAGTACAAGTTGTCCTTTCGTAAACACTCTCTCTTTAGTCATCTTGCCATAAGCTTCAACCATCTTTTGTCTATATTTGCAGCTGTGTTCTTAAGCCTCTTCCCTTTATTCATCTAGTTCTTCTAAGTCTTCACACCTTTCTATTGCAAACACTTCCTTCTCCTTTCCTTTCTTAAACAATTGCATGACTCTCAAAGAAGGAGTCATTACTTCTGTGGGGCTTATTACCTCTATTCCGTAGACCAAAGAGAAGGGTGAAAACCCTATGGCTGACTTTGGTGAATATCGGTAAGCCCAAAGGGCTTCTGGCAGGTGTATTGCCCATCCTCCAGTATATTCCTGGCTCATATTGCTGATAATCTTTATAAGGGTCTTGTTTGTCGCCTCTCCCTGCTTGTTCCCTTAAGGGTAATAAGGTGATGATCGGCGGTGTTTGATCTGGTAGAATTCTAGCATCTTTCTCACCTTACTATTAACAAAGGGCGTGCCATTGTCACTGATGATCTTGTGGGGTACTCCAAACCTAACAATTACATTTTCCTTGATAAAATTTGCCACTACCCCTCCTATGGCCTTACGGAGTGGTATTGCTTCCGCCTACTTGGTAAAATATTTTGTAACCACCAAGATCTATATGTGCCCATGCGATGGTGGATTAACTAGTCCCACCAAATCAAACCCCTAAATGTGGAAGGGCCATGGGGTGACCATGCTGTGTAAGTTCTATGGGTGAGTATGGATTAACTTGGCTTACACTTGGCAACTGTGGCTCTTCACAAATTCTGTCATGTCCCTCTTCATGGAAGGCCAATAATAACCCATTTGCAGCAGGCATCTGTACAACTTTTTCTTCCCTTAGTGCTCCCCACACTCTCTTGCGTGTACTTCTTTTATCACCTCACTTGCTTCCTCAGCACCCAAACATCACAATGGGTCTCCATCAAACCTTTTCTTGAAAAGGACTCCGTCATACAAAAAGTAATGTGCTGCCAATCTCTTAAGCTTGTATCTTTCACTCTGCTTCTATGGCAGGATACCTTCTGTCAGGTACTGTACAAACGGGTTTCTCCAGTCTTCGCTGACGAAGACAGCATAGCTTTCTTCTCTATCTGCCGTAAGCTAACAAGCCTCGCATTGGGTCTGAACTTGGTCCGCATCTTTACCCATGCTTAGCTAATAGAAACTTGCCCTTTGGAGTTTGCAGTAAGGTTGACTTCTCCACAGAACCCGCAGGTTCTGTCATGTACTTTCTTCAACTTTTTTTGGGCCTCTTCTTACTCTACACATCTTAATAAGACCCCTCCTAGCATCCTGAAATACAATACCCCTTTTACCAAGGCGTAGTCTTTTAACGCCTTCAATTCTGCCATGTCTCCTTCTCTCATCAAAGCTTCCTTTATGGGAATCCTCTAATATTTTTCACATTCTTTTTCTTGGAAACTCTCCTTCAATATTTCAATAATGGACTCTTTCCGCTTGGTAACTTTTACCCTGATGCTGCTTCCTTCAAAAACTATTTGTGACCCTAAAGCGGCCAACGCATCCACATATCAATTTTCACTCCTTAGAGCATGCTCTATCTCAAATGTTGAGAACTTTTCTTTCATCTTTTGGGCCATCGTTCTATACAGGGCTGAGCTGGGTTCCTTCAAAGAGAAACTTCCTTTAGTCTGGCAGACCACTGGGTTTGAGTCGCTCATTACTTTTAAATGCTTGACCTCTATTTCGAGTGTTGTAGCTAGCCCTGTGAGATAAGCCTCATATTATGTGGTATTTTTTGAGCAAGGAAAGTCTAATTTGAATGAAAGTGCCAAAGCCTCGTCCTCATTATGACACAGTACTATTCCCGTGCCTCTTGAGAGGGTAATTGAGGTTCCATCAAACTTCATTACGCACTGCTCTCTGACTTCTTCTCCAAGAAACTCTTCAACTCTTTCACCGTGGCAGGTGGCTTCATGGTAGCTATGGTCGTGGCATTGGTTGGGTCTACATCTATTCCACTGTTGTGAACCAAGAAACCTAAAAATTTCTCAGAAGATACTCCGAATGCACACTTGAGAGGATTCATTCTCAATTTGAAAGCCCTACACCTTTCGAACACTTTCCTCAATATTTGGCCATGATCTTTTCACCTTTTTGACTTCACAACTATGTCATCTATATAGTCTTCCAACTTATGGTGCATCATTTCATGGAATATGGCCGTCATGGTACGTTGATAAGTTGGGCTTGCATTTTTTAACCTAAAAGGCATCACAGTATAGTAAAAGTTGCCAATAGGTGTTTTGAAAGCAATTTTCTCCGCATCCTTTAGAGCCATTCTTATCTGATTGTATCCGTTGAACCCATCCATGAATGAAACCATGGCATTCCCTACTGTAGAGTCTATCAACAAGTCCATACTTGGTAGTGAGAATTCGTCTTTTAGGCAAGCTTTGTTGAGATTTCTAAAATCTACACAACACCTTATCTGCCCATTCTTCTTCTTTACTAGCACGATATTGGGCAATTAACGTGGGTGCTGGATGGGCTTAATGAAATTTGCAGCCAACAACTTTTGCATCTCCTTTACTATTTACTCTTCTATTTTTGTGTGGAATACCCTGGCAGGTTAAGCCAATGGCTTGGCATCAAGATCCACATTCAATATATGTACCACCATTCTATGATCCAATCCGGGCATTTCGCTATAATCCTATGCGAAAACATCCTTAAACTCTTTCAACAACAATATTAATTTTGACTTTTCTTCCTCTGACAGTCTTAAACTAATTGAGATGGGTCTTGATTCCTGTGGATCAAATCCCAAGTCAATTTCTTCCAATCTTTCTTCTGCTGTAACTTGTTCATCATTTTTTGTTATAACTCCTTTCACTTTCTCCATATCACTTTCTTCCTCCGAACCTTCTTGAGCCACGCAGTACACCAAACTCTTATGCGAAAGTTCTTGTTTGGGGCCCGCTTGCACATTGCATGTGGGCCCTGCGTACCTCCATAATTTGTAGACGATTCTGTCGTCAAGGGCCCGAACTCTGACACATTGTGGTATGTCGTCTACCTTCAAATTGGGTGCTTTTTTCCTTTTCTTCTTCTATGAGAGCAGTTTCCTTAGATTGGGCTTTAAGTCATCTTGGATGTCTTCCCACCTAGGCATAAAAGTGCCATGTGGTTTTGATACTGAGCTCTTCCCAACTGGTGCCCATTTGTCGTAGAACATAATTTCTACTAGATGAGCTTCTACTTATTCGAAGAGCGACGGGTTTGCCACTATTCGTATCATTCTGCCATTCAATCTTCCTTTCATGCACTGATAAAAAGTGGATGAGACTAGTCGGTGCTTATGCAACCATGGTCTCCCTAATAGCATGTGGTATGAGACTTTTGTTTTCACCACATGGAAGCGGGCCAAAGAGGCTATTGGTCCCAGCTTCAACCACAGCTGAATGTGGCCTGTGGTGTATTCACCTCTTCCACCAAATCCTGTTACTTTCATTAGACATCCCCGAATCTTTCTTTCTGAAATTCCTATTACTTACAAGGTGATTAATGGGATGAGATTCACAAAAGCACTTGTATCTATCAAAGCTCTCTTGATGGGGATTCGATGTATGGAAGATGCTAAGTAAAAAGGCCTCCTATGATCCAAGTACCCTATCTCTATATCTTCTTCACTGAAGGTGATCTCACTTGCTTCTTGTAAGAAGGCTCTATCATCTGTGACTTTTGTTGTTAAACATTCTATTCCTGCCTAGAGGCAATGCTTACCAAGGCTCCTGTAGCTATTCTTCGTTCATTTATCGTGAGCCCCAACTAATCAAATAAGTTCTTGAACTTGTAACTTTTCTACAATGTGGTAATTGCTGCGGCAAACAGGGCTGGACTTTCTTCGTCGTCGTCCCCTAGATCTGGGCAAATGACAACCAGTGCTACACCTTTCCCTTTATGGTTTGGGAATGGGTTTCTTTGAACTTCTTGCTGGGACAGCTTCAAAGTCCCTTCCTTGATTCTTCAGTGCACTAGTCTGTGGAGCGCCCAACATTCTGCGGTGGGATGTTGCACATAATTATGCAAGCGGCAAAAGCGTGGGTCCCTCTACTCTTCTTTTGTGGGCTCTCTAGAAACTTGATTAGGTTTAAAGACTCTGTCTGCTATCCATATATCTAAGAGCATGTCTATCTCCTTTGGGGTACATGGTAGTGGTGAAAGGGTATCATACTCCCTTCCATCAGCCTTCCTCTTCTTTTTACCAGTGGATACTGCCATAACTTATAAATTGTTCCTTTTGTTGGATCTTGGCTCTACTGATTGAGCAGTCTTCCTGACTTTCTGCAACAATTGCGCAAATTCAGAGATTTTAAAATTTTCCAGGACAACTCTGCACTCTCTGATCATGTTTGGTATACACATTTCTACCAATTTCTTTTCTTTGCAATGATTATAGCAATCAAGTGCTATGTCTCTAAACCTTTTGATGTATTCCATCAAATCTTTGCCGCTTCTTTGTTTAGTTGCTTGTAAAGTTATAAGCATTAATATTTCTTCTCAGTGGAAGTACTTAGTACAAAATACGTCCACCATGTCATCCCACGTTGGGATTGACCCTGGTTTCAGACCAATGTACTAGGTATACGCACGGTCACACAGTGACTTAGAAAATTTTCGGAGACATAAGTCTTCGTCTGCCGCATAAGGGCCAAGTGTATCAATGAACTTACTCACATGCTTGATGGCATGCCCCTTTCTCCCATCGTATTGTATAAAAACTCGTGGTTCATACCTCTCGGGGTATGGCTTGCTGAGTATTCTTAGTGGGTAAGGAGGTCTCCTTGCATAAAACCTTTCTTTAGACACTTTGGCTCTCTCCTGCTCCAAAAGGGTTACTACTTCTACCATAGTAATGAAACGATGTTTTGTCTTCTGCAGAGCACCTCCGACTGGGGTCTCCTACTTGTCTGTTGCATGCTCTCGGTCATGCTAGCTTCCTTTTTCCTTCGTCTTGTCCACATTCAGTTGACAAATTTCTTCCATCATTTGCTGTTGCAAAAGTTGTAGTGACTGCAACACCTTGATAAAAGCGTTGGCATTGTCTGTGGGGACCCTCTACTATTGCTGAGGTTCAGCCCCTGCTCCATTGGCACCTTCCACTTGGTTAGGCTACTGATAGTGGGGCATTGTTGACCTTGACTCTGCTGGCGAGGGCACAATACTCATGTTTCGTCTAAAGGACATAACTTGCAAGGGTTTTTATTTACTTTCCCTGAATTTTTTCCAATTCCCCAACGGAGTCACCAATTTAAATTTGGTGGACCTTTTTAAGGTGGTAGGTTAGGCTTCCTCCTGCCACACTAAGGCCTAAAAGTTCTGGATAGGAGAGTCAGGACCGGCTTGATTGTAACTCATCTCAAATCGGCTTGTGCGCAAACTAGGGCCCTTTTGTTAATGTCTTGGTCATATGCCCTTTAGTAGATGAAACTGTTGTAGGAAAGTTATGGCAAGAAAGTATAATATAATAACAATGAAGGAAATGCACTTACTGTTAGTTAAAAAATTCCAAAAAAAAAGAGCAGTATGGCCATAAAGATGCAATAAAATGACAATAATGAAGATGAAATAGCATGGGTATTTAATCAATAAGAAGAACAAAGCAGAAACAGTTAGTTTGTCGTGCTTGATTGCCTTACGAAGGTAAGACCAAAGAGGGAACTATTTCCTCAATGTGGGTAACCTCACAAGAAAGTCCTGCTGTAGAGATTACCCACTTTGATAGAATGGGCCTGAATGACTTATGCTCCAGAAATCCTTAATCCTCAAATAGAGGGTAGGCTATTGGTGCATGTCTGCCATCTCACTCTTGCCTACTCTCTCTGTTTTTCTTTCTTTTCTCTCTAAGTTTTCTGCTTTATTCCTATTTACTCTTTTATTTTGTGTTTTTGTGTTATGTTGTTCTTATTGTCTTGTTCTACTGTGTTGTGTTACTGTGCACAACGGAGGCTTCTTTTATACTGCTTGCCATGATTGGATTTTTTACCATTTCACCCCTTAACCACTTTTGTCTAGGTGTAGGTGTCCTTCTAGACCACTCACTGGTTTGTCAGCTGTCTAGCCACCACCACTTACCAGTGCTGGTCATGCCATATCCCATTACTAGACAAAAGGCCTTATTCTATTTACTTGTTTGCTGTGGCATTCCCATTTGGATAAGGGTGGGCATTCTCTCTCATTATCCCTTATGGCATGCACCTAGTAATTCCAACTCATCTATCCTTTTTTTGGATAATATGACATCTCAGCAGAATATTTTCCCCAAAAGAGTTTGAGCAGAAACCCCAGAATAGTCATTATACTTCTTCCTATCGCCAGACCATACCCTCTCTTACCTCTGACCCATGGTGCACCACTCTTGTATTGGCTGAGTATAGGTTGGTGGTGCCTAAATCTTATGCATGCTCCACTTCTATATGTGTCCATAGCTTGTTTGCTACTCATGTGTGTGCCATGTCCTGAAGGCTCGTCTGTGCATTTTGCTGCTCATTCTTGGCCTCTTGTGGCATGAATGGATTTTTGAGCCTTTATTCTTTATAGCTTGCTTCTTTCTTGGACTGGGCCTTGCTTGATGGTGGGCTTTCCTTCTCTTAAACCAGTTCTTTTTTCTTTCCGTAGTTCTGTTAGCACTTTTGCCACGCTATCTTGCCATTCATGCTGCGCTATTATATGACCCATGCTTGTTGGGCTTTTCGGGCTTGCTATACACTTTTCCTTTGCTTAATTCCAGTGGACTAGTGTTATCATTGGGCTAGTTTTCATACTAGTTTGGGCTTTCTTGATCCGTTCCATTGCTTCCAGGCTTCCTTGGCCCATTTCATCCATTTGGGCATCCTTGGCCCATTCCAATTCTTTACCCAATGGGCCTTTGTTAAGTCATTTGGGCTTCCTTGGCCCAAATTTCCACATCCTTTTCCTTTGGGGGTTTATGGGTTTGTCATTACCCCCTTACTCACTTAATTCATTTACTTCAGGTCTCTTTGGCTCATTCTTGCTTGCTTTTTATTTCTTATAGCGCCCATGGGTTTATTACTTCTCTCTCTGGGCTCGCTTAGGCCCACATGCTTTCTTTGAGACCATTTTGCTATTTTCTAAGCCTATGATTCATTGTTCCTGCCATTCGGGTTTAATGCTTTTTCTTCCTAATTTACTAACTCTTTTTCCTCTCATATTGTTGGGCTTCTTCCTGCTATTTTGCCTCTTGCCAAAATGAGCATTAACACTTCTTTTCCTAGCAATGTTACAGTTTCTGTAAATGATGACATTTGTTCTTAATGTAAATACTACATAAGTGCTAAAATGCATAAGCTTCCCTTTCCAAAGCATGTTATGTCAAGTACTTTTCGTTTACAACTTGTTCATAGTGATGTTTGGGGTCCTGCCCCTGCGAAATTTGTACTTGGTTATAGATTCTATGTCATTTTTGTTGATGATTTCACTAGATTTACCTAATTATTTCTTCTTAAGCATAAATCTATGGTGTTTACTATTTTTCTACACTTTAAAGCTATTGTTGAAACTCAGTTTGGGTTTAAAATCAAAACTCTTAGGTCTGATGGTGGAGGTGAATACACTAGTAACCATTTTAAGTCCTTTTGTTTAGACAATGGTATTCAACATCAATTGTCTTGTCCCTATACCCCTCAGCAAAATGGTGTAGCTGAGAGGAAACATAGACAGATTATTGAAAGTGGTCTTTCTATGTTCCATCAGTCTAAGCTTTCATCTTCCTATTGGTGTTATGCCATTAATACTGCCACATATTTGCTAAATAGAGTTCCATCTTCTGTTCTTCAGTTTAAGTCTCCCTGGGAAAGATTGTTTCATACACCCCCTTCTTTACAATCCTTAAGAATCTTTGGCTGTGCTTGTTTTCCCTTTCTTAGACCATATTCTAATCATAAGCTTCAACCTAGGTCTACTCAATGTATCTTTCTAGGATACGCTCCATAGCCAAAGGTTATATCTGTCTTGACCTTCAGACATAGAAAATTCATATCACATCTCATATCATTTTCGATGAATCTAATTTTCCTAGCATACCTATTTCTACAAATTCTTCTTCCAGTAATTCTGGTCCTACTAGTCCTTCCTTTGATCTTTGGTTGACCTTTCTTTTACCTAATTCTTCCTCTGATCCTTTATTTGCTATGTCTACTCTTTTTCCTTCAATTCATGCCTCTGTTGTTGTGCCTGATGTGTCTTCTGATTCTTTTTCTGATATGTCTAGTCCAGTCTTTTCCTCTAGTCCTATTGTTTCACCACCACCTGCTCCTTCTACCCTTATTCCTCAGTCTTCTAATCCTATTAGTTAGTTTATGCCTTCATCTCTTCCTAATACCCATTCTATGCTTACCAGATCCAAACATGGTATTTCTTACACAGTCGTGAGAGATTATTCTCAAAAGGAACCTCCTACCTTTACTGTTGCTGCTAGGCATCCACAATAGATTATAGCTATGGACTCTGAATATTCCTCTCTTTTGAAGCAACATACTTGGTCTTTGGTACCTCTTCCAGCTAGTAAAAATGTTGTTTCTTGTAAATGGGTTTATAAAATTAAGAGGGGTAGTGATGGAGCTATTGCTAGATATAAGGCTAGACTGGTGGCCAAAGGGTTTTTGATAGGCCAAGAACGTATTGACCCCATTTGGTAAATTAATCAATTAATTAGCCAAATTAATTAATTAGATTCCATTACATGCAATAAGTGTGGTAGAACAAACAAATCACCAACTAAAGTAAATGTAGTAGAAAATAAGTTTGACATAGGTAATTTGTTTATGAATGGAGAAAACCACTGAGGCAAAACCCCACCAAGTGAATTTAACTTCATCACTCCTGAGAATCCACTATTATCAAAACAAGCGTTACAAGTAAAGGAATCCCAGTACCTTATACCAACCTATAGTTGAACCCTTACTTCAATACACAATTGGACTTGTAATGTAATGACAATCTCTCTTTTCAATGCACGGCTCCTAATACGTGACTAACCAATCGATGCATGGATCCCAGTACATGCCTTACTCCTTTGCACGAATCCAAGTACGCGACTAACACACCATTTAAGAAAGATGTTGACTACAAAATTCTTCAGTTTATCCAAGCGATGAAAATCAAAAAACTCCTTAATTACAAAACCCCTGGCGCAAAGACACAGTAGCTTCTTCAAAGAATATGATGAACTAGGTCAACTTTTGTCTCTGGTCACACAATGCATTAAGGGATGCTCTGATTCCTTGTGTGACGGCCTTTAAAATAATCCTTATATATGTCTAAAATTGTGAGAAAAGAAACTCTACACAAATATACTTGGATATGCGTGAAAACAAATCTAGAAATCTGAATTTCATAATGCTCAATAGATACTGTTTTTGTCGAGCAGCTGTTGAGATTCATTATTAAATCTCGATAGATATCTATTTGTCGAGCTATCTGTCGAGTTTTAATGAATAACACTTCTTCACTTATTTATTGGACAGATTTGCATGGCTTTAATATTAGACTTGAACCCTTGTTCCTTGAAGTACTAAACATATCCTAGATCTACCCAATTACAAGTAAAGTGCGTTTTGTCAAATGATTAGCCAATTTACATAACATATGTTCTAACAAAATCCACATATGTCCTAACAGTTTTTACAAGAGTATGGCTTGGGTTATGAGGAGACATTTAGTCCTGTTGTGAAACCAGCAACTGTGAGGATTGTTTTAACTTTGGCTGTCCAGAATAATTGGTCTTTGAAGCAATTAGATGTTTCTAATGCTTTTCTTCATGAGGTGCTTAATGAAGAGGTTTTTATGTCTCAACCTCTTGGCTATGTTGATCCTACACATCCTACTTATGTCTGCCTTCTTCATAAAGCCATTTATGGACTCAAACAAGCCCCTCGAGCCTGGTTTGAGAGTTTCACCTCTTAATTGTTTCACATTGGTTTCCACGCTTCTACTGGCATCAATCTTTTTGTTTTGCATCATGATTCCTATGTGGTTTATCTTCTTCCTTATGTTGATGATATCATCATCACTAGGAATAATTCTTCATTCATTACTCATATTATCTCCAGGCTTAGTGTTGTTTTTTATTTGAAGGATATTGGTACACTTAAATTCTTCCTTGGACTTCAGATTGAATACACATCTAAGGGTCTGTTTATGCATCAGTCTAAGTATGCTATGGATCTACTCACTAAGTTCAACATGTTGGATTGCAAGCCTTGTTTCACTCCTTGTTCAACTACCTTGCATGTGAACTCTCAGACTAGTACCCTTCTATCTAATCCTACTACTTATAGAAGTATTGTTGGTGCATTGCAATATCTCACATTTACCAGGCCTAATTTATACTATTCTATTCAACAAGCATGTCAATGCATTAGTCAACCTACTCATCATCATTTGATGGCAGTTAAAAGGATACTAAGGTGACTCAAAGGTACTTTGCATCATGGCATTCATTTTCAACCTGGCTCCTTGGTCCTTTTAGCTTATTGTGATGCTGATTGGGCTAGTGATCAACTTGACAAAAAGTCCATCACAGGGATGGTCTTCTTGGGTCACTCACCTATTACTTGGTCTGCTAAGAAGCAACTGACAATGGCTAGATCATCTATTGAGGCTGAATATAGGGCCCTGGCTACTACTATAGCAGAGTTGTCTATGCTTGGTGTTTGTTTCTCTATGCCTCCCTTGTTGTGGTGTGATAACCTCTCTACTTTGGCATTGGCTTCCAACCCTCATGCTCACACCAAGTGTATTGAAGTGGATTACCATTATATCAGAGAAAATGTTATGTTTAAGGAGTTACAAGTCAACTTCATTTCCACTAAGGATCAGTTAGTTGACATCTTTACCAAAGCTCTATCTTCTCCTATGTTTCTGGATCTTGCTTCCAAACTGATGGGGGTTCCTCCCCTCAATTCAAGGGGGGATGTAAAGGTAGAGGAGACTAAGGCAGAGTCTAAATAACCTATAGTAGAGCTATAAGCTACATGTAGTCTAACATTAGTTGAGTTTGTTATTGTTGAGAGTCCAAGTGTCAGCATCTCATGCATTTGTCCACGTATTCCAAACTCACAAAACCATAGTATTTACAAGAGCATGGCTTAATGAGATGTGTACAATTCAACTATGAGGCTATGGTTCTAATAAATATCTAAAAATATAAAATTCATAACAAAATTATAATGAATTAATCATTCACACATTAACAGAGAGAAAGAGAGAGAGAGAGAGAGAGAGATGTACATTTTGTACCGATGATTAACTAAGGTAAGATCATTGTCACCAAGTTTTATTTTAAAAAAAAAAAAAAAAAAAGTTACCCTCAAGTTTTAGTTTAACTTATATTACATTTCAATGTGTCTAAAAAAATAATATACTAACACTTCTTTTTTAAAAAGTTTTCAACATATGATCATGGTTTTAAAACTCAGATTGTTTAATGAAACTGGAAAAGTGAGAGATTCAAAGTTTTTGAGGTTGGACCGAGATTCAATCGAGGTTAAACCGTGATGTGTCATTTAATTTTTTAATATATTTGATACTTAAATTGGTTTATATTTATTAATTTTTCTTTCCTGACCAACAAAATGTGTGACCCAATAATTTGCAAGTTGGACATATTATTTCACTTGTTGAGAGCAGGTTCAAGTCTTGGCTTAAAAAGTTAGCTTTTTTTACTAAAGTTTTTAATTCAATTAAATTAGCTATCCCAAACGGACTCTTAAGGTTAGTTTGAGATCTGTTTATTTTGCTAAAATTAAAATTTTTTTATTGAAAATACTGTAAATAAAGGTAAAATTTAGCTGAAATAGTATAATGGGATCTATGAATAATACAAAAAATAAATGCAGTGGGACCCTTGAATAGTAGACAAAATAAACTAAATAGTAAAATAAGCTGACTTTTTAATTTGGAGCCAAAGGCTCACTTTGTATTGAAAAATCATATGACATAGAAAATAAAATAAAAAAAATAAAAACCCCTCAAATGGACATCTAAACTCTTTTTTTTTGGGGTCAAAATTATACACAAAATTGACATTGTACATTTGTACCCTTCAAATAGTTTTATTTAATTTACATTATTTGAAATCCTGAACCGGCACAGGACATAATCTAACCGGTGTTCTGGGTCTGTTTACCTTGATAACCAAACAAACCCGAGAAGCAAATTTCTTATCCACAAATGACAAATGACAAACCCAAAACCCACACTCCCTCTGCTCCTTCTTCTTCCTTCAGAGAACCAAAGCTTTGTTCATATTTCCACCCACAATCGGAACACTCGCTCACTCACTCACTCACTCTATCTTTAACTAAAGATAGAAACTTTGCTAAGCCTCTCTCTCTCTCTCTCTCTCTCTCTCTCTTCTGAGTGTTCATGGCGACACCGTTTTGCCCAACGACCCCTGTACGGTCCATCCTTCAACCCCAGCAAAACCCTCCCAAAACCCTCCTCTTTCTTCGTGGTATGTAACCCTTTCACCTTTTTCTTAGCTGTATTTTACTTAAGTGTGTACATGCTTTAGAAAATGTTAGTGATTCATAGAGTTTTGTGGGTTGTTTTTGGCAATGTGAATGCAAATTTTGAAATTTGGTTGAATTTCTAAATGACACTTTTGGAGTTTATTCAAGTCTGGGGTTTTGTTTAGAATGGTGGGTTTGAGTTGAAGTTTAGTTTTTTAATTGTGAAAGTTAAATGGGTATTGGTTTTTTTGCTTGGAGAGTGGTTTGTGATTGAATATTTTTACAGGTTCGTGTAGTGGAGGACCTGATTTTGTGAAATGCCGGTTAAGCGCATATTCGTGGAGCTCCGCTGCGAGCTATGTGAGGCTTGCGAATGGTGCTGCAGGGTTTTGTGGGAAGCCCATTGTTTTGAGGAAGTTGTTGCAAAGGAGGCAAGTTGAATGGAAAAGTTTGGAAACCTCATTTGTGCTATAGTTATGCTTATGATTGATTGTGGTGCTTTTTAAGTTTGAAAATGATGTAAGATTGCCAATGAGCTCTAGCTCAACTGGCACCTCACCTCCTCCCCTTGCAAGTGCTAGGTGGAGGGTGAGGTCATGTGTAATTTACAATTAATAATAATAATAATAATAATAATAATAATAATAATAATAATAATAAGACTGGGTTGTAAGATTGCATATGGCTATGGATTTGGCTGTTCTTGGAATTTATAGCTTGTTTGGATGGATGGGGAGTAGAGGGAGGGAGAGTAAATTAAATTACCTTGTTTGGATGTTTTTGAAGGGAGCGGGGTTTGGAGGGGTTCTAACTACTTCTAACCCCTTATTTTTAATTCTTCCAAATTGGAGAGATTTGGAGGGAGAGTAGAGCATAGAAATGCTTGACCAAATGAATTACTAAATTTACCCTTACTGTCTTAACAAAATTACAAACTATGAAAAGGATAATTATTCTCCCTTCTTTACTTAATTTTAAAAATATCCAAACAAAATGAAAGATAACCATTTCCCTCAACTCTCCTCCCTCTGCACCCCTCTACCCTTCTGTCCCTCCAAACTTCCAAACATAGCAGTAAGAGCATAAAAATGGTAATTTGCTTTTGAAATGATGGGCCATGCTAGGGTGTATCGCACTGCTATTCCACTTGATGCAGTTGATCTAAGTTAATGGTCACGTGATGTGTTATTTGGTGACCTACTGATGTTGGGAATTGTTCAGAAGAGGAGTTGTGAGGGCTGCAACTCTTGAAGAAATTGAAGCACAAAAATCATTGATTGAGAAAGATTCTGTAAGTGTCTCCGATGGTCCATTACAAGATGTACCATGTGGCTAGGTTGTAAGATTAAAATCTGACATTTTCATAATATTGGGAAAATGTATTCTTGATGTTGTTGGTTGTTTATCAGAAAGGAAGGATGGAAAAAACTATTGATACAGTTCGATCAAATTTCAATTCAATAAGGACAGGGAGATCAAACCCAGCCATGCTAGATAAAATTGAGGTATGAATCTAGATGCAGGATTGTTAGTTTTGTTATTAGGTCAAGCACAACACATCTGCATTTGAAAAATTTCCAGCAAATTTTGTTTAGAACAAAGCGACAACATTTTTTTTTTTTTGATAAGTAGCAAAGCGACAATATTTCAAAAACCATTGCTACAAAGGTTAATGAGTGGCTCTCAATTTTATGCTGGTCTGGAGCATGATATGATATGAAGGTCAACAGATTGAAAATGTTTGATTTTTTTATCATGAATGCTGCCAGAAAAACTATTGAGGCATTCCCAGTGAGACAATCCATGCTGTTTTTTTGCCGGGTTTTGAACCATGACCTCACACTCCGCCCATTATTGTGGGAGGAAAAACTGCATTTAAGTCAAACTTGTTGGCATAATCCATGCTAATATATGGTTTTGTTCTGAATATGAAGAGTGAATGGAGCATTTGTTCATGAACAAAAGATATTGACGTATCATTCTTCTTCTTTTCTGAAGCACTATTTACTCTGTGTTGAGTTTAGGATTTGAATTCTATGTATGTAGTTCCTTTGGTATTGTATATTTAATCCCATATACTTCATGTTTAAAACTTGGGAGCAAAAGATAAGTTTAATCCCACTCTGAGTTTCAATTCAACGCCTCCTGAGTTTGGGCCTGGGACACTCAATTGTTTCCCCATTTCATAGGGAAACCTTTATCACCTAAGAATCTACCATTGACTCTAGTAAATATAAGAAATGAGTGTGTAACTGATGTACAACACTGGAAGCCATCATTCCTCTACAGGAAATAGTTTTTCAGGTTTAAAACCAGACAGGTTTCTATTGCTATGGGTATTTACTGCAAATCTGTAGCATCAATTGCTTTCATTTCTCTTCTTCTTCTTCCTTTTTTTGTTATTTTAATATATATATATATATATATATGTATGTATTCTCAAATGTACTAATCAAAAAAAAAAAATCTCAAATGAGGAGAAGTTCCAAAATTTCAAGCTGATTAGCATTGCAATAGTTTTTGGTGGTTTAGTTTTGCATTAGTTATCATTTCTGAATATAGCATAATTTCTCTTGTAAGTGACAATCAATGGGAGCTTTTCAGAAACAAATGTATTGGGAGCCACTTCATCCATTGCTTAATATGACATTGTATTTTGGGTCAACTTTAAAAAAATAAAAAAATCATAGGTCTGCATATGTGGTTCTATAAAGTAAGGAGGTGACTTCTGCAAAAAAGGTTACAGAAGTGCAAAATCATCACTTGTACTTTATTAATGGTTAAGTAATTACCTTTATTTTAGATTAGCTATGACCCAATGCTTTTCTAGGTGGAATATTATGGAAGTCCAGTTAGCTTGAAGAGCATAGCTCAAATCAGTACTCCCGATGCAAGTTCTCTCTTGGTTCAGCCATATGACAAATCCAGGTATTCTATAAACTAAAGGACATAAAATGGTTGTTGAGGAAGATTGAAACATTCTCCATTTAATTTTATGTGATAAAAACATGTATACTAGTAAGTAAGAACTAAAACTAAAATTTTCTCTGATTCTTGTAAATTAATATGCTAGTGAATCTTCCATAAAAAAAAATTAAAAAAAAAAAAAAATTGACAACCTAAGGTGATCTAATTGTCCAATTATTTTGAGTTATAGAGAATGGACATCTTGCGTTGCAGGACTGGCCCATGAAATCTTTCATATGATCTCTCTTAGACAATCTATTTTACTTTTTGATATGTCATGTTTGTCAGCTTGAAGGCTATAGAGAAGGCCATAGTGGGCTCTGATCTTGGTATGACTCCAAACAACGATGGAGAAGTGATAAGATTGACTCTCCCTCAACTTACAACAGAAAGGAGGAAGGTATAGTCTGTTGGCTTTGATCCCTTTGTAATTCTGTCTTTTTATGCCATAGGCCCATAAGTCTATTTTCTATATACAATTAATATGAGACCTCAGCTGAAATATTACTTTTACCTCTTTGTTCTTCTGATTTTTCCTGGATGTTGAGTTCCATACTGCAGCCAATTCATTCTATCCTGTGTTGCTCCTTGGAGTTCAATATCCTTACTGTCTCACCTGCATGACATTTTTGCATCTAACATATAATGTTCTTTCTGCATGTACATTAACTTCAAGTACCATGCTTTGAAATGAGTTAGATGATGGAATTATATTTAGATTTTCTGTACTTTGTCATGAGTCATGACTTGAGCTTTATGTTCATTGTTTGGAATTGATCACATGAGGCCAGCTCTATTGTTCTGCTTCAAAGGCTCAGTTCTTCTAAAATTTTCTCGGTTTAGCACTTGTTTTGTGATATGTTTATGTATCCTTCGAAAGGCTTTTGTTTGTTTGGTTTTTTTTTTTTTTTAATTATTTTGTAATGAATTTACAAGCAAAAAATTCTTTATATTCTTGAAAATAGTGGTGGTTAGTAGTAATTGATAAAAGAAATTTTACTTTCTGTAATATTATATAAATTTAAAATATATATAGATAGACACACACATTTCTTTTTGAAAATGCACACTATTCAGTGAAGTTGCTTAAAGCATGCTTACAAAGAACTTCCACTTTTTTTTTTCTTTTTATTAATTTATTTTATTTTAATTATTGCAGGAATTCTTAAAAATAGTAGCTAAACTGGCTGAAGAAGGGAAGGTACAGTGGCATTATCTCTGGACAATTTAAAACAAATACCTGCTGCTGTTTTTAGTAAATTCAATAGTATTAAAATTGGGCTTAGGTGGATATGCAGAGCGTTGTCAGACCAAATCAGATCTCATGAAATGGCTCTAATTCATGTTTATATTGTTCCTCTTCTTCTGCCTTCTCCTCCTGTCTTTCACTTGCCTGAAATTTTTTATTTTTATTTTTTTTATTAGCAATGAAAAATATGTAAAACACGCAAAAGAGTGTCACCTAAGTGACACTTTTTTTTGGGGTTGAGAAGTCAAACATAATTGACCTGTAACATTTTTTTTGGGTTTGTAAATTTCTTGAAACACATGGGAATTCATCCAATGTCTGTATTTGACATGGCACTGTACACTTTCCTAAAGTGCACATATTTTAAAAATGTATATGTTTATTAGTCTTTGGTTATAGACCAATACATAGGCTATGTTAAAGTCACTAAATTTGTCCTCTTGAATACTTCCTTCCCCTAAACTGTTTATAGGTGGCATTGAGGAACATAAGAAGAGATGCTTTAAAAGCCTGCGAAAAACTTGAGAAGGTTTGAATCCCTTAATCCCCTGCCCTGCTTTTTTCTCACTCTCCAGTAATTGCTTTTTTGAGTCCAACCCCCACTCTCTTCTTTAAAAGTCCTTTGCTTTGCTTTACTTTTCATGCAGGAGAAAAAGCTCTCTGAAGACATTGCGAAGGACTTGTCAAGTGATTTGCAGGTAACTTGATGCTTTTGTACACTTCATTATCTAGATGCTTCTGGACCTGGGACCACAATTCTAGAAATTATGGGGGGTTTACCCCCCAACTTGCTTATTTATCATGGAACAACTTACTCGTAATTTTTTGGTTTCATTAGCAGGTTTGTCTCTAGAGACATGTTTCCCGCCATCCTGTGTCTTCTTATTTGGAAAAAAAAGAGGAGTGGAGGGGGAGAGCAAAAAAAAAATATATATATATATATATATATATACCTATGTCTCATTTTAGGAGAAGTTTGCTAGAAATAGAATTCTACATGCCATTAACTTGATAGTTTTTATAAAGAAGATTCTGTGAATAGGTTTATCTCAAAAGTTATAGGAGAATTATACTAGAAATACCATTCCAAAAATTATCAACTCGAATTTTCTTAAAAAGAAGTTTCTGAACGCTATGGTGCTTATCCTATGTTAATATTATCTTCATTTTTTGCAGTTATAAATTGAATTGGTTTTTGGGACTAGATTCCTATTTATATGTTATGGGGTAAACCAAACTATTCATTGTAATATGGCAAGATGCAATTGGTATATGCAATCTGTATATATATTCCTTAGCCAATAATAATTATACTATTAGGAATCAATTTTTTTTTTCCCTTGAATTTGCTTCCACAACCAACTTTATATATATGGGAATACTATTTTTCTCTCTCATGTTTTCCACTTTCCACTTCTCATTTCACCCTTTGTTGTCATACAGAAGCTGACGGATGAGTATATGAAGAAGATCGATGCCATCTACAAACAAAAAGAGAAGGTACTGTCTATTTCAACCAAACTGATGGCATAGGCGAAAATCTATGATACTTTTCAAACTAGAGTTTAGTTTCTTTCTAGTGTACTTTACATGCTTGGGTTACAAATGGAAGATAGTCGGTAAACTTGGTATATCATGTATGCCACTCAGTGGATCTCAAGCTTGGGATCTTTATTATATCAACCAGTGGTAGTGATGTGCTGCATTTGATTCTTTGATAGTATATTTTTCTGGGTATTTAGATTGAGAGCTGAGCTGCATACAGGCACCCCACTTGTTCATTTCATGGATATGGTTCGACAACAATTTACGAATTAGGTTAATCACAAGTCTGTAAACAGTCTTTCTTTTGAAGAAGATATTTTTCTTCACACTTATCGAAAAAAGATAAAATAAGGTGCCAAGATTTCAGGGTGCGAAGAATTTGGACAGCTAGATTGGATCTGGTTCCATTCAAATTAGGGTTACTTCATGCTTCCTGACCTTTTTATGGCGAAATTGATTCCCTTTTAGGACATTATTTTAAATAAATAATGTGGGCCTGGGCTAAATAAGTAATGCTTTAATGTTACTAGTTACTTATAAAAAAAAAAAGTAGTGCTTTTGGGTTAGTGAAATGGGTCAGGTTATCGTAGACAATGGTTTCAACTTACGTAAGCAAAAAAAGGAGAAAGTAACCAAGGATTACAGTTGCTAAAAAATGTAATGTCGGAAAAAAAAGAGGATTGAATACTCTGCGTTGTTGTAAAAGGGCCTCTGGTATAGAATCTTGATGGTCTCACTTCCATGGGAAAGTAAAATTTAATTGCCATTGCAACAGTCTAAAATGTGAAACCCACGAATGTGCAAGGAAAAATGTAAAAAGTCTTTAGTCTGACCAGTCAATTTCCTCGATTGTTCATTGAGGAAAACCAGAAATATTAAGGATGATGAATTCAGATCCATGTACACCAGAACACCACACTGAAAAATTTATGTCTAGGGCATGTAGACCTGTCCATAACTCGGTCAAATTATTCACGAATCAAACACTATTTATTTACAGTTTAATGATATTATATATTGCTTGTCGGACTTCACACTTTCATGTCACCTTGATGTATAACATGTTTTCATTGCACAATTGTTTTTTCAGGAGTTGCTAAAGGTTTAAGGATTGTCTAATACACAAGTAAATGGGAGTTAATTGGAGAGCTTCCCCGGTAGTGAACCTCAGAATTAGTCCCTCTTTTTGTATGTTGATACTATGTGGTGTATACTGTTTATACAGGTTACAAAAAAGAGCACTTTTGAAATGAGAAAGAGGCATTTCGTTTTGAAGTAAATGGCAGTTAACTGTTCCTGCCAGTGCTGAGCCTTGGCAGACAGTGTATATAAATCATAGAATACCTTGGTAAAACAAAAACAAAAACAAAAACTCAAGTGAAATGAAATTCTTAGTGTATGTAAGTCCCTTTTTTCCATGATTCTTCGTGGACAATCACACATGTACACTAAAGTAGGCATGTGCATTCCAATTGCATGACAAAGGCTGCTAGATATGTTGTCCTAACATCATTTTTTTAGATTGAGGCATGTGATACTTACAAAGAGAAGAGCGTGAAAAAGAACACACGAAACCGACCTGCATATTACTCTGCGAAGGATCTATAGACAACCCAAAAGTTTTGAGGATTAAGGTTCGTTATTGTTGTTGCATCCCTACGCTAGGGAAGCTTAATGCCCTAATACATTTCTGTCCAGGTGTATTTTATAATAAGTGGGGGTTAACATCCATGCGCCCATTCTTTTGAATGTTACTTTTTTTTTTTTTTTTTTTTTTTTTTTGAGGAACTGGAATGCTACTTCTGTTTGGGCTGTGGCTCATGAATCATTATAGGTAGGCTAGTAACATTATGTTCAACTTTGTCATGGTTGAGTGCTACTATAGTCTATAGATTTCCCTTCTAAAGATATTAGCACTATGGTCGGGGCTAAAGCATGAATTGTCCAAAAGTAATATTTTTTTAATCAAAAATTGGGATTTTCCTGGAAGGTTCTCTGCACATTGAAAAATTCTAAGAGCACATAAAATGGCACAAATTGTAACATGATTGTCTAAGTGGTAGATTGCAGACGATAGAGAAAAAATTGTGAGTCCACGTAAAAATGATAGGCAACCGGTAATTTGACACATAAAATAGTTGTGACAATTTATGTGATACTAGAACTATTCTTGCACATTTGTTTACACCGAGTAATAGGGTGATTCATGACATGGCATTGGCTATCCTTGAATAGAAGTTAAACTAAAGTTTGCTTGTTTCAATTTCTTGGAAACTTCCCATGAAAAAAGGATGAAGTATATATAGTAAAAAAACCAAAAGGGATTTAAAAGAATCAACTGAGGGCCACATCTACATTGCAAAGGGGCCATAGTTGCTTGTTTCTTGTCTTAATTAGTTCTTTACATTCTTATCAAAAAAAAAAAAAAAAATAGTTCTTTACATTAATTGGCCCACTGGAGAACCTAAGGCAAACCTGCTTTTGCTCACTTTTTGAGTGGTTATTTTGACGCCTCTTTTTCCATATGTTTATTATTCATATATTTTTGGTAGATTTCATCCCTTTTTCTCTGAAGAGAGCCCTCATTTTTCAAATCTCGAGCTCCTGTTCTTCTGAACAATATCAGCCTAGTCCAGATGGTTCTTGGCGTTTAGATTTTAAGATCCATGGGACCTACTTGTCACTCATTAAGTGGATAAAAATAAAAATATTGAAATAAAAAGATAAAATAATTCATATTTTCTTAGGAAAAAAAAAAAAAGGTTATACATATATGTTGTTTATGTCATTGGATAAAAATTGAGGTACAATTTCTTCGGTTAAAATTTAGGTGTTATATCTTATATTTTATAAACAAAATTCGAGAACAAACTTGGTTGTAGCCTAAGGCTATAACTCCACTTAACATTTTTTTATTGGATATGAATTTTGCCAAATTCACTGTTTGATTATATATATATATATATATATATATTTTTTTTTTTTTATATCTCAAGTTTTGTAATCTAAAATTATGCATAAAAAAAGTTTATAAATTGAATAGCAAATATAAATCCAATTAGCATAAAATACATGTGTGTTAAGAATATAAAGAATATGCAATTCAACAATTAAATTTTTAAATATGTTAATTTTTTAAGTGATAGTTGTAGCCTTAGCTACAACCAAGTTTGTAAATATGTAATGAAACTTTGTCCTAGTAAATTAAATACTGAATTGAATTTAATTATTATTGAAAAATATAATATTATTTGTACTACATTGGTCAATGTGGTCATATATATATATATATATATATATATATAATTAGAATCTAAATTGAATTTTAATTGGAGTCTAATTTTGTGTCAGGTGTCCCATCTAAACTTTTTAAAATTTGTATCAACTGAGTTAATCTATATATATAATAATAGGTAAAGTTGAGTGAAAATCCAATTAGATTTCAAATTAAAATTTAATTAGAGTCTAATTTTGAGCCATGTGTCTCATCTAATATAAGTTTTTAAATTTTGTGCTAAGTGAGTTAATTCAATGTAAAAATTAGATTTCAATTAAAGTTTAATTTTGCGACATGTGTCCTATTTAATCTAAGTTTTTTTAATTTTTGTGTCAAACGAGTTAATTAGGGTGTGTTTGAATATCGCTTATTTTGCTGAAACTGAAAAATTATTGCTGAAAGTATTGTAGATAAAAGTAAAAGTTAGTTGAAATAGTACCATGGAGCCCAAGAATAATGCTAAAAAGTGCAGTAGAACCCATAAATAGTAGCAAAAATAAGTTGAATAGTGAAATAATTTTCATTTTTCATCCCTACCTAAAGGCACACTTAGTTTAAAAAATGATGAGCCTAATATAAGTAAACCATAAAAAAAAAACATAATTTTTAAATGATTTTATATTTATGAGCCTTTTTTTTATAGAACTAAAATCAATATAAGTTTATAAGTCATATATATATATATATATATATATTAATAGGTAAAATTTAGAGAAAATTCAATTAGATTATACAATTGAAGTCCAATTTTGCGTCGTGTGTCCTAAATTATTTATTTTTAGAGAGATTTTTATTTCTTAATTTTGAAATCAAATGTGAGACTATATCATAAATATCCATTCAAGTGAGTTATTGTGTGCAAAAATCAAAGAGTCTAGAATTAATTAACATAAAAACATTTTAAAAAATGGACAATTTACATTTTCTACCAATAACATTCTTACAAGACTTTTTAAAGAGTTAAAAAAAAAAAAACAAGAATGACTATCAATAATATTTAAATTATATATGTAAGAATTATATTATGCATCTTAATGTATATCTTTTTGTGGTGGGCCTTTTGTGATTTTGGGCTGGACTGCCTCCTACTATATTGGACCCAAGTGTTCTGGATAAGAGAGTCAGGACCAGCCCAATTGCAACTCACTTTAGTCCGACTTATGCACAAACTATACTCCATTTGCCAAAACTTTAGTCATATGCCCTTGTTAGGCAAAGTTGCCGTAGAAAAGTTATGGCAGATGGGTGCAACGAAACAATAATAAGCGGAATACGTTACAATTAGGCAAACTAAGTAAACAATCTTTCATTAAAGTAAGAGAAAAGAACACATTATAAGTTTAATAATAAAGACATGAGGAGAAACGATGATAATTGGTAAAGTCAAAGAAGAAGATGATTAGTTTACCACATTCAGTTTTGTCATGGGACTAAGACCAAGGAGAGAACTATTGTCTCAATGTGGGTAATCTCGCAGGAGAATCTTGTCGTGGAAATTACTCACTTTGAAGGAAAGAACCTGAATGGCTTGCGCCTAAACAAATTCTTTATCTTTAGTAGAGAGTAGGCTTTAGGAGGGAGAGAAGGAAAAAAAGCCGATTGGTGCTTGCTTGCCATTCTACTCTCTTTTACTCTTTTCCTAACTCTCAATTTATTTTCCTCTGTTTTACTATTACAATTTCTTCCCTTTTTTTTCTTTCTTTCTTTTGCATTTGCTCGTGCAGTGTGATGGTGATTACTCTTGTGATAACTGCTACTATTGCGATGATCCACTGTGCTTGGCAAATGCCCCTTATATACTGCCTGCCACAACTTTAACAACTTTTATCTAGTCTGGGTGTCCTTGCTGACCACCATTGGTGTGTCAGTTGCCCAACCACCACTACTTACTTGTGCTGGCTATGCCACTCTTTATTACCAGACAAAGAATGCTATTTTGTTTGTTTGCACAACGTGGCAATCTAATCTATCACGGTGTGAGTGTTCTCTCCTCCTATCCCTCATGGTATGTACCTCGTGGTTCCAGCTCATCTTCCCTCTTTTGGGTGATATGTCATACCAGCAGGATATTTCCCCCTAAAAGAGCTTAAGTGGGAACCCCAAAATAGGCTTCCCCTTCTCCCCACTACCAGACTATACCTTCTCTTACCTCTGACTCATGACCCACCACTCTTGTATTGGCTAGGTATAGGCTGGTAGTGCCTAGGTTTTATGTGTGCTCCACTTCCTGTGTTCGTTGAAAGCTTGTCTGCTGCTCATGCATTTGTCATGGTCTGAAAGCTCATCTGTGTATTCTCCCGCTCATCCTTGACCTCTTATGGCGTGAACTATCTTCTAGTCTTCTATTCTTTATTGGCTTGCTTCTTTCAACGGTTGGGTCTTGCTTGGGGTTTTCTTCATTTAGTCCATTCTTTGCTTACTCGTAGTCTTGTTGCCATTCCTACCATATCACTTTACTATTCTTGCCATGGTGTTATTTGACCTGTGCTTGTTGGGTCTCTTTGGGCCTGCTGCCCATCCTTCTTTCAATGACTCTGTATGGTCATTTATGCTACTTTGGGCTTTCCCAATCCATTACATTGTTTGTGGGCTCTTTTGTCCCATTTCTTTTTCCTTGGGCATCCTTGGCCCATTTGCTTTTCTTGGGTATCCTCGGCTCATTTCTTAATTCTGCATTTCCATGGGTACTTTGCTAACTCTTTTGGGCTTCCTTAGGCCAGTTACTTTATCCTTCATCCTTGGGGCTCATGAGCTTTCTATCAACCTTTTCTTTCTTACTTCATCACTTCGAGCTTGCTGTGGCCCATTCTTGCTTTTCTTCATTACATAATGCCCATGGGTTTACTATTTCCTCCTTTGAGCCCATTTGCTTTTCTCAAGACCCATTTATTTATTTTATGGGCTTATGATCCATTATTTCTGCTATTAATGGTTTCTTCCTATCAATCCACTATCTTTCTTCTTGCCCATATTGTTGGGCTTCCTCCTGCTGCTAGGCTTTCGAAAATGAGCATCAACACTTTTAAGTATATCCATGTATATGCATGTGGTTACAAGCGAGTTCAATATAAAATGCTAGGAGTCCAATATAAATGAATCATAAGAAATTCAATCATACCTAATTATATATCTAACATTATAAGAAGAGAGAGTTTGAAAGATAGTGCTTTCCAATGCCATTTGTTTGTCTAGATAAAAATAATTCAAATTTATGAACATATACATATATATGTATGTATGTATGTATGTATGTATGTATATAAAGTCAAAAATTATAAAAAAAAATTAAATTAGATTCCAAATTAGAATTCAATTATGGGCAAGTTTTGTGCCATGTGCCCTCTTAAATTTTTTAATTTTTATATCAAGTGAGTTAATGAGTGCAAAATACTACAAGTTTAATATTAATGAACTATAAAATAAAAAGAAGAAAACCAATCTTATCTATTCAATATAAATCACCACACGACAAAGATTACCACGTGTTCTATTTTATTAAAAATTAGAAAAAAAAATTATTATAAGTAGTATTAAATTTAGGCAAGAATTTTAACATGTAACTAATTACATTTACTCTTTTCTAATAATTTGACTAATTATTTATATATTTATGATAAAAAAATGTGTTTAATTTTAAATGCATCAATGTGTATGCATAGATTACAAGCTAGTATATATATATCTATATATATATATATATATTTAAAGTCAAAGTTAAAGAGAAAGTTCAATTAGAATTGAAATTAGATTTCAATTGTGGGCTAATTTTGTGTCATGTGTCCACTTAAATTTGATATTTGTGTCAAGTGAGTTAATAAGTGCAAAATACTAAGAGTCCAATATTAATGAACTACAAATAAAAATAAAAATTCAATTTTATATCTACTAAACAAAAATCACCATACGTTCTATCTTATAAAAAAAGAATTAGAAAAAAATCATGAGTAGTATTAAACTTATGCAAAAATCTTAATGTTCATCACCTAAGGTCAGCACCACTTGCTGCTGCCTATCATCACCGAACCATCTTTGCCCACCATGCCTCACCACTGCCATGGCCTTGGGGCATCATGTAGAGTAAGGTGCCTTCACATGCTGCCCCTCATCATGCTCCTCAATCTGAATGCAATAGGAAGACTGGGCTTGTCCCCCTTAAAGAGCGCTTAGGAGCATCGCTAGGTAGGCATAAAGAGTCATTGGTGTTTTGAGAAAACATTGAGCCAAGTGACTGGCCTGATGTTGTCCAAGCACTCCAATTCCTCATGCTATCATCAGCAACTTGCAAAACTCCTAACAAATCACCCTCACCAAAAGATGCGATGTCCTCATCGGTATGGTATCCTCATATGCCTTCACCTTTTTCTCAATCTGCCACAATG